>CM030904.1:5588554-6337892 GCA_018136845.1 Heterotis niloticus
TCTCCCTTTTGCCCTCTGCTGCAGAGAGGAAAGAGCAGAAAGAGCTGAAGCACTCCATGATTTATTCATCACTTTTTAACAGAGTTCATCAGCATGGGACTGCAAGGAGAGGTGACAATTGATTGAGAGTTACAATGCTCTAGCCAAATAAAGACTTGCTTTCATAATGTCCCAAAACTCTGTGTCTCAAAGGCACATCGGCAGGTTCCCTAAAGGTAACACCTCAGGAAAAACCTTAATTAATCAGTTCTGCCTATTCTTTTACAATCATCTGTGCAAATATAATTTAAATATAAGTGTAAATGTCAGTACTGCGGAGCACAGAAAGAGGAGTTACACTTTACAGTTTATAGAACACACCATTCATGGTGGTGTCTGAGCTCAGCAATCCAGTATGATGTTAACTATGGAATTTCCTATCTTGATGTTTCTTTGAAAAAAGATGCAAATGTCTCTGTAAGATGTTTAATGGGGTATTTCCCCCTCCACATCCAGTCTTACATTTGGGCTATCTTTAAATCTCACACATGCATAGTTAATACAGAACATCTATGTTTGTGCAGCAGCGATTAGAAGCTTTTTCATCTTACTCAGTGATACTGAGTAACACATTTAAAGTCTGTCATGGACATGAAAACAAGAAACACCAGATGTAACCTTAAAATTAATGCTCAGATCAGCCACACTAACTTGTGCATTTTTTAAGTGATTTATGTGTTGCTTGGAGTCAAAAAAGTCAAACAGCAGAACTATCAACAGATTTTAAGGGACATTTCAAAATAGTTACAACATGCTATAAAATTCTCTCAATTATTTATCATATGGTAAAGCAACGATTCCAGAGTTTACTTGTTTGAAACCATGTTTTTGTCTGAACAGATAGACATGGAAAACCAACTTCAGGGATTAGCACTACAGTATTAGTGCAACAGCAGTTTTGACAGGCATGGCATAGGTATCATGTCCCAAAAATAGTTTACAGAAAGATTTTTTAAAAAGTTAAGGTTTCAGGACTTTGTTTCTTTTCAACACATATTTAGAAATTAAAAAATGTAGGTGTTGAGCTATAATTCCACAGCCTGAATCTGTTTACTTAATAAGGATCTGTCTCAGGCTTGAGGGTATCTAGAGAAGCAACGGGGAATGTGTTGTGAGGAAAGGGAAGTCTAAGGGACAAAGCAGTACAGAAGTAGGAGATGCTGACATACTCACTGTCCTCAAGGATGCTTTGCTTGTTGTGAAATTTCATTTGTTCTTATGATTCTGCACTGAGTTACTTTGCTAGTTTTGATACTTAAGCCAGATATTTACCATCAGTGCTTAGACTCTGATGAAAACAAAACATAATAAAAAAAGGAGTCAATAGGGACAGCCAAATCATTTAATAAATAGGGTAAAGTAATGGCACCCTTGCTTAACCGATAACAACAAATTATGAACATCTCTTTCATCTCCTTTTAGCATTCATTGTATTTTAGTATTATTACCTTTCGGTTGTTTCAAAAACCACAAATTTTTGAAAATGATGACTGACATCATATTTTAGCAAAGGACTCATAATCAGGGCAGAGCACTGTTTTCCACTGCTAGCTGTGGTCTCCCATCTTCCCCCAAGGGGAAAAAAATGAGTCATGCTATTAGCAGCAAACTGTTTGGGGAGCAAGGCGTAAATTACGCATTAGCTCTAAAAAAGACATATGGGGCACAAATTCCCTACTGAACTTCTCATAAAAAGTGTCTCCAGGTGGTTCTGAATCAATGCAAGACTTTCTTTCCATTTAAAAACACCCTTGTTCCTCTGAAGAAGCTGAAGGCCATATGAAATCACTGCCCGTTTAATCTTAATTCTCCATCAACAGCTTTTTAAGTGCAGGAGGGATTTTCAGGGAGCATCATGGGGATATCTTTTTGTGTGACTCAGTGTCCCACGCAGTCTCAGCTGAGCAGTGCTGCAGGGGGTTGTGTTGATATCTCACAGCTCTTGGACTGTGGACTCTGTGTGTTCAAGTGGATTTCTTCCAGGTGCTTTTTTTTTCTTCCCATTGTCATAAAGAATGTGTTTCATGTGCAGCTGAATAACTGTGGAGCTGCCTCTGATGAACTATTGGGCTATTTAACATTTTGTGGTTTGGATGTTATGAAGTTTTTTGGAGTGTAAACGGAGTAATATGCTGCACAGTATAAATGCAGGTGCAGGCACGGTAAGACTTTATTGCAGATCAGATGCTATAATTACCCAGCAGGGACAATACAAGCAAAACACATAATGAGGAACTGGTGGGAAATTTATATACTGTATACAGTTTAGGTAAAAAATTGGAACACAAATAATTTTTACCTAAAAAACTATAGCTTTAGATATTTTAGTTTAGATTTTATTTAAAGACATGATTGGGTGCATGGTTAGGCATGGTTGCATGGGGAACGCTGAACTTGATCCAAATTTTTGCTATAAAAAACAAGATATTCCTTGGGGGGGCATAAATACAGAGGACATATTCCAGGGGATGGGCAAATATGAATGCGTGCAAACCTTTAGCTGACAAATCGTACAAGGAGTGAGCATTAGTAGCCCCCAATATATCCTATAAATGTATCACTACATCCTTTCTCATCAGTGGACAGCCCTCCAGTTCTAGTCTGACAGGAAGTGAATAAAAGTCGTGATATTGTTGTTCAGCAGGCTTTTTTTAGTCCCTTTCCATGCTGGCATTCAAAGTTTATTTGCATATTAAAGTGGCTCTTTTCAGAAAGGGAAACTGGAAACTTTCCATCTACTCAAGTGTAGAAAAGACAATTAATTCCCCCTATTTATTAACATGCACCTTAACAGCATCATAAAGGCTTCTATAGAGAAACTATTTCTCCAAGGCACATTCACAGGTGCCTAGTTGGGCAGTTCTGATTACTCTGTCATATACAGACCAGTAATGGAGCCCTTATGAAGGCTAAAGGTAAATCCTCCAGCCCTGGAAATGTGATGCTGGACCAACTCTTCTCCCACAAACACTCTCCTCTTAGAAAAGGTTTACCAGTCAGCAGACTACAAACAAATACTCAGGAGATGCAGAGTGTGGCTAGCAAGGACATGGGAAACAGAACTGAACATTAGAAAGTTGGGTTCTTTTTCAGATCGGGATACTGTCATGGTATGCAAACCGTGACCAAGTGGCTGCAACTTGCTGGAACTTGTGGGAACCTTCTCAAAATAGAATAAGACTAATGGGTACCACCCAGGGCCCAGTTTACACACTGAGGTCCCAGTACATGCAATGTCAGAGTCAGTCACATGCATCTGACATAACTGGACTGACCTTTCATTGTACCTGGGCCACATCAATTTGAGTGCCTAGCAGGTCATGGGCATATTATTATTTTATGAGACCGATGGATCATTTTAAGGACATTTTTAATATGATAAAAAGCCAAAATTAGATTCAATCATAATCCATAATATAATGAATTTATGGTACTTTCACGAACTTGTTTTCATCTCTTTAAAAATAGTAGCTGTCACTTAAGCCAGAGTCACCTCTTGTAAATTGCATAACTGATTTGTATTGCCAGATAAACTGAAGGGTCTTGTCTTCATCCTGCAGTACCATGTGTTTTCCATCTTTGCCACTTGAGGGAGCATACATATCAAAAATTAACCTTAAATACAGTTTCTTTCACAAAACTTCAATGCTAGTAAAGGAAAATATTAGGGGTAAATTGATTATTCAAAACAGAACCTACAGTAATGTGCATGAGATGTATAGTAATCATGGTAAGAATAATATAGCAATAATTTATTGCATAATTACACACACACCATTAGCACAGAATAAAAAGAAATATGTAAATATATATGTTACCATCAAAGGTGAAAAATTAAATAAAACAATTTTTTGACAGGTTAAAGTGAGAACTTCATGCTCTTTGTAATGCTGTTTCCTATTTGTACTTTCCTGTTTCTTGGTCTTTAACACACATGCATGACAAACAAACATTACCGTGACCTTCTGCCATCCTGTTTTTCTACTTAGTAAGAATCCAAGCAAAAATACCACAAGCAGATAGAAATAGAAGAGGACTTTTAATGTAAAAAAGATACAGGTCAGAAACCAGACTCGAATCACACATTATAATTTCCAGCCTAAATTTTAAAAAGCTTTTTTCTATATATACCTAGTATTTTCTTTAATTTCCTCTCAAGGCTACATCCTTCTGTTATGGCAGCAAACTTAAATTGCAATATATATTTTAAATGCACTACCAACTGGCTAGTATGTACGATATGTTTTGTCTATTCACTACATTTTCGCTCTTTTGATGGGTCTCAAAAGAAGAGAAAAAGTAAAGATGTCAAGTGTCAACACAATGAATCAGGTAAATAAGGGAATGTTTCTAATCCTTACTGGAAGTAAGATAACCTCATCTTTCCTAATTATATATTGGAAAAAACATAAATATGTTTCTAATAAATGCGCAATTGCATACTTGACTCAAGACTTTATAATGTAATGAAAATTTCCAAGTAAAAAGGTTAATTCAGACATGGTAGTTAATGTTGTTTTAATTTTAATTTGATACAGTTGTTCATGGTAAAGGTGGCACATGGTGCAGTAAGTAGTGCTGCTGGTTCATAGCTTCTAAGCTGTTTGGGTGTTGGTTTGAATGCGGCTCAGTCTACATGGAGTTTGCATGTTCTCCCAGTGTCTATGTGGGTTTACTCCAGATGCTCTGGTTTCATCTCACAGTCCAGAGACATGTTTCAGGTTAAGTGGTCACTGCAAAAATGTGTGCTTGTGTGTGGCTACCCTACAGTGGATTGGTTTCCCATCCAGAATGTAGTCTCCTAGACTAGTGATCTACATCATGATCAAATTGAGCAGTTAACAATAACAGATGGCTAGATATTCATGATTTACAATAGTTATTTTCAGTTCCACCATCATTTATTAACTTTTATATCCAATGTCGTTTTCACAGACAATTCCTTATCGATAAAGAAAAGTTTATGTATAATATCAAATATTTATTTACATAGGAAACAATCAATCTGTACATCCATTCATTCATTTTCATTAACTGCTGTATCCTGGATAGGGTTGCAGTGGTCTGGAGTTTATTCCTGAATCATTGGGTGCCATCCATCACAGGGTGGGTACGAATAAATCTGAGTAAATAAATTCAGTTTCAAATCATTTGAAGGTTTTTGGTTTCTACAACTGCTAGAATGTTATACAACAAAATAAACTTACTTAATCAGTATTTATACATTCATCACATACACCACATATCACAAAAGTTGTGCATGTTCTTTTTGATCAAGGGCCAGTATAATATTTAATAGAAGTGAGCCGTTCATGTATTCATAAGTCCAGTCATACAAGATGCGTATGGAATGTAAAGACATCCAACCATCTTTTTATAACAGGTGTCCTCCAATAGAAGGGCTTATTCATTATCTTTACTACTGGTGTATTAGTGATAGAGTCTACACAGAGTCTAGGGCAATGGAGAGAGGGAGTAATTACAGAAACACGTTTTACTCTTTGGCAACATGGATGCTTCTGTGAGCTCCCATTTCCACTAAGATTGCTCACCATAGCAACAGACTCAAATAGCCAACCTTAGCTGGTCCTGTGGTGAGATGGAATTCTGTTTAAAGATTCTAGGTAGGGATGAAGTATAGCATCCACCTTACTCATTCAGAGGAACTGTATTTGCCCAGCAACTTTACCAATGTGTAGAGTGACAGCATTACACACAGAATTGTACAGATCATCAGTAGAGGTAGAAGAGAGTACATGATGAGGAAACTCTTCACCTCTATGTAGTCTAATGAGTTTCAGACTGAATACTGTAAGTATAAACATGTACAACATACAGGGTACAGATAATGGCCTCCTTCTTGAGCAATATCATTTCTCACGCACATTACTGTAGGTTGCTACCAAATCAGTTTCTGGTGGTCAACGATTAAAGGGGGGACTTTTCAGTAAGATCGCTCTCAAAGCATCAGTAACAAAGTTTTAGCCTGGTATAAACCATGCAAGTTTTGATAATTAAAAACTTCACAACAACCTGACCTTTGAACAAACCCATATGTTTAAGTTAAATTAATGTTTGAGTTCTAAATCTAAACAGTCAACAGAGAGGTGCACAATGATATTGGCACCTTCAGTATTTTTGTTCTATGCAGTCATGCAACAAAACACTCTTGTCTGATCAGCTGAATGGAAAAAAATTATCACAAGAAATCTGAATCAAAGTGTTCATGCCCTTGTTTTCAGACTAGACTGGTAGTGTGTTTTGAGTTGCACACTCCAGTGATTAAAACCAAATGAAGACCATTGCTAAAGATGATTAAAAAAAAAAAATCAATGATTTTGGTTTATGTAGGCTGACTTAAAAGTGACAAATGAGAATTTTCAAGGCTCCTTCAGACCTCCACTGATACAAGCCGGTACCTGTGTTGCTCTGACACAGGGTCATCAAACCATCCATCAGTCAGGCTGCTGATCCTGTTGTTGGTACCATCTGGCTAGCACTTTGAAAAGAGAAGTGGGTGCTTTACACTGTGTGTGTTTCCAGTGTGTGTTCAGAATGCCTCCAGCTTAGGTTCTAGCTACTGAGGTACACAAAGTTGGCACTCGGGTTTTTGTCAACGTCCATAGTCATTCCACAGTGTAAGTATCTTTAAACTGCATTTCAGATCTGAGGGACCTTTTTAGGAAAGGTCTGTAGACTCTTCCCCCCTTTTCAGTAGTACAAATACATTATGTTTCAGCAAATTACTTTGCATCAGATTGTCATATGTTCACAATAGTAAGTAGTGACTAATGGAAGGTACACATGCCCTAAATCGGCTTTGAAGAACAAATTGCAGAAAGAGCATTGGATGTTTACTGGTGTCATATTTTTATTTAGCTTCGTTTTGACTAGGCACAGTTGGCTCAAAAGTTTTCTGTACTAAACCCACAGAACTATTTGTCTAGAAAATTCTTGCAAAACATGTAGCACTGAAGTAGGCATAACTAAAACTGTGATGCCCTATGCAATGTACTTCTTCTTCTTCTTTCGGCCGCTCCCGTTAGGGGTCGCCACAGCAGATCAATAGCTTCCACTTCCTCCTGTCCTCTGCATCTCTCTCCGTCACCCCCACCACTTGCATGTCCTTCTTCACCACATCCATAAATCTCCTCTTAGGCCTTCCTCTCTTCCTCTTGCCTGGCAGCTCCATCCCTAGCATCCTTCTCCCGATATATCCAGAATCTCTCCTCTGCACATGTCCAAACCAACGCAATCTCGCCTCTCTGACTTTGTCTCCAAACCGTCCAACCTGTGCTGACCCTCTAATATACTCATTTCTAATCCTGTCCATCCTCGTCACACCCAATGCAAACCTTAACATCTTTAACTCTGCCACCTCTAGCTCTGCCTCCTGTCTTTTGCTCAGTGCCACCGTCTCCAACCCATAAATCATAGCTGGTCTCACTACCATCTTATAGACCTTCCCTTTCACTCTTGCTGGCACCCTTCTGTCACAAATCAGCCCTATGCAATGTACTGCTCTCCTTTAATAGCTGTGCATGAAAATCTAGCATTGCTTATCATTAGTCAGTATTCTCACTGAGCAATGCATGTGCATGTTAGACATCTCCTCAGGTAAAGAAGGAGAATGCTGTAAAACAACATCCCTGTAAGACATCCATGACAAAATTATGCAATTTTTAGTGAGAAGCACTAAAGTCTAAGAACTATGTTTTGAACTGCATCATCCCCTTTGCTCTAAGAACCACCTTCAGTTTCATTCTCCCTTCAGTTCTGACACATTGTTATGCGGCGCATACCTGTATACTGGTACAGAATTCTGAGCAAACTGCAGAAGTAAAGCAATTGTTTAATCAGGTGGACTAATGAGGCACAAAATTCTCATTTTCAATAACTGTTTTCTTGACTAGGCAATTTGCTCATTTATTTAGAGTATTTGAATAAGAGATAAAACTGAGTGCTGGGATTTTAAAATGCACAGCTAATGAAGAACATCTCCGGATCCTCTTATCAGCTAAATCATGAGACAAGGACCTTAGTATGGAAAACTGTAATCACAATTCACCATGAAAAATGTATTCCTACTAAAATTTACTGCATCACTAAATTTTTATAAATATATTTATATTTATACAGCTCACTAACCTTGATGCTATTTCTACCTTTAAGGTAGAACTTGCTCCTTTACACAGCATAGAGCATACTAACAGCATTTCTTTTTACATACACAGTATGTAAAAATCATGGTTCATGAATACCTGAAAAATTGAGTAGCATAAACCATTCTCTGATTTAGTTTAACCCAATTTAAAGACAATACACACAAATGTCCCGAGACTAGGTTAAAATGATCAAAATGAGGGAAGCTATTTAAATGTGACTTCCTGCAATGAATTTGAATTGGACCACAACATGGTGTAGTCCTTAGTGTAGACTGGATAGTATCTGGCTGCCTTTGTTCAGCCAGTGCACAACTCCTTTATAAAAACTGAAAAGCGAAAGAGGAGCATGGTGAGGTGATCGACTATCACTGCACATCTTTAATTCCCCACCAAACCTTGTCCATGATGAAATCCTGTCAGCATGTGCTTTATCAAAGCCAAGATTAATGGGGGTGACTTTCTAATGCATCTAATGTGACCTGTTCTTGGAACACTTGGCTGAAACATCTTTGCCATTATTTACTTTGACTCGAGATGTCCCTTGTGCCACATGTCTCTTTGGTAGATATGAAGCAGCCTATAGTATGTTGGTATAGCACAGGAACTTAAAATCTCAAAATTACTAGTTTAAAGCCAAGGAAGAGACCTGCTAGTGTACAAGTGGGAAAGGACTTTACTATTCACTCTTCCTATAAAATACCCAGCAGAAAAAACATGTAAAATTTATGCTGATTTCGGACAGAGGTCCACCATCAGTGGTGGAACGCAATTTCCATTTTTCCTCAGAACTGTTAATCCTTCATCACCAGCTATTCAAGGTTCCCAGTTCCTGCTGCAGTACCCAGGAATAAGGCACTTACCTTAACCGCTCTACTAAAATAACCCAGCTTTATAAATAGTTGAATTACTGTAAGTAATATAACATTTTAAATTGCTTTGCAAAAAACATTACCTAAATATAAGATTTCCGAGTCAGATTCAATTTGATAGCACTTCTACATACAAATAGTTAAGAGAATGCTAGGCAACTAAATAACAAAAAGAATCACACTCAGTCCCGATTGAGGTGTACCACAGACTTTGGTAAATTTTATCTATAATTTTTGCTCTATTTTCATTATAGTTCCTGCCCTGGTGAGCAGTATGAGGTCATAAGGAGATTTCCTTCATGCCCCACTGAAAGGAAAAATAAAAACAAGCCTTAAATGGTCAGCAATTGCCTAGAAAAAAAAAGATTCTCACCATCACATTTGGTAAACATTTTCTTACACGCTTGAAACAAGATTTTGTGCTGAAAACAAACAAGTAGCAACTGTCATGTTGGAAAGGCTTGGGCAAACAGAGTGAGATTATCTCTCCGGCTATTCCTTGAGCAGCATGTCTAGCATGAGCAACTTCAGGACCAAAGACAGCTACCCATTTCCTCCAAGTCAGAACATCTGTGGGATTTCACTCTGAGAAGGCATAACAAGATAAAAAAGCAGACTGGGCTCAACTCAAACCCACAGCCCAAGTGTTGTAAAGAACCATTATGCCACCCAGGCCTAAAGTACTCAAAACCTGGGGTGACTTATACAGGCACAAAATTACACATAATACTCTGTTTTAAATATACAACATTTATCGTACATGGGATTGGTACTGTATATGTGTAACTTTTATAACAAGCAGTAAAATAATAATTCAAACTATATACAACTCTATACAAAGAACCAAAATTGCCTGAACAATCATCCAATAATGTGTTCTATGCCACAGAAATGCTTTCAGAAAACTGCTTGCTACTCAAGCCTCCTATAACACTGGACCAGTTGAAGTTTCAAGATCACAGTCAAGATTAAGGAAAGATCATAGCCTCAGCTCTGGAATCGGATTTTTTAAGCATAAAAGAATTCCTTAAGCCTCTGACTTGTCCTTGACAGACCTTGCATATTTGTACTCCTGTGGTGGTCAACAAGACAAGGATTTTTTCAGGCCCTTTTACTTTTATTTAACTCCACTTTAATGTTGAATTTTTCTCTGTTAGCACCAGGCAACAATGCCACTTGTTTTTATTTCTTAAGTGTAAGAAGTGAACATTTCCATACCTTTCTGGTCCTTCTTGGTTCCTGTTTGAACAGGATGAATAACCCATAGTTTGTGCTGAAGAATATCATTGTTTCTTTGGGATGTATAAACCAACAAACATTTGTATAAATTGCTAAATGTCAACAGTTCACACATGCTGGGCTCTCTGTCCCCCTGGTCAACACATAAACTGAACTGTGTTTCTTTCAAGTGAGTTGATATTTGGGACACATTCCAGTCTTAGTGACTAAATACGTTAACAATCTGTAATTGCAATGAAGTCTTTATCTAGCAATGGGAAATTTTCCCAATAACTTTCTCCATTTTGATTTAAAATACAATTAAAATAAGTTACAAAATAATAAAAACAACATATATAAAATTATGATTATCCCACTATTTCCTAGTACCTTGCCAAATTTGATCAGATATACATTTAAATTTTGCCAAGCTTGGATACAGGAGTCAAACAGAAGCCCTACAAATCCACATATCATAACCTGTCAATCAAGCAAAGGAACAAGACAACCTACCTGGCTTTACTAGAGTAAATCAAGCAACTGAATTTGTAGTCACAAAAGGTTCTGTGGGGGAAGTTATCATGAAAGGAATTAACCTAGTAAACAGTGATATGCTTGTCAGGAACAACTATTTTTTTTACCCGTGGAAAAGTTTTCTTAATGACTAAGGCTTAAACATGGATTAGCAATGGGTGTTTCCACACCACAAAGAAAAAACCGCATTACATATCGCAAACTATCAGCATTCTAATCTTCCTTCTTCAAAAAACATATCTCCCATAAACCGCTAAACCAAACTCAACCTCACCTGATGTATCACATGAGAAGTGAAATAAACACCTGCTGCTCATTGCTGACAGAAGCATAAGTACTTCCTGTTCATTTGTACACAGTGTCCAGAGAAACTGATTCTCCAGTGACTCAGGAGGTGGACAGAAACACTGGGCTGGGGGATGGCCATGTCATTCATTAGACAAGATGACCAACCAGAAAATACTGGATTTTGACACATTTTTCTTCCACACACAAAGTAAATGTTCAGTGAGAAGTGAAGCAGCACATTTTTGAATACAAATCTCCAATCGCAGCTGAAATGCCATTTAAAAGCAGCACTGCCCCGCAGACGAGTGGCATTGCCCACTACTGGAGAGGATCGTTTTTTATAACATTACAAGGATTTAATTAACATCACTTAAATTTAATTGTTATCACTGAATACAAGATTACTGTCCATATTTATCAGATTCCAAAATGGTTGACCTTTGGAAAGCTGCATAAAGTTGCAGCCAAGAGTATAATGACATGAAAAAAATTCAGTAAAACTATATTGATGTAATTTGACCTAATGTTCAGCATTAGAAATTCAACAGCCTCCATAACCCTCACTTCCATCCCAAATACAGTCTCTTCCTCCCCCATGTCAACATGATGTTAGCTGCTGCTATTTACCAAGCAACAAGTACATGTGCCTACTGAGAGGAGTGCGTTGAAGTGGAAGATAAACTCGGGGTTCAGGGTGCCATTTGCAGAGTTGCAGGACAACGTCAGGATGGAGCACTAGCCTTGAAAATCAGCACTGAGATGATAACTGAGGCTCTAACTCCAAGTCCTGAGCACAACCACATGTGATTAATGCACAGATCAATGAAGGTGAGACCAGACTGTAATAAATGTGTGTGGCAGGATTGTAACTCATACCTACTGTCTGTGAGTGAAATAATCATCAAAGTTGTTCTGTTGCCAACACAAACCAACAAGTAAAAACAATTCAGTTGCAAATAATGGGAGAGATGCAACTAAAGATGAAGATAAATGTCATTATTATAAAGGAATGGCACAACAGGCACTGCTGATACCTCACTGTTCCTGGGCTGTATGTTTGCACATGAGTTCGAATGCAGAACATTATATCTGGAATTTGCATGATCTTGCAGTGTTCTGGGTGTCCCCCCCTGGTGCTCTGTTTTCCCCATAATCTATGTGCTTCAGATGAACTGTAGACACTAAATTGTCCTTAATGTACACTGCCAGGCCAAAAAAAGTCATGCACCAATATTTTGTTGGACCACCTTTAACTTTGATTATGGGACGCATTCACCGTGGCATCGTTTCAGTAAGCTTATGCAATGTCCCAACATTTATTTCCATCCAGAGTTGCATTAATTTCTCACCAAGATCTTGTATTGATGATGGGAGAGTAGGACTGCTGCATAAAGTCTTCTCCAATGGGGTTGGGGTTAAGGTCTGGACTCTGTGGTGGCCAATCCATGTGTGAAAATGATGTCTTGTGCTCCCTGAAGCACTCTTTCACAATTTGAGCCTGATGAACCCTGGCATTGTCATCTTGGAATATGCCCATGCCATCAGGGAAGAAAAAATCCATTGATGGAAAAACCTAGTCATTCAGTATATTCAGGTAGTCAGCTCACCTCATTTTTTGGGCACATAACGTTACTGAACCTAGACCTGACCAGCTGAAGCAACCCCACATCATAACACTAAGTTCAATCCAGGTGGTGACTTTTTTTGGCTGGGCAGTGTATATATGTGGGTGATTGGTACCTGCCAGGAATGTATATGTATACTGCCTTGCATCCTCTGATTTGTGACTTAGGATAAAATAGTAATGGAAAACTGATCTCCACATATGCATACACATACAGATATTTATTTCCAAGTTAAATACATCAATAAAGTGAAACAGTTATGATAGCAGTCTTGTGACATTTAACCATGCAGTATTTGGTTAGAAAAACTCCCTTCTGACTGTATAGCACAAATCATGTGATACTTTAAAACTCTAAAAGTAAACATGTTTTGACAAAAAAAAAAAAACTATTATTATTAATTTTTCATTTGCTTAAAAATTGCTTTGCTTTCATCTAAAACAATTTTCTTAGCTGATGTTTCAATGTTCAGTGGTTCAGTGATGGAAAGAATTCATGTTTAGCATCTCATTTAGTGATAAAAGCACAAGGCCACCTGAAAATCTTACTGTGTCACAGATACCCTTCTGCTGCTGTGCATCCTGCTGAATTACATATATGACGTTTTTGTAAACATTTCAAGAAAACCATTTAATTTAATGCCTAGGCAAGATGAAATTCTTGAAATTCATGTCAGCAATGTTTTGCTCAGAACCAAATTGTTAATTGCTTTCTCAAACACACACACGTGTATTATGTCATTGGGAGATAGTGCCTAGGTCACCATTACGCGGACCGCTGCCCAGATCCGGACCCAGACGCCATTCTATACAGACCCGGACGTAAAAGGCATCACCAAAGTCTGGACCGCCAGAAGTTCCAGAAGTCTCCCACATATTGATAGCTGTTCCCAAATGCCCGCAAGTTGTATACAATATAACCAAAATTAGTTTAGTAGAGTCCCCCCCCAGCAGATCTCTTAGAGATACCCCTCCACAATCCCCCCCAATGACTACATATATAGAGACTTGAATCATACCAAAACTGTGACATTCGGACCTTTGACAGAAAAAAATTTTGTTGAACAGACCTCGTTACATATTTTATTCCATACCCTTGGTGTAGTGGGTACAGATGTGGATGGCTAGGATTTCTTGTCCAAATTCCACTTCTGCAGTAGCAGTCTTGTGTAAACCACTTGTTGTTTTTGTTTTAATAAAACACTTGTAAAAATGGCTAAAAGGCTGATTTGGAATAAAATAGCAGGTACTCAAAAAATAAATACTAAACAATGTGCTTGTAAACTGTGTCTACTGTATAGTTACACTAATGTAAAATGCTATATATAAGAGCTCTAGACAGGTAGATAAAGTAAGTGCTTAGGATGTCCCTCCAGTTTTCAAACTAAGGGATGCCTTTCTGGGTTGAGAATTTGTTTCTGATTATAATGATTTTCATTGCAAAGGACCAAAATTTGTTTCACACTAGCAAAGCCAAATGCAGAAGTGATGCCAAATATATTAATTAAGATCTGAATCCCCCTAAGGCCTGGCATTAATAAAAATGCCAATAAAAGGCACTACTATGAATAATGTAATTTAACCTCAGGAGCTGTAAGGGAAAACTGAATTACACAATGACTGTGACTTTCTTGGGTATTGCCATTTTGTCAATTTAATCAATAACCTACAAGGGAGGTAGCTCACTGTAAACAGTACACCATTGTTGGAGACACAGTAGCAGACATGTTGGAGACATTATAAACACATACAGATGTGGCCAAAAGTGTTGGTACCTTCCACTTTTTCCCAAAAACAATTTTCTTAGAAGTAAGTTGAAACTAACAGAAGTATTGAGTACACCATTCCTTATTTCACATTTAATAGAATAGAAACTTTCCTTTAGATTTATGACAACATATTACTTTAAATAACAAAACAAATGAAAATGGCATTGACAGAAATATTGGGACCCCTAACCTAATACTTTGCAGCCCAGCCTTTGAAGACAATAACTGCAATGTTTTTTGTAGCTCTGAATGAGAGTTCACTTCTCCACTGGTAGTTTGGCTCACTCTTCTTGAGTAAAGTACTCCAGTTCTCTCCGGTTTGATGGATTCCTTCTCCCAAATGTGAGTTTCCATAGATGTTCTGTGGGATTCAGATCAGGAATCAGGCCACTTTAGAACAGTCCAATGTTTTTTTCTCATCCATTCTTGGGTGCTTTTTGAGATATGTTTCGGATTGTCATCCTGCCAGATGACCCATGACCTGCAACTGAGACACAGCTTTCTGACACAGGGCTGTATATTTCTCTCCAGAATGCCTTAACAGTCTTCTGATTTCATCATGTCCTATACAGTTCAAGGTCAACAGTGCCAGAGGCAGCAAAGCAACCCCAAAACATCACTGAGCCTTCCCCATATTTCACGGTAGAGATTGTGTTCTTTTCTTTGAAAGCTTTGTTTTGTTTTCTGTCAGCATAAAGCTGGTGTGATTTACTAAAAAGTTCTAATTTTGTCTTGTCTATCCAAAGGCCATCCTCCCAGAAGGACTGTGCCTTGACAAAATGCATTTTTAGCAAACTCCAATTGGGCTTTTTTGTGTTTCTCTTAGAATTAGGGTCTTCCTGGATCTTCTACCAGGGAGCCTGCTTATATTCAGAAAGTGATGGATGGTGTAACTTGACATTGTTGCATCTCAAGCTTGAAGACTGACTTGGATCTATTTTGATATTTTCCTCTTGTGACCACATCAAGGGATGTTGGCTACAATCAAATGAGCCTTAAACTCACTGATAATATTGGCAACAGTGGCCACAGGAACATCAAGCCATGGTTATTACCTTCTTTCTAACCTCTTCTTTCTTTCTAACTTCTTCTTCTTACTTTATGTTTATCCTTTTTTCCATGTTTATTTTGATACACAGTAACACAAAACAGCAGAGGGTGAGCACTTTTCTCCATTTAAACTGTCAGAATTAGAGATTACAAAAATGAAGACAAAGTAGAGTAGTCTGCTTCAAGTATCACTACTATACAGTCGTTTCTTATAACTTCTTATAACTGAAGAGTACCAAAAATATGGTCCAGGCCATTTTAGAATGTCTTTGTATAATAAGCAATTGTTCAGTTCTTTTCAAAGCTTTTTTGTTTTGTTTTACTGCCAACCAAAGACATGTATGTATGGATGACAAACAAACTTTTTAACACTCAGGAAGAATGGTACATTCTTTGAAAAAAAAATGCAAGGGCCCCAATACTTTTGGCCACATCTGTACTGACCCATCATGCACACTATAACAGAAAAGCAAGACCTTGAATATTATCCTTGTTTTATACACCGCTAGCATCTATGACACATAAAAAAGCTCATTATGGTGTTTTTCCTCCTTTCTCAGACTGTTGATGAGGAGGTGCATGTCTCATTCTTGCAAGTTTGTGGGAAGCCTTTGTATGCAATAAAGACAGTGACCTCAGCTCAGTCTGCTGGCATCACTGGGTACAAACACTGAACAGAAATCAAATGGAAACCTCCAGTTACTGACAATCCACAAGGGAGTAAACAAACAGTCCTCTGGTGCTTTGCTGGGGTGTGATGCAGCAAAGCAACACAGCACTAAAACTGTTTGTGCGCAACTCAGTCATGTCTTGATATTAAGACCTCTGCAAATTTGTTGATACACTGTAAAACAGCAAATTGTAGCTTAAAGTGTGTTTAACAAATGGCCAAAGCAAAGAGACTTCGAAAAGTACTCTGACAGCAGTTTGCTAAGTAAGGGTTTCAAATTTAACAACGAAGTCGATGCAAAAGGAAACAAAGAGATGAACATTTCACAGCTCACCCTCCACATTTCAGTGTTCACAATTTATGCTGTGTCCTAGATAAACACACACTGATGTTATATTCTATCATTTTATTAGGATGTCATTTTGAATCTGACCCTGCTGTCTGGATCCAGCTGTCTGCCTCCCAGGGTCAGCCTTAGCCTAACAGGCTCCTAATTTGCACCATTTTGGCAGGGCCTCCTGGACTTAAAGTTATTTCAAATTAGATATTAAGAATATATGTTAATATGTTTACAATAAAAAAGTGTGTGTATATATATATATATATATATATATATATATATATATATATATATATATATATATATATATATATATATATAATTTGATATATTTATATATAGAGTGGCTGTCTAAACACCCCACCACTGCCTCCATCACTCAAATAAATACTGAGGAAATCTGTTTTCTTAACCATTTTGTAATATTTTTTAAACTTTGTGAATAGGTAGAGAATCCAAAACTAATCCTAAATGAAGATATGAATCTGCACATTTACCAGAAGGAAAGACATTCAGGGGCTGTGGGAACTTGTAATTCTCATTTGTACTCGCATAAAAATGACGAATTAACACTTTAAGGGGATATTTTATCGGAGCAAAGGCATATTTACCCCCGTTCTGTCCATTTTACATGATGTTTTTTAGTCAATGACACATATGTAACATTGTACGGTCTTATTCAGAGCGACGTACTGGCAAGAGAAACCGTGGAGCCGTTTTCCTCTATAAAACAGGGTAATGCGATTTAACGCACTCTGACAGATATTGGCAAGGAAATGTAAAATAAAGCGGTGACAAAAGGCTCTGTACCTGTCGTAACTCCAGCGGCTGTACGACATGGTCCTGCTGTTACTCACTCCATCCATGCCCGGGTTTTTCCCCCCACTCGGGATCTCAAACGTGAAGTAAATCTTAAAACAAAATGAACTAAATTTCATCCAAAAAAATAAAAAATAAATAAAATAATAACCCCGTTCAGCCCTGCGACGAGGCCAAGGCGTCCAGCGGCCGCACAGCGAGAACCGAGCCGAACGTCGTTCCTTTCGCTGCCTCGGTTCGGCGCCGCTTCGCTTCGGCGTCTCGGGACGCGGGGGACGCGGCCGCGCGCGCCTGCCGACGGACGGAGGAGCGCGGCGGGAAGACGAGAGCCGCGCGCGCAGCGCGGCAACCGAATGAATTTGACAGAAAATTTCCGCATTAAAACAAGGGGCAACGCTGCACATTTCACTTTACTTCAGTCCACCCTCACAGTCAGCTCAACAAGCCGTATGTAATAACTCCCGAGATGTAATTTCATCCTGTATCACACGTCTGTCCAGTGACTCCGTTATGGCCTTAAAATGCAACATTTTGGAATTGTTTACTGGGATTCTGAATTATACCTGCACAGCGGGCTACGCACGAATAAGTAACTAAACTGAAGAGTCACAACAAAATCGATCAAATCTGATGCTGTCGTTCTGTGAAATCGCTTTATGCTCGGTTATCTGCCGCTGGGCAGTTATCTGCTTTAGTGACCCATGTCAGCATCCTGTGACATTGTGTAAAAATGAGAAAAGCTATATTTCATCTAGAGATCTATCATTTTTAACTGCTTGTCCTGGTCAGGGCTGCAGCCTCATCTGAGTCTATCCTGGAATCGCTGAGCGCTAGGCTAGGAGAACATTTCTCCAGCTGTACAAATAAAATGCAGTGTATTGACTAGTGCTGTAGATGTGGTCCTGAGTTCCTGTGTTCCTATAACAACCACATCATCCATTATGCTGACAACACACCACAGTTGTAGGCCTCATCTCCAACAGCAATGACTTGGAGGGGAGGTGGAGAAGCCTGTAGCCTGGTGCCAGTACAACAACCTGCTTCTCAATGTTAACATGACCAAGGAGATGATGGTTGACTTCAGAAGAACTTGGAAGTGCTCACACTCCTCTGTGCATTGGTGGGTGGGTCAGCAAGTTCCTTGGATTACGGTTCCCTCTCATGTAACCACAACACATCCCACCCGGTGAAGAAGGCACAACAGTACCTCTACTTCTTGAGGAGACTGGAAAAGAGTTGGACTTCCATCCCCTATCTTCACCAGCTTCTGTAGATGTACAACAAAGGGAATCCTGATCTCCTGCATTACAGACTGGTATGGGAACTGCACTGCCTCTGACTGAGGAGCTCTGCAGTTGGTAGTGAAGCCTGCCCAATCTATTACCAGGGCTTCACTGTCCACCATCCAGACCACTTGTAAGAGGTATGTGTGGCCAGAGGATGCATCATAATCCCTCCACTTTGTTCTTCCTTAACTTAAAAAAAAAATGTCATGCAACATTAAGTATTTTGAATTGAAAACACCACATAGGAAGAAATAGAAAACATCGATATCAACATTTGGTTATCCAGTGAAATGTGTGATTTTGTCAAAGGCTTGAATACTTTTCAAGGCCCGCTTTTGGGTTTGGCATTTATTTATATACTGTAGCTAGCTCAGTAATTGTTTACACTTCCATATCTGCTCTTCTGCATTGTTTTGTATTACTATGCTGGCCACTTGCTGCATCTTCTACTGTATTCCAAGATAAATTACATTTCTCTCTTTTATACATCTGTATAAGTGCAAAATGGCAATAAAGTGGACTTTGAGGTCATTAATACAGCATATGGTATAAATGGTTCTTAAAAACTGCACAGGTGCTAAATAATACAAAAGAGATCAGTTACAACAAAAGCAATGATAACAGCAAATAAACACAGAAAAAAGTCTAGTGTGTGGATGAACGTAAAACAACAATGGTTCCTGAATATTTTTTAAGTATGGTAAATTATAAGATTACTCAAGAATGTACAATGAAACAGCACCATCATAGGTGTTTGGGACTAATAGGTAGGTAGGTAGGTACAGTAGCACTAATCCAGGTACAGTTGTGCTCCTTTTGTGGAAAGGTCCCTTACTATATAACATATAGCTTTGCTGCACTAGGATGTGATATGGAATTATTATTTATTATTCATTTTGCTGACACTTTGGGGCTGTGAATCCAGCGCAGGGTGACTGCACACATGCTTTTCCACTTGCAAGACACCTGCAGTGACAGGTTTAATAAACATACTCCATGCCATTTGAGGGCAGGAGAGGCTCATTGCGGTTATGCATATGCAGAAGGCAGAGGATGAAAAGAGCTCTTCTGAACGCTGCAACAACGGTGATGTTCTCAAATCTGACAGTTATTAAAACTGGTAATGACTGTCATTTAACCCATTACTGCTTAAAGCTGCTGCCTTGCACTTGAAGGAACCAGGTTCACATCCCAGCTCCTGTGTTAGAACTCCATATGCAAGGGGCTGTGCCTAAAGCTACACCAAAAGACATTGGCAGCTGCACAAATGTGTAAACCACTGTAAACTGCACTGGAGAAAATGAGCCAGATTAAGAAGGCAACTTGTTCAAACAGAGCACAAAAAGAATTTATTTTCACTAAAATGACCGCTCGGATTAGCCCTGTGTACTTTGATGGTCAGTGTAGCACTTCTGATGACAGTTGGAGGGGGTTTAACCATTATGGAACCAAACATACAAGCAGTAGTTTGTTAGTTTGACTCTCACAGAGAATTATTGTATTACCCTTGGGGAAGATAGTTAATGCAGAATGCAGAAAGATTATGGGGCAGAAGGGCAAGGAATAAAGAAATAAATATTTGTAACATACAAAAATTATTAACTGTATTAACTTTTAAAAGCGTAGTGACAAATTTACAAACATGGTAAAAGAAATACTGAATATTAAGTGTGTAAACAAGACACCATTTAAAAAAAAAAAAAAGTTTCTTAGCTCAATATTTGCATGAGGTAAATTATATCCTTAACCTCACTTTGAGAATTCACTGATATTTTTTACCTAAAATTAAGTTAATGTTTCCCTTTCTATGGAACATATTTTCTACAACACAATATATAGTACCTTTGGTTGTTGATGTTCATAGTGACAACGATTCATTTTTCTTTACATCCCAACTTACAGGATTGCAGCCCTCAGAAACATGTGCAAAATGCTTGCAAATCAGGGCATTGGTGTGTTGCTTCAGTCTTTTTAGAGCCAAAACACTGCAAGTGCAGCAAATGTTCATGGACACAAAACAAAAGTCAATGGATAGGCATAGAACAGAGAGGGAAAATGGGAGGCACTGATCCTTCATCACGAGGCTTCTCCTGGGCACCATGCAAAGTTGGTATAGTAGTTGGAACGTCTGTGATGGAAACTGTGTTGAGGGGTGACCATGCTGACATGTCAGATTCTGAAAAGCTCTCAGAGCTGCCCGTCATGGTCCTCTTAACCACCACCTGGCCACAATCTGCAACCAGTTTCCCACCACCAAGGAAAAACAGTTGAGCCATCAATGCAATTGTGCCCCATGTCCATCAACCAAAAAAAAAAAAAAAATCCTCTCTAGCATAACTACTCATTTGTAAAAATTTATTCTTGTATTTTTTCTACTAATTTCAATATTAGTATCGGAAAAAGGGGTTTCAGTAAAATATTAAAAACAATACATGATGCTTTACTGGGTGTCACCAGAATCATTTACAAATTCAAGTTGTTTACATTATAAAATTTAAGAATAACTAACTCAAAATAAGAAAAAAACTTAACAAACCAGTTTTTATTTTATTTTATTATTATTATTTTTTTTAATTCTAGCACCAGAAGTGCCAAAAAAAAAAAAATGGGGGGCCAGCCTGGGGGGGGGGGGGGTCACAATAGGAATTAGACAAGCGAGTCACAAAGCACTTTTTGGATGCTCAACACCATGGGCCTGAGGTCTTCTGACATGGACCACCTCTTTCCAGACACCAGACTCAGCTCAAGGAGCACATACAGGATCTACACACAGTGTGGCCCACTAGGGGAACACCAGGGCTCTTTGCATTATGGGTAACCCAGAGGTATGACAAGGAAGAAGGACCACAACTGGACCACAAAGCAGATCAACTGTGTTAAAAACAATACATCATCGCTGCTTTTACAGTGTGTTGTGAGAAGAAAAACTGGCTTACAAACATATAAAAATACTTATTCACTAGTCTGATAAGAAAATAATGTATAAAAGTATGTAGCAAAAAACGTGATTTCGCCATTGGCTCAATAACTGGATTGTCTCCATCTGGCCTGCTTGCGCAACGACGACGACGACGACAACCGGCTGCTCCATATCCCTAAGGGTGATGTGTTCGCTTTGAAAAGCACGATTAACAAAAATGTTCGGGCAGCGACGACGCACATCATCGTTTTATGTTCTGCAGGACATCTGGAGAACAACAACAGGAGGTCAGCCTGACTCAACTGTCATTGAGGACCACAGCGCTGGCGTCCACTTCCAAACCAAAGTCCATCCTGGCAGCAATGCAGAAATCTACACCTAGACGCCACTACAAACAAAAAAAACAGGTTGTATTGATTTCTATTATCAAATGAAATAACAGATGCGGAGAACAGTAAGACTTCAAACGCAACGTAAAATGTGGAGTTAAGAATTAAAAATTGTCAGTGTCATTGGAGTCCAAGTAGCCCAACAATTATTACATTACGTGTACCTCATAGCCAAAAGAGTCACTTTGAGATGCAACACTTTATGTGCATCACCTTTACCATTGAGCAATTTACACTTCAGTACATGAGCAGTGCTATATGATGCCGTCCCTTCATCCTGAAGATACCACATTTTGCCCTGGAAATAACAGTAAAAGAAGTACAGACGTAGTGGTGGTGGTATGTGGGAGAGGGAGGGGGGGGGCTTTACAGAATCTGCTACTCTGAGCCAGAATCAAAGTGGTGAGAAACTACAGCAGAGCGGCGGGACTCGGACCCCCATGGGACAGCATCCGAAGACAGAAGCTGATCTACTTGTCTCTGACTGCAGAGTAAGAGTCATTTTTTGGCAGCCTTGTTTACAAACAGCCTACTGGTATCCCGCCGCGTTCGCACACACGTCACACAAAGCTCTTCAATCTCAGCTGTGTTTCTACATATTAACATGCTGGAAATCCTTTTTTTTTTTTTTTTTTTTTTTTTTTAAATCGGGGGGGGGAAAAAAAAAAAATACACTCCCATACAGTAGTTACTTGGCAAATTAAGAAAGAAAAAAAAAAACAGAAATAGCACAACATCCACACACACGGAAAGCTGGACTTGAACGCCCTCTCTGTAAGGCAGAAATGTTTGTCCCTCCCTTACACTGCAGTTTGTTTCGTATATGGCATTTCGCCAGAGGTACAAACATCACCACAAGGCAAAATAAGTCCGTCAAAATACAAAAATTGATCTGTTTGGTGGTTTTGAAGCAGTGCTTAGTGTTGGGAAGGTTTCCTGGTGTGTGTGTGTGTGTGTGTGTGAGAGAGAGAGAGCGAGAGAGAAGGCGGCAGCGGTCATCCACAGAGGGCACGGTGTCTGAAGGCATGGGCACACGCAGACGGCAGCGACCGGGCTCAGATGGGCACTGTGGCCTCAGACGATGATGCAGTGGCAACCGCTGCTGTCACTCTTGTTGCGCTGGGGCTCCGCTGATGGCTGGCATTCCTGCTCCTGAAACTTCCTGTAAAACCCGGGTTTTGGTCAGCTGGGGGGCTCAGAGCTGCTACATGCAAAAGATACGCTATCTGCACACCCATCAGGGATTGTTTAAGAGTTTGTATATTCGTGTGCACTAAATTTACAAACCACATTCCATAGATTCATATAATAATAATAATAATAATAATAATAATAATAATAATTTAGCTTTTCTCTGGAATAATTTGAAATGTTAGATTTGCACACCAAGCTACTTACAATGATTTACTCATTCATAAAGCAGGATATTACCACTGCAATAGTTCAGGGTAAGCACCTTGACCAAGGTAGCTGCAGCAGCAGTGTGGACTCAAACCGATGCCCTTCAAAATCAAGGCAGCGCTTTAACCGCTGTGCCATCTGCTAACTCAGAACCCCATATATAAACTCCAATATTGAAACATAGGAACGCGAGGACCTGGGTAAAACATTCATCCTGCCAGGTGCCACCAGTTGTTGGATTAAACAGCCACCGTTCTGGCTAGGAGCAGTGAGGGTGTGTGAGAAGAACGCTTCCTTGTAGAAGACACACACCTGATCACCCTGACCAGCTCGTGGAAGGCCTGGTCTACGTTCATCCTGATCTTGGCTGAAGCTTCCATGTAAGTCACTTTCAGCTGCCTGGCCAACTGCTGGCCCTCTTCCTGGGTCACCTGGGTGAGACACAGCAATTCAAAATGTATTCCTGTGGATGGAAAAAATTCAAAAATAGACTTTCTTTTCCATCGGTCATTAGAATGAAGTCTGAGGCCACCTTGTGAAAAAAGAGAAGAAATGCAGCAGATCCACACACCCTCTGGTTAATGCATTCTGAGAAATCAAAATTCCCAAACTGCCTTTTGAAGACTGAACTAACATTATTGCAGGAAAGAGAAATTGGCTTCTGGATCAGAAATATTGGTTGATGGATTGAGCAACTAAAATGAATTAAAAAAATCAAAACAAAAGGTATTTTTATGCATGACAGTGAAGCACTACACAGGGTTGGAAACAAATGTTTGACATGAAATCATTTTATCGTGAGATTAAAGCTTTGTTCACCTTAGTGGAAGGGTATTCATGTTATTAATCCTGTTTAAACAGTACACACATAATATAAAACATTTTAAAGGGATTAAAACAAGGTGTTTCAGGCAAAGGTTTAGGGATTGAAACCTGCTCACAGCTGGACCTCAAGACAAAGGAGACCTGACCTAACGCGAGGATCAATTTGAAGGATTAGGCTGCAGATGTGAATGTCCGGTTGACAGAAAGACAATTGGACATTAATATAATTTGTCACAATTGTCATTTTCCTCTACTTTTTCCCTTTTGCACACAATAAAGTTCTTCTTTTCAGACTGACTGAAATGTCAGATGCTTCCTGAAAACAGCAATGCATGAGTGATGTTCTCAACAACACAGCCGCCCAATGCAGATGAAACGGATTTCTCAGCTGCGTCTGTATCGTTCCTTACTTGGCCGATTCCCTTATCCAAGCCAACATACAATGTTAGTCGTGTCCAAACCAAAAGCGATTGCCTAGCTGCAAAATTATCAAAGACAGTCGAGAATGAAATATTGTGCGGCAGCTCTAAAAAAAAAAAAAAGAAAAGGTCAGCCTGGGAGCGGATGGCGATTTAATAAAAAATAGAAATAAGGCAAGAAGAACTGCTTAAGGCAAAGTGAAGGTATTGCAGAAATGCCCTGGAAGCACCCAAACGCTCTTGTTCGCCACAAGAGGGAAGGCTGGAGTCACTGTGGAGCAACGCACAGCCCCAATGCTGGGCGTTAGTTTATTATTTTTTTAATTTCACATAACCTTTTCACAAATGTCCAATTTCCTGATCATCTCCTCTCCATCTGCAACCTTTTATCGGCGCAGTTTTACCAAGCTCAGATGCGCTGTGCGATGTTATTCATTGCGTTTCATTTCACTGATGCTTTTCTCCAAAGCAACCTACAATGTTAACCTACTTAACCTGTTCATCAGCTGGGTTATTTTTACGGGAGACAAAACAGGTTAGAACCTCCATCAAATGTACTATAATGGGGGTAGGAAGGGGGGGGGTTAAACCCAGCAAAGCAGCAGCTCTAACCATTATGCCACCAGCTGTGTACTTCGGTTATCGCTTTCACAAGTGACATCCTTCACGTTTCAGTCCATCATTGATTTTCTGTATTCTAATGCGGCGAGAAGGTGTACGCATGTCAAAAGCATAATTTATGAGTAATATTTTCCACTATGGTGCTGTGTACCTTGCAATATGTAATGAACATGTAATGTGTGTATTAAAATCAAACAGTCAGTAGTGTCACACACAAACACACACAGTACAGAGAATTATACGCGGAGCTTGGCAAGAACGCCTCTACAGGGGGACCAGCTGGCACTTCACTGGGTTCATTTTATGCATGAATGAAGTTGTTTTTCCTTACATTATGCTTAAAAATAGCCTTTTTCAATATTTAACATTTTTCAGTTTTATTTCTGGAATTTTTTTGTGATTTGCTGCAACTCTGACCAGGATAAAGTGGTTACTGATGATGGACGGATGGATGGAAGGAATATTTTTGCGACTGCCTGTAAAATGCAAAATCCATAAAAACCAAGATCTGGAAAACTGTGGACAAACTATGTGGCTTATCTGGTCAGCATTAAACTTCCTCTTATGGGTTATGACAGTTCCACTGATTCACTTTAGAAAACCTTTTGGTGATTTTCATTTCATAGCCAGGAAGCTCTGGAGAGCTTCTGAGATGAAAGCACTCACCTGCCTCTGCAGCTCCAGGTCTGCCTTGTTGCCCACGAGGATCATGGGAAACTCGTCACGGTCTTTCACCCGGAGAATCTGCCTTTGGAACTTGTAGATCTCCTCAAAGCTGAGGAGCACAGAGAGCATCAGGTGACCGCGTCAAACACTCCCAACAGACACAAGTGGTACCAATGACTGCATTTTTGGAAGCCAACAGTGTGGAGGTGGGATCTTTGTCCAGGGAAGTGTTGAGGAAAAGTGCAGGACATTTTCTGCTTGGGATAGTTCCTTCTTCCAAGTAACATGAATGGGGCCTCTGCCTCAACGCAGGGTCAGCTGGAGGACTTTTTCTGAATGAGCCCAGGAACCATAACCCTGACATAGACATGGGGCCACTAAAATCTGGCCAGCTGTTACACAGCAGGAAAATGGAAAATCTGCCGCTTCCTGCTCACCCCCCTTCCCCTAGTTGCAGCACCAGGGTCCAACCCAGCCGAGCGAAAAGACAGTCTCCCTTACCATGGTAAACTAAGTTTTCCCGTCAACACAGGAGCGCATTCCAGCAAACGGGCCTGAGAACCTGGCGAGCGCAGAGTGAATGTGGCCACAGTCATAGCCGCACAACATAAAAGGAGGAAGGAAAGGCCATTACAGCGGAGGGCACAGCTATAGCAGCCGTGGTCCTGGAAGGAGGACCAGTAGGCCAACACCGGGTCCAGGCAGTGTGGACAGATGACCGCAGCGCAGTGTCACTGAAGTGCTTTTAAGGACCACACTCCACAGCACAGCTGCTTATTATTTTTATTGCTACTATTATTATTATCGAATGATATGTGGCAGAGTGGGTCAGCATGTAGTACTGGTGGCCACACAACTTCTTAAAGGATTTAGATCCAGCTCAGTCTGCATGTTCTCCCCATGTTCTTGTGGGTTTCCTCCCACAGACCTAAAACATGTCTTTCAAATAAACTAAGTGTAAAATTGCCCTTTGGGTCCTTTTGTGTGTTTGTGTATGTGTTACATTACTGCTGCATAGGTATCTTTGTAAGGCACCTCAAACAAAAGTGTTCGAAGATGTCAAATACTAATCACAGTTAAGCTGTACCTTGGAAAAGGGCCAGATAAATGAATTAATAATACATTTACGTTTATAAATTTAGCAGCAACTTTCTTCAAACTGACTCAAAAATGTTATTTGTTTTTCCTTTTTTAAACGTTTATTTACAACGATTTTCCCATTTATACTGCAGATAAATTTTCAAAGATCAAAGGTACAACAGCAGCAGTGGGGATTTGAATTTAAGACGGCAGCTGCAACCACTGCGCCACCTGCTGTTCGTAACCTCAGGGAGAGAGACTGCATGTGGGGTTATGGGTGCATCTGTTTAATAAAATTATGCAATAACGCGAGAGTCTAAATGATAAAGATAAAGGGTCAAAGGGAAAAAGCTCACAGAGGGAGCAGAGGTGGGCGGAGAGATGGATGCGGTGTGCCGGATGACATCACTTGCTCACTCGCTCGCTCGCTCACCTTCCTCTGTCGGTGACAGAGAAGACGAGCAGGAACCCCTCCCCCGTCCGCATGTATTGTTCCCGCATGGCGCCAAACTCCTCCTGTCCCGCCGTGTCCAAGACTGGCACAGAAAACACAAGGAGGCAGTGAGTCGCGTGTCGGAACCCAGCCCCGATGCACTGACCCAAATCTGCCTTACAAAAAATTTTTCTTTTTTAAAGGGGGGGGGAGCACAGCCATCTACAATTCACTACATTGTGACATGCAAAACAGACGCACCAGAAAATGAGTGTCATCAGTTCATATCCGAGCGAGCTGAACGCCAAATTTAAAGCGATCCAAAATTGCAGCCCATGCTCTATGTGGTTTGTCATTCTGGTTATAAATATCACGTTCAGACGAGCGAGAGATGTTACTCACAGCAATCCGCCGGCTCTGCAGCCCACCGCAGACCTTTTACAGTACAGGCGTCACGTTGACTTGAAAATGTCTATATTTACTACTTGAGCACCGTGAGGCAAGAGAGGATTTACGATTGGCAAAGTCATGTTAGCGCCACAGTAACCCAACCCCCACCGCCGACTCCCACCGACCCCCAGGTTCACTTACTGTCCAGCCGGGCGGCTCGCTCGTCTATCACGCACTGCTTTGTGTACGAGTCCTCGATCGTGGGGTCGTAGTCCGTCACAAAGTAAGACTGCAGGGAGACAAACAGGGCAGAGGGAAGCACGTGAGTTCCCCGATGCCGTTTGCATGGTACACAGCAGGCAGATTTTACAGCCACAGTCCAATGAGGTGGGAAAAATACACATCCTTGGGAATGACCCCCCCCCCCCCATGGTTGGTCTCCTCTGGATGCAAACACAGAGTTTGAGTTGAAGAATGGCACAAACGCAGGCTTGCAGCACCAACAGAACGATGGCTTTCCTCCGTTTTTGGCCGCCGCACAAAGACTTGTGATAGTTTCAAGGTTTAACGTTGCCACACGGCTTAACATCGGTTCCCAACTCAAAACAACAAAGCAGGTTACTTCCAGGGCTTGTTTGCTATCCACCTGAAATGGCTCTGCGGGATGTGGGCTAAACTCTCTCAAGCGGTTAAGATTCCACTCCAAACCTCAGTACAGAACCCTCCTCGCTCTCCCATGAGCACCGCTGCATAAACCATTAAAGCAGGAGACTTTCTGTGTAACTCGAGAACTCTGCTGCTTTGACACAAATGAGGAAGCGGGGTTTTAGATGGAACAAGAACCTGCAAAAAGCACGTTTCAGACCAGGACATGACTGCATTGCCAGATCGCGTGGCTGGCTGCCGCCGCCAAGGCTTCATTAAACATCGGTTGCATGAACCCTGCTTCTCAGAAAAAGCAGCTGTAGCATTGTCGCCATTGGCAGTGGCGCGAAGGTGGGGAAACCAAGCCGATATGACCGAATTGAGGATCTCAACTGCTTACATCACATTTACATTTTTCCTAAGTGACCTAGAACTCGAGACCACTGTGAAAATGAGCCCCTCCCATGACCACCAAGCTGGAAAGGCACAGCTGAACTCCCACCCAGGCTGTCCCAAATGGACCTCACCCACATGGAGCATCATTAACCGAGGAGGGCTTCCTGGTACCTGGGGCCTCTGAGACAACAGTTTGGAGGGGGTGGGGGTTGACTCATCATCTTGGTCATTTCGGCCATAAACTGAAACACAGAGATCATAACAGAACAGTCCTCCAGCCATGTTGATCCACCGATGTTGGCATCAAATCTCCTGGTCCTATGGAAATTCCACCAAGTATCTGTAATGTGTTAAGTCCATTTTTCCTAAGTGAAAAATGGACTTAACACATTACAGATACTTGGTGGACTTTAGGAAGAACACACACAAAAAAAAAAAAAAAAAAAAAAAAAAAAAAAAAAACACCTTGGGTGAGGCTGAAATTGAGGGGGGGAAAAAAAAAAAAAAAACATCTGCAAGCCGTGTGCTGTATTGATGGGGTAGGCGGGGCCTTCCCATTGTTTCTCACCATACAGTAAATTCTGTAATACTATATGTCCAAAGTATCCACATGAGCATCACACCCACATCTACTTGTTGAACATCCCATTTCAAACCCTTGGGCGTTAATATGTAGTCACCACCCCCTTTCTGCTATAACAGCCCCACTCTTCCGGGAAGGCTTCCCACCACGTTTTGGGAATTTGTGGCTGTTCAGACACAAAAGCATCAGAGAGGTCAGGTGGGAAGGCCTGGCTCACAGTCCCAACCTGGGCAACCAAGTGTTTATGGAGCTCACTTTGTGCTGGAGCAGGAAAGGAGCTTCTTCCCCAAACTGTGGCCACAAAGCTGGAAGCTTACAACTGTCTAAAATGCGTTTTTATGCTTATGAGTGCAGCTGAAACAGCTCAGCTCAGTCATTTAGACACGGAGTTCACATACTTTTGGCCATGTAGGGCATCTGAACCAATATATTTTTTATTATTAATACTCAAACAAATAATTAAATATACAATACATCTGAACCAATATCTTTAGTTCTGATAATTGTTGTGTTGAGTCAGTAAAACTATATGTTATGTTGTAACTTTTGTCCATAATAACCGTATGCACCGTTCCTCTCCATGTTCTCTGTACACCAAATTTACTCAGGAGTGCTGTGTGTTACTGCCAGCTCTGCAGTCTGCGTCACACTTCTCAAAGATCAAAGTGTGCTACGCTGATGTGAGGAAATTTGTCAGTTTCTGCAGTTTTTATGAGTTACAGGACGTACTTTTTTCTTTTACTCATTATACTGGAAATGATGTCTTTTGGCTAGAATTTAACGTCATAAAGGTGAAAGCTAGACTCTTACAAGGGCAATGTATTTTTTCCTTTTTAATTTCACTTATAAGGTTTTAAAAAAAAGCCACAAAAGACGGAAAATAAAGAGCGGACTTGAATGAATCTCCTTTGAAGCGTTTGGCGTGTTGCATTACGACGTCCCCTTAGCTACGCTGGTACAGCGAGATGCTCCAAGGTGGCGCTGCAAAACCACAGACTGATGGGGAGCAGAAAGTTACCGGATTCTGCCAGGTGACCTCAGTGGCCTGGTACACACGTCGCCACGGTAACGAAGACCAGACGCTGCACAGGCAGCCGGTTCAGATGAGGCCAACAGCAGGACTCGCTCAGCCAGGAAATCGAACCCCGTCAATTTGCGTTCACGTTCATGCATCCATCCTGCCCCACCCACACCCACCTCAGAAAGTGCATACAACTTTTGTTCTCTGTTATTTGGAGTTTTTCCTCTAATTTCTCAATTTTCCACATAAACATTCCTATCATATTCAAGAAACCCTGCGAGTAAGTTCCACTTGCTGTTCACTCCTGTAGTACTCTGGCTTTTACCACGTTGCTCAGCTTACCATGTTTTGAAAGGATCTCATAAACAAACAAAACTCTGTTAGCGATGACAGAAGCACAAATCACATTTCTGTACCTGATTAAGAGCAGAAACGGCCCTGTGCGATGGAAGTTCTCTTTGTGGAACAAGCCAGGGAATCGAGCCAACTCCACCGTGAGTGTATTAAACTGGGGGGAAAAAAGAACACGCTTTCTCGAATCCAGCAGGGACTTCACATTTACAGGAAATGCCGCCACTCCGAACAAATGGCTCCGAGTTTCAGGAGAGCGGTGCTAAGCCCTTCCAGATGTTGCAGTGAGTGCTGGCCCGAGCCCCTATCCTAAGGTGCGGGTGGCCAGGAGGATGGTGCTGGGGGTGGCAGCAAGCAGGGCATTGTGACCGAGGGGTGGGGGATACCACAATGAGCCTGACAGCATCCTTGCTGACTGCTCACTTCTAGGAAGATGAACTGCAAACCAGAAGACAGACAGACACAGACAGACAGACACACAAAATCCATTTAGGGCCTTCATATTAACTTCCCCTTCAGCTCACTTCATTCATCTCCCTCATTTCAAGACTTAATTTCCTTTTTGGGCAATAAAATACCCCCATGAGGTTGGGAAAACTCTGTACACACAGACACACACACACACACACACACCTCTATTGGCCTTACAATCCCCGACACTCCTGGAGTTCAGGCTTTTCCGAAAGCACCTTGGGAGAGAAGTTGAGAGTAAATAAATTCGCTCTCTCGGATTCGGCTCGATCGACCACGGTTTTGGGGTGTCCTAGCAGCCAACATCACCGGAAGGTTTCAGCCTCTTCTTCCACCCAGGAGTGTTCTCCTCAGGACCATCATCACAACCCCACAGTACACTTGCCCTGTACACACAGCACCTAAGGAAATGGCATTTCCATTCATAGCAGCTGTTAATGCTGCTCTCCTGCGCTCTAACCACGTTGACCTCCATCGAACCCGTGCTCAGCCCCGGCAGGCGCACGCCCACGGTCACTAGCGTGGGGGCTAATGCGCACCAGATGTTGGTGCGGAGGCGGCTGGTTCCGCCTGCCACGTGCGCCTTCGCTGGTTCACGTTGGAGAGACGGCCCACGTGCTGCACCGCAGCGAACAAAAGGGTTCCGCTTCACAGGGTGACGCCCTCTTTTCTCATGACATCATCCGATACCCAGGGAGGACAAATCAGATTAGGTCATGCGCACAAAGCAAGCAAAGGCAGAAATCACAAGCCGCCCCTGTGCACACCGGTCAATTTCCAGCTCGGATGAGTCAGCCGAAAGTGCGGTGTTCTCGCTGGTGTTGCAGGGGCAGCGTGTGGTCAGTATGGCCTTCTGAGGCAACCCACAGGAGGGCAGGTTCTGATATTGTACTGTTGAGATGGAGCTATGTACGCAAAGCAACTTCGAGGGAATTACCCTTTGTACAACTGGATAATTTTTTACTATAACATCTCAGGTTAAGCACATTGATGAGCAGAACTACAGATGGAGCACAGCGCAATCCATGTTCTTCAACTGAAAAGTAACAGCTTTAACCACTGTGTCACCCAGTCCCCTCCTAACTAGATATACAAGATGTCACTGTCTTGATAACAGGTCATTAACTGGATGAAAGGGGGGCATGGAAACGTACTCAAGCATTTGGCTGCATTATGGGCATCATGGCACTGCGGTGAATGATGTGTCACATTTCAGCTGCTGAAAATACACATTGTTCCCGGCCAACGTCACTTTACGGTGACAACTGAGGTGACAGGCAGCCACCCCAATGACATAAGGACTTTGGCACCTCTTTGCGAATAGTGAGTCACCATAGGGCGGGAAGCGATAAAATAAACACCCCACGAACCTTCTTGTTGGCAGTTAGTCAATGTCCTGGTCAAACTCCAAAACATTAACATTTATTTATTACATTTTTTTTTTTTTTTTTTTTAAATTTAGCAGATGCTATTCTGCAAAATACAACTAAGGAAAATAAAAATCCACTGCACGACAGACAATGAGCTACAGATGCAAACAAACTTGTCTGCACAGTCAGCACAATTTTTTGATGGTGTAAACACAAGTAGCTGCAAACATTACTGACAGGAAATACAAAGGTGTGAAAAACAGAAAGTAACGCAAGTTTATGGAGCTGGACAGAAACACATCTTAAGGAGATGTGTTTTGAGACCTTCTTTTAACGTACACGGGAATTCAGCAGTTCTGAAGGAGAAAGGGGGCTGATTCCATACACTGGAGCAAGACCCAAGAAACTACAGTTCACCAAAAAGCCAAAGATGAACCCATCATTAAAAGGAGATTCAAAAAGGCACCAGAATGGGTAGAAGTTCAAGGCCAGAGAGCATCCTTTGCAAGTCATCCTGTTTCACTCACACACCAACATAAATCGAACCAGAAAGCACTGCCAGAGCCATACAATGACTCTGTCACCTCCACGGTTCACACCTAGAAGCATCTGCATAGGCCACTTCCAGCAAGACAGCAGATATGAGCAGGGTTGTTTCCATACGATCACAGTTTCATGTTACTGCCATTATTTATTCATTTAGTTGAACTTTTCTCCAAGGTCACTGAATGTGAAATGTCAAATTTCAAAAATAAACTGTTTACAATCATTTACCCACTAGCTACCCGGTGATGCCCAGGTCAGAAGGTGGACAAGCAAAAAAGGTGAAAAGGAAAACACCCCCCACACCCACCTTTTCAGTTCCACCCTTTACTCCAAGCATCTGCTTGCTCTAACCACTACCAACTGACCAAAGGATTTTTCACCACCGTCATAACCTGAATCAGATAAAAATTAAAAATACACAATTTAGGCCTTAATATTTACATTCGAGGGTTTTGCGGAGGAGTGTACGTTTGGGAGCTGACTGAGAACCACAAATTCAACACCACTCGGCACAATTAAACCATTGGGTGTCTGCAACTTGTGGTCTCAATCTCTCCACCTGTTCTGAGCTCTAATGAAGTCTTACCAGCCCTTTTACATCATCACTTCCTCAACACTGAAGGTGTACGGTACTGCTTGTTGGCAGAACGGATACACAACAAATGTTTTTTTTCCAATAGAAGCTCCATTGTCTCCTGAATGAAGAGCAGATTTTGTATCTGCGTATGATTAGCATCAGCCGCAAGCTACACTCTGAAAGACGGATGTGCTTGGCGCCGGTGACAGCACCAGGCCGGATTAGGTTCTTTTATCAGAGCTCGGGCCTGTGCCGGCTCTCCCGCTGCGCTTTCACCTGCTCCTCCTCGCAACAGGCTGAGAGTCCCCTGCCAGCGATGAAAGTTGGTGGGGGCGCCGCTTCGTCCACCTGCCACCGACTGCTTTGAGCATCCAAGCAGCTCTCTGCAGATCAACACTACCTTGTGACCCCTGGCCACTTCAGCCCCATCAGGTGGCCACATCAAAAGCCTGCATGAAAGAAGGGCACGGATGGACGCATCAGACCCACCACCACCCACCGTACAGACACAAGGCTATCGTGGGGTTTTGTTCCACATTTGTACACCTTTCATACTAAAAAGAAAAGGTTACTAATCCACACACATCATGGCTGTTTTCTGGAAAACTTTCCTCTGTGGACCTCAGCTTCCAGGAGCCAGGCATCAATTTTGAAGGTCAAGTCCCAAAACACAGGTCATGTTACTGCCAACATACTATAATAAGCACAGTAAGTTCATTCAAAAAATACTGTTTAACACATTTTGTAAAAATGGTGCGGATGAGAAGAGAATAACAAATGTTAAGTGCACCATGGTACAAACGGTAAACAGGTCAGACGCAGCATGTACGCATGTGTACCTGAATTTAATAATTTTAATATAGAATTCAACAAGCTAAAGCCATTTATTTAGTATTTATGTGAGCCTGATAAAAAGTTATGCAATTTAATACTATTTAGACCACTTGGAATTTCCAAAGGGTATAAGAGAAGGGCATGTGGGGGACAGCAATTGGCAACTGCAAGGTCACAAACCAGTGCCCCTTAACCACCATGTGCCTGCTGAACATCTGCACTGATAAACCAACATGTAAATAACCTGTTGCCACATTCTGCCCCCGTACTACACAAAACACTCATGACCGAGATACTTATCAACCAACACACACAGCAGCTACACGAGGGGTAGAGAAGCTGTTGCTGAGCCCATCCTCCGATGACCCAGATTTCCATCTGACAGGGCCCAAACCCTGTCATTTTGGGACTCTCCATATCACTGAGTCGCTTCAAAGGTGCGAAGACCACCTCACACCATCCATTTCTAAGACTTCCAAATATAATCATAGAACTGGCTTACTGTACTGGGGATGCACTCAAAAAAATAAAAATAATGCTGAAATTATAACCTTCATAATAGGAGGACACAAATATGGCAGCGCAACACTTTCTCTGGCCTTTAACAATGACAGCATTTGGTAAAAATTTCATTAATGCAGCATAAATAAGCTCTCCCCAATGTCAGCCTCTCACGTCCTTGGCAGCCATCCTGCAGCTACATGATTAAAAATAGGGAGCACGAGAAGCCAGGTGTCTGTATGGTGAAAACAGTGCATTTCATACATACAAACCCTTTCCGCGAAAAACCAGGGTAACTTGTGCTGCGAAATCACTCCATGGCAAAGGGTCTGAACTACCTACCCCCCCCCCCCCCCATGAGGGTGGAAAATGTTTCCCGGATAAAAATTCACAGAAAAATGTTTAAGACACAAAACATACTTCATATGTGACTATAATAATTAAAAATACAGGTTTTGTTGAATCAAAAATGAATGCAACTTTCTCTTTTAATGTTGTCATGGTGGTAGCTGTGACGGTTTAATTTTTTTATGAAATATTTATTTTAAAAAAAAAAAAAAAAAAAAACGTGGTTTGAGCATTAGTTGAAGAAGCAACTACTGAGCTTTTCTCCATTTGGGGAAACCCCATAATACCAAGGGTGGAAAGAAGTGTCTTTTTAAAGTAAGTTCGTTTCTTACAAATATTTTGCACTGCTTCACAGAAGGTTGCTATTTTAACTCTTTCCCAGACAGGGTGTTTTAAATTGCATGACTATGAAATCCTTGCTTGGTGACCTCCCTGCTGTCCCCACTTGCACTAATATATGTGGCTGCTAAAAGAATCCCATTGTGCAGCAGGTGCGGAGCATTGTGTGCATTTTATGTGGGTTTTAATCTCTCCTTTTTTTGGGTAGGCTGTTACTGCAGTCATCTGAGGTGAACGTGATGTTTGTGTATTAAACAACAGTACGGCAAACGCACTTACAAGAGGAAACAAAGGACGCAGAAGGTGTGCAATAGCCGCGTTGCACTGGGCCTAAACGGTTCCTTTTAAAAACTTATCAATAACTGAAATAACACAAGCAAAAGGTGACAACTTTGGTTTGAACTATTTTTCCACCCACTTATGACATAAAATTACTGCATAAGAGGCAACATCACAAAACATGAGCTACGTATAAGCCACTGTTCAGAACAAAACACCTGTGGTAGAAGCAAGGTGACCAAATAGCAGACAAAAATACCCTTGTACTGAATAATATGCATAATGTATTGAGGAAGGCATACATGTACATTTTCATAGAGCTTTTTTTGTTATAGGGGACCCAGTTATATGAGGGTTGAATGTATGAACTTGCAACATCCATCGCATATCAGTAACCGCTGGTCCACTGCAGGGTCACAGTGGTCCAGAACCGATGCTGGTGGCACAGGGCATGAGGCAGGTTATAGCCTGAATTCAGCTTACTGCAGGGTAGCCAAGCACTACTTAAGCACCTTCAACTACAGCGGAATCATATCCAAAGGGAAACTTGATACAGTGATGAAACATAAGGAGGAAGTAATTTCCTAGATACTGTGACACCCCCCCCCCCCCAGCCACATCACTGCAGATGTGTCAAGAATTTGCAGACGCTCCCTGACTCAGGGCAGATGTTGGATGGTTCCTGGTTCTGCACTCGGGAGGGACCACACTGACCCATGTGGGAGCAGCACTCCTGCACTTGGCTGAATCAGCAGCTTCGCGGGGAAAAGTGACAACCCTCCCCCCCTTGGCTATAAGGACAGGAGCTGCAGAGATGAAGCTCACTTTCTTCACCTGTTGACCTGAACTCCACACCCACTTTTGGCCTGACCAATGCACTGCTGACCTGGGCTCTGGTTTGAGGGAGCAGTTGCAAACACAGGCAAACAGCAGGAATTCATTAAGCACCCTTACAAAATTTTACCTTAAAAAAAAAAAAAAAAAAAATCACAGCTCACTTTCAGGAGATTAATGATGTATTTCATACAACTGCTGTTAATCCATTTTTTCCCATCCAAGTGGAAATTCAATCCTACATTTAACATTAAACAACCATTCTGAGTGAATGAAGTTTGCAGGCCAAGGTTATGAATGTGGTGCAACATGTACGTTGTGAATACACTTCATCACACCATACCAGCACCCCCCCCCCCCCCACACACACACACACACAGTCTTTGTATATCACACTGGCTGCAAAATGCACTGAGAAGGAACAGAGTAACACAAATGCCTCTTCCATAACAGCGTATCAAACTAAGGCATCAGTATTCTTCTGATTAAAAATGTATTTTTATTAATGTTCTTTGCAAATGAAGGCCCTCATTCATCCTCATAAAAATCAGCATGGAGACAAAAAAGTGGGCAACAGGAGAAGCCCTTCTGGCACTAAAAAGGAAAACATTCCCAAATGAAATTAATTCTGAACAGAATCAGTAGGAACCACTTAGACTGACCCCCGACTTAAAAAAAAAAAAAAAAAAAAAAAAAAAAAAAAACCTGAAATATTGACTTCACTAGATGGTGCAGCAACAAGGGTCTACATTTTTGCACTTGAATTCAATATACTGAACTCAACAATTGAAATCAAGAATTTATGTATTTTATAAAATAGAGTGTTAAAGACAAATGAACACATAGCCAAAAGTACTTAAATGAGGTGTAACGGCTGCAGTGGAAACAAAATGAAGCATTTCAGGAACTTTCATTCTTGATTATCTAAAACCTGTTCTGCCCCTCTCCAGGCTTAATACTGACAATAAAGGAGAAGAAAACAAACACTTGTACATATACCATTTTAATAAAACCTTAAAATACAAGGCTCAGCGAACACAGAAGTGGGCAGACACAGCGGCTCACTTTCTCAAACTTGATCAGCTGAAAGCATTGTGTAGAAAACTACCTTCATAGAGGTGGACTTGCATTCTACCCCACTTTACACTGGTACTGTTCACAGCTCTCTAGGCATCCATTCCCAGTGCACCGTGTCTCCTCCTTTCCTTTCCACCGTGACATGAATGGGGCTGCGGGCCCTGATAGTCACCCAAAGCCAACTGTGTGTGTCCACCCAGAGCAGCTGCCTACTACATAGATCCAGCTCAACAATGACACTTGCTGATTCAGGGCTTTGGCCTAACCCTCCTAACGCCACTGGCGGGGCAGAGCAACGGCTCTGCCGACATACCAGACACATTCAACTAACCCACAGAGACCAAACCCAATCATGGTCGGCATACATTCAAAGTACCAGTTTGGAGCCTTCCTGGCAAAAATCACAGCAAAGCACAACTCATCTGGGCTACTTGCAGATGCTTCTACAAAAGCAGTTTATTCATTTAGCTCATGCTGACTTTGCACATTTATACAGTTGGGTAATTTTTACTGTTAAGCACAGTTCTTTGCTAAAGGATACTCTAGCTAGATGTAGGGTCCTTGCACAACTCCCTCAAGGTTAAAGCAGTGTCTCCGACTGCTACAGCACCTACTGGCTCATTAGTAGGTGGCAACTGTGAACATCTGACATCATTCAACCTGTGTCTGGAGATGAGCCCAGCAGCACTTGGGCTCCAAACATTTTGAGTGAGGCCTGTTCTTCATCCACGTATGACGCTGTCCATCAGGTGGCCATGACAGGAGCAGAAAAACCAGACTGCTTTATGCAAACAACTCCTGACCACAGAACAACAATTCACCAGACACACACACACACACAACCATTTTTACTACAGAAGTGTTGCACAAACTCAATACCATGCAAGGTCTCTTTGTTCCTGTCTGCCATGTTGGCCTGGTTTTTGGGTTGCAGCACAAGCTTGAACACCACTGAGACCTTATTCACACCCGAGAAACAGCTGCTGCAGGAGTGCAGCCCTCCACACGGCACTTCTTCCTGCGCACAGCTCATGTAAACAGGATGCCTCAAGCGAATGCGATGCGTTTGAAAAGCCACACACACATAGCAGTAAATGCAAGGCAGCATGAAAGGGAGAGATGGAGGGGAAAGGGTGATAAGAGTGAAATAGGAGAGAAAAACTTCACAGTTCACTGTCAGTCAGGACATTTTAAACACACACACACACACGCTCAGCTGGGTAATACGATGAACTGCAACATTAAAAATGCACAAACAATAATGAAAATATGAATATTTTAATTCATTAGAGAGCTTAAAAAGATTAATTATAAAATATTTGAGAGGCAAGCAGTGCAGCGGGTTGATGCTGCTGCTTTGTACTCGAAAGACCTGCTGTAGTACCACTGGTGAAGCTACTAAATATATCAATTGTTACAAGCTGCTTTAGTGAAAATCACCAAGCTAAATGAATAAATGGAATCGTGTTTGGGGGGTAAATGATAAATAATTTAACACATTAGCTGAAAAAGAATGATTTCAAATCTGCGTGATCATAAGTGAAAGACAGTCAATTTAACTGTCATTTATGATAAGAATATCATGTAGAAGCACTGAAGTTGCACCGCAGAGTCTGGTTGTTCCGAGTGTGTTTAAAAACCCTCACTGTAATCTAAAGACTCGGGTTTGAGTCCTGGCTGCTGCTGTAAGTACCCCTGATGAAGATACTGACCCTGAATTGATACGATTTAAAAAATATATATATATACACCCAGGTATATACAGTAAATGAGTAAATCGTAGTAAGGAGTTGTGTGTGTAAACCTCACATTGCAATGCGATTTGGAGAAAAGAAATAGCTAAATAAAAAAATATATATGTTAAATAATACCTTTATAATAGCTGTTCAAAGCATTCTTTAGTAAGGAAAATTAATACAATAATAAAATCAATGCAAAAATCTTCAGTTAGTAATTTTTATGTTCATAAGAGTTAGCAAAAAAATGACAACAAAATACCAACAGAAGTAACCATAAAACTTGGTGAGAAATTACAGTCCAAAATCAGTAAAATAAATGATGAGCGAGAAAGGAATGAGAAGAATCACACAAATGTGTCAGCTCAAAGCCACTTTTTGAACATGTGGTTCTTAATCTTTAACTTAAAGTTCCCAGGAGCAAGAGTTTCCCTAATTTAACAGGAAATTTCACATCATTGTGCTACAGCTAAGCGGTGAAATTTGTCTTATTGCTAGGAAACCAGTCTCAAAAAGTGTATAACATGGAAGAGTAAAAACTCCTCTTTGGTGGTAGGAGAACAGTTTACAGAACATTAGATCCCACTGGTGCCCATCTGCTGACATGACTATCACAACAGGCAATGGGGATCTGGGGTTAGAAGCCCTACCCAGAAACCACCATCAGCAGCCAACCAGAAAATTATTTTATACTCAGCAAGAAATACAGTGGTTAGATCCACTATCTTTGAACTTGAAGTACCCAAGTTCCAATCCTACCTATCATGCAGCCCCCTTCATCAAGGTATCACTTTGAATTGATGCAGTAAAATTTACCCAACTATATAGGTAGCCAAGTCAGCAAGTTGTTCAACACTATTAACTGATTTGGAGATAAAATCAGTTGAAATCTTCCCTGCTCGACATCAAGAAATAATGGCAAAATGAATGCAAGCTGTTCCTGCTAGCACCTTTGGGCCCAGTGACGCTGCCTCGACTGACACCAAGGTCGTATGTCAGCAGAAGATATTTGACCAACAAACATGAATCTCAAGGACAGATAGTAATGCTTTGTGGAAACAAAGGCTCTGCAAGTTTGGGTAAACTGCAAGGGGATTAAAATGGTTTTGAAAACTGTCACAAAACCAACCCTGAATCTAAAACTACAATCCTTAACAGGCTGCGTTAAACTTCAGAACTTTCCAGAACCTTGTTAGTCAACAAGGTTTTCTGTTTAAGATGGGAAAGCTGACCTGTTATTTTGGCAAAGCCAGGAAACCGCCTGTCAAGGTTCACCACGCCACGAGAAACCTACAGGTGTTAAAACAAGCAGCGCCTGTCTAGTAACCTCGTGACCTGCCATGCCTCTCAAGGACGCCCAATGGAGACTCCAAGGCGACACAAGCCCTACATTTTATCTCAGATGTTCTGCAGAACCCATCTGATGTTTGCGCAAAGATGGAGACGTTGATGGCAGCCTTTGAAGCATTAAGCACCCAGACCAAATGGCGCTGAAGTCCCCTAACCCCTAAAAATAGCGTTTTGTCAAAGGGCACCTGGTGTGCTGCCACCTTATCACAGCAAGTGCGACATCGGAACATTTCAACATTGGCACACTTTTTTTTTTTTTCCAGGCATTGCTGGGGGGGGGGGGGGCATCACCCCATCCGGTACATTGCCCACACCACCCCAGAGAGGAACACCCAGCAGATGTAGTCTCTCATCTCGAACCCAAGCTCCAACCTCAGGGCTAAAGAACTATAATGGTGTCACCTAGGGGCAGGATATAGGAGGAAGGGGGTATTTTTTTGTGGTGGAATGTGGGAGACCACAGCAGGAATATATAACCACACACATATAAGATGGGTGCCATATACACAGTGTCAGTCAAAAGTTTGAGCACACATGCTGGAAACCAGTCCTCCCCACCCAAGGCATTTAGTTAACAGACAAGGAAATGAGATGATATGTTTTCCCAGCTCTTCTGGAACAGATCCCAGGGATGGAGGACATGTGTGCTGCACTCGTTTCATTCTTACGGGTGTTGAGGTTATTCACTTTACTCATAGTGCGCCCCTAGAAAGGAGTCAAGACTCTTGACCTGCAGTTGCAGGTTCAGGCCTTGTGAAACCTGCTGACATTGGTCCAACCCAGACATGACTACAGAAATGCCATCATGCGCAAAGACCTTTGAGCAAGAGAAGCACCCCACAACTGAAAGGACCTCCAAGTTCCTCCTGCTGAGCTCAACACATTTCCAGCAAAAGAGGCCACATGCAGTTATTTGTCTTCAGCAATTTGCACCCCATCATCACTCTACATTTAATGACCTCACAAACACACATCCCATAGTCTGTATGACTGAGAAGCAATGTCAGGCAGGTCATCGTGCTCCTTGATGAGTCAGACCACCGGTTATGGGTTCATACAGCAGTTTTCCAGCGAGAAGGCGTACAGCTGGGGAGCAGCTTCCTTTCCCAACGGAAGGAGAAAGTTCCACTCTTCCACAGTCATCACCTTAGCACAAGTTGCACACATTTAGCATACGCTTTTCTGCAAAGCGACACAGAACTCAGAGTAAACAGCGCATCAACTTCAGCTTCACCAATAGGCAGAGACACAGATACAGACAGCAGAGCATCTTAGTTCAGGTGACCCTCAATCTACAGCAGGTTCTGTTGCAACAACCTTACTGTAAGTCGATTTTTGTCATTAGTTGCAAATCTCTTACACTGTATTATATAAACCATAAGGACATATAAACTATTAACACATACAAATGACATGTTGTTCAATAGAACTTCTGTTACTCCCCCCCGCCCATGTTACACATTATAAAATAAATTTACATCTATTCATTTAATGGATGCTTTCCTTCTAGCACTTACACAGTTAAACTTACAACACTAATAAAGTACAATATAGGTACAGTAAAGGCTTACGTTTCTTTGTTGCACTTTTATTTTGTCATTTATTTTGTTTCCCCTTCTCAGCACCACCGGCACATATCCATGAAACAAAAAGTTAAACCTCTCTTCCATACGGTAAAGTCTGACGAGATGTGTAAAGTCAGTTGGACTGACAGGGTAGAACGCTATATGGTTCATTGACTGGATATCATCACAGAGCCATGCGACAACTTAAATCACAAAAAGTCCTGTAAATAAAACACAATTGCTGCTTGATTCCTAAACACTGACTAAGACTCAAACAAAAACAAATACGACAGCATCGCTGATGTTATCACACAAAAGACGGCCACAACATTTCACAAGTGTCAGGACTCACAAGTAAAATAGTAACTTAACAATACAGCCATCATAAGTCTTCAGTTTAAAAGATAATGTGCACATTCACTAACTCTGAGGGACAGGGGGAGAACATTCCACCACAGTAGAACCAGAACAAAAACTTTTGGTCTTCTGCGTGTAGGACTACCAAGCAGCCACCTTGCCTCTCAAAAACACCCCACCCCCAAGGGATAAAAGACAACAGAACACTACAATATTCAAGGAACCTCATCAAAACATGTGCACAGTTCTAACCAAAGAACACCTACATACATCACTGACTGTCTCTCCCAATATTCGGGAAATGGTTTCATTCTGACTACAGTGATAAAATCTAAGAACTATAAATATCTGGCCAAATTCCTCTCTTTCAAATGTTTACCTCTTGTGAAGCTGAAATAATGGCATCATCTAACATGATACGACCTTACAGTTAGTAAATACACTGCCTGTCCAAAAAAAATAAATAAATAAAAAATAAAAGTCACCACCTGGATTGAACTTAGTGTTATGATGTGGGGTTGCTGCAGTTGGTCAGGTCTAGGTTCAGCAATGTTATGTGCCCAAAAAATGAGCTCAGCTGACTACCTGAATATACTGAATGACCAGGTTTTTCTATCAATGGATTTTTTCTTCCAAGATGACAATGCCAGGATTCATTGAGCTCAAATTGTGAAACAGTGCTTCAGGAAGCATGAGAGAGACATCATTTCCACACATGGATTGGCCACCACAGAGTCCAGACCTTAACCCCATTGAAAATCTTTGGGATGTGCTGGAGAAGACTTTACGCAGCGATCCAACTCTCCCATCAGCGATACAAGATCTTGGAGAAAAATTCATGCAATTCTGGGCGGAAATAAATGTTGTGACGTTGCATAAGCTTATCGAAATGATGGCACGGTGAATGCATGCCGTAACCAAAGCTAAAGGTGGTCCAACAAAATATTAGTGTGTGACTTTTTTTTTGGCCAGGCAGCTTATAAACACACAGGTAGGTAAAAATACAGCTGGACACCAGAATCAGGCCTTTATATGACCCAGTTCAAGCAAAAATCTCTTCTATTGATGTCAGATGTGCCTCATTATTCATAGTCAGCTTTTTCATCCACATGACCTGCCTGCTGATATTACAGATTTTCCACAGTAACGGGATGCTGATCCCACCCCCCACCCCGCCCCCCCAGCAACCGGGGACCGTGGTACATCGAATGAAGGTCCGGGAGGTGAAGGGAATTACGTCAAACCACTTCGTCATATACAAGTGATGCAGCTGAGGACTTTTTTTTTTTTTTTTTGGAACTCTTCAACACAGTAAAAAGGCATCCAAACATGGGGTTCATTTTTCCCCCTCAACAAGCACAGAAAAAGTTTATTCTAAATGTCCTTGGGTTCTTATAAAATAACAGTGCTACAGCCAAGCTGCAAAATAGAATAATTCATCTTTACACTTTAATTCTTAAAGCAATGAAGATGCCGCAGCAGAACTGGGGTTCAAACCACTATTACCAGGGTAAGCTTGTAAACTAACCATTTCATAATTACTTCTTTGATAAGCTTTCTGCACCAGCAGCCCCAACCAGAAACACTTCCAGACCACAATGAGGCTGAACATCCAGCTGTGGTCAAACCAAGATACTGGAGATTAATCCACCGCCTATCGTCCCTAAGGAAAACTTCACTGGCCCAAATGGGAAGGGTAGTCAGCTAAAACTGACAGTTATTCAGACCAGACAGAAACATGGACCATTAACATTTCTTCAAGAAGCTTTCACTGGGCGTAACATGGCTGACTTACTAAAATTATAGCAGGTGAGAAGGCCTACTGGAGACATGACCCCTGGAAGGTCCTCAGTAGCAACTAGTGAACCTTTGGACTGGCTTGGAGATTCAAGATAGGAGTAACAACCAGAAGAAATTTGAATTAACTCAGACATTTAAACTGTGAATGAAAAATCGGTGGATCTTTAAACCAATCTGAATGCTCAAGATATGGGTGACAAGTGGAAGACTTGAGTCCCTATGAGGAACTGCAAGTGCATATTGGACATTCAAGCCACAAGTGACAACCACCAGAAAGTTGCACCAACATTTACATGAATGACAGCTTACCATCTGTTGGACAGCCAGCTGAAGGAATATTTATGCGCTTTTGCTGTACGTTGATTTAGAGAAAAGCATGCTGCTATAAGGACTTGGACGTGTGGCCTGCGAGTGACAGCTGTCTGTCCTCGGAACAGCAGCCAGGATGCTCTTTGGGTGACATCAGTTTGATGGGGCGCAGCACAACAAACACCAGACGGTCACCTGCTAGCTGCTAGCTCACAAACATCTACAGTACCTGGACTAGTTCAACCACAGCTTCCATGTTGAAGGGTCAATGTTCTTCAGTGACCAGAGACTCAGTGGCCAGACATTTGTTGAGATTCTGAGGTTTCCATAGAAGTAAAGCAAAGTAAAATAAAGTCGGTTATAGAACGGTCATCCCCAGGTTTGCTGTAGTTAACGGGGTTTTTTTTTTTAAACCGTTAGGGTCGGAATTCCTTCACTTTCGTTTCTCCCGCTGCAGTTATTGTTGAAATAATGGTTCAACGTAACTGGGCAATTCTCTCTCACACACACACACACACACACCGCAGCTTTCACCGTTTGCCACTACAAAGGTAGGTAAGCCTTGAAGTCGATATTTTACGAAGGGGGAAAAGCGCCGCATTTTACGAAACGCCTCAAACAGCACGAAAACGCCTGAGAGCCGAGCGCTTATAGTCAAATTCTGTCGTAAATATCCGCTTTAAACCCCCCCCAAAAAAAGCCTCCGCGTTCGGGATTTTCGATTCCCGTCGTCCGCAAACTCTCGGTTCCACCGCCATTCCACGCGCGACCGCGGGCGCTTTAACTCGCGCGCCGCGACGGTCCGTCACGCGCGTCCACGCCTCGGCTTGTGCACGCGCCCCGCGGAGCCCCTGCCAACTTGGTCCGCCTTTAAAATAGCCCAAAAAAAAGAAGAAGAAACGATGACAGCCATCGGATGGTTTTCGGGTAAGAAGCCGAGCGTCCGCCCTCCTCGCACCCGGGGCCGCCACCCACCTGGATGAACTGGATGGTGAGCGCCGACTTGCCCACGCCGCCACCGCCCACCACCACCAGCCGGTACTTCTCCTGCGCCGCGCCGTCCTTCCACGCCGCCATCGGGGCCGCGGCGCGCCGCTGAGCCGCTGCTGATCCACACTGCACCGCCCGTGAGAGAAGCGGGCTCGCTATTTTAACAGAAAAGAGAAAGAGTCGAGGGGAGTGATTTCTCTCTCTCTCTCTCTCTCTCGCTCTCTCGCTCTCTCACGCCCCCCTGTGGCAGTGCAGCGGACAGCAGAGCCACGGTCGTCGATAAGTCATCAGACATCAATCCAGACATCGCTGATCCACTCAGTCGTTTGGACCAGCAGAGGGCGCAGTGGTTGGAGATCCACACACCCAGGTTACCCTTGAGGGAAGAACTTGCCTTGAAGTGACACAACAAAAATTACCCAGGCATCTGGCAGATCTTACAGATCCTGGGCTGTGTATTTGAATGCGCGTTCAAATCTGGTTAGGTCTGTCAGAGTTTCCAAGTGTTTGTGTGAGTTACATCCACATGCTCTTGTTTCCTCTCATAGTCCAAAGATATTTTTCCTGCGAATTTCCTAAAACTCCCCTTTGTGTGTTTGTGTGTGACTGTGACTGCCCTACAGTAGACTCACAACTGGCAACCTTGACTCACACTCTGTTTCTCGGTTAGGATCTGGACCATGGTGATCATGAACAGGGCAAGTGGTTTGTGGGAAATTTATTTGTCTGACTCCACTGTCCAGGTGAACTTGTGCTTTAAGCTGTTGAAATAGATTGGTTTGAATCCCTTTTCCTGCTGTAGGGCCCTTCCTCATCATACTGTACTTACTGTATGTACTTACTTACCTACCATGAACTCCTCCAGTAATACCCTGCTGTACAAATTAGAAAAGCTATCTCAACTTTGTAAGCCAGCTTTTACAAAAATAATGATAATAATAATACTAATAATTCTTGGTAAACATCCAAAACCAGGCATCCAGAACTTTCTCTATGAACAGGAGCCAGACGAAACTCCCAGCAGGAGAAGAGAAGCTGTGATGTTTGAAGACTGTGGTAAATGGCTGCAGGTCTACTCAACAGCTTCTCCTCTGAGCTCCTCTGACTTGGAGATAAGGGACCCTATTCAGATGGTGCTTTTTTACCGTGGTCACAGCTGGGTTTAAGAAAAGTAAGGAAAACTAAATACACAAAAGGCCTGTGATATTATATTGTACATTATATATTAAAAAAACTATGGCAAGAAGATAAGAGGGACCACTTCCTCTCTGAAACGTGATGGACGTTTCCTCATTCATCTGGATTTGTTGAGAGCCGTATGCTTTTTGTTTTCTTTGTACAAATCAAACGTCGTTCACAAGAATAATGTAAAATTTTAAACACAACCCAGGTTGAGATAAAAATTCCACATGCAGGCAGACTGGGAGTTGAAAGGAAATCTGTCAGATAGAGTAGAAATTTCCATATGAAGAAAGAAGGTTTCTTTGAGTGCTTGAAACGTAGCTCCTGAGGGAGGTCCTTTCAGAACCTGGAAGGAGACCCTGGGCGTCTGAGTGGTGGAGTTTAAGAAACAGTCACCATTTCCAGTGTGCCGGCATCTGACTGCTGCATTGTTTTAGTCTCCCCAGTCTCTGCCTCGTGCACTTTCAGGCATATTTTATGTGTTTGGAGAAGTTCCAGTTCCATTTGATTTCCTGAGCAGTCTGTGTTCCATTTTGTGTGAGGGACAAGGTGGTCGTCCCTGAACGTGTCCCATTTTCTAAGCAAAGTGGCACTTTTCACCCCGGGAGCCCATTGCCCCAGCTAAAGGCACCGTAAACAGGAAAACAGGCAGATGGATCTTGAACCAAATGAACCCAAACATTTCATTGGAAGCACCAGTCATGTGGTTAGGGTTGTCAAACTTTTGACTCATCCTATGCGTGCTTGGTGGTCTCACTCATGAAGGGATGTAAATTCAAAAGTCCTAGGGGTTCCCCTTAGCTTTAGACCAGCGGTCTCCAACCTTTTTTGCACCACGGACCGGTTTCATGTAAGACAACTTTCCACGAACCGGCCATCGCGTGCACATAATAAACTCACCATAATGCAGAATCAGTGGGAGGCCCAAGCTTATTTCCTTGCAACAAGACGGTCCCATCTAGGGGAGATGGGAGACAGTGATACCCAAAGTGTGTTCCTTATGTCCAGTCTACTCCATAATTTTGTTTTGGTTGCTGTCACTTGCAGAAAACCCTGCTTCACAAAGATAGCATGGTTTTCAGTACTTTTGTAGTGATCTCAGGATATTTCGCCATGATTTTAATTGATTTTTCAAAATAAAACACCCTGCAGACTCTGATAGTCAATAAAATGGAAATAAAATAAAAATAAAACGTTTTTTATTCTTTCTGTGCGGCCCGCCGATTGGGGACCGCTGCTTTAGACCAAACAGCTGCTTCAACAACAGTGTATCTGCATCTAAAGCTCTTCATCTGTTGTGAAAGGTCATGAGAAGACTTGATTTTTGTGAAAAGGTCAGTGTTTAGAAGAGCTGAAGGAAAGCTGAAGAAGAGGATGACCAGCCACTAGATGGATGCACTCAGTGAGGCCTAAAGGCACAAGCAGAGGACAGAAAATTCTTTCAGTGCTCTGTATATCTGGTCTTCAAGAGCTGATGTTGACTCAACAACAAAAGGGTAAAGCTGCTCATCATGACCTTGTCCAGCAGCGAGGTAAACAGGGTCTGCAGCACTGGAGGTCTGAAAGTGTTACCAAGCTGAGAACCCTCAGAGGCTTGGGGTCATTCTCCAGTGAGCCACCTGGCTCTTAAAGGTATTGAGGGGAAAGAAAAGTGGAGCTACTGCCTTAAAGTAGGATTTCCTCGATGACAGAAGCTTATGGAAATAATGGGAATGAGGGAAGAAGTGCCAAAGAAGATAAAAGCAAAGCGGTGAGACCATTTGAGCTCCTGCTAACATTTCAGGCTGTTATGCTTGGAAAACTTAATGAAGTCATTGTGTGGATTAAGCTTAGATGAAGGGGGGGGGGTATAGGGGAGCATCATTAATCAAAGTCGCAAAATTTTCTATGAAGGCCTTTGATTAGGTTGTGAATGAGTTCCTCTCATTCTTTTTTCTGCTCAGGATCTTCTCGCTTTTCTCCATTTTGGTCAATAATTGGCCCAGAGGTGCACCATTTGAGACATGAGCCATTAAGCACTTCTGACATCAAGGTCAACAGGATGTGTCTAGTGAGCACATTCCAAGTGTCCGCAGAGAGGCTGCATGGATCCCTCTGAGATGACTCACTGAGGCCAGAACCACAGGGGTCCACACCTGCTTTCCTTCAGCTGTATATGGATTATCAGCAAGGACCCAATGGAAGAAGGTTGGGCAGATGTTGCGCAAGGCAGCTGTAGCAACACACTACAAGGAATGTCCTTTATCACCAAGGCAGGAAGGGCAGCCCCCCAAAATACAAAAAAAAAGTAACTTTTTGGTTACACCAGGAAATGTTTACCATTTGCATGGATGTCATGGTGGTGTCAGACAAAGTCTGTTTCCATTCCTGGTCACCAGGAATACCCACTTTCTTTTGCAGAGAAAAACAAGCAGAACCTGAAATAATAAGGAAATAGTAAAATAATATGAAATTTGATCAACGGCAATGTATACGAAATTCACAGCAGTAGTACAGCATGTGAATAAAAAGAGTTCTTGTGTCTGACAGCTGAGTTCTACACAGCAGCTGGTACTGTATTAAGGATGTTTGTTATCACTGCCTCACGTTCATTCCTCAAACCATTAATAACAGCTGATGAAGATTAATAAAGACTAACACTGGAAAGTGTTGTGTGAATCTGAAAAGTTGCCCCTTAAAATTGCAGAATGGTTTTCAGCACGAATTTTTGTTCTGGAGGCCGGCACGACAGTGAGGACAGTTGGCTTGTTAAGCGACAGGGGAATTCAGTATGTGCAGCATCAGCGGTTGTACCCTCACTCCAGCACTCTGTGAGAAAGCAGCTCGCAGTGGAGGATCTGAGCTCTTATTAATCCCTCCACAGAACTGCTATTAAATGCTCTTCTGTTTCGGAGTTACAACCACAGATTTCTCCCCATAATCGGGCATTAAAACCTCTCAGTGACTATCTGCCCTAAAAATAGGCATAGATTAGAAGCAGGAGGAATGCATTCGGACACAAAGCCCACATGCAATTGCGATCACCCTCACATAGTGCAAACTTCTGGAAATGCAGCAAGAATGAAACACCCACATCTGCACTATTTAAGGTGGCTAAAATTCTCTCCGTATGGTGGTTAAGCAGCCCACTACATCATGGAAGGCAAAAGAAGATGTGTAAGGTTAGGGTGAAAAACACAGCAATTCAGTATCTGCTGTCATCTGAACACCTTCTGGCACATTTTAATTTAGGCCACACCCCCTACCTCTTGGATTAACATTTAATATCTGGTTGAGGTCCAAACCTCCAGAAAACATTAACTCACGGTTTTAATGTGGGATAAGTGTCGATTTAAAACGTACGTGGGTGTGTTATTTTCGTTTGTCTTTATAATTACTTTTATTTAAATACAACTTTCTACAAATAAAAAATGCATAAAAATGTTTGGATTGAAAAATAAAAACATTCGGAATATTTCCAAAAATAAATTGAATAAGCTGGAATTTTACTTTCATGTTGCAGAAGACCGAAATAAAAAATGAAAACCAACATTAAATTAAAAAAAAAATTCAATCTGTAATTCAACATTTATCTCACTTTCAGATCTCAATTTTACTCTTTTGGGGTAATGTGGTGGGGTCCCAAAAATGTGATCCCTTCAGATACTGAGAGTTAACAGCTACACCTAGGGAGAAACGAGTATCAGATGCAGCCAATGAAGCCTCTGCATATATAAATGGACCGTGGGGGTCAAGTAAGCGGACCGGACCCTAGAAAAATGTGTGGCTGAGTTTTGTGAAAGAGAATGATTTGTGTCGCAGCCAAAGGTTTTCTGTTAAACGTTGCTTATTTGTCGATTCTGCCCCATCCGTTTGGTTTCTAAAGAAAACATGCTCACTTCACCCAGTGTCACCTCACATCTGGTCACATCCCAGACTCAACACGTGATGGTTTGTCACTATATAATAGCAGAGAAATAACAAAGGCCAGAACATTAATTTGTTGAATGAAATTATGTTTATGATGAGGCTCCAAGTTTAGTGTAGGTTACATTTAATCCAGAAACATCAGTTAATCCACAGCAAAGAGTATTCTTCGTGCTAAATGTAATATATGAATCTCACAACATTCATTTAACAACTTCTGCAATCTCTACTTCAGCCAGGGGACCTTGTGAACAAAGAAATAGAAAAACAGCATAGGGACGAGTAAACCGACACCGCTCTTTCTCCACAATCAGACAGCAGGCTGCATTGCTTGTTCTAGCTGCTTTAGGAGTTACTTTTCTTCTGAGACAGGTTGATCTTGTCCCCAAGGCTCAATGCCATACCCTGCAAAGAAACAAAGGGAATAAACAGAGGGGTTTTAAATACTCTTGCTGGTAAGAAAAGCATTTGTATCAACGAGCCCTGCTTTGGGTGTTGATGTGTCATTTAGAAAGGTTAAAATCAGATGGGATTCATTGCCATTTAACAAAAATCTGACATATTTGGAACAGCCCTTCAAACATGACATTAAAAATGTAAGGCTTGGTTATTTTCCATCTGGGATCTATTTCAATGCAACAGCTGAGTGCATGGGGTCATCTGGGCTCACCTGGCTCTTGGCCCGGATGCGGATGTGGCCGTTAACGGGTGCGTCAGGCCCCAGGTGCAGGGGCTTTTCAATGCTCACGTTGGCCAGTGCGTCCTCTCCAAAGATAGAGCGTGCGTACAAGTTGGCTGCCATGAAGCCGCAAAACCCAGACAGAGCCTGTTCAAAGGTGAAGACAACAAAATAAGAATCTGTTCTTGGCCACACTTCATGCTGCTCAGTCCATTGATCACATGACTTAATGTGGCATTTTCAAAGAACTGGTCTTAACTTGGCAGCTTATACAAATTTAAAGATGTTTCCCATCATGCTGTAGATTGTGTTCTGAAGAGAAGAGCCATTTTAGTTGCAAAAGTAGAATGTGCCAACAGTAAATCTGTTACGATGGAAAATGTATAACTGACAACAGCTGCAAAACCACACGGGTGCACTGACCTTTTCTGGGGTCAAGCACTTCATGTTAGTGGAGCGAAGGATGTGCTGCAGGTACTCGTTCAAGTCTGTGATGTTTGTGTTCACTGTTACCTGGTGGGGTCAGAGCAGCACATCATGTGACTGGGGGCCCAGAACAGAAATGGCATCCCACCCCACTCCTCCTCCGGACCCTTAGGCCCCCCTTACCTTGTTCTCCCACTCAAACTCGGCCCACATCTGTCGGAACTCTGCGTCAGTGCAGGTGGCGGGCTGGATGTAGTCCATGATGTCAATATGGATGTCACTGAGGACTACACAGTTCCTGTCACTGGCTGCTCCTGAGACATCGTACACTGAGAAACACACACACATACAGAGCTGAAAAGGTCACACCAGCAAACAGGGGCAAAGACAAAAAATGATATTATGCCAGAAAATCAATCTTCTATGAGATTTCCTCACCTATATTGCCAAATATGATCCCGTTCTCTGTGGAAGCCACCTTCACATTGGCCTTGATGTTGGCAAAGTCGTGGGGGGCCAATGTGAGGGGGGATGGCTTTTCCACCAATTTCAGGTCTCCTTTAACATTAAAATCAGATATGATTAGGATCTAACAACTTAAACGCTTCATTTATCACTCTTCATTAACAATGATAGGCTGCTGAATACAATTTTGGACTAAATAGTTACTGGCTTAAGATCCCCAAAAATAAGCATTAGAGTGGATATGCATAAAATTGGTTAAAAACAGTATGAATGTATAAATCAGCCAATTCATTCATTATCCTCAGCCATTTTATTCTCCTCAGAATAGTAGTGGTCCAGAGCTTATCTTGGAATCACTGAGCACCAGGCTATGAAACTATGCCTACATGAAACAGTGGACTGTGGGAGAAAACCAGAGCACCAAGAGGAAGCCCACACAAGACAGAGGGCGAACATCCAAGCTCATGGACTGAGATGGATTTGAACCCAGCCCAGGTGCTGAGAGCTGCCAACGGTATAAAAATTGTACAAAATTTCTTACAGTAAAAGCACAGAGAAAAATAATAGATCATAATAATATTACATAGTTACAAAGTAAGTTTTAAGGAAGATGACAGAAAAACAAAATATCAAAGATCTCTGTCAACACGTGAGAGAAAAATGCCACTGCTGAACTGTAACAGTGTAGCAGATGATGTGCAAGTCAATAACACAGTTGTGGTGGCAAAACTTTTGTCTCGATGCAGAGAGAAAGCGCCTGGGGAGATTAGAAAGGGAGATTAATCTCAACAGAGGGAGGGGGGAGAAAAAAAAAACTGTCAGTTGATTTAATGCAGTCTTTAAGGAAAGTGACATTTTACACACTGCCTACAACAGCAGCATGATTTCAGCATCCAACTGCAAGCTTTGCATGCATTCAGACTCAACAAGCGGCATTATCATCTGTGGTTCAGTCCAAAACAAGGCATCAAGCGTTTCCACACGTGTGTGCATCCTGGATGGGTTCCAGGACAGAGGCTGTGAATCAACAAGAGAAATGACTCGTGTCCTGTGAGCACAACGTCTCCCATTCTGAGGGGTGAAAGCGGAGATCACATTGTGAGAACCATCACGTTCACTGATGAGATATGCGCTGGTGCAAAGTCGCATCAGACCACAAACCAGACAAAAACAAACACATGAAAGGCACTTTTCATGCATGCCTCACTGAAGAACTGTTGTCACTGAGACATGACTGCAGGCTGTGGACAAGCACAGTATATGGATAGTCAGCAAGAGGGAAACTTTGAGCACCAGGAGATACAAATGGGCCACCATTCAACAGGCCCAGTTTTGTGCTAATAAACTTTCTATTGCATTTCACTTCCACCTCCTGCACAGCTGTTCTGATAACTACATTTACAATAAGTGCTTCTATAGTACAGGGTCACAGTGATTAATAGCCACACACACCAATCCACCTGAAACATAAATCTTTGCACTGTTAGGGAACCCACAAAAACAAAAGGTGAACATACAATACACAAAAAGTGAGCTGGATTCAAACCCACATCCAATGCCCACAAAAAGTGAGCTGGATTCAAACCCACATCCAATGCCCACAGGTCAAGAGGACGGAATAAGATACAAGTTTATTGATTCTCGCAGGGAAATCTGTGGCAGGAGCTGGACACATAGTGCACACGAAACAATAAACAAACAAGTGAAAAAGAAATAAGGATATTTGTACCATGACAATGTCTAATTGTCAACTAGTTATTGAGTGTCAATATGGAGGTGGATGGTTGTTGATGAGAAGGACCCTCAGAAGCATTTCTTAGTGCACCTAAGCTGAAAAACTGGATGGCTAAAAGAGCTCATAGCAATTACTTCATTTAGAGGATGTGAGCCAATATCCACAATGGACTGTAGCTTCCCTGTCATCCTAGCTTCTGCCATAGCCAGTGATATTTCCCTTCCTAGCCAACAACCCCACAGTCTGGTAGAACATGTGGAGAATGTCATGCTGCCCATGATAAAGGACTTGAGACATTTAAAACAGTACAGTCTGTCTCTGTCTGAGGGCATTGATATGTTTAAAGAATCCAATCTGTACATCTTTCTTAACACCCAAACTGAAAAGCAAGCACATGTTTAAGTGACAACTTCAAAACAAGAGCCTTGGTATGGTTTTGAAGACAATGCTTCTGCCTGCCTGCACTGTGGCACAGGAAAAACTCACCCAGAGTCGCCAGCTCCAGAGTGCAGTTCTGCAGGGTGTCACTGGTCTGATTGACAACCAGAACATCCAGCACAATGTCATACTGGTTGACATGGACGTATGCCTCGGCGTACACTGGGTCTGAGAACCCAGTCAGCTGGGTCACCTGCAAGGCAGCATTTAGTAGTATTACCTAAGGGTCCTCATAGTGTTAGGAGACAGCATCCAATAACCTCTGCTCCTCCACCCCATCCACACACAAACATGTCGAGTGAAGCAAAATTATCAGCAGGAAAACTTAACATACTGGTAAAAACACTGATGATACCTAAACAGCATCATTTACACAGAAATAGCCAAAGTAAACAAACAATTTTGGGAATTTTTACTTCAATTCCATCTGTTTAGTTGGCAATTATTTAAATACCATTATAAATGTCTACTGTAAACAGGGGTGGTTTGATGACATTTCTTTAAACCAAGAGTAAACAACCTGAAAGGTAACTATAACCACCACCTGGACTCAATGCAAGAACTCAGACCTCACAGTATTACATCCCACTACAAGCAAAACTGACCCTCAACAACAGTGATGTTTACAAGACCCAAAGAAAGCCTGACATATCACTACTTCACCAAACAAATGAGTCCAACCACAGTTTAGTTCAGGCCAAATAGTTAATAAAAATGAACGGTCCTTCCTATATATCTTGTTAAAAATGCATTTTGTAGTATTACAAACATGCAAAATTATCTACGCATATTTACTTAATCAGTTCTTGCTTTTGAACATCCAGACACAGATGACCAAACCTGACCAACCCACACAGTCACCATAAGCCTTGACTTGTCACCTTGTTCAGCTTGGAGGCGAGAGGGTCGGTGGCCTCCTTCCTCTGGGTGTTTCCCATAGCAGCCAGCAGGCTGAGCTGGAACTGGTCCTCTTTGGAAGTCATCTCACTTTTGGCGGTGAGCTGCATGAAGGAGATGGGGTCGTCGGCCTGCACTGTCACACTGCGCTTCTCCGACTCCTTCTGTAGGTCCAAACAGCCATGCAGACAGTCAACAGAGAACTCACAATCAATACACAATTGACATCCCCAAAATGAGGGTTTATATTTCATACACAATTTTCTACAATTTAAAATAAAATAACATTTTTTAGGTTGAAAAACAAAAATTTTGAAATTTTATATAATGCATTATTATTACCAAAAATAATAGCTTGACACATTTTTTAAATGTTTAGAATGTTTTTAGTTTTCAATTGTGTTTAAATAAAAGTAAAAATAAAATTCAAAATTGAAAAATAACAACTACAAACACTAATTCTACACTTGTGCCTTATCCCTCAAACCTTAATATTACTGCTTTGGAAAGGTGTAGTTTCATGGGGGGGGGGTGTTGTTTCATGGATAAAAATGACTACATTTTAAACTAAATTAACAAAAATTAATTCTTAAATTTTAAAGTTCCCGTCACGACAAAGCTCACAGCTGTAGTACCAGAAACCTAGTATATGTTACCAATATACAAAACCGAGAACCTTTGTTATTACTAGGTCAGGTGGTTAACCTCCTGTTAGAAGGAGAGGAGCAGAATTCACCCTGTCCAAGGTAAGCGAGATATTGAGAGGCCTGTACCTTCTGTGAGAGCTTCTCCTCCTCCAGTTTGACGGCGAGCATGCGGGACAGTGACTCGCGACACTCCTTGTTGAAGATGTCGTTCATGAGGGGCGGGCACTCAGAGAGCACCTTAAGGCACAGTGAGATGCGGTCCACATCGTCATCTGTGATGGGCTTTTTGGGTAACGTGGACTTGCCCAGGTGAAGCACTGTGGCCATGATGAGCATGGCTTCGGCCACAAAGGACTATAGGAAAACAAAATGAGGCAAAAGGACACTGTACAGCAAGGAAGCCATCAATAGTGCTAATAACGTTTAGCCAAAACACACCTGATTCACTTACATTTTGTTTCTTTTTGTCCTGAACGATGGCCACATAGCGCAAAGCTAATTTGGTCAGGGTTGTTGCCAAGGAAGCGCCAACATAGAAATCTCCATCCATCAAAAATCCCCTCAGAGGTGGTCTGAAAAATAAAGAGATTCTCACACTCTACATGGAAAATGACCCAAACATAGTGTACAGCTGGGAAGCAGAGACTGTAATGATACAACATATTACAGAATTGTGAAAAATTCCATCATCTCATCAATAAACATACAAGATGATTGACTGGGACCTGCTCTCCATGGGGGCTGTTGCATGTTAGTAGTGCTCCCTACCTTTCCTCAGCCTTCTTGGAAGGTCGAGAGGAACTGAGTGCACTCTGTGTAACATAAGTGCCCATCTCAGTCACCAGCTTCTGGGCAGGGGCAGTTGTCATCTCTTCCTCAGGTTTCACCTCCCCCAGTTCCTTCTTTATCTCGTTCTCCACAATGGGGATCTGAAACAATAGCCATCTGGTTTCTATGTGCACAATGACATTATTAATTCTTATAAAAACATGCAGTGAGACTAAAAAATAAATGCCACTAATATTCTAGAAATAAAATGTCATGTTTGCACTAGAAAATCAAGCACAAGAGGTTTACATACAGCCATGACCAGACAAGAAACCCCACCTCGCCAAGAGACCGGCGGATTTCCGTCATCACACTCTGAATGTCTTCTTTGGTGCTGCAATATTCTCCCAGAATCCACAATGCCCCCCGATAGATCCTACACATTAATTTTGTTGAAAAAGTAGAGAATATAGCCTTTCAGATTACTCCTCAAACTCTAGAGAGTGCTTCCTGTATTAAGCATAGTACAGAGAGCCTTACTTGACAGTCTTGATGGCATGAAACACCTCCAACATCTTCTCAATGATGAGTGGCCTCAGGCCATCAAATCTCTGTATCGCCTCTCGTACAAACTCCAGAACATCAGCAGCAGCTGCCTCATTTGTATCACTCAGGAACTCCATTAGCTAACAAAATAAATACACGTTTGTATGGATCTTCAAACACATTAAACAGAAGCCATTTGGTTCCACATATACAAAACATACAACTGATACTACAGGCAAATATTATGAAGATAGATATGTACAAATTTAACTAATCCTTTGAGGCTAGAACGCCAAACTCACCACAGGAATGACATTAGCAGCCATATCAGGAAAGCGCACACTGCAGGAGTGGAGTGTGCGGACCAGCAGTTGCCTATACTTGTCTGTATCCTCATGCTCGGTCACATTGTTGGTCTTGATAACCTCCTTCTTCAGGACTATGACCAGCTGCAGGACAACACAAGAACCAGGTTAGTCCACAATCAAATAAACTGGGCTAAACACCAAAAAGAGGACAGAAATGCACAGACCTCCTCCACGTTGCGGGTCGAAACCAAGTCCAAAGCCAGTTGCAGGGTTTTCTTTCGAACCTCTAAATCTGGAGTGGTCAGAACCCGCAGGATATCCATCACCAGATCCTGAAAAGGACATAGTAGCACAAATGTAAATGTAAAATTTAAGACAGTGATTGTTAGAAAGCAATTAAATTTGTCTCCTTCTTTATGAATACAGTATATTGGAATGATCACACTGCTCCTGCTTTTGGTGTTGGAAAAATTCAAGTGACTATTTTTTAATTGCTATTCAACCATCACAAGATATGCTACTTCTCTGTAAAGCAATGAAGTACTGCTACATGCTTAGATGCCACAACACATCTCAGGTAGTGCTATATGCTACATCACCTGAAGAACTCGTTCATGGGTTGGGTGTTCTTTCAGCTCAATCAGTCGATCCAGGACGATGAGTTTGACATTGTTGTCACTCTCCTTCACAATCAAGTCGATGTAGCACTGAGCTGCAGCCTGAAGAGTACAGAATGAGTCAGCGTTTAAATCGGTCAGCACCAGGTGGAGAGGTGGAGGGAACAGGATAGCAGGTCAAGGGAGGCACCTTGATGGCGGTGGGGGCACTAGAGAGGGTGACGAGAGTCCCTGCGGCCTCATACTTGACAGCAGGACTGGATGACTGCAGGAGGTTGTATATGCAGCGGATGAAGCGTGCACGTTCTGTTGGGTTAGCATGGCACACCTGTGCGGGAGAACAGCAGGTGTTAATAATGCCATCAGGACATTTAGAATACTTCCTACAGAATAGAACTCAGCTGCAGCAATTTACTCTTGTTCTACACTTATCAATTTTCAGTCAACATAAAGCCCTAGCAACATTTCTATTTTTCCATTTACCCCAATTTACAATTATTGCTGTTCCATTAACAATAAATTGACCTGCCGATAAAAAAAAAAAATGTGTACCAAACTTACTGTGTGTAAAGTACATCTAATACTCTTACCTTGTAGATGAGCTCCACAATTACCAACTGAAGGATGTCTCCAAACGTATGAACCTGGTCAATGCATGTACTGAGGTAATCCAAAGCACGGTCCTGCAAAGAAGCCATAGATAGCACCACGCTTTACACCTTATATTCTCCTTTTACTGTGTTGTTTTAAAATAAAAGAGATCAACAAGGTTCAATATTAATAGGAAAACATACAAAAGTATGTAAAAATTAAAGGCTTGGAGTAATAAATCTTTCTTTCTATATGTAGTTATATCCCCATGTCACTCCTTATCAGAGTGTAAGTCTTTTAAAACTATCTGGGAAGACTAAGCACAAACAGGTCTATAACCATATAGAAGATTATTTAATTTAGCAGTAATGTCATCTTTTCCAAACGGTTAACTGCATCACCAATCTAATTTTTTTGGCAAAACAAAAAAACAAAAAAAAAAAAACAACCTGTCTTCATATGTACAATACTCACTTGGTCAGCGTGAATGAGCATCATGAAAGCATTTCTTTTGCAACTGGCATCTTTTTCATTTACAAGGAAATCATGGATCAGTTCAGGAGCATCGGGAATCAAATGCTCAAAATTTCTGTAAAGAAGAAAAGAAAACACTTAAATACAGAGAACTCCCAGGCTTTGTGACATACAGTAAAGATATGTGGGGTTCTACTCAGCACAGTCCTTTGTGGTTTTAATTAAGTCACCCTTTGAAGAGTGAGCCACCTTTCCTCATGTGTAAACTGAAAGAGCATTGAAAAGTTTAAATGGTATGGAAAACTCAAGATTAAAAAAAAAAAACAAACTACAGTAACAATACGGTGGGTTCAATTCCAGAAATGACACGTGCCCAGACATCCATCTACAGTGAGACTCACCTGTAGATGGTGTAGATGGCTAGCACGGCATTGCGGCGCACATAGCTATGCCGGTGCTCCAGACAGGCGCGGATGGCTGGCATCAGTGGCTCCAGCAGCTCTGGCTCCTTCAGCTTGCACAGAAAGCGCAGCGTGGAGCCGCGGATGAACTCATTTGGATGTTGAAGGTCCTGGCACAGGCAGACACAGATGACCAACTGTGAACTTCAAAACATTGTTTTCCCTGGCTCACCACAGTCTACACTAGTAAAAGACAATCACTGCTGTGCAGGTTTTGCAATGCCTTTTCCTTGCATAACTCCCACAATACCTTCCTGTAGGCGTCACAGACCAGGATCATCTCCTGGAGGAGCTTGCCGTCCGGTGTGGTCTTGGGCACAATTTCCCAAAAGACCAGAAGCAGCTTTTTGATGGTGTGGTCTTGTAGTGGGAGAACAAAACGGATTATGGTCATCAGAAGGCCAGGCAGCTTCTCCCCATTCAGGATCATGATGATCACCTTCTTCAAGGCCTCCGTCTTTGCCTTGATCTCTCCCTTCTCTGAAGACCAGAAAACTCAATTTTAATAATCAAGGAAACACATTCCAGCTTCAAGGGTCATGGTTAAGATAAAGACACACTCACCCAAATCAGTTTTGAGGCTGATTTCAGACGGAGGCTCAGAGTCTGAGGGCACATTTATGAGGGTGTAACACACATTCTCAGCAGCTGTCATTCTGCTGTCCTGATGTTCCTCCTTTCTTAGGAGCCTCCAATCACAAGTTTTTAAGTTTTTCTGTAGGAAAAAATGTAAAAGTCAATTTTATTTTAAAAACAAAGTTATCAATGTCCCTGTTAACTACACCTTGGACCTTTTGATAATACATTTCAGTTCTTAGAAATTCAGATTTGATGTTAATACAATCACAGTGGTGTTAATAATAAAGGAGTCATTTCTAAAAATTAATCAACAGATGTGACTTAAACCTGTCTATCAAAAAAAAGAAAAAGATTTGAGCTAAACTAGTAACCTTCCAGCTGCAGCTTAAGTCCCACTCCATGACACTACTGTTGTGGCACTGATCTAGGTGGCTTACCCTACATTAAATTACCCCTACAGAAATTAACTAAATATTGAAAACTGCTTTGGATAAATGGTCAGATTTTAAGAAATATGTTAATAACAATGTTGTTGCAATTAAAACGTTAATATTAACAATACTATTAAAAAACACGGTGTGCACCAAGCAGCAATTTCTTATTTAAAAAAAAAAAAATTAGTCAGAGTGGAAAAAAGCAATAACTACATAATACTAATACTACTACCAGTAATAATAATAATAATAATAATAATAATAATAATAAAAGACTGCCGCGAGATTACACCTAGGTTGTACCTAACAAGCAGCATTTTCGAAATCCCTTCAGTGAAATTATAGATATTTGTGACCAAGAGTTCATTAAAAATGACAAGTTTATTCCTCAGGTCTCAGACTGATGCGAACACCGATGTAGCCAACAGTCAATTCAACAATACGGAAGTCAAATACCTAAAGCAAAAAAAAAAAAAAAAAACTATGTGTGAAAGGCATATGGTTTCATTTTAATCTTTTCTTTTTTGATCACCTTAAATTCTTTCACATATCATTCCACCTCCTTGTATGAAAAATTAGTCATTTTTTTTAGAAATGTCCCCGTTTAGCTCACTCCGTCCAGCTAGCCTTAGCACTAAACACGCCAACATGGATGTTTATGGTTAAACCCAAAATGTTGCAAGGATGGAAACACTGAGAGCAACATGGTTACAAACACAAAATATGTTACCAATAGTGGCAAGTATTGCTTTTATTGTGCTGTTTGGCAGATATTACCTTTAAACCAGGCTCTATCCGTCCTTGTTCTTCTACGGACTCTCGGGTGTGACGTGGAACTCCTCTTTGGGCCACATCAACAATTACGGTTACGGTGGAGGAACAAACAGAGCGAAGCGCCATGGTACGGTGTAGTTTTTTTTTTCCTAAACGCTTTTTTCAATGTCCGTGTGAAAGTGGTGCCCGGCCAGGTTCACTCAGGGGCTGCCAGTTTGTACTCGATACCAGCTTTTATTCACCTGGCACCTTTGTGTAAAACGACTTACAATGTTAGATTATGAAATGTACAATTATTAATAAAGCAGTGTATTCTTATTCTATCAAGTACCGCCATCAAAGGTAGCAGCACAGTATAGAATATTTACTTTATTAATCCCTGCAGGGAAATTGACACACACAGCAACTTAACTTAATGCATTAGATGTAATAATATTTGCAAATAACCCATTAGGTAATGCAGTCATACCCAAACAAAATAGTTCAGTGCAAATTATGGTTATATTGAACAGGTGAACAAGAGCAGGGGCTCTAAAGACACAAGGAAGTTCCCTCTTTGTTGCTAAGGAGCTAACAGGTCCTTGAGCGTCATTGTGGAATCTCCTTGCAATTGCTGTTGGTAAGAAGGCCCCCCCCCCCCAAAAAAAAGCTCCTTTGTACACAGTTTAATATTTCAGTGGTTAATGGCGCTCATGGTGATGGATACTAGCTTCTTCCACATCCTGGCCTTGGCCACCATCGCCACTGAGCACTGTAGTGGAAAGGGGATTCAAATCATGAACCTTCTGACTGCAAGGCATTAGTTTTCACCACTACACATTGTTTCCATTAATCTGCAAATACTGTAATATTTCCTCTCCGTCACAACCTATTATAACAATCATTTTATAATGATTCAAAAACAACTAAAAAAAACTAGAAACACAAGAAGCAAGAATCATTGCTTAAAATATGCTGCTTTCACCAGTTAGAAAAGAAATATCAGCAAAGGCATGAGGATATTTCAAGTGACTTAAGACTTTTTAAAAAATTTCTGCCATATGTTTGCATTAAATCCTAGATCAAAAATGTGTTTTACTTCGATAATTTAAAGTGACTGTCTCATGTGAATAGTAGCAGCTGCAGTTGTAGTCGCCCTGATGTCTGGTAAACACCTCAGCAGGATGAATGGTGACTTTTTACAACGAAGGAGACCCTTATACACACATGCTGCGTTTCTTGTGTCGTACCCGCTAGGATTTACAGAAAGTGTTTATTTCCTGTTTGATGAACAGGACAGTTTCTGCAGGCTAGTTTACAGCTGTCCACAGTCAAACTTGAGAACGCCCATGAGAAACTGTATACAACAGTTCACAACTTTTCTTCACAGTCCTTTTCTGGATTATTCATGCATTTATCAAAAATGAATAATAAATATTTGGGTATTTAAATTTGACATTTATTTAGTAAACATAACTGTACATATAGTAACTGACTAAGTTAACTAGTCCTGAAATACCGGTCCTTCCAATTAATGAAATGTTTAAGCAGTATTGTGCAGTTAAATCATTATAGTAGGTACAGTATTTTGTATGCAGGGAGTTTACTTATGAGACCTGATGACAATGTCAGCACACACAGTTAAGCCCTACATCCTTGTTAAAATGTCATCCTCTGACACTTCACCAGCCAGCCTTATACAGCCTGTACAGTTAACTCTTTCAAACACTTTCATCTCATTCTGCAGTCCATGTGCCATGTCCAAAAAGTGCATTTGTTCTTATACCCAAAACACTCACAACAAAGAAATTTTTTTTTCTGAAAGTTAATTTATTTTCATTTGTTTTTTTTGCCACCAAAACAGAAAGGTCACACATAGAAAAGCAGATAAGAACAATAATTGATGCAATGGAAAACCTCATTTTGGTGGAAGTTCATGGCCACAAAAGGCATCAGGGTCTTAACAGCTTTCTAATTGTAGCTGTGCAGGAGGCTGACACCAGATCAGTGCTCCATTGGCTCATCAGCTTTTTCTGCAGGCGCGTCCTCTGCTGGTTGGACAACCTGCAGGACAGACAAAAGGACACATGAGAACTGCTCTCTGCAAACAAACTGCACGTGTCATAGCCCTCCAGGATTACATTATGGTACACATACTCTTACTGTGATTACAAAAATTCTCTCCTACAGACATATAAAATCTGAAATTCCCTATTTATGTTAATTAGTCTATATTTACCTCGTACATTACATTTGACTGCAATATATACAGAGAGTGCAGTTTAAATGTAGGGCTGAATTCATATTCAATGTAAAGGTGCTACCAAATAAATAACCAATATTGCCTCATCTTGTAAGTTGAGACATTCTAGTTTACCTTTCTCTGAGGCCTTTCTTCAAGGCCTACAAGGAATGGGGCGACATCATCATCGTCATAGATAGTGAACTCCATATCCTTGCCAACAATCCCAATAGACACATTCTGCAAAAGATGGAACTGTATTTTTAGCCAAAGTCAACAAGAAATGTTGGAAAGCATTAACAACTATAGAACTATTCCTTACTTTTGTAGTAAGGTCCTGTTCAGCAGGAAGGGTCTCTCGCAGAGCACGAAGTCCATGCTGGACCAGCTCATTCAGGTTGCCTTGGAGATAAGCATAATGCAAATGTAAACCTGTATGCATTCATACACCCAGAGGGTATGTTCAGGTTTAAAAATTACACCCCTCATGCTCTGACTCACAGTCCAGGAACCCATCCATGCGGCGCTCAAGGTATGTGCGTGCAGACTGGGAACGGGCGCCAATTGACATTGCCTTGCAGTCAAAATAGTTTGCTGAAGGACATGTCTGGAAGATGTGTGGACCCATATCCTACATGGTAAAGACAGCATGTGTTTCATACACCATCTGAGATCACCAAACAGGTTAACACGCAGGAACGTACGCACTCTCACTCTCTCACTTACATCATAGCCAGCAATAAGCAGCCCAACTCCGTATGGTCTCCTGCCATACCTCTGTGTTGGAATTTGGGTTTCTAGGAAAAAAGTTAAGGAACACTGCCAGCATTGACTTTAGTATGTCTCACAAATGCACAACCCAGATGATATTATGAGTTTCTTATTTTGCTCTTTGGAAAAACCCTATTTTGGCAAAGAAAAGCATCACTATGCCATACGTTGAGATTATTTATTCCCAAAAGATAACAGAACAAAGTAGTTTTATTTATATGGGAAGGATACTGCTTCCAATCAGAGAGACGAGGCGGGACACAGGCAGAGGTCGGTCAAACACAAACCTTGAGTCAAGACACTCTTGACGCATGAAGTTGCTGTGGAGAAAATAAAAAGTTTAAGAAAATAATTATTTACTAGGCTGAATCACCTGAGCTGAGCAATGGCTGTTTAATTGACATTGGTTTAAACTAACCAGAGAAGTCTGGCATCAGCAGTGAGACCTGCAATGGAGATGCCCACATGGTTGTCAACATGAAGGATTTTCTTCTGGTGAGCAGCCAGTTCTGACTGAGCTCTCTGGGAAGAAAACAGTTTGAATTTTCACATCAGTTTAAGTCAGAAAGCTAACAAAAAGTTCATGTGCTTCCGAATGTAACTCATACAGGACTCGGACTTTGGTGAGTTTTCAAATGTGATTAAATGCAAATTAACCCAAAAGACATCTTGAAAATGATTAACACATAAGTGTTCAAGACAGAAAAATGTTACTGTAAAAAATGGCAAGGTCTATTTTATATCTACATGCATTTCAGAATAGATGAGGCAAAAGGTAACAACCAAACTAAACATACAAAAATTTGAATATGAATCCATTTTAAATGTTTTAAACTCTATATGCATTTTAAAATTGGGATGCTTTCTTATGGATATTTAATATGGATACATTCATATTTTATTCATAGTCACCTAGAAACTAAGGCAAGTCTAATAATACCTTTTATTCATTTGGCTGATGCTTTTTTTCTACAAAACAACTTACAATGTCAGGTTTTTATAAAAAGCTACAATAATTTACACATTTGCATAGCAGAGTAATTACTATTTTTAGCTAAGTTCAAGCTAAGTTCCTTGACACTACAGAATGAGCAAGATTTAAAACAGGGAGCTTGGAATTGAAATGAATGGATTTAACAACTATGCTATCTGCTAATCTAGATCATAAGTATCTCAAGCTTGAAAGGCTTTGATAAGACTGGAAAAAGTAAACTCAGAACTTTATACAAGACTATGACAGTGTGTCCCTCTAAAGTTTTTTTGCTTTAATTACTGAGAACTGGAAAACAAGGATGATTCAGGGGTCCATACCTTCAGGGCCACGAGTACTGCATGAGTCCTAGACTTCAGGCCCACTGTGGCGGAACCTTGTTTCACTGCCTCCATGGCATATTCGATTTGATGAATACGCCCCTAGAAGGTATTGAAGCATAAATGCATCATTATGTGGGTTAAAAAAGAGCAGTTTTCAAGTGCAAAACTATATAAACAAGGTGGTTTCATACAAAAGAAAGACCTTAAGAATCAAATTAACAGTCATACACTCTGCATATTTTACGTCAGTGAGTGAAGTACACACTTACCTGAGGACTCCAGACTGTAACATCATTGTCGTACTGATTACGAAACTAAATAGACAAACAGAAAGATTGAGAACTGGTCAAAAAGTAACCAACACCATAGTTCCATTTTCAACAAAAGCTTGTGTAATGCAAAGTCCAGCATGCCACAAGCATCAGACATGATGCTGTTTACATTGTGGCCAAGAAGCCAGACTGTCAGAAGGCACAACTTATTTATTCACACACTAAGGGCAATTCTGTCACATATTCACTCAAAACACATGTGTTTGGACTGTTAAAAGAACATCACAAAGACACAGAGAAATCTGCAAATTACACATAGGCTGAGCTGAATTTAAACCCAGAGCCCAGGAGCTATGAGGCACCAGCAATACCTATTGTACCATCATGCCACCACAGCAACTATGATAACAGGCTGTACTAAAAAGAAAAAATTTAATCATTTACAAGCAACATTTTAAACTTTTAGCTCAGGAAAACAATTATACTAATTGCAAGAAAAAAAAACACAAATCTCAAAGAAACTGCAGAAAGCAAATTATTTCAGAAAACATATATGCTTGTGCATGCAGCAGCTAACATTAAACTGTCTATGACAAACTTATGTGACAAGTTAGAAAATAGTATTTTGGATTTTTAAGTTTTCAGGTAATTTGATGTGCAGGAAGCTGTGCTGTTTCACTACAAACGAATTTCACTGTTTAGCTGCCGTACACCAAGGTTAACGTGCTTGAACCGCATCGAAAATCATAATTTATTCAATTTATTTAAACGACTATGAAATCCTAAAACACAGTGACTCAACCAGCAATGAATGAAAAGTGAAAGTAAAACGTCAAATCTCGCAAGGCATAAGTACGACAAAGTATTTCGCTGCTCGTTCCACAACCTTATGTTATAAACATCAAACTCGTTTAAAAATGGTACAAAAGCTGGCTTATAGTTAATTTGTATAATAAATTTCACTCGCTTCCTGGGCCTAGACACCCAGCTTCGCAGAAAATGAAACACCCTGATTTGTGCACAGTCAAAATAAACTCATTTTACACTAAGTTACATACATTAAAAACTATAGAAAAACATCAATTACTTATTGACATTAGAATACACAAAATATTGCATAATATCGACTAAAACCGGGTAAATGTAAATGTTCCCCACAGTGCGCGGAAACGCTTACTCACCGCGCTCCTTCATGCTACATACAAACAGCCCATAGAAACGGGTCACACTAAACCACACATGAATTACCACTGCCACCCGAGTGAAAACGTTACATTAAAAGTAAAAATTATAAGCTCCTTTTATCCAAACCACACATTTAAAGAAAAGAAGTCGCATTCTGTTCGCCTCACCATGTCTGCCGGTGTAGATCCTTCCAAGAACGAAAATGACTAAGCTCGATTGCTTTTCCTAGGGCTTCACGTACGCTCCAGGAAAAACCAATCGATCACAGAAGCGGTTCAAACATTTACAGTAAAATACTGTATTTTATGTTAAAACATATCGATAAATTGTAAAGTTACCGCTTATAAGCAAACTTTATTTTATTTATGTGCAAAGTTATTGTGTCAGCTTTTAATCAGTAAAGCGTTTATAAGTGAAATGATGCAGCAGTAACTGACACAACATCAGCGGTTTGGTCACAGCTCAGAGCAGCGCAGTGAAGCGTGAGGTCAAGCACAGATGAACTCGTCGTGAGCAAGTAAGACCCCAATCCCCCGTGTGTCGGTGGGCTTTTCTTAGAGATGCAGTGGTTCCCTCGGGAGTGCGGTCAGCTCATATGCAGAGAAAAAGCAGTGCTCACGCACAGATGTCATGTTACCAAAGCAAGCGCCGAGCACCTTTTTTAAAAAAAAAAATACATTGAATGAATTTAGTTGTTTGAATGATACTTTTACTCATGTTGACTTAACAGTACTGGATCAATTTATAGAGCTGGGTAAGTAGAAGTGAGTGGGACTTGAACCTGCAACCCTCGGGTTACATGTTACTCCAGGACGGCTTGTACGATTTCCTTGCGTCTCAACTGTCTGTCGGTAGGTGGCGTCAGGGAGCACGTGCTAATGGGAGGGAAAGGGGGGGGGGTAGGAGTGCGCACACACACACACACACACACACACTTACTCACACATTTTCAGGTTGTTTTCACGCCGCGCTGTGTAGCTGAGCGGCTCCAAGACTCTCCGCGCAGCCATGGGGTCCGTGCTCGGCCACACATGAGCGCGCACTGAGCTGGCAAAGGGACACTTCGGGGAGACGCGCGCACGCGAAGCACATGGCCGCGGACGAAGAGGGGGCCGTGTGCCGCTGCCGAGCGCGCTCTGCCCACGCCAACGGCTACGTGAGGGGTTGCGCCGCCCCACTCAAGGAAGACCCCCGCGGGCGCTCCCGGCGGGCGTCCGTGTTTTCCGTGGGCGCGCTCGCGGCGCTCTCCGCGTCCCTCGTCGCGTCGCGGCTCGCGCACGGCGGGCACACCATCGCGGACGCGCTGGGGGCCGTGCTCGCGGGGCTCGCGCAGACGGCGAGCCCCCTTTTCGGCGCGGGCTCTGCCTTCTTCTTCCTCACGCGCTACCTGCGGGCCCGCGCCAGGGGGGGCGAACGCTTCCGCTGCTGGCTCGCGCTGCTGCCCGCCTCGTGCTTCCTGGGGGACCTGGCGGCGACGCGGCTGTCGCGCTGCGATGCGGAGGACACCGGCGCGACCGTCGCGGCCAGGCTGCTGTGTGTGCTGGCGTGCGCCGGCTCGCTCGCCCTCGTCCCTGCGCTGCGGCTTGCGCACAGCGTCGTGGCCGTGCTGTCTGCCGGCCTGCTGTGGACGGCATCCTCTTGCAGCCTGGGCAGCCTGGCCCCGGGGGGTCGCGCGGTGCTGGCCCTCCTGGCCGGGCTGTGCGGCTCCCTGCTGGCCCTGCGCGGGGACGTGGGCAGACCCCCCGGGGACGCGCCCCCAAGAGCCTTTGGCGCCCACGACAAGGTGCCCGTGATCAGACCGCGCAGAAGGTCCAGCTGCTTCTCTCTGGGCGAGGCGTCGCCTGGGTGCCATGGCAACTGCAGAGCCCCCCGCAGACCATCGCTGCCCTGCATCTCCAAAGAACAGGTGGGTCCGACGGTCAAGTGCACCCCATCTGAACCGTGGAGGAGGATGTTGTGCAAGCTGGTCTTTGAGGATCTCAGGTGCACGTGGGCGACAGGTACTTACCTGATCTATTGGTGTCCTGTCGCACACTGGTGGGATTAATTTCGGGCTCGAAAGCCATGGTTGAGTTGCTTTGGAAAAGTACCTCTGCTCCCAGTGAACTCTGACCAAAAAAATGTAACATCACTGAAAAGGAGACTTGAGTTCCAGGTGGGATGGGGTCACCATGGAGACTTATTATTATGAGTTGTATGTCTGAGTTATTAATCGTTTTAACGTAGAAATCTTCTGATTTATATTTTGTTGGAGTGAATTAGTCCATTAAAGAGGCTTTATTGCAGAACTTGGATATTTTTAATCCATTCACGTTACTCTGCTTTTAATAATTTCAAGGACAATTGTTGAATTTAGGATGGAACTGAAGAAGAAATCTCTAAATTGGAATAAAATTCATGTATGTGGGAATTTATGATATGTCAGAATTAATGCAGATTACTGTACAGTACGGTGTAGTGTCATGCTTTTTTAATACTTTGCCAAGTTAATATTTTGAATTGTGCAATATTTATTTTACTTTTTTGATTCATATGAGCATGACTGAGATTTTTTTTTATTCTTTATATTTGCATATTTGAATGCATGCAAATGGTTGCAGGTGGTGCAATGTTGATCTGGGAGGAGTGTGTCATAACCTCTGTGAGGATCGATGGACATAGCGGGAAGGTGCAGACGTGTTGCTTGTTCTCATAGCTTTGGTCCTGGTTATGGCCAGTGTCTGCCTTTCTCTGTCCGATTTGTGTTGATGGTTCAGTTTTCCCAGCACGCAGTGCAGGGCCTTGCTGTAGGCATGATCTGGCTCAGCTGGCACACTGTGTGCGAGGAGCATGAATAAAAATGTCTAGGCTATGATTTGTGGGTTTCAGGGTTGTGCTTTAATTTAGCATAGGTTCAATAACATGCACACAGGTACAGACATATGCAAAAATGTTTCTTTGTGTTCCTAAGGTGAGCATAGTTCTCTATTTCTGTGTGTGTGTGGGAGAGAGAGAGAGAGAGAGAGAGACACCACTCTTGTTAAGTGTTGGACTGTAATCAGTGGTGCAAACCGTACATTGTTTGTTCATGTCCTATTTTCTGACATTTCTGCATTATTTACATAGCAAGCAGTCCGAATCAGGGTCCACTCTCTTATTTAGTAAGACAGGATCAGTGGAAAAAAACAAAGAATTTAAGACACTTATACTGAAATCAACCCTTTAATGTCTCCTGTGGTATTACCAAATGAACTGTGATACACCTGCACAATCCAAGAATCCAGGTGTTTGTTATTTCCATACAATAAGCATATTAATGAAATTATCACATCCTTTTGCACAGTATACATCCGTTGGTCAGTGGCCTGAGTGTGGCGGAAATGGCTGGGGGCAAATTTAAAATGAATTTGCAGTTTCCAGTAATTATAATCAGATCACCTCTCCATTCTGTGTGAAAGGTCTTCAAGGAAAAGGAAAAAAAAAAAATAAAGTAGAGGAAATATAATTATACAGATGAATTCTTGCCATATTTCTTTAAAAGTTGCTGTTTAAAGTGTTTCTGAAGACCCTTAAAGTTATTAAAGATGCACGATGGTAGTATCATAATGAGACTAATATTTTTGTTTGAAGTGTGAAGTTTGATATGTGTGTTTGGACAGTTATTGGTGCAGCTCCAGCCATAAAAGCACAGGGGTCAACATTGGGACTTTTATTTTACACAATCTTCTACAACAGTACAAAGAATTAAAATAGTTCCTGAAACTGGACAGAGATGTCACATCTCCAGAGAGATGTTACATAATTAGTTTATGATTAAATAATTTTAAAGTGACTATTTTACAAGCTGTAATAAGCCCTTTACAGTAGAGCAAGCGGGTGAGCAACAGCTGGCTTCCAGCTGTGAACAGCCAGATTAAAGTTTGCCAGAGCGGTCTTTGGTGGGGAAAGCGTGACCTTGTTTTCGGGCTGAGCTGTGACGCGGACCCCTTGCCACACGCTGCCGATTTTCACGTTCCGGCGATTGCACATCATTCAGAGTTTTGCTTGAAGAACTTGATGAAAAATGAAGTCTTTAGATGACTCTGGAGAAGTTGCCCACATGTTTTGTCTACTGCCTCATGCCCTGAAACCTTGTGACCTTTTAGTGTGTTTGACTCATTGACGTGACATTTACTATGGTATAAATGCACATTAATTCTTTTTTTTTATGATTGTTGCGGAAACAATTGTGGGATTATATAAATAATGTTTCCTGTCTGCCAGACTAAATACTGTGCCGCTGTTAAGAAACTCGTATTCACACCCATTATATTTGTAATACAAATTTTGTATTTTAATATATTATTGTGTACTAATGGAAACACATCAACCAGTGAGATAAAACTTAATTGTTTGTGTAGGTACATTTTTTTTTTCCTAACCAATATTTGGAGTGATATTATAGTTAAAGTATCTTTGAAATTGGAAAGAATGTTTACAAAAATAGCAACTTTAACCGGCTTGGCAAAAAGTGTATTTACTTTTTCATCTTAATATATTAATACTAAGAACTGCATTGATTTCAGTGTCTACAGCACATTACCATACTTGGTTTTATGCAGTCAGGTAACCGGACCTGTATTTTAATGGGGAACATGCATCCATTAAAATGCCACACTTGTTTAAATGAGTATAAACGTTTATCTCTGCAAAGCAACAGGGAGCAGCGTTACATCAGCTCCGCAGTGAGCTCATTTTGGGCAAACACGGAGCACCGAACCTCCCCGAGACTTGATCACACTGATGTTGATCATGTTTTGGTCTATTTTCCATGTAACTGACTGAAAAATTGTTGTCTTTTTGAGGAGGTATATTTTGAACAAATGAAGACAAACTGCATTCAGCACTTGAGAGGGAGCTTGTTTGGTTCCTGTGGTTTTATAGTACAGAGAAATACAATTGCAAAGTGAAACTCTTGTCTCGCTGTCTCTCTCTCTCGCTCTCTCTCACACACACACACACACAGAGTAAACCTTGAAGACTGGCAGTAATGAATATACAACAGCCATTATTTGTTTTTGGACTCTGCTTTCAAGGAAAAATTAAGGAGCGGGTCCCATTCATTCGTGACTCATGCCACTCTGCATGAGACGGAGGTCCGCTGAGGGGTTCTGTGCGTTTCAAGCGAAGTGCAGGTTGTTTGACGGCAACAAGCTGGTCTAACGCAGACCATGGGCTCAGCACATCCTAGCAACTACAGGAACACACTCCCCCCTACACGTCCCTGTCACGTTTGATGTCACAAGGCTGGCTTTGTTTGTTCAGCTCTGTCTTGCAGGACATTCACCACAGCCTGCTGAGCATGGTCACAAAGCATGGCATATTATTGACCAATAATTAGTTATTATTTATTTAGCTGATGCTTTTCTCCTTTGTGGTTTATAATGTCGTATATGAAGATACTTAAGATCATTCACTTGTTTATATGGCTGTGTAATTTTTACTATAACAGGTCAGGGTAAGTACCTGAAGGGTAATACAGCAGGAGAGGGGATCTAAACCAAGGTCCTTTTGTCTTGTAAAGCAACAGGTCTAGCAGTTTATGCCTGTATTAAGTTGAGGGGAGCACCGGTTAATCCCAAATAATTTCTCCCAGATTTACCCCAAAATCGTGGAAAAATGGAATGGAAAAGTTTTTGGACACCTAAGTGTCATTTGAAAGCGTTTTTTTTTGGCCTCATAATTATTAACATGGTACTTTTCTGTTAGCTGTTAGTGTTTTTTTTCCTTAGAAGTTATGGGCAAAGTTTGCACTGTGCATGGGTGACAGCGCCAGGTCAGGCTGTAGCTGCAAGCATCCCTGGACCCAGGGCTGTAGAGGAGCGGGGACTTTCTCTGCGGCTGCTCTTCATTCTGCTTTATCTGCTCATCAGAAGCTCTGCGGCTGGCTGTGGGTTTGTCAGCATGCTGTAGTAAAGCTGCTTGCGTCATAGGCTCAGGGTGTGGGGTAGGGGTGTTTTTTTAGCGCAGGTGTTTGTCATTTCAGCACACGGCCGACATCGTTGACTGACTGGAATGTGTCAGCACAGGCGCCGGGGACAGCAGGCAGTTCGGCGGCTCGCATACGGCACCACGCAGACACCCGGGGCAAGACGCTCACAACATTTTGCCGTCCATGCGCAGTGCATTCTGGGTGTTTTCAGCTGGACAGATCCAAAGCCATGGTCTCTGTGTATTTTCTGTTAGAGGTCATGTCATTGTTTAACTTAGCTGGGGCTTTTCTCCATAGTAAAACAGCTATTGCTAACAACGATTCCTAATTTTTACAGTGCGTTAATTTTTACTGCATCACTTTCTTGGTCACGGGTGTCTGTAGCAGGGCCCTTACAGTCCAAGGTGGTGGCTGTAACCATTGCACTGTAAACTCCTCCAGAAGATGCCATCACTCTGCTTGTGGGGAAGATAAAAACTAGGGCAATGAAAAGGTGTTCTTCCCCATCTGACACTTGTATGAATTTGTGATTTTTAAGCCTGATAAATATGTTATTTCTCTCACCAGTGCTTAAGCTGTGCATACTTTTTTGAGTAATTTCACTGCATTTGCCCAAGTTTACGTTACATTCATTCATTTACATTTTCTCTCACCTTTGCCCAAGGCAGCTTCCTGTATCCACAGTGTACACTAAGCTGCTTACAGTAATTTACCTGTTTTTAAATCTCAATGTCAGTGTTTCAGAACAGGATAAATTCTTTCATCATAAAAATGGACAGTGAAGTGATATTTAAACTCAGATACTTGGACTGCCAGTTGGTACCAATCACTGCAACCCACTGCCACTAAAATATCTGAAATCGAAGTTACAAATATTTTTCCAGATTATTTATTAGTTTTTGTTTACTTGACTGTTTTCTGAAATTTCTGCCTGTAGCACCACATTAATTTTACTGTTAAGTGGATAGATGGAAGTGTCACTAAGTAAAGTCCAGCTCATGGTGACTACTTGCATGGTTTCCAAAGCAGTGAAGGTTTGCTGTTTGTGGAGTTTCTCACGCCCAGAGGTGGTCTAAAACCCAAAACCCATGGAGATGTCTACGAGACACTAGCTTTATCCACCGTTCTGCACTGTCTCCTCCAATGTTGTCCAAGTAAGCAAATGAATAATAAAAGTAGTACGATTAGTCATACAAAGAAATAAAAAAAAAAAAAAAAATGTGTCATTTGAGGATTTTGCAGAACCTAATTGACATGTATATCGATGGACATTTATTAGTTAAGCTTTTATTGATTTTGACTTAGAGGTAAAGGTGACTTTGCAGTTGTAAATAAACCAAGTTCCAGTTTTCTGGTCCCAACTGTGTTTGTAAACTGAGGATTCAGTCTAGTCTTTGTAAGCAAAAAAAGTGGGAATTATTAGCGATGACTGAAAATATTTGAGAAAAGTTCTAACGTACATAATTTAGTTGAATAATAAATGGAGATGGTGAATATTCAATTATACTGGTGACTGTCAATGCATCGGGCGAATCTGTCCTGCCTTCTGTTGTCTTCTAATTCAGGTTTCTGCTTTGCATGCTTACAGTATTTACGTTGTTTTCATTTGCTTGATATCCTTGTCCAACGTGTGTTGAAATAATATTTACCTAAAAGGAGGATGAATGAGAACTGCACTTTTTTATTTATTTATTTATTTATTTATTTATTTATTTAAATAAAATATACATTTTCATGCTGCTAACCAGTAAATTTTGATATGCAGTTTAAATACTGCAGGTATTTTTGATTAGTGTATCCAGTGTGTGGTTATTCACCTCGGTCAAAGGCAACAATTAATATCATTTATTAACATAGTTAATACTTTAAGGTTAATTACATTACAACGCTAGATTTATGCACTGATTTAAAATTGTTTACCCATTTGTACAGCTGTATCATTTTTACTATATTAAGATAAATAGCTTGATCAAGGGCACTACAGCAGAACTGAGAAATTAAACACCAGAAAATTAAATATGCACTAACTGCTGTGCCACCTGCTGGCCCACAATAATTTTACACTGTTTTAGACAAGCGTTCGTTCATGTTCACTGTAGATATGCGTGTGTTGTTGGACAGGAAGTTGGGTGTTTGTGCCGTTTACAAATGCGACGGGTTAAATCCTGCAGTTTATAGATCACAGGCAGACATGGAGTGTATGACTCCAGCGGCAGTCAATTTGTATGAGTCACTCTGCTTCGAAGGAAATCTTGCACAATTAGTGGTTCTGTAATTTTAACAATGTGGTCTTGGCAATTCCAGATGACAAGATGGTGCATATACTTATTATTGAACAGACCCTTCTTGTGTAATTCTTTTAGTCCTAATGAAGTGGAGGCCTCCGTGTTATTAAATGCCTGTTCATATGAAATAATGCAGATTGCAATGAATAAACATTCTGTCAAGATGCCAGATTATCTTGAATTTGTGAGCCATTTTGAAGCCAGAAATTAATTGCACATTAAGACATATTATTGTGAATTTTTCGGGATTGTTGCAAAGAATGGAAGTTGTTCTTTTCATATTTTGCTTAAATATCGCTGGAATTATCAGGATAAATGAAATGTTTTCTATGCGAGACTCTGTTGGCCTGTTAAGTGTAACAGTATTTTAGGATTCAGAATGTATTTTTTTTTTTTTTTTACAAATTAATCATCACTTTTATGTTGCCCTACAGTATAATTGATACATTTATAATTTTCAAATGATTCACCCCACAGAAAACTAAAATCTTGTGTTTCCTGGATACCAAACGTGAATTCTTGAGATTTGTGTGACTGGATATTTTTATCTTACTTATGAAAGTGTTAATATTATAACTAATTTAAAGCCTAGTTTCTTTGGAGGCTAACTTAAATACAAGTCATTTTATTTATATATATATATAAAAATATGAAAACTACTGTATTCATAAATCTCACCTCTATATATTTAAGTTTTGGTATGTCTATTTTTTTAACTCATGTTATTATCAGCATTATGTTATTTGGCCTATATTTGTGCTTTTGTGGTTCCTCGGTTCTTAGGCATGTAGTGCTTACACGATAACAGTTTTTATGTGCTGTTGAAATATAACTGTACCTGCTCTCTGCTATCACTCACATTCTTTGTTCAATGCTTTGTGTCATGAAAATGAATTGAATTGAATTGAATGGGAATGGTGCCCCTGGAACAGGAAGCTAGTCGACCCCAAAATACACACATACACACACGGACAATGTCTCCTGCCAAGGACTAACATAGCAGTGTTACACCACCATGCCTTACACTGCACTTGTTAAAGCTGTCTGATCATTTGAAGAAACTCCGCACTCAAAAGATTTTTCCTTTTTGACTTTATATTTATTTGTATTTTATTTAATATCCCAAAAGCAAGACTTAAAATATGTTTCTAATTGTATACTAAAACAAATGGTTCGAGAAGCTCTTTAATTTTTAATAGAAATGTGCCAGAAAATTTTGATTTGAATAGTTTTTGCATTTTATATATTTGGCCATCAAGTGGAAGCTTTTATAATGTGTCAGAAGCAAAAATATTTCTCACTCCAGAACTCACTCATTGCTCTGATTTGAACCCATTTTAACCAAGATAAAATATTGTATGAAATTCAGATATAAAAATGCATATCTCTATTTTTATTCTGCCATAACTTAAGGCAAATTAAATTCTTATAATTATGGTAGCAATTTAATATATGAATCATTTTAACACATTAACCATCCGATTAAGAATACACATCACATTGCAGTGATGGCTTTTAAAAAATTTAAAAAAAGGTTTTGAAATTATACTAAAAATTACGTTTTAATCTCAGGTAGAAAAACATCACAAGGTGACGGAATAGAGAATTATAAGTATAAGCAGTAAGAAGTTTATTCTAGAGGCAGAGGGTGGCGCAGTGGTCAGAGGTGTCGGACCAGGACCCATGGTCAAGGTATTTACCCTGAAGTGATAGAGTAAAAATTACCCTGCTTATGCAAATGGGTAAATTGTTGTAAGTAGCTTCGTGGACAAAGCTAGCGTGATAACCCACCTTGGATAAAGTTGTTGGCTGAATAATAATTCTAATGTTAGAATAGAAATGGGTTTTGGTGGTTTTCTGCTCAGTTTGCAAGTCAAAAGTGAAACCGGCAATGTGTTTGTTATGCAAACAGTTGGTTATTCGGACCCCGTCCATCCAGCGCGCTGTTCCCAGACGGTTTGTGATGCAAAAGGGATTTTAATCCTGATTTTCCGAATGGGATGTAAATAAACAGGTGAAACTGCGCGGGGCTGAGGGGGTTAAACGGGGAAGGAAACGCCAAAGAGCCCCCTCATCCCCTCCCCGCAAGTGTGGCTGTCGCCTTAGAAACCCACGTGCGTCATCGTCGCCGGCAATTAGCTCGCGCTGCGGAGAACAGCGGTGACGTCATGGCCCCCAGTAGTGCGGCGCCGCGAGAGCGAGGCGTTCGACACCGGGCTTTTACTCTGCGCCTTCTGTACACACCGACGCAGCCATCAGTTGCGCGACGCATGTGCATAGTTTCCCAAGTAAATTTTAGGCTTTTAGCGCGACTGTGATACGGAGTTGCCAGCTTACCCGTGAACTGCTGCAAAATGTTTGAGTCGGTGCTGAAAGATGTCAGTTCTTCCAACGTTGCCAGCTAGCAGAAGAACAGGGCAGAGTACCGCACTCATGTGTCCATTCACCATGGAGATATAGAATATTATTTTTGTATAATTTTTTGTATTTAAATAGAAACCACAGCCATTAGCGCTGTGTCCAGAAAAGCAGAAGTGGAAAACTGGAGCCTTGTGACTAGTTGTTATCAACTAGATGAATAACAATGATACTTTCTCGAAAGCAAAGTGATGATTTACCCATTTACACTGCAGGGCAATTTCTACTGTGCTAAAACTATGGTCCAAGGGTATTACTGCAAGAAGGGGATTTGAACCCAGCTCATTTGTTGACAAAGCAGCAGTTTCAAATGCTACACCACCTACGGCAGTCATTGTTGGAACTTTTTAATGTGTAGTTAGTAAATGGGAAGCATTTTTTTTTAGTCTGGCAGTGTTTTAATTGAAAAGTGCCTGGCTATGAAATAGTTTTATTTTGGTAACTGTGCCTGTTTCTGCTGATAGGGTCTGTGCTAACAGATAAGTTGTTTACTGTGCTGTAAAGAGTGTGCGAGGTTCCTGCTTAATATTGTGAGTCATTTTTCACAGTCAAGGTCACACCCTGAGTTAAGTGGCTTCCCTGGCCTAGGTGGGAAATGCCACAGGGGTGTAAAAGTTGTGGCCTGTGCCCATGACACCATGTTACGCAGCCGGGAGGCAGGGATGAAGCTTGGCTCACATGTGCAGTATAAGTACCATGCAAGGCAACAAAACTAAAGTGCTTGGTTTCATTGCCTTAGCTAAAAAGCATCATCTTACAGCTGAAAGTCCTAGGTTTGAACCCCTGCTGTGGTACTACCCCTGAGCAAGATATTGAGCTTGAGGTCGTAAAATAAAAATTACCAGCGTCACGGGATCTGGAACCTGTTCTTTAATCACTGTGTGCAGTACTAAGGGGTATGCTCCACATGCTGGGCCAATCCATTGCAGGATGATGATGATATAATAATATTAATAATATGCTTTGATGCATTATGAATATTTACCATAAAAAAGGTATACTATAAGTGACATTAATATTTCCCCAAAGTGTCCTTCCTCCTATTGTTTCTTACCTCATATTTGAATAATTTAAGAACTATTCAGCCTGACAAACTGACTTGTTTATCCCCTTGTTGGATTTTTCTTAAACTCTTGCATCTTTACAGCTTCCTGTGTGTCTGCCTGCCGTCACTGGTCGTCTCACCAGCAAGTGTCGTCAGTAATGCTGCTTCTTCCCCGAAAAGCCAGTTGCCAGGCAACGGCAGACGTCATCTCCCCAGCTACGGCCGACAGTTTGTGTGTTTAACAGAGAAGTCCCCCCACTACTGAGGCCAGAGCTATGAGCTCCTGCCGGTCATGGCCAGGATGAGCCAAAGTGGAGCGTCTGAGCAGAGGTGCTCAACGGGGTCTTCACTGTCCCGTCTATTCCAGCACCGCGGCCTCTGTGTCCTCTCTGTAACAAAGAAATGTAGGATGTTCCTGTGTGTGCTTTCAACATCCCGAACACAATGATGTTCACATGCAGAAATCCCTCAGTGTGCTGTTAATGCAGCGCTGTGGAACAGGACGTTCAGTCTGAGCGATTCTTACTGCTTATTTCAAGTGTTTCAGATGGTTTGACGTTGATGGTCCAGGAGCTGCTCCATACGCTCTGTTGGCTGCCTTTCAGTCAGCTGCTCAGTGGCAGGAAGGAAGTGATGCTGTCATGGCTGCTCAGCAGATGCCGACTCCTGTGTAAATGTCAGAGCCCCTGTCGGAGGCCGCCGAGACAGGAATGGCTAAATGTGCCGGACATGAGGGGGTCATAGCGGCACGTGTCTCATGCTAGCAGGTGATCCTAGTTGGGGGCTGTATGTGGCCCAGCGGTGGCACTAAGAAGGGAGTTTGTAGTTGCTGTTCACCACTGCTTTGTGCTAAACTTGGTTGTTCTGGGTTTTCCCAAATAGCCAAATGCTGGTTTCTGAAGAATGTGGTTCGTAGGGCATCCCATTATTAAATTGGTTATGTTAAATTGTCATTTGTTTATTATCATTAACTGTGTGTTCGCTTCAGGACCACCGTGACCAGTTAACCTGAAACACATGTCTTTGGAATATGGAAGGAAACTCACATAAACATGGGGAGAACGTGCAAATTCTAGAAAGATTGTGGTGGATTCAATCCCACATCCATCCAGCCCAGGCACTGGGAGACGTGTCATCCTCTCTAATGAAAATATTACTGTTAAATCTTAAACTCATGTTAGGACAGAGTCCAAGAGCCTGAATCCACTTCATACTTATTGGACACATTTTTTGTATTTAGTTTCCATCTGATGTTGCAGAACTTGTATGCCACTTGCAAGTGTTTGTATTTGATGACATATCCATCTATCCATCTTTCCATCCATCCATTTATTCATTATTGTTAACCTTTTTATCTTGGTCAGAGTCGGGGGACCTGGAGTCTATCCCAGAATCACTGAACGCCAGCCTATGTAACTACACCCTGGTTGCAACGCCAGTCCTTCGCAGTTGATGAAATGTGGATATTTCAGATCAGTTTATTTCTGTGTAGTGCTTTCCCTGTTGTGACACTGAAGGCTGAACAAATTTCCAAGGGCTGTTATAGCAGAAGAGGGAAAGATAAAATATAAATTGTGAAATAGTAAATAATGATATGTATATAGTGCTGTTTGGAAAAGCCAGCTGGCAACTGGGGAGAGGAAAACAAACAAAAAAAACTTCAGAAAGAGCAGGAGAAAAATACATTTCTGAGGTCCAAATACCAACGTGTGCTGAGTATTCTACTGTTTTGATGGGACTGGTGTGGCTTTGTGCAGTACTGTATGTCTGTCAAGGCATGGCTGAAGACTGGGGTTTAAAGTCTGTATCCAGGACCAAATAAGCTTAAAGAGCAATAAAAACTTAGCATCAAAATAAACACTAACAGCCAAAACTGAAATATACGGGATGCAGAAAGCTAATGCTTTGGGTTTTTTGATTAACTCCAGTCTTTCTTGTGATATAAGGTGGCAGCTATAAACTGCACCCCTGTAAAGGTCCCTCCCGACCACACGCACATTCCAGTTCAGGTAACACTTTAAACAGACTGCTTGGCCCACGGCTATGAGCCCAGCACACGCCGGTCTGATCCTCCATCCACCTTTCCAACTCATGATACAATCTTGTGTTTTTTTCCGGCGGTCCTGGGCTATAGAAACCAGCTGTCTGCTCTTAGTTGAGTATTTTTCTGCTCGCAGTGCTCGGGTTGTGAATTTTAACGTGAGTTTGAGTCCAGCTCAGTTTGTGCCCATTTTGCATCTGTCCCACGTTTGTCTGGGTTTCCTCCCACAGTCCAAAGATGTGTGTTTCAGGTGAATGTGATAACTCTAAACTACCCTTAGTGTATGTATCTGTGTGCTATACTCCTCTGCTGTTTAAATGGATGAATGATGGTGGGGCGGTTTGAGGTAGTCTTTTGAACACTGTCACCTTGGACTAAAGGTGCCAGCTGAATACCAGCTACCACTAATACAGTCATGCTAGTTGTGTAAACAGTCCTCTTTGTGGGCACAACAAAGGAAGTGTGATTACTACCGTTATAACCACCATTTCGCTTCTCCGTTTTGTGCACCCTGGCGTTTTTATTCCATTTCTTGCTAATGATGTTTGATAGGATGTGGCTTTAATAATTATTTCAAACCGTGACAGTTATTTTTTATTTATTTTTTTATTTTTTGACAACCACGACATTCAAAAGCTAAATCATTTACTTCCATTTTTAATGCTATACTGTTGTGGGCAACATTGTTTTAGACAGTAAAAGCTTAAAAAACTGACATCCAAGCGGTGGTGTGCTAATCTCGTTCATCATGGTACGAGGTCCTCAGCTCCCGGGCAGCATGGGGTGCTAGAATTTTACACGAAGACATAAGACGCAGAAGTGAAGCATATGGAATTTGATATTAGTTTTGTCAGATGTGCCAAGGCAATAAGTCTTAGAATATAGATTTAAAAAAAAAAAAAAAAAAGTTTGGTATTTTGTTCAAGGGTAAAACAACAAGAGACTTCTTGCACTTTTTAAAAACAGTCCCATGCTGGATCGTTCGTCAAGTGGGGTCAGCATTAGGAGGTACTAAAGCTGGGAATTCATACAGATGCTAAAGCAATTCTACATGTGCATTGAAGGTTAACAGTGATTCATATTCAGTCCTTTCTATGCTTAGAAGATGGCAGAAGTAACCTCTGGGGTTGGTAGTCCAGCTCCTGTGAACCGTAGTGCAGCAGATATATTTAATGTACCAGATTTGTACCTGAAACACCAGGTGAGATGTACTGTCCTGCAAATAAATGAAGCTCTCAGCCATGTGGTGCTGCAGTACGCAGAATATGGAGTCATACCTTTGGAAATGGGCTTGAACTGGACAAAAACAAGGAGGTGACTAGTTTGTAAGAAGGGAGAAAAGGGAATGTACTGTAAACTGTGCAGCTATTATAAAACAGCAGGTGGAGTAGTGGTGAGAGCTATGGTCTTTGTATTCAACGGACCCAGGTTTGATTCCCACCTCCTGCTTTAGTATCCTTGAGCGAAGTATCTGCCCTGAACTGTTGCTGGGTAAAGTGGTGTAAATAGCTTAACATGGCTGCTTGCTTTGGGAAAAAGGGTGTGTTAAATGAATAGATAAAAATATTACCTGTTCTTCTGTTGTTAAGAGAAGGTTTCCCAGGGCACAATCTGCTTGGTTTATAGAGCGTAGCTATGGAAATGATGCACATTTATTAAATAAGCATATGCTTTTCTTCTGTACAGTTCAGTAAACATCTGTCGCCGAATGAACTTTTGAAGAAATTCAGACAGACACTCGGTAATCAAAACACCTCTTGTTTCTCTGCTGGAACATTAACTAAAGTAGATATTGCTTATATTCTGGATATAGCAGGTTGCATCATGGTAGAAACTGTTGCCTTGCACTCCAAGGAGCAAGGGTTACGTTCCACTTCCTACTGTAGTACCCTTGAGCAAGGTTCTTTCCTTGAATTGCTCCAGTAAAAGCTACCCAGCTGTGTAAATGGGTAAATAAGTAGTTTAACAATCTAAAATACTTTAGAATAAACATCGGCTGAATGAATAAAAGTGAGTAGCTGCCTGTAGAAGTGACGTTTAAATAGCATATATGTACATAATCATAGCAGATGGTTATTGGGATTTTTTAAGACATGGAGAGAAACCGCTCTGAAGGGGCTGATGTTTGAGAATACAAGAACTGGAGGAGGAATTCAGCAGCTCTGAAGGACAAAGTGAGCTCATTTCATTACTCTGCTGCCAACACTGAGAATGTTTGGGCTTTTGATTTTAGAGACCTCTAATGCTCCTGCTGCAGTGTAGGGGTTCATCAGGTCCTGCAGGTTTTGGGGGTGACCGCGTTGTTGGCCGTAACCAAAATGCTGCACTTGATATGGACACCAACAGGAAGGCGTAGGAGAGAGATGAGATGGGGAGATGCTGTTCTTTTTGTTCTCGTTTTTTATATTCTGAAGAAACAGCTGAATATTCAAAATCTGCAGCTACGTATCTATAGGCTACAAGTGACTGAACCCCAGAGAAACTGCTCTCCTGTGTCCTGGCTTTATTTATGGAGCTGTTTTTGAAGGAAATGTGTGTCTGTCACACTTGGGCTCTTTCTGTGAATTAAGTCATTCTCCATTGCACTCATTGAACTGCCCACAGAATATTTTTAGTGAGAAGTAATGGAATCGGCCCCTTCTATTGTCTTGCCGACATATTCATGTCCACATAAGGAATTTCCAGAAATAACTGATACATCCGTGCCTGAAACGTTTGAGGGAGATTGCTTATCTTAAAGTGCCGATTCTGTCCAACTTAAATTAAAAGTTTACAGTCACTTTGGATTTCCCGGAGTTGGTGAATACATGGGTCATGTACTTTTTTCTGTTGCCTGTTCAGAAAAACAATTAGAGGTGTGATTTAATAACAAAGAATTGGCATCCAATGACAGTTATGTCCCTTTGGTTTTTTTGTATGATTCATTGTATCTGTATTGCCGAATGCTTTTGTCTACACCCACTTAAATGTGTGTTGGTGGATAGATGAGATGGACCGATATCTTGGTTAGATGTGTTTTTTTTTCCTGAAACTTTGATGTTTTTTCCTCTCCCACAATGCAAGGCCCTTGGGTGCAGTTAAATCCTCTGTCGCCTTTTGGACTCCCCAGTGAGGATCCTGAAAAAAACGCAGCAAGTTGTGACAGTGAAACCTTATCTTATTGGGGCTTTTATGGACAATTCACCTCGGTGCACAGAGACTTTTTCTGTTCATGTGCCGAAGGTTAAATTGGAGCCGCGCATGTTGCAGGGTGAATGTGAGAGGCTCACAGGCGTCACAAGTGGGAGGATTTAATACGGGGACATTCCATTGAGATGATGCTCAGAATTCACTCTTACAGACGGTTGATTTGAGTGAACTTATATTCCGGGGATTTGTTGGACATGTAAATGGGTCTTTCAGAGAGAACCTTTTTGATGTCACAGCTTCCTTGCATCCCCACTGCAAAGAATCACAATGACGGCTTTACAAACCTCATACTCCCAGGAAGTGTCCTGTATGGATATCGTCTTCCATCTAGTGAAAAATTTGTCCCAGATGTTATTGGCACCTCTGTGGCAGGATGTTTTCCTGCAGCACTGGTCTGGATCTCTAGCAGAAATGCCCATTGTCCAGCATCTGGACAGATCTCTGTGATTGTTCTGCCATTGTGAGTTTGACTAGAAATTTGCTCATGTTTGGATACTGTTTTCACTTCCTGGATTGTGGTGATGGTGAGCTGGTTATCAGCCAGATGGAGAATCTCAGGTGATAAGAAGACTTGCTGATGTCATTTCGAGATGTAGTGCTGACCTAGACCAGTAGTTGTTCAGTTAAACTAAATAGTGATGGATTTTTAAATAAGGGACATGTGACCAACCTGGACCACATCACTGTCTCCTTAAAACTGAGATGCTCATCCCATGACAAACTCTGCGATGCCTGGTAAACTTTCTTCAAAACTCAAAGCACACCCAGGTCCAGGTTCCCACTCAGCGGGGTTCAGCCCTCCTCTCAAGGCACGTTTGTCTAAACTAATGCAATACAGAAGAACATGATGGTGATGGAACACAGAACTTCCGAGTAAGGCCTTCCAGGTAAACGCAGTGTCACTTTATGGGAGATTTTCACCAAGTTCCTCTTCCTGCCGTTTTGGATGACGGTGTTAGGAGACTCTGAGGCACCAGGTGAAATGTGGGCTGTTTGGAGGAACTGACAGCTTAAGTAATATGTGTTATGAATAAGACATTTGCCTGGGGCTCAAGGCCAGCGTTTGTTTGCGAACGACTGCCTCGGTGTCAGACTGCCTTCAGGCCCCGCCCACATGACTGACAGCTCCTTCGGCAAAATGCTTCACACGCTTGGTGTTGGCTAGGGTCCCCGCTGCTGTCAGAGACGGCCGATTCACTGACACTACACAGCTTCAGGGCTCAGGCTTTATATGGTCATGTCTCCATGTGTGAATACAGATATGCTGTACGTATCTCATGTCTCCTCAGTATCCGAAATGTTGGAAATATTTGATATTTTCCAGGCTACGTCGGTCACACGCCGTAAGCATAGAAGGGTAATGCTGGATGCAAACTTCCTAAAGGTTCCTCTAATGCTGCATGAAGCCTCCTGTATGGTCTGTAGTATATCCCTGTAAAAAGAGTCGCAAATTATTTGGTGTCTTAGTAGCTGGGGGGAACGCAGGTGGCTCACAGCTCCCCGGCCGTGGGTTCGAATCTGTAAGTCGGTTTTCCTGTTATTCTTGTGAGTTTCCTCCAGCTACCCTGGTTTCCTCTCATGGTTCAAAGACATGCAAACTGGTGACACTCGGGTGCCCTTAGTGTTTATGTGTGTGTGCAAATGAATGTGTGTATGTGTTTGTGTGTATGGCTGCCCTGTGATGGACTGGCATCCGCTCTGGCTTCCAGAATCGGCTCTGACCCACCGTGACCTTTCATTGAACAACTGGTGATTGATAATTGATCGGCGGTATGTCCGAGTATTGGAAAACTCGGGTGACACAACTTATCCCTGCCACCCAGCTTCGCTTCGAAACAAGTGAGTGCTACAAACGGAAGGAGGGAATTGGAGCATGATGGGAAAATGTTCGCCTCCATAACTACAACGGTAAACACTTGTCCATCTCTGCAGATAAAATGAGGGACGTGGCAGGTTGTGATGAATTGCTGTGTCCACTTGCAGATTATTGCAGCTGTTCCAGGTCAAAGGACTAAAGTTTGATGTTTATCTTTAATGTGCGCTGGAAACAGGGAAGAAAAGTCCAGTTTAAAGCTGAAGAGGTAATTGTTTCAGGGTGTATAAAAGAAAATGGGCTTTCCGTAGAACTGGTGGGTTCACTGACAGTCGCAGCTGGACTTTCAGCCCAGGAGTTACATACATGCTGCAGACCGGTCCATAATAGCACTATAACTGTGATATATGACAAATTGAAGAATGATGCATACAAGAAAGCAAGCAATAATGAAAAATCAGCTTACAGTAAACCACTTTAATTTCTGAAACTAAAAAGCCAACATTGCTCATGGAGTCTTACCTTGCCCTGTCATTTTCTGAAGAAATCCTCAGCAAATAACTGTCCTACACCGATGTACTAGTAGTCCCCACTGGCCTGCGGCACCAGGTTTGCCATCTCATCATCATTCAAGAATTGGCTACAGAGTCCTTATTCTGCTGCTTTCAAGTTGGTAAATTGGAAATTGGTAGAAGTGCTGTTATACTATTCTGAATGTGTCAGAACACATAAAAGGTTGGCTTCTTTGAGAATAAGTCAATTGTTTTTTGGAAAATATGAAATAAGAGGATTTAATGTATTATTGTATATCTTATTTTCGTATGCATTTTTACTTTTGTAGCCACTGTGCACATCTGCAGTCAGTTTTGGCATTCTTTCCGCAACACTGTAATATTTTAATCATTATGTAATATTCCAGCCTTCCTCTATTATTGTACCAAAGAACTGGATTCTGCACCTTTGTTGTATTCATTTATTGTTCAGTGTCCTGCTAGAATCAGTGGACTAATTCATTTAGCAGACACCTTTCTCCAACACAACGTACACCTCAGCTTAAACAGGACAGAGATACACCCTGAGCTGGATCAGAACCCATCATCCTGTTGTTCATTCAGATGACAATGGGAGATGGAATTTTTCCACAAAAATAACATTGCATGTATGTCCACTAATGCACGATATTTCTAAAATAATTTTTTCTTCACTGATGCACCCTTCAACAACACAACTAGCTGAATGCACACCTTCTGTGTCTCTCCTGTCTTTAACTTGGAATATATTTTTTATTTTGGAGGTCTTTAATGCATTTTGCTGTGTTACTTTTTAAAAAAAAATTTAATCCTTTTCAGCACCACCTTTGCATTTTCTCTTCCACTCCTTCAACATATCAATCCGATTTCATACTGTCACCGTTACGGTTAACGTTCATTTCAGGAGGGGTGGTTCCTCACAGTTCCAAATTACAGTAACTGTACGCCTGTGTGTGTATGTGTGCATCAGCAATAGATGTGAATAGGCAGAGAGTGAAAACCACAAAAGTACTTTGCACAGCCTGGATGTTTTCAGTGGTTCCACTGGGAAAAATCCTGAGCTTCTCAACTGCCACTCTGGTGTTGTTCTCTGCTCTGGGGGTCCCTGGGACTTTATGTACCCTAAATGGTTTGGTGAAAAATGAATTATTTTTGGATTGTATTTCCATTTAGGACAAGAGGATGTAGAGTGCAATATAGACAAGCAGCAAAAAGGAACTTACTGTGATGCTGGGCTATTCAGTAGCTTCCTGCTCTGGACTGTCACACTATCTGCTGTACATATTTTGAACGTAGTGCAGATACACCCAGGTTTTTTAATATTCTGACATTCTGCCTTATAATATGAACATTTTGCTTCTCTAAAGTAACTTTTATACATTTTAATAGCCTTTTCCTCAGTTACGGCCTCCTGCATTTCTGTGCCCGACTGATAGGGCACCCAGACAAAATAAGAGTGTCGGACTGGATTAAATTATCTTGCCTTGCACAAATTTACAGTTTGTTTGAAGTTAATAAAAACGTTAAAATATACAAGCATAAAATTTACGATGCCTAAATAACTTACGTAACCTAACTTGTAAGTAAGTTGAAGGGTGTTGTGACGAGAGCTGACAAATATTTGACCTGTTTACGTAATGAGGTTGTGTATGGAGCATATTTTTAAGTTCACTCATTTTCAGTTTGTTTTATTGTTTCGAGGTAATAAATGCCTTACAAAATTTTAGCTATTTATTATAGCTTTATCTGAGGTCATTCTCAAAACGTGAGTATCAAATAAATGAAGCGATGGCCGCTGTTAAGCTTTTACCATCTTTCACTTTTGGTAAAACTGACTACAGCCTTACAAACACTCAGCTACAAACGGACGTCTGGTCCCAGTTGTGTTTGGAAAGAGAGGAGGCAGTGCACAGCCGTGCTAGACAGATTTGGGTTCCATGTCTTCCTTCGCAGGCCCAGCTGGCCACGGCTGCGCGCTGGATGGTGCGGAATCGCCGCTGCGGAACACCGATGGCCATTGTGCGCCTGAAATGCGCCTCTCTCTGAGAAAGTTCATCTCTGACGTCAGGCTGCTGACCTTCATCCGGCTTCTGGCTTCGCCTGCAAACACGTGTTTGTCATTATGGAAGCACTTTTCGCTAAAAAAGGAAGCTCCAATTACTAAAAAAACCCCCGATGTTGCCCCTTCCAGCTTCCCACACCACACTGAACTCCCACGTTTCCAAAGTTAAAAACACACTGCTTTGTCAGTCATTTCACAGCCACTTTTTACCCGCTTGCTTCTGTTTAAAGCGTATCGGTATCACTTCCAGTGCATAACTTCATCCTTCCTTATGAAGCTTGTGTATTACCTACACGTTTTAGCAGGCGGTGTACTTGATATTTATTTTGCTGCAGTCAAATCTTTGCACTTGCTGCAATACCCTGGATCGCAGTACTCGCCCTAAATTGATACAGTAAAAATTTTCCAGTGGTGTAAATGGGTAAATCATTATAAACACCTTAGTACACAGCTCACATTGTCAGTCATTGTGGATTAAGGTGTCAGTTCAGTAATGACAGTTAATAATTTGAGCGTATGCAAGAAAAAAGGTGATAAAAAAACCAACTTTTTTGCTATAATTTGCTGTACATAATATGCTGTATGTAACCGTAAGCATGCAGAGAGATTACAGAGTTTTTACACCTGTTGCCCCTGCTGTGCTGTTTGGGTGGGAAGGAACCTTCTGGGCTGTTTGGTAGGGCGACCCCTGTTGGAGCTCCATTCCCAGTCTAGGGCTCAGCAGATGGACATCTGTGCTGCTCGGAGCCATTAAGTGTTATTAATTATTTGCAGGCCTGCGGCAGACCCGGCTGCACACTGACGTCCGCAAGATTAGTGATGAATTCCGCCAGCGCAGCAGCTGCTTGCCGTATGGGAAGGACTTTTCAGCTTTGCGTGGACACACACCCTTTCGTGACGCTGCAGGGGTAGTGATCGGAGCAGCCAAATTTGGCCCACCCCGACTTGATCGCCCGGTTCAGGTTTTGGATGGGAATATTGTTTTGTAGCTGGTTAAGATGTGCATCGATGTCTAACGTAGCGAGTTGGCACGGAACCAGGTCTAAAACGCTGTGAACGTTGGCTGCGGTTGAGGTAGGGGTGGTGAAGGTCAGCCAGGATGACAGCGGGACCCCATGGCTATGGCCACACCTGTTGGGGAACCGGTGCCCGAGGGCAGTGCTGCGATCCGCTGGGATCAGTGCCTGGCGCCAGGCACACTTCTCTAGCTGCGCTCGCATGCCGGCCTCTTCTGGAACGTGTGCATTCCGACTCGTCTTCGGTCCAGCGTGACCGAAGAACTCGTAAGGCATGCAGAGGCACCTGGACAACACAGCGGGTGGCGTCAAAAAGAAGAAATGTCAATGCTACGGGAGAGGGTATCATGACCCCTCAACTAGTTGAACCCACACGCAGCAAAGGCAAACGGGTTGTCTGGCACATTCCGGCTGTGCGGCCAAGGGTGGCTCTCTCTGCTGTAATGGAGCTTTTTGCTTTTGAAAGACCCTTCCCTACAATATCAAAAGTCTTTTGTGTCATCTCAGTGTGTGCTGGTGTTGTCGTGTCAAACGTCAGGGGGGAAGTGTTGAAGTGTAGTGCGGTATGCAGATGCGTAGGCCGATAATCCTTTTTGCTACCTACACCAGCTGTTATCACTTCACTGGATGCTGTATCCTAGTGACTGCGTGCCATCCTGCCTTTTTCATCAGGATCTTCCGACTGTGATGAAACTAAAGGATTTTCTGAAGACTACATACATTTGGGTAGAAGTTTCTGCTAGTTTTCTAGAGGTGGCAGGGGGCAGTGTGGCTCTCCCATAATGCCCTGCTAATACATATTTGCAAATAGTTTTGTGCAACCGTTGTTGGGAGTTGGAGTGGGATTGTTGATGCTATCTGTGTTCACTGTGTTGAGGAATTTGGGGGGGGGGGGTGTTGTTGGGCTCTGTGAGTGTTGGTGAGTAAACATGGCGCAGAGAAACACAATCTATGTTCCCAAAGTCCAGCCAACAACCACAGAAGTGGGTCATTACAGTGTTATTGTTCTATTAATATATTATGTTTGTCACATGCATGTTGTAATAATTACTCTATTATTACAAACATAACTATTATGATGTCTAACAAATGAACAAAATAAAAACATTCAGTTTTATTTTGATGGAATAACTGGAAGGCTGATGGAAAATATTGTTTTTCATTAACTCCACTATAAGGCTACCCCAGGTCTTAAGCAGTTGAATTTTTGTATGCTAGTTGAGTTATGGTGGGATTTTGCTGTATTTTGTATATGTGTGCTGTGCCACCACGATCAACCTGTCAGTTTATAAGGGACGATTGAAACGTTTTGATGCTGCTTATACCGCACACGCCCCGTGTGGCTGTGGCCGCACCCTGGTTGAAGAGTCGAGGTCAAGGCCTTGTGACTAGTCATGTACCAGCAGTAGGACCGGTTTCTGTTTATTCCTTCAGTTGTCACACACAATGGCTTAATCCCCATTTCGCAGCGATGGTTGTGACTGATGTCTCTTCAACCGTGCGACTCAATTATGTGCAAATCTCCGGAAACGTGGTCAAGAGACTTTTGAAATGTTGAATGAAGCATGTGGACCAGACAATGAACAGGGCGGAAGAAAAGCTTAGCTGCTGCCTTGGAGACGATGTCAGAAAATTCAAGTTTTTGGAGTGTCGCAAAGTACGCAGAGTCCAAATGCAGGTACTTTGAAATGGAAAAGGTCCTCAACCCTGAGAAGTTTTCTGATGAGTAGTGACAGGTATAGTCTCAAGAACTCTCTGGAAAAAGCATGGAAAGTGCACATCCTGAGCCCCAACTTGAGAAGGACACCTCGCCGGTATCTGTAAGAGGAGTCGCTGGCTGTCACAGGCGACCTAGGCAGTAGGTTTTGGTGGCCACCACGTGCTCTGGGCTGATTTGGCTCCTCACTGGCGCCTGGCGCTGGGCCCCGGCAGCTCCTCCCCTGCTCTTCCCCATCGCTACCCCCTCAGCAGTGTGGCAGAGCTCCCTCTGGATGGATTTTTGTGGAAGCTGGTGTCCAACCTGGAGGCTTGGACAGTTTTTTTTGTTGCGTTTCTTCTTTTCAGACATGTTGTGTTTGCACTTCTCATCAGGGTGGCAAACAGGTCAGCAAGCTTCAGCCTTCTGACTTGTAGGATCTCATCATATCATATATCAATAGCACTTCTGTCATCAAAACATTAGTGTGGGGGGGCAGCGGGTGGTGTAGCGAGTAAAACTGTTCTCTTGTGCTTGGTGGACTGAGATTTGAATCTCTGGTCTTGTCGTAGTAACTTTGACCAAAGGTGTTTACTTTGAACCGATTCAGTAAAAAGTACCCTGCTGTATAAATGGGTAAATAACCGTAAGCAGTTTAGTGATCAGATCTAACCCTTTAAGTTGAACAAACGTGTCAGATAAATGAGAAAAAGTGATAATACGGAGACACCTAAAAGGAAGGCTGACGGAAAAGGTCACAATTGGGGCCCAGGCTTGTTTTCCTTTCTTGTCCATGTGAAGACCCATGATGAATTGGTGTCCAGTGCAGTCCGGCACTGTGCCTGCATTGTAGGACCAGGCCCCCTGTGGGACAAACATCTGGCAGCATGGTGCTGGAGGGCTGGCTAATGGTCCGACTGGTGGGCGGTGTCTTTAACCGTCACTGCAGGGTTCTCAGGTGTGCCACCTGTCGCCTTTACGGCAGTGTGTCTGTTTGCTCAGCAGGGTGAGATAGATATGGGGTTGGGCTGCATTGCTTGACGGTTTGGAGCTCTCTGGCCCAGAGCCAACTCCACAGCCGTGGATTTATTACTGAAGGAGTGTCGCACCACACTCCCATCTCTAACTCTCTCCGTTCCTTTGGCTCTGTGTGGGAAACTGCACTTTTATACATTATAGTGATGACAGCAGTGAAGTGAGAGTAGATGGCACAGTTGGTATCACAGGTGTAAGAGCCATCGTGCTGCATTCAAAGGCTTGAGGTTAGAATCTCGGGTCCTTCTGCAATCATTTTTTATCAAGATACTTATTTTGAACTAAAACGGTAAAAAAAAAAAAAAAAAAAAAAACTTGCTCCTTACATGGGTAGAGACTCTAGCTCAGCGTTCAAACTTACTTACACATTTAGGACACTTTATTAGGTACACATGACTGTTTATAGACACAGCTCCCCCACATGGTTGTGACTCAGCACACAGATGAGGACTAAAACTCCAGTTACTGTGTGAATGACCATTAGAGTGGACAAGATGTGTGATCTGAGTATTTTGAACACATCTTGATCATTGCTGCTGGTCGATCTGGTTCCAGGGTTTCAGGAACAGCTGACCTTGTTGGGATTTACACACTAGAGTCCCACACATGACAGTGGCCTTACTTTACTACGGTAGCCGGTACTGTTCCACCTTTCAAGCCAACAGAGCTTCTTTGGGATGAGCTGGAATGTGATGTTAACAGAACCGATATGTGCAGAAACACAGAAGCTGGGAAGCCTCTGTGAGGGGAAAAAGTCTTGTGCAAAGAAATCCAGCTGAATCCATGCTGTTCTGAAGTCAAAAGAGGACCCTATTGAACAGGTGTACCTAATAAAGTGGCCGGTGATTGTAAATCGCTTTGGAGATAAAAAAGTGATTCATCAAGTAATGGCTGGTAGCAGTAAAAATGGTCAACAAGCAGTTTATCACCTTTCTCCAGCCCGTTCTGTCATGCATTCTTTTCCCGCCACCGAGTCACTATGATGATTGCCTTGTTTGCTTACTTGGCTGCTGGGTTTCCACGGCAACACCTCCTTGCCCCCCCCCCCCCCCCCCACTGTCGAGCTGCATGGAAGGGATGCTGACGACGAACCCGGGTCATTTCCTCTCCCTTGGTGAAGCCTCTTATCTAAGAACTAAGGCTGGCAGATAAGTGGTGACAGAGAACACACCAGCTGCCGTCTTTTTCTCATCTTGCGTCTATGTGGCTCTTCAAGGACGATCGAGTTGAACAGGACTGCAGTGTCTGTTTGGATGCTCTGCAGTACCATGGTAAATACGTTGATTTACAACGTGCGTGGAGGAAGCTTTGTGTCGCACAGCAGGTGGAGTGGTTGTCAGAGCTGTCACCTTGCAATTCATTGACCCAGGTTTGAATCCCACCTGCTGTTTGAGGTACTTGGAATCGATACAGTGGAAATTGCACTGCTGTATAAATTTGTAAATCACTGTAAATAGCTTAGTGCACATATCTAACACTTTAAGAGATTTGTCTGATACATGAACGCAAGTAAAATTGTTCCACATTTTAATGCGGGCTATGTGATGCCGAGTTGCCGCTGTGCCATCTTGTGGCCAAATAACAGCACTATCGAGCAAGTGAAGTAAAGAGCCTGTGTGTGTCTGTTCCCGACAGGGAGGTGGGTCACCTGTTGTCACATTTCTGCTTAATGGGAATATAAAAGTGGCAGGCTGAACTTGAGTTGCTTTGGTCCATGGTCTCATGCGCGTGTGTGTGTGCGTTTGTGTGCAGCCCTGGGCTGCTGGGTGTCACTAAATTTTTCTTTACCCCACATCCTCACATCCAGCATAGCAGTAAGGTGGGGGGACGGGCCTGTTAGAAGATGACTCAGGAAGTCTTACCCATCATCTTTTCTCTTCCAGATGATTCTGTGGGACTGGGACCTAAAACAGTGGTACAAGCCGCATTATCAGGTGAGTGCGTGTGTGCAAAAATGAGAGATCATGGGGAGACCACCATTTTGGTCAATCAACCTGCCGAAATTTTCTGTGAATATGGTCTGAGCCTTTAGTTTGAACAGAAGGCGGTAAACGTGGCTTGATTCTGTGAATGACACTAAATTCAGTGGTTGATCCTGCTTACGCTGTTTTGATGTTTTGCAGGGTGCTGTGAGTGGCAGCGGAGTGGACTTGTCCCTCATGAATGAGGCTCGCACCGTGCTGGGGGAGGTGCTGGCGGACCCCTCGCTGGCGCCCCACGTCGCCTCCTCCCTGCGTTCCGTCAACAACCTCATGGGTACCTTCTGGGGCTCCTGTAGACCCCGCGTGAACCCTTTCACACCCTTTCCAGGGTTCTACCCCTGTCCCGAGGTGGAAGAGCCCTACGACAGGGGCGACAGGAAGCTGCACAAGGTGGGACCCCTGCGGCGCTGGTCAGCGTGTTGGCGGGAAAGCATCGTTGTTTACTCATTTATCTGATTTTTCTGTGGTTTTCAGATGTTGGGTTTGTACACTAAGGTACTTACTATTATTTACCCAGTTACACAGCTGGGTAACTTTTACTGTATCTATTGCATGGTAACTAGTACCTTGGTTAGGGTTACTGCAGCAGGATTTAGGATTTGAGCTCAGGTCCCTCAAGTGCAAGACTCTAAGCCACAACGCCACCTAATGGCAGTTAATAAAAAAATGCAAATACACGCTCATTTAAATTAAATGGATCACTTTCAATGAACTTGTTACTCAGTAACTAAGCATCATATGGACATTGGGTCTAAACCAATTTGTAAAGTGACTTAGTTTCTTCATAATCTTAATCTCTTAATCTTACAAATGCTTATACATTTATGAAAATATTAAATTTCTTTTTGAAACACTATGTACGTGTAACATTGAAAGGGATTGCTTTGTGCAGTGCAACGCATTAGAGAAATCATAAAATGTATCATCTATATTATATGTCATCCTGCACATTTTTGCCAAAGTTCATTCTTCTCTTTGTTTTAAAAGTATTGCAACACCTTTTGCACAAGCAGCCTGTTGTGCAACAAAGTTATTTCAGGATGTTTTTAGGCAAATGTTGACCTTTCGCTCATTGTGAACTTCTTTCCTGCATTCCCACACGTGACATGCGGAGTAAAATGCAAGTGGGTTTCTGTGGCTCAGTGGCACGCGCTGATTTTGTAAGATGCTGTTATTTGGGATCCACCCACCATTGTGGAGGAAGGTCATTGCGACGCTGCAACAGCCTTCAGTGGGACTGAATCCAACACTCTGCCCGTGCCCCCCCTCCCTATCCAGGGCCTGAGCAGTAGGAGCAGCCTGCCTACCCCCCAGCTGACCCGGCGCAGCTCTGCGTGCACCCCACCACCCCCGTCGGAACTGGGCCAATCCCGCTGGGAACGCAGTGGGGGGAAGCGCACCCAGCCTGATGCCACTACTGCCAGGTCGGTGTGGCTGTGTGTGCGCGTGCTTGCATGTGTGCGCGTCACTCCTTCTGTGGCTCACACGCCGCTCACGTGAAGAAATCTTTAGAAACACATTACAGTGTAAACCTACCAGCTGCGATGAGATCTCCACACAGAGTCTCCTTACCCTGAAGAGTTGCTGTAAAAATTACTACAGTAAATTTTCTTTCTTTTTAAACTTTTCTCATCCTTGGATTAGGAGGGTTTGGAAACTGAAGGTTAATGTTAGGAGGGTTTGGAAACTGAAGGTTAATGTACCGAATGTTAGACAGTAGAGTCTACAGTAGATGTGGGACACTAGAGTATGAGGGACAGCTGGACACACTGCAATAAGAAAAAGCAAATAAGTTGGCAGTTTTGTCCAGGATCAGTAGTTTGCGAGAGATGATGAAAAAGTACAATTTTATTAGAAATTGTTAGAAGGGAGTAAAACTCTTGGTGTTTTTTTAACAACCCATCTATATCGGTTGATCTAGGTCTTTCTGTCTATCTTAAAAATGTATCATATATGCACAGTCTATTAATTAATACATGAAGAAATAAGTAAGACAGCAAAAAATATTAATAAATTGCAATAACAAATACATTGCTTGGCCAAAAAAAAAAGCCGCACACTAATATTTCATTGGACCACCTTTACCTTCGATTACAGCACGCGTTCGCCGTGGCAACATTTCGATAAGCTTATGCAATGTCATAACATTTATTTGCATCCAGAGTTGCAATAGTTTTTCACCAAGATCTTGTATCGATGATGGGAGAGTCGGATCACTGCGTAAAGTCTTCTCCAGCACATCCCAAAGATTCTCAATGGGGTTAAGGGCTGGACTCTGTGGTGGTCAATCCATGTGTGAAAATGATGTCTTGTGCTCCCTGAAGCACTCTTTCACAATTTGAGCCTCTTGAATCCTGGCATTGCCATCTTGGAATATGAAGAAAAAGTCCATTGATGGAAAAACCTGGTCATTCAATATATTCAGGTAGTCAGCTCACCTCATTTTTTGGCCACATAACATTGCTGAACCTAGACCTTTCCAAATGAAGCAACCCCAGATCATAACACTAAGTTAAATCCAGGTGGTGACTTTTTTTTGGCCAGGCAGTATAGGTTTTGTCTCTGTATTGGTCCGTTTTAGCTCATTATAAGGAATTTGTCAGCTACGGTTCTACAGCTAAAACGTGTTTCGCCGTTTTCAACCAGTAGGTGGCAGCACCACTCCTCACCACTCGCTTCCTCGATGACTCGCTATTTAGAAGAAATTAGAAATAACCATTCAGCGATTTTCTCTTTTGCTCCCTGCAGAGCTGCTTTTTCTAAAATTATTTTTTCTGACGCACATTTGTTTGCGTTCGCAGAGTGGAGTTCGGGTCGCGACTTGCAAGCGTGTGCAGAAAACTTTACAGCGCGCAATATTATAGAGCAAAGGTCCCGCAGTTGTGTTGTTGTTTTTGGTTATATAAATATACAGATATATAAATAACGAAACTATTTGGAAAGAAATTGATAAATGTATTAATAGAGACCTCACGTGTCCTACAACGTAGCTGTCCTCCCACACTGCGCATGCGTCAACCCTATTTGCATATGCGTTGTGATTTATGCAAATACATAGCAAGGGATCTGTGCGCTATACAGTATATCATCACACCCACTCCTGCTGTTGTACCTTTGATAAAGGTATTTGTCCTGAATTGACAGTAAAAAAAAATACCCTGCTGTATAAATGGGTAAATCAATGTGATTATTGTAGTTTGCCAGCTTGACATTGCAAGGCACTTTGGAGAAAAGTATTGGTTATAAATGAATAGTAAGGTAATGATGTTTAATTGACAGAGATGGAACATCTGGGCACATTTATTTACTCCGCACAGATGTCAGCGGTGAATAATGCATGCGTCACTGTCCCCAGCTCCCTTCTGTGGTTTTCCTCAACAGTAAACTGCTGAGAGCTTATCCCCCTATACACTGGGAACGTCGGGTAGAATGGTCATCGCTGCCCAAATCTGGTGACGCCTCGTAGATGCGGGGAGCTCAACCGCAGAAAATGTCTGAGAGATGATTACGTTGAAGGGAAGGCAGCGGAGATGTGGAAATGTGCCAGTTGGGTGGGTGGGGTGGGCTCCCTCGAGTGGGGCAGCAGCCCAGTCTGTGGTTTCTGTGCTTGGTCTGTCCCTGGGGGTGGAGATGGAGGGGGAAGATCATCAACCTGAGTTGACATAGACACTAGTTGCATGGGTTTCGTGGTAGCGGGGGGTAGGGAAGTAGTTTACCCAGACAGAATAGGACTTGACCCCACAGCCCCTCAGGAACTGTGAGGCACCATACTTCATACGGTAATTTACTACAGTTTCAAAATGTTAAACAATGGGTCACTTTTTATGCTTGCGGGCAGCATAGCCGTTTGAGCCTTGCAGTTGAAGGACCCGGGTTTGAATCCCTTCTGCTATAGACCCTTTGACTGAAGAACTTACCCTCAGTTGACACAGTTTTAATAATTGCCCATGTGTATAAATAGGTAAATTACTGTAAGTAGCTTAGTGTATGAACATAATATGTAAGGTGTTTAGAAGGAAGTGTCAGATTAATGAGTAGATAATAAAGGAGAAGGACTTTGGTCCCCTGGTGGAAGTTGAGGTATGTTTTGTACAGCCTTTGTGTGAGCCTGACCCTCTGAATCTCATCTCTTTCTCTATGCTGTGAAGCCAAGGAGCTCTGGCCAGCGGGACTCCCGTCATTCCGGCCAGCGCCAGCCTACTGACCATCCCCAAGCAGAGGTCCTCCTCCGTCACATTGACCTACCATTTGGCACCGAAGAGAGCCGGTAAATGGAGGAGAAACACCGAAACACGCAGATAGGCCCAGTGGGGGTTTTGCTTTGGTTTTTTACCGCCTTAGACAGGTGTGGCTCTTTCAAAGGGAAGCTTCTAGAACCAGCTGTGAACAAAAGAAATGGAAAGTGTGTGTAGGCACTGAACCCTGAAGTGTCTGGGCAGTAGCGAGAACCACGGCATCAAGCTGAACGGTGGTAGTACTGGGGTCGCGTCACACTCATGAGGCTATTAACCGATTCTGTATGAATATGGTAGGAAAAAGCTGAAGCTGAGGTGCCTATGTGACTGTTTTCCTGCTCCCCCCAGGTGCCTCGTCCAATGCGAGCTCCCCTGGTCACAGCCCTTTGTTGGTGGCGCGGTCCCTTGTCGAGTTCCCAGACACGGCCGACTTCCTGAGCAAACCGGGTTTTGGCCCACACAAGCTCAGTTCCCCTGGCCCTTCCGTGTGCAGCAGGTGCGACCATGTTGGTGTTTGACTAAGGTTGTAGTAGAGGATGAGTGTGTGGTGAGATGATTGATAGCTGCCGTGCTTATGATGGCGTCACTTTCCGGTGCTCTTTCAGCTGCGGGCAACAGGTGGCAAGGATCACGTCAGGTACAGAGGAGATCGAAGGTCCTGTGGCGTTGGCACCGGAGCCCCAGTGTAGGCACTTGGGTAAGTGTGTGGACTCTGTTCATTGACTCGAGGTCTGGTGGAGGGAAACCGAGCTCATGCACAGTGCCCGATCTCTTCCCCGGCAGGTGAGGGAGTCGAGAGCACGAGTGATGAACCCCTGCTGAAGGAATGCCGAGCGGCCCAGACCCAAGGAGATGCAGAATCAACCCGGAGAAGCAGAGATGATACTGAAACAGAGCAGCAGGGGCAGGATTCACAGGTACGGTACAGTATAATTGTGGAAACCAGCTGGACTTTTCAGTAAATGGTTATTATTTACTCATTTCTCTGAGACTTTCCGCTAAAGCAACTTGTTAGGTTTACCATTTTATTATAGCAGTCTTACTATAGTAATGCAGTGTAAGCACCTTGCTCAATGGTCCTTCAGCAGGAGTGGGGATTTTACCCTGGATCCTTTGCTTGTGAGGTGACAGCCTGACTGTCAGTAAGGTATAATAATTTCTTGTGGAGATAATGGTCAATGGTGTTGGGTCCAAGTCCCCATGGTCAGACTACAGCAGCCATGTTCTCCCATCATCCCCAGGTATGCGTTCAATGTTTGGGGGCGTGATGCACGATGGGCTCATGCCTGATGTCATCCTCATTCTCCTGCTCACCCTCCTCCTTGTCACAGGCGGAGCAGGACTTCACCCTGGACCCCCTGCTAGAGGAGCACGAGGGCCTCATGGAGAAGATGAGCACGTGGAACTTCCAGATCTTCGACCTGGTGGAGCGGACAGGGGGGAAAACTGGCAGGATCCTTAGCTGCGTCAGTTGAAGCTTCGCCTTTGTTCTCACAGCACTTTTCACCCTAGAGAGTGTTAAACACAGCTAAAGCCAAGGCAGGCAAGGCCACAACTGGAAGAACAGCAGCTTTTACGACCTGAGATGTGGCTTTCTTTTCATGCATCAGCTCAGTTGTGCACCATACATTAGTCTCAGAACACGGCTGCTCTCCATGTGACCTTATATGACCACATTTACTGTATAATATACCTGTACAGATATAAAATGTATTGTTCCTAAAGGAAATCTCGCAATACAAAGGGATAGACATGTTTCCATTAAGTTTATGTACAGTATGTCTGTATAAATAAAGCATAAATATACCTAAGGAAAGTTCCCTTTGAGTATGCAGATAAATACTGGTTGGTTTTATTTTGGTTCCTCTTTTGAGAGTTTACGTGAGATTATCATGTGCTCGACTGTTTGTTTGTCTGTGCCTCGTTCCTTTGTAGGTTACCTACACCTTGTTTCAGGACACCGGCCTGTTTGAAATCTTCAAAATCCCCGTCCGCGAATTCATTTCCTATTTCTGTGCACTGGAGAATGGCTATCGGGATATTCCCTGTAAGAAATATAATTTTTTTTTCTTTTTATTTTGAGACAAAAAAACTGCCAGCTATAGTATTTTGTGTACCTGCCATTAAGAATAGTTCAAAATAGGCCTGAGTGGAAAGTGGGGTTACACACCTGCTTAAATACAGCATCAGTATCGTGTGAATCTGTTGTTAAAACTTGTTGCTCGCTTTTTGAGGAGAGGATTATGAAGACAGGAAAATAAGAATTTTAAATGTCAGTATCTCTCGCTGATCCTCCCTCAGTGGTTTAATAGCGCTGTTTTTATCCGTCTGTGTTCAGTAGAGGGAAACTTCTGTTGGTGACCGTGGGGAGTTGACGTTTGCTGACTGTTTTGGCCCCTTTCCTCAGATCACAACCGCATCCACGCCACCGATGTGCTGCATGCAGTTTGGTACTTGACCACGCAGCCCATCCCAGGGTTCCAGCAGGTCCACAGCGAGCAGGTGACAGAAAGTGACACAGGTACCTCCTGATTCCGGCGCCGCTTCCTTTTACACCTTTCAAATGATTGTCCTCACCCGAATTCGTCAGTCTTTTTGGACCTTGCATATTAAAAACCTACTAAAAAAGTGGCTCCAGTAGCCGTGGTTAGTTGTGCTGGTTAGTTAGGCGTAGCTGTGTTACCGAGTGAGGTATGTTCACAATTAAATAAAATTTAATTTAAGCTTAGTCTTTCTCTGTGTTTTATCTGGCTATTAGGGCTGCAACAGTCCATACTTGATCATTTTCACCACCACAAAGGCACTGCTCTCTGGTCTCGGTGGCTGCTTTTGGTTTGGAAAGCCGGGATTTAGGGTTTAATCTTGATGATATCCGATGTGCCCTTGATCCATCGGAAATTAATTAGAAGCCGCTGCTGACGGGTCCGTCTCTCCTGGCAAAGGAGCGGCAGCCATTAGATAAGAAAGCCTCCATTGTGATTGAGATCTGGGGCCATTGCTGAGCTCAGCATGTTCGGGGGCTTAATTTAACTTTGCTGACGGGCCATTTAATTTTTCAAATGGAGAGGCCTGAGTCACTCGGCCAGGTTCTACCCTCACAGGCTTTGTGTGTGTGGGGGGGGCTGAGGCATGTTTAAAGGGGCAGCGCACCTGTACACGTTCACCTCAAAAAATATGCCAGGAAATGTGTGTGTGTGTGTGTGTGTGTGTGTGTGTGTGTGTGTCTGTCTGTCTGTCTGTCTGTCTGTCTGTCTGTCTGTCTGTCTGTCTTTGGGGTTGTATGTTGCCATCACACCTGTGAGTGCCCCCCCACCACTCATACACAGTAGTTTGTTGTGTTGCCTGTCTCTCCACACACACCTGCACACTCAGGGTTTCGTGGAATCAAGCGTCCAGGAAGGTGCAGTGGATGTAAGCGGTTGTAGGAGCTCCACAGGCATACATCCTGCTGGCTTCTGTTTCAGACCATAAATATACTTTATGGCCACAAATAAGTGGGCCCACCGTCTACTGACTGACCTGAGCCATTTCAACTGCACCCATAAAGCATACAAACACATTTTAGACAATTGTGTGCTTATAGCTTTGTAGCAAAAGCATGACTGTGCCCCCCATGTGCACAAAGCAGGCTCTATAAACACGTGATTTGCCCAGGTTGGTGTGGAAGAACTTGAGTGGCTGCACAGTGCCCTGACCTCAACCCCACTGAACACCTTTGGGATAAAATGGAACGCCGACTGCAAGCCAGGCCTTGTTGCCCAACATCAGTGCCCGATCTCGCTGATGGTTTTGTGGCCGAACGGGCACAAATTTCCAAAATCTGGTGGAAAGCCTTCCCAGAAGAACGGAGGCTGTTGTAAAGGGGGGGGGGGATGACAACCATTAATGTCGATGGGTTTGGAATGAAATGTTCAACAAACACATGAGGGTGGTGCTCAGGTGTCCACACACTTTTTGCCATATAGGCATGATCACCTCATTTAATCAGTCAGTAGCCTGATCTTCTTCAGTAGGTGACCCTGTTATTAAATAGTGGGTATGGCCATTTGAACTATTTTTTGGGACCTTTGGACCTATATTATATCCATTGTGTTAGTTGAGACATTGTGGACAATTTTAAAGACCCCTATTAATTTCCACTGGAGGGCACTATGGCAGCATTACTGGGCTACGGAGGCTGGTTGCTCAAAGCCCTCCTTTAGGAGGTGTGTCAGATCACATCCAGAGGACAATGTGACAAGAGTCGTTGCTGTTGTGTCCCCAGATTCTGACAGTGGAATCTCTCCTGGCCGGGTGGCCTACGCCACCTCAAGGAGCTCCACCATCCGGGACGACTGCTATGGCTGTCTGGCGTGGAACGTGCCTGCCCTCGAACTCATGGCGCTATACGTAGCAGCGGCGATGCACGACTATGACCATCCGGGCCGTACGAACGCCTTCCTCGTAGCCACAAACGCTCCCCAGGTAAGCCACCCTGTGCCAGCGTTTAACTAGGATGCATAGCTAAGTCAAAAATGAGCTTAACTATGTTGCAGTTAAAATTTAGTAGTAATTACTCCAGGAAATCCTCAGCAAGTTTATTTTTAATATCATCCATCACCATTTTTATCCATCATCCTTCATCAGAGCCACAGCAGTCCAGAACCTATGCTAGAATCACTGGGCGCTAGACTATGAAACTACTTCCCGGATGGGACATCAGTCCATCACAGGGTGGCCACACTTGGTCGCACACGTTTATACATTAAAGGCAATTTACAGTGAACAATTTACATGAAAGGCATGTCTTTGGACTGTGAGAGGAATGCATATAGCACATGGTTAGGTAGATTGGAACCCATGCCTGAACAACCCAGATGCTGTGAGGCAGCATCACTGCACTGTGCTGCCTTATTCCTCTATTAAAATGTTTAATTTATAATTTGTACTTCTTCTGTGTAGTGGCTCCCTGTTAGAAAAGTTCCGATGCTTTGTAAATGTAAGTGACAAAAGTATATATAATGTATTAAATTGTTGTTTAGTGGGTCGCTGAACCTGCTTTTTGTCAGCTCAAAACATTAATTTAAAATAACCTGTTTTGACTCAGCTGTACATCAGTGTAGAGATCTAAACATTAAAAATTTTAGGGTTAAGGAAGCACCGGGCTGTGATTATACTGAGGTGAAGGACGCCAACTAAGAGAGACCCAAGAGCCCCGATACTACACTAACAATAGTAAATGTAGCCACATCAAGCATAATACAGTTCGGGGATCTATTGTGATGTACATTTATTTTTTTAGTTTTTTTACCTTTTCGCTTTCTGACCCAGGTAACACCTGGTAGATTGGCTAGAAAAGTCATATCCTATCCATAACTGGGCTCAGATTGTGTTTCCTTTTTCAGTTATTTTGGTCAGCTCATTTACACGGTACTAGTTTGGGCGCTTTTGTCCTTGTGGAAAATACAAATTGATTGTGAAGCACCGGAAGTTCGTACACTGGAGCTTAATGAGATGTAAGGGTGGCAGCATTGAGTTTGGGACCCAAATCTATGGAGGTTGTGCTCAGTTTTCCTTCTCTTCATCTTCCCCTTCCTCCCATTGTAGGCGGTACTCTACAACGACCGCTCAGTCCTGGAGAACCATCATGCCGCCTCCGCATGGAACCTCTACTTGTCGCGGCCGGATTTCAACTTCCTGGCCAATCTGGATCACATGGAGTTCAAGCGCTTCCGTTTTCTGGTCATAGAGGCCATCCTCGCCACCGATCTGAAGAAGCATTTTGACTTCTTGGCGGAGTTCAACTCCAAGGCTAGTGGCATCTTTCTCTCCTTCCTTTCTCATCCAATTTTTTGCAGATACAATTGTGCCATTTGCAGAGGCTGACAAAAGAACATTCCTCCCACGTTGCTTTAAATAGGTGAATGATGTGAACAGCCCCGGCATCGACTGGACCAATGAAAACGACAGGCTGCTCGTCTGCCAAGTATGCATTAAGCTGGCTGACATCAATGGACCTGCCAAGGGTCGGGATCTCCACTTGAAGTGGACCGAAGGGATCGTCAATGAATTTTACGAGCAGGTACCAGCATTTACTGGTTGTTAGTTTAACTGGATCCTGCTGTAGTACCCTTGACCAAGATACTTACTCTGAACTGCATCAAAAAATACCCAGCTGTATAAATAGGTAAATATGTACCACATTATCTGGACTATAAATAGCTCTGGAGAATTGGCCCTTACCTTAAAAATACACATAGTTGATGGAAAAAGTCAACAGATAAGTCACACGCGTGTATAAGTCAGATATTTTACTCGTAGGACCGCAGCGCTCCGAAAGGGTAAGCCAGGCCATACATGCATTCACATTCTTGACCACTTCCTGTTGACCTGTTAAAAATGGAGTTTGCAATACTCAGATGGATATGTGACTTCATTCAGTACTAATTTATTATATTTTTTATTGAAAATGAAATGTTACTGGTTTGTTAGTGATTGAAACTGCAGGATACTTTTTATGCACATTGCACCATCTCGTGAGAGGGAAAAAAAAAGTATTTTATAGCGTAGAAAATATAGTAACTTAGTGTATAAATCCAACAATAAGTCCCTTTTGAGGAATGAGTTAGTTAAATGAATATAGTCTTTTTTTTAACACGATAACCTTTATATGGAAAACCCAGCAGTAGTCACATAAAACTCTGATTTTTTTAGACAATCGAATCAAGGACCTTGTGTCCAACTTAAGACTTGTAAAGCATTTTGGCTTTGATGAACAACTTGCTTAATCTACTTTTCATAAAAATTATGATCTAGGGCTCATTTAAGCATCATGGCAGAGGGTATTCATTTAAGTGTATAGTTTGCAGTTCCTGGAATGTTCTTGAAATATCACACTGTGTATCTGTTACCTTCTCTTAACTCTTTGAGTTGGTCACTGCGTGATCAGCTTAACCGCTGTGTGCATGTGTGTGTGGCAGTGGCAGTCGGCCATTTGCTCTTTTTGGGCTGTGATTGGCTGATCAGACATGTTTTCCAGGGTGACGAGGAGGCCAGCCTGGGCTTACCTATCAGCCCCTTCATGGACCGCTCCTCACCCCAGCTAGCCAAGCTGCAGGAGTCTTTCATCACACACATTGTAGGGCCACTATGCGACTCGTACGATGCGGCTGGACTCCTGCCGGGCTACTGGATTGATGAGGAGCGATCTGACGAGGAAGAGCAGGCAGTAGAGGAGGGGGATGACTTGGGGTCGGACGATGATGAGCAGGATGAGGAACATGAACCGAGTAAGAAGTGACAGCTGAAGCGACAAAAGGGTTTAATGGTTTAATGAGGTTTTTTCTGTGTCACCGTGGTGCCTTTTTATGAAGTCTTGCTCAGCTCTTGAGGTGAGATGGTGTGGATATAGCGCACCGAGTTGGATCTGTTAGGTGGTTAATACATCTGTGACTAAATTGGTAGAGATTCACAAGTTGTATTCTGGGTGTTTTTGATTATTTTGTGAACTTAACTGTGCACTTTGTAAGGAACTACCCTGGCTCCTTGAGTTACGAACAGTTTCATTACAAATTTTCAACCTTTTCCCACATCATGCATTGTATTTTACTCCTTTATCTATTGTGTAAAAAATTCTGGCTCTTGAGCCACAAAAACAACCTGTATTGACACAGCCAGCCTGTAGATGGCAGTAAAATGCAAAGAAAGCATATAGGATTGTGAGACCACATTAATTCACCCGACCTGCACCAGTAGGAACAGGAGTACAGTTGCCATGCTGACCAGGTGTTAAAGAACGTAGAGAGATGAATAACATTCTATGTGTTTGCATAAACTGGTCAGCAGTTGGCAGTCAATAGGGAGTCTGTAGGCCAACACATTATTTTCAGTTGTTTTAATTTTAATGTAGCTGAAGGTTACTAAAAATGTTACAAATCTTGCAGAATATTGTTTTTTATTTATTATCGCTGTATCTAGCACTTCATCTGTAAATAAATGGAGGCACATTTGTATTATAATGCTTTAACTCACTGTGGTCTAGAGGCAAATGTGACTGTTGCTTCCGTTTTAATAAAAAAAAAACAAATTGGTTATGCATCAGTTCTCACAAATCTGGAACATCCTCTCTGTGCAGAAAGGAGGAAGGGGCGTCGGCGGCTGTCCTGCAACATCATGCAGCACCTGAGGGAGAACCACAGGGTGTGGAAAAAGACGATCGAGGAAGAGGAACGGCTCAAGGAGCTCACGAGGCAGCAGCAGCAGCCACAGGCCGAGACGTCATCCCTCAGCACCAACTCTGATGACATCCAGATCATTGAGGAGGAGGCTGAGGAGGAAGAGCGCCAATAACTTAAACATCACTGCCAGCCCTGCTTCCCAACAACTGACAACCAAGCACTTCCAAGAAAGGCTTTACTCATGCCGATCTGTCACTGTGGCACCACCTAGTGAGGATGCGTGTTGTGGTCAAAACAAGGCCTTATTACTGTGAGTGGACGTTGACTGCCATGGTGGGACCCCCTTCCGAGGGACTTGACTTGAAGCCTTCAGATGTCCCCCACCATGGTACAAAGTTGGCCTTTACCAAAGCGTGAGACCTAAACGGCATGATTCTGCGATATTTTGCACTCATAGTTGGATATGAGTGACAGCAGGGGGTGTATAGGACTTTTCAGGGTCTTTTCAGTGCCTATCTGACCAACTGTTGAGCTCTGCACATGCAGTTGAATGTGGACTTCAGTTCTGTACTGTTGGAGCAGAACAGCCCCTCATGCCGGTGGCACGAAAACTGTTTCTAACTGTCCAACAGAACATATCTAAGTGCTGATATTTTAAAAATGGCAAAAGATAATATATATTTTAATCACTTTATTTTTGATGCCTTTATTTTTGTATATAATCAACCATTTTGAGTGATTGTATTTTTTCCCTTATTTTCTAGAATGCACAGTGGGCAGTTCTGATGTTTAGCAGTGTTTATGATATGGAAAGGCTGTTTCCACAAAGGGATGATTTGTATTTCATTTTAACTTCATAAATGTAAAAAGCAGAAGCTAACATATCACTCCTTAATAGTAGCCATTCTCCTTTTCTATCATTTGGATGTAGGTTTTGGCACAGAAATGTCGTGGAGTGACAGGTCTGTTTCTGCTGTATTCTGGGAAATGTAAATCATACTACTCTATTTTTGTCCTACCAATATTTTTAGGTTTATTTTATATACATTTTATAAAATACACACCAAATACTGTAGATCCAAGCGGGGGACTGGGACGGGTTGTGCTACTGACCGGATCGCCTGTTCTCCTGTTACGTCACAAGAGCTCACTACTCACTGACTTTCCACTGTGCCGTCGGGTGAAGCGCAGCCATGAGCAGCGGCCACCTTTAATGTAGCATCTACACGCAAGATGTAAACATGCAGGTTTATTAAATGTGTAATTTTTATTGTTATGCTATTTATACCTGTTATAAAACACTTGAAACCCTTGCTGTCAGCTGTGTCTGTTTGTGAGAAACGTGTGTTCTATTTGTTTTTGTGTGTGTGCATTTCTCTGGTGAGGCCAGAATCATGTCATAAAAAAACTAACAAAAGAAAACTCGGGAAAGGGTCTCAGGAGAACAAACTAGAGAACAGGCTGTGTCACTGACACTGCGTGATACCCAGTGGTATGCAGTTCTGCAGTTTGCTCTTTGGAGAACTGGAACTTTCTTCTCTGTTCCAGCACTTTGCATAAGCTCACTGTGCTCTTTTGTGCCCCTGTTTGGCCAGAGTCCATGGCTCAGCTGCTCTCCCCGTGAAACATTGCTATACTACCTTGCCATTGTTCATAATAATTCTCATAGTTACATCTCATTACCCAGGGTGCACTAAGTAACACTGCAAGTCGAGTCACAAGTGACTGCTTTCCTACCATTTGTTCAAAATTTGCATCCCCTTTATTGAAGAAATATACACTGCTGCGAGCATCAGCAATGTCTCCCAGCAGAAATAAAAAAAAAAAAAGTTAATAGTTGATAATACTGACTAAAACACATGGCAGCATGCTAATAAGGAGGAAACGGGTACTTATTTTTACTGTTCTGCTGTTAGATGAGCAGGCAAAGCTTCTCTCCAGGGTTCAACAAACTCCTACCCTACCAGACCATGAAACCGAATCTGTAGTTGCAGGGGATGATTCTATGTTTAATCACTGGGTTTCTTCTGTCATTTACAGGGCAGTTCTGACCGGTTCTAGTGTAGTACTAGCGGTCATTTCCCTGTATGATCTGTTTCTACACCAGATTAGTCACTTTAATGGGGCGGTAAACCTGGGGTGAAATGCGCATCTAATAGCATTTGACAGAATAACCATTAAGAATGTGAACTTACAACCTGAAGGTTGTTGGTTCATCCTTGGGTCATAGTACTTACCCACAATTGCTCCAGTATGAGAGGAACTGAAAGTTTACTGGCAACAATCCTTGTTTAAATTTGCAAAACGGAAAGTTTTTCTGAAATTCTGTACAACGGTTGATCCTAGGTGGACATGTTGACATCATACTAGAATTTAAGGAAGTATAGATTTGAGAAATGAATGTTTGTAGATAACTAGGTACATCTGTTCTTTTTTGGTAATTTCATAGCCTAACTTGGTTGAGATGTTAAGTCCAAGAAGTGCAGCTAGGAACTTGTGAAAGGTGGGGACTACATGTAGAGTTCAGGCTCTCATGTTTATAACAAATATTTTTGTTTAGACCTCAGACTGGTCACCATGTACTGTACCATCCCAGAAAGTCAGGTTTGAATGAGATATTTACAATCGACCTGGGGATATTACAGTAACATGGTCTTATGACAAAAGCACTGTGTAAACTGATACTTGGCAGTGTGAAGAATTTTGTTACTGAAAAAGAAGTAAGCCAAACCATTCAAATTCATCCTTCAATTCTACACCACAACCAGGAGGTTAGCACAGTTCCTCTCGCCCACGAGAAGGATTTTTCCAAATGAGAGAAGGCCTTTATTGGCTTTGTGCAAAGTAACACCCATTAACAGGGCAAACCAATGAGCATTAAGTATTGAGAATGAGCATTCTTTAGACTGACTAATCAAAATAGGAATATGAAAAGTATATTTTTATATACTTATATACATATATATGTGATGTTGTAATCTTTGCATAGGGGAGAGGGCAAGAATTGTGTATTACATAGTGCTTGAGTCCCACAGCTCTTGGATTATGGGTTTTGACATGGAGTTGAAAACGAAACTCATTCGTTTGGAGAATGTGTGCAGCATGTTATATTTATATTCCTGTGGGTTTCCTACCACAGTCCAAAGATGTGTGGTTCATGTGGAGTAGTGGCTCTAAATTGCACTTTATGTGAGTGAATGAGTGTGTTCTGTCCACTATGTATCCTGCCTCAAGCTGTTGGTTTTCTTCACCGCAACCCTGCACTGGTTGAGCAGTTTATCAGATAAAATTTTTGTCACACATGGAAATTTTTGGAAATTTGCGTGGAAAAAAACCAGACCATAATTTAAACTAAGCCATTATTTCTTCAGCTTAAATGTTTTTTTTGTGCTCTGAATGTGAAATTGATCTCAAAAATTTAGACATGACAGACAGGCAGGCTGGTCTACTCCATGTATAAGGCAGACACTTGCAGCATTTTCCCATCTTGCACTTTATATTTGAATTGCTAATGGAGAAGTAACTGCTGGCTCTGAGCCCCAGTAACTCTGACCATCACTGACACATGAAAAATTAAATATATATTGAATAAAATTGACCCGTGAATAACACACACATCACAAATCCAGCATAATGCCTTTCTACAGGACATTTATTTCAGTCTGCTGCCTTTTAAGAAGCATAAACACATCGCTTTATTTAAGAAAATTAAGAAAATAAATATGTCCATTAGAAAAATATGGAAGTGTTGCCATATTCCACTTGTTGGTTAAACAGAACAATATAATCTTAATTTAAAAAATACTTTCTTAATGACATAGTTTCCATATCATCCACTTATAAATTCATGCCTGCTAGACACTGGTGATCTTGGTTAAATTATCTCTGAACACTGATTTTTGACTGATCTTATAAAATAAAAGAGATTTCAGTCAGATTTAAATCAATGAAATGTACATAACAGAAAGTAGAAAATCTAGGATAATCGAGGTATCATCTTGCATCCAACATAGGAGTTTGGTTCTAAAACTGTAAATCAATGCACTACATACTGTATGCATAATGGCACCTTATACCCTAAAAATGCATATTTGCCCCTTACCTGTATGTTTTCAAAAGTCTCTGTTTGTTTGTTCTTCATGCAGGCTTGAAATTCAGCATACAGGGATCTCTCACCCTAGCTGAGGTTTATACATATGTAGACAAGTCCAAACATCTAAAATTTGGTTTCTGATAAGGCTTGGAGAAGCAGGACTAGTAATTTCACACACTGAACGAACATATGTGATGCTGCTGGATTTTTCTTTTCCACACATAAACAAATGTGCACTTTCTTTATGCATTTCTACAGATGTGCCATTGAAAGTATCCTGACTGGCTGTTTCACAGCCTGGTATGGCAGCTGCAGTGCGTCAGACCGTAAAGCTCTACAAAGAGTGGTCAAGACAGCACAGAGCATTACCAGGACTGATCTGCCAGCCCTGCAGGACCTCTACACCCAGCGGTGTAAGAAGAAAGCCCATAACATCTTGAAGGACCACAATCACCCCAACCACAAACTATTTTCCTTGCTCCTGTCCGGAAAACGCTTGAGAAGCATTCGGACGAGAACAAGCAGGTTCCGGGACAGTTTTTCCCCCACACAATAAGACTGTTGAACCACTGACCCCTCCCTTGGACAGTGAGACAGTGTCGATCAGAGTCTGTCTGCATCCCTTGTATGCCCTTATCAGTTTGTGTGTTTCTTGGTTTGGCTGTTGTTGTTCATTGTTTGCTATTTCTTGTTTATCTATCTTTTAACTTCTATGTATATTTAACTTCTATGTATATTTATTACATCTTATTCCTTATTTATTTTTCTTAATTTCATTATTTATTATTTAATTTTCTTATATATTATTTATATATTTTTTTGCTGAAGATGTCTGGAGGCAACACATTTCATGGTCACAACACTGCTATGCTGCTGTTAGTGCACCCATGACAAATAAACCTTTAAACCTTTAAACCTTGAAATTTCACTCACTCACTCACTCAAACTCATAGAATAAAAATAATAAACTTTGCTGAGGTATAATTTATTATTACAATCTGCATGTTATCACACATGCCCTATACATTCTACACACATACACACATTCTGATTCGTTTTCGCTTTAATACACACATTATCGTCCTACATTGAAAAAGCTGAAAGCGACTGAAGTTTGGTGATATGTAATTTGGTATTACTGTGTGCACATCACTATGGCTGGTGCATACTTTGCTGTCAGTGCCAATACTTATGCACTAAATACAACCACTTTATTGGTAAAATAGTTTGGTGATTATATATATGTGTCTATACTTATTATTATATTTTATAATTATTATATACACTATATGCATAACTAATGTTCACTACTATTTTGATTGTTTGTGGAAACATCATTTATTCTCTCAATTTTAGTAACATACTGACAAGTTTTCAGAGTCAGAGACTTTCAGCCCTCTTTGCTCTGGACCTTCTCAGCGAGGTCCCTTTGTCTTCCCATTGCAGTCCTGCTGTTGCTGCTGCCTCCTGCCAGTATGGATGCAGTACAAAAGAAGCTGCAGAGTCATGCCCAACTTGGACATGTGGTTGGGAAAAAGGCCCTGGGAAAACTGGAGGCTCAACATGTGCAGCACCTTGGTTAAGAAAAGGAACATCTCTGTCCTGGCCAGCTGCTCACCAAGGCACTCTCTTGCTTGGAGTCATATGGGTGCAAGCAAAACTGTTATTAGTCTGGGGAACTGGCAGAAAATGTGAAAGACAAAATGATATGTGGTTGAGGTGGTCATAGTTAATGGAGGTTTTGCTGCTTCCAGCGGCAGTATCGTCTGATGCTGTTTCAGAGAAACACTTTGTGACTGACTATTTATTATGAATTCTAATGGGTTCTTAAGATCTGAGTTCAATTTCAGTTTTAGTGGGCTTTCTTGGCGTGACAAATTATATACACTTGTACAGCCAAAAAGATGGTCGAACAGTTTTATGAACAAGAATATTTTTCAACAAAATAAAACAACAATGACATATATCCATCAAAATAAATACAACAGAGAACTGAATAAACATGTTGCAGACTGATACCTTTCCTTATGGCAGGTGTGTATTTCCAGTGCTGTCCGTTTTGGGGTTGAGATTTATAAACATAGGGAAATATAAGTCTTCCTGCAATGTTCATTGTAATATATTTAGAAGACTACACAGGTGTTTGGATTTCAGTTAGAAAATTTAAACCACCTTGCTGGCGGACCAGTCAGAGTTGTGTTGGAAAAGTTGAGCAAATGGTGTATGTAATTTCCTTTGGGATTAATAAAGTTTTTCTGATTCTAATGGAACAAAGAGGGGTAGATATGAGTTTCTTTTCTAGGGTTGTATGAAGAAAGAAGTGGACTTGAATATTCGTATGAACACAAGTGTAAAGGAAGGAATCTGGTTAAAGTCCTTTAAAAGTTTATTCCTAATTCTAGATGCAGAAACTTCAAATCCCATTACTTTTAAGATTATAACTTGGGTCATAGAACTTGACTCAGGTGTATTCCTTCAAGTGCACTGGCTCGAAAAGTCAGGTAAAAAAGGAAGGTTATGACCAATTACAACTGCACAATTATTGATGCACTGTAAGTCGTTTTTTCTCTGAAATTTATGGCTATTTTTAACCATTTCGGAATAATGTCCTGAGAATTGATGTTGACCAGTCAACACAAGTGGTGATATCAGAGATACAAAGTAAACTCTGAAATAAAACTGAAATAGTTTTAGTGTCTTGTGGCATTGACATCTTGAGCTTTCTTACACAAAAGGATATAAAAATGTAACAGTGCTTTTGAAATCAGTGAACTGATAAAAAAAAAAAAAAACTTCCGACAAAGGTAAACTGTAAAGGTAAAGAGTTCAAAGTAAATACATGAAACCATATGCTTATAATTTTTGCACTATTTGCATTTCTGCAATATACCTTTTCCTATAGAGTAGTTAAAATGATTGAAAACCGACCAGGATAGAACGGGTGTTTTCTAAGGAACGCTGTCAGCGTGCATGATTTTGTGGTTGTTGTTTACATGTTTCTTTTTCATACCCTAATGGATCTGTCTCAGTTTCATAGACTGGATTTGTTCCTACCATCAATAATTCAGCAGTCTGAGCAATGATGGGAGAACTGGGAGTTTCACCCGCTAACCACATCACCTCAGGGAAACCATGTCTGATATCTACTCTTGTGAAGGAAAAAAACACAAATTCATAACCTTTGTTCTGGGCTTTCATGATGGTTGTGTCTGGTTGGTCAGGAAATTTCTGGATCATTTAGACCCTCAGGGTTGTAAGTCCATCAGCAAAAGGCCATATTGTAGATTTAAACTGCCCTTTTAATAATTATTATTTTTATTTTATATAGCACCACTGAGAGGAGCTTCTCAGAGAGCTTTACAGCAAAAAAAGATGCGAGGGTTATAACTATAATGTTAAGAAATTTGCAATAAAAATAAAAGTTTAATTTTTTTAACACAACTAAAAAAACAACAGAAAAAAGGAAGAAGACAAATCTAAGATAAAATAAGAAAGGGAAAGCAGGATGGGGGTGGAAAAAAGGCAGTAAACAAATATGTTTTGTACAAGCAATTTTGAACTTAAGCCTGGATTTAAAGGCATCTAGAGAAGAGGAATCCCCCATATTCTTGTAGGCATAGCAGGAAAAAGCTGTCTCCCAGAGGTTAGAGGTGAGCTTGAAGGATATGGAGATGACCAGGGCCTGATGAATGAACACTGGGGAAGTGCATTCGTGCCATAGTTTTGCTTCTTAGGATCCTCAGTTCTCAGACTTTGTTTTTGGTGATGTGGATGATGTCATTGGCTGGACAGGTGCCATAAATAAACTGCAACCCATTTTACTTCCCAGAAATATAGCAGGACAAGCTCTGAAACTGGCAAGTTGTACTGAGCTTGCAAATCTGCTTAAGAATTGAAAAAAAAAAAATGACTTTTTTGGAAAGCTTGCATGGCTTAAAGCTGTCATGTAGCTTTCCCCTCCACCTAAAAATAGAAAAAAAGGAGTCTTCTGTATAGTTACAGGGTTTCTTGTAGAGTTGTTTTTTAAATGTTAAAATATTATTGCTTCATATCACTGGACATTTGTTGAGACTCAAAGTATCTGCTGGTGGTGAATGAGTTTCTTCTGCTGAATGACTCAGCTCTTCTGCACATCCCATGTAGTGCATTGTCTTGCTTATGGGCTTGCAGACATCATGTGCTTTGTCACCAAACACTTATTCACTGTTTCCTATGAAATGAGATGCTGGCTCTTCTGCTGTTCCTGTTTGACGACTCTCATGGTTTGTGCCTTGTTATTATGCCACGAAACTTGGGATACAAACAAGGTTTTTTGGTCTCATCCGATCTCCACTCCTCCAGGAAGCTTGGGTTTCTGTGATTGTCCTTCAGAAACCTCAAAAGTTCTCAGCCAGATGCATCCATTATTTAATTTCAGAACAATGGATTTCCAAACACCCTCAGTGGAACTCCACTAAGTACAAAGAGCCCTCAAGTGATTTAGACCAATTATGGTATTTCCACATGATGGAAGGGAGTGTGGATACACTTTATATGTGAGGTTTTTTAATCCTCGGTGAAAGAAATATGTGGTCATGTAAAGCTTTCATATCAGATTTTTCCTCCATTTATTCAAATACATCTGGTCATTTACATGCCAGAATATACAGTGCTGTAGCTGCAGCGCTCATCGCTGCCACGCAGGAAACAAACGTTAGATGTTAGAAGTCTACTGGACCTTCAACACACCATCAACATGGTGCATCACGTTCATCAACATTTTCCACCATCAACACACATTTTCGTAACACGCTACAAAAATTCCTTCGTTCTGCTTGAGGTGAAGCCGTTTTGCCTGAAGGCCAAATGTAACGTCCGACCGAGCTGCGTGAGACACCAGTGTCCAAGAAGAGTGTCTCCACGTCCTCAAAATGTACACGCTTAATCCCTACGTACGTAACCTGCAGGTGTTCAAACACTCTCCACGGTGGCCTAATGGAGGACAAACAATAGCCTGGGTATGTGCATACAAATAAATTCATTTGTGGTTTACTTCACTTCCTTTCCACAATGGTGCACTCTGGTTAGATTAATACAGCCAACCTATTACCCAGTGATTTTGCCCGACAGTCATTGTTCTTTATTTACTGTTTTACTTTCATTCATTTCTCCTAAATTAAAAAGATAAGTTCGAACCACTGGACGTGTCTTTAAATGTGGAGTTGCGCTGCTACAAGCGCAGCAATACAAGAGCTGTAGGGTTTATACCTGCTCCTTGCGTGTCTGTTTAAAGTCGTGTGATGGGGCTGAACAGAAAGTACAACATTCGGATGTTTTTATAGTTGGAATTGTTTGAAGTGGAATGCAACTTTCATCTCAGGTTTTTTTCGTGCGCCCTTAAATGAAATAAAGACGCTGCTTTAACCACCATAACTGATGCTTTTTTCTCTAAATTAATTCATGCAAAAACTAATTCTACCATATTCTAGTCCTGTAGATTTATCCTGACAACCATAAGATTAAATAGTCAAAACAATTTACTATTATCTTTAAATAAAACATCCCTGAAGGGTGGCTGCTGATAATTTCAACAGTACTTGGGTCCACGTGGCCCGTTCTTATTCTGAAAAAGAATCCCCGTGCGTCTCATAGTTGTGAAAAACTGAATGTCGCCACCTGTACAGCTGTGTGTGTGTGTGTGTGTGTGTGTGTATTTATGCACACAATATAATGTAGCTCAGTGATTCTGAGGGGAAAATCATTATCTGTCACCCACAATAATTCAAACTTTGGTGAGTGAGACCCGTGATGCTGCAACAAAAGCCGATTTGAAAGGTTACTATATTGACTGGAAAGTTGTCGCCAGGGGAGGAAAAGTTGTCAGGCGCAGGCTGCTAGTGAGCTTCCCTTCCGCCTCAAGCCGCTTCACTTGCGTGGGTCTTTGGTATCGGTATCAGTGAGGGTGGAACCAGAGCTCTGGGTGACTCCTCGGATTTAGCGGTTCTGGCGATGGCCTTGCCTCCCTCCAGCTGCACTAAAAGGCCCTTCCCAGCTAATGGGGCTCCTTTCAGCTGCTTTATGTTGCCCTGCCCAGTAATGAAAAGCAAAGGGGCATTAAATGGTGCCATGCGACAAGCGGCTACCTAATCGCTTTTGACAAACTGTTTACATTATCATCAGTTGCTCGATCAATATTCTTTAATGGCAACATATAAGCGGGGAAGTCAAATGAAGACATGATGTTTAAATTAAAACTAACTTCAAATCTGTTAGATCAGCACTGATATTCCACGCTGCTGTAAAGCATCATGGCCATACAATATCAATTTTAATACAAAATTAATTAAAATATTAAATAGTTCACAGTTACTAACGGCATTAAAATTTAGGATCCGTTTTATTTGGTATTTGAACTCCATTTTCATACTAAGAATAAACTCACACTGTTGGAAACAATGAAAACCATGAAACTTACAGTCTGCAGTAAAATGCATTCAGAATAAACAAGTATATAACACTCTGAATGGAGTATTGGAAAACACTAAATAAAAAACTAAAATTTGTTTAATTTACACAGTCATTCCTCTTCTTTACATGGTTTAGCAAATAGACAAGTAAATGAACAAAGCAAGTACTGGTCTCCACATTTTACAAAGTAAGCATATGGAAAATTTTATGGATAAAGCTGTGACTCAAAACGTGCTTTCGCCTGGTCTGGAGGCCCGAGGGGAAGTGCTTGTGCACGGTGCGTCTGCAGCTAATGAGTCTCTGCAGTGAGGGTGCGTGGAGCTGTCTGAACATGCTGTGCGCTCTCTTTGACAGAAGATGGCTCTACCTGCCAGATGTGTGCGTGAGCCTTATTGACTTGGCATTTTGAAAAATAGCGGGGAAAGCAATGTCACATTTTGGAAGCCTGTAAAATATTTATCGTTGGGCATGATTTCCGTGACCATTCGTTCGATTTTCTACAGTTAAATTAATGACCTCAGTGTAAATTTAGATATCAAATGATCCAAATGGCCAGTGGATTTTGTGAATGGAGCACTTAGTGACTTAAGAATGACGCAATTATAGTGTCATGTCCCATTAGTGTGCCAGGACAGAGCGCTGGCTCTGGATTGGCTGGCTCGCTCAGGCGTGTGCCCTGATTGGACGACTGGATGCAATGAAACTCCTACTCAGTCAACACACAAACCCTCGTGGAAGATATAAAGGGTCGTCTATTGTAACCGCATCCAACAGAATCAAGGCTTGGTCCACCGGTTGAAAGGAGCCCAACTTTACAGAATTTGATTTACAAGAAGACCTAAAACGCAAAAGTAAGTAAAACTTTGCTGCATTTCTGTATTGTGTGGTAAATTCTAGGCCTTTTTTTCCCGGAGGAGACAGTGTGATTTACAGCCATACTGTTCGATGGTAATTTTGAGCAAAGGCTTTGGTTTGGATCACCATAAGTTTGCTGTGTCCCAAGTAGGTAGTGCTCTGTGTTGTCTGTCCATACAGGGATGTGGATCCTGAACGGGATCTTGGTAAGAGATGAGGAAACAGTACTGGCAGGGAGAGGTGCTGGTAGAAACTCATTACACTAATGCACCATTCTGCAGGGATGCGCTTCCAGAGCCACTAATCTTGATTATCCCTCAAAAGCTTTTGGTGTCCTCTTAACATTCAAAGGGCTTCCTCTGTCTTGATGCTTTCTTCAGCCTTACCATGTGGGGAAATGTAACGTTTCCTTGCAACTTTTGAAGATTTTACTGAGGGGACACTTGAAAACTGAAGTGGTCCTTTTTCATTTTAGGCTTTCGTGTTTGGAGGTCAGTTGGTTAAGACAGGCGGCTGTAAAAGGAGTACAGTGACAGTACTGTAGAGTGTCAGTGCCTCCACCAAGTGTGAGCAGTAGAGCTGGTCTAGAACTCAATTTTGAGTTAATCTCTAGGTTTTAAATTTGCTTCTGGGATAAGATTTTCAGAAGGACCGACACCTTGCTGACCGATGTGCCTCTCTGCCATAGGGGACCATGATTATGCTGAAGATCTCTGCTTTCCTTGTCACCTACGCTGTGCTCATTTGTCAGATATACAGCTCAGGAGCTGCGCCGGCCAGGTGAGGAGTGACGGGCATTGCACACGCTCATACAGACGGAAATGAACATGTACAGGTATCATCTGAAAAAAGGAACAGATATGTACTGTGCTGGAAGGACCTATTTAAAACATTTTCAACCCAAAAAGCAAATGACAATTATGTGCAGCAAAGGTGTGTCCTGGAATCCAAGAATGGGTCTGAAAGTCAGCCTCTGTGAACCTTCAAATAGGTTGAGTAATCTTATGGCTGCAGGGTAACAAGCTCGCACGAACGAGCGACGGGCTATTCTATTCCCCCCGTTTCTAAAATGAATGAAATGTCATCCACTGAGAAGTCAAACACAGGGAAAAAAAAAAATCCAAAAACCATCACTGGTTCTAAGAGGACCTTTCTGAGCGAATAAAATGATTCTGATGAGGTTGTAATATATTTTAACAGAATTTTTTTCTGTAGATCAGCATTACAATAAAATGGAAATAAAGTGTTCTGTCAGTTTGATCCGATTTATGGAGTGCACTTTCCTAAGTGTCAAGAAGATTGTTGTGGCATTTACCAGATTAAATATTGTCAGTAACATGATTCAGCATGGCTGAAAGCGTATGAAAAAAGAGCCGGTCCGAGCCCCCTTCCACTACTTACTACGGTATTGATTTTGTCATCAATTTGAAGTTGGCCTCATGTCAGCTTTTTAAGTGGTCCACTTTTAGCAGATTGTTCCAGCGCCGCCTGGGTTCCTGTCTTGGACCGGGCTTTTTAGAAGCTGCTCCGGGTCCACCAGGACTGCATGCATTGCTGACTGCTAACTGCTGACTGCTGCCTGCGCCGTTTGCCTGCAGACCGGCTTTAGAGTCAATGGCAGATCGAGTAACGCTCACGGACTACGAAGCCCGGAGGCTGCTAAACGCCATTGTTAAAGAATTTATTCAAATGACAGCGGAGGAACTGGAGCAACAAGTCAACGACGAGAACAGGTACAGGCCTCTTTCTGCTCTCCTCTTGTATCCGACTGCTCGGGTCTACTTTAAGGGACCGAAACCAACGTCTGAACATTTTTTTTTTTTTTGCCACAGCATAGCAGTTGCATTCTGTTTGTCATATTGATCAACTGTACCATTTAACCCACCGTTTTTACCTTGCGAGGTTGTATCACATCAGCTTCCAATAGCGGTCAGTGCGGCACAGGGTTTGATTAGGACGTAGAGGTACGTTCTCAGAGCCCGGGCCGGTCGGCCGATCGTCCACAAGGAAGGGTCAACCCCCACGGCGATGAATTAATTCTCTGTCCTACTCTCCGCATGCATGGATTCATTGATGTCTCCATTTGTTGAGCCAGTGCTCATGAGCTGCTTGCCTGCTCAGCGTGTGACACATGACAATGTGAGAAGAACATATGCATGATTTGAGATAGTAGTGAAGATAGAAGAAAGGCAAGTTTGCATGACAGAGGCAGTTCTGTGGTTGTTGTTCTGGTGTGGCTGAGGGTGGGATGAGGTTCCAGCATGCCTGCAAAATGACCCTGGGTGGGAAGCAGGGGGGTCTTAAATATTTTCTTCTCCAAGTCTTCTTCTCCAAGTCTGTGCCTTACAGTGGTTTTTGTTACTAGAGTGCATGATTGGATGGCTAGGATGTTGATGCTGCTGTTCGTTCACTACATGAAGCCAGTACCCAGCATGCTGTTACCATGCGCTTGTCTCTGCATGTTGTTTCTCCCAACAGCCTGGGCAGACCCATGTCCAAACGCTGCTCCAATCTGAGCACATGCGTGCTGGGCAAGCTGTCGCAGGAGCTGCACAAGTTGCAGACGTACCCCGGCACCAACGTGGGAGCAGGCACCCCGGGCAGGAAACGCAGCGTGCCGGAGGCCAGCCTCTATGCTAGCTACGGGGAGCTGCTTGATGGCATCTAGGCAGCTACCCCGGCTGTCCCCAAACACCCTCCCCTCTCCTGCCGCATCCTCTGCTCTTACCTGTTCGGTTTTGGTTTGTGATCCTTGGGGCATGTGGATCTGAGCTGCTTGACTGTCTTTAGAGAAACCATGACTGCACCCTCCCCGTGCCCCTGTTTGCTTGTTTTTAGACAGAGAATGACTGTAATAAGCTAATAATAATAATAAAAAAAAATCTATTTAAATGCACTTTTTAAAATTAATTCCATTCTAAAGCGACCAAATAATTCAGTGACAAGAAATTCCACAATTATTTACATAAATTACCACTCTTATCTCACAACTTAAAATAATAAATTCTTCCCTTCCCGAATATGTGTCTTGTTTAATACATTTATTTTTCTATCAGGAATCTGTTTCCCCTCCTTTATTGAAACACAACTTGCGTCTTAAAGCTAAGTGTATTTTGCCTTTTAAAAACACTTAGGTTAGGCCAGCCTAGATGTATTTCAATTACATTTTAGAATAAGAAAATCAGGCGGTTTCTCTTTAGTTCTTGCATTACGTTCAGTATCATCATTTCGCTCATTTCACCAAAACCATCGCTGACCTCCAGGTAAGACAGCAGGCATGAATCTGTCATCTAAATGCAGTCGTTTTCACTTCTTTCGTAATTTGTGCAGTTTATATCATCGGTGTGGCAGCATGAGTTGACAGTGTTCGCTTATGCTCTTTGATGCTCACCGGTCGGCTTTTCCTTCCCCAACGAAACAGGGTGTCGACGCAGAAGCGAGCTTGTAACACGGCCACGTGCGTCACTCACCGCCTGGCCGACTTCCTGAGCCGATCCGGAGGAATCGGCAACAGCAACTTCGTCCCCACCAACGTGGGCGCCAAGGCGTTCGGCCGATGAAGGACACGCGGCCTCGTGCGAGTGCTTGAATTTGCCTTCAGGGATACGGTGAATATCAACATCACACACATGTGCTGCCCCACGCTTCCTGTGTACCTTCCCTGCTCGTAACCGCAACTCCGGCATCGCTTGTACTCCCACCGACACTTCACGTTCAGCTCGGAGTGTTTCCGCCACTGGAGCTGCACGTGACCTGGAAACCTGCATGTGTCCGTGCTTTCTGATGTTCTGTCTGTACTGAATAAACCTTACGTGGCATCTAGAATTACGGTTTTTTAGGAATGTGACGCGCTCTACCAGTCAGTGTGCTTTGCTGGTCGGTTTCTGCCCGTACGGGAGACGCGTCAACTGTCTTGGTCCATCTCTTGTTGAGGTTGACCGCTGTGAACCAGATAACAATGCGTTTATTTTGGGGAACATGAAAGCCCCTTATCCCATCCCAGTGTTCCCCCCCCGTAGATCAACACCCAGGCATCAACACCCCAGGATCGACTTCCAGCTCCCACCCAGTGTTATTTTTGTTTTTGCTAAGGCAAATAAGGCAGAAAACAATGAAAAAAGCAGAGTGCTTCAGTTATAGAGTTCACAAACTAATCTGAAATTCTGTTTAATTTTCCAAGAAAATCTAAGCTATTTAAAATAAAAGCAGACACAAATGGTTGTTAAGTTGTCCTTTGGCATAGAGCACATTTGTCCCCAGTGAACCGGGCCCCCCAACACCATCCGTGCTGCAGGACTCGGGAGGGGGGAGCAACATCACACCCTCCGCTGTGCCCTCCCCAACTTTGGCTGTGTCTTGTGCCTTGATGTAAAACCCTTTACATCACATGATTGTACAATATGTTTGAAAAGAAGACAAAAAAATAAATATTGTAACAATTGTGAATTTCAGCAAAATTAAAATGTATTTTAGATACATTTGGGTTGGGGTACTTGCTTTATTCTCTAGAGGTTGAATGGATGACTTTCCGGAACATTCCTTGAGGCATCCTCACACCCTCACACACTGATCTCCGTTTGTCAAAACGTCTCAGCCTGTTTTTGTGCAGGACAACTCAGCTCTTTGTTATTTTTTACGGTGACACAATAGCAGCCAAAGTGAGACACCTGAACTGGTATTTAAGATTAAGTTGATAAGTAAATGTATCTTAAAAAATGCAAAAGATTTATGGAAAATAAATGACGAATGAAGTCAGCTGCAGGAATATCTTTCACCGTTTCCTTCTTGAAATTCCCCCCTCATTTTGTTATATTTTTTAAATGGCTGGCATGTTCTAATAAGCGACAACCAGAACAATCATGAGTTTGTAATGTGAATAACAGAATACAGAGTAAAAAAAGTCCTTTTAAGCATTTCAGCAAAATGTTGAAAAAAAAGCTGCCGGCTTCTGTGTGATGAACTATGAGACTGACATAAAAATAATAACTGTTTCGTGGCAGTAAAACAAAATACTTTTTTCACTCAAAGAGTCACACTTTGGCAAAAAAGGCTTCTATGCTCCCCATTTTAATCTCTAAACGCACAACTATAAATATATAAATACTATAGATACACTCACACCCTTATAATCATGTTATCTATAAAAATAAATAAATATTTCATATTTCAGTGTGCCTATAATTCTTATATTTTATCATGCCTCTAATAATTACGTTATTGCCAGTATTGAGGTTTGAAAGGTGACAACCGGATGAGTCAGTTACTAAAAATAAAATTAGCATAGACCAAGTAAACAGCTGGTATGACATATTTTAAAAATATCCTTAATTATTATTGGCAGTGGCTCCTGGAAGTATATTTCCAGTAAATATGAGTAAACATGTACATATTAATACTTCTGGACTGTATTGGACAAAACCCCTGTCAATCATACCTTACATACTCGAGTAAAACACTTGTACAGTGCAAAGAGGACTTCAACGGCATTGACATACTCACTGACATATTAACTGACAGATACACCGATAGGTTTACTGACATGTTTTTTGGAAGCTCACTGAGAGATTACTGACGAGTTACTAACAGGTAAACTGACAGATTCATTGACGGATACATCGATAGGTTTACTGACATATTTATTTGCAGGTCCATTGACAGGTTACTGGCAGGATTATTTAAAAGGCCGATGACAAGTTTATTTACAGATCCACTGACAGGATCATGTACAGGTTCACTGATGGATTACTTACAGTTACACTGTTTCTAGCATCTCAAGAACAGGAAATAAAAATACATGTGCCAAAGTGTGGAGGATGACCCTCATAAAGCATAACAAATGATATAATTTTCCCAAATCACTGACAAACAATGAATTTTATGGATTTGAAAAAGACGGAGAAATTGGATGTTGGTGGTGTAAGGTCAGTGAGGTCAGTAAAGTCATCATCTGCTGATGGACTTTTCCCATTTTGCTGTGCTTGTCTTCTTTGCGACTCCCAGGAATGAAGAAATACCTTCAGCCCGCATTCAGAAATTCCACAGAGATTCTTCTGCAGAGAGACAAATTAAAATATTTGTATTTAAATAATATAATATATTATACAATATTTATCTCACTGGATGTTTTGAGCTAAACCTATAACTGGAAACTAACTAGAAAAATTTCATTGCTCGGTTTGAGATTGCCAGAAATTTTCTTCAACCTTCGTGTTTTAGTAGTAGACTTAACTAAAACAGTGGATCATTTATTCATTTAGCAACTGTCTGTAGACTTTTCTAGAATCAGTGGGTGTTAGACTAGGATACAATACCCCTGGATGGAATTCCATTTCATTACTTGGGAGACAGCCACACACACACACACACACACACACGCACACACAAACAATGGACAGTCATCAGTCAGGTTAATGACCAATGTATTTAAACTGTGGGAGGAAACCAGAGCACCCAGAGGAAACCCATGCAAAAATTTAGAGAAATGCAAACTTCTGGAGCGCTGAGCTGGATTTGAACCCAAACATCCCAGGAGTTGAAAGGCACTGCGTATGTTTATACATTAGTTTAACTTTCAAATGAAGATGCAGCCAAACAGAGATGTAAGAGAAGGTTTCCAGTTTCTCACATCATCTGATTCTTTTCTCCACATTCCAGTTTTACTTTCCATCCTGCATGTCCTTCTGCATAACCTCCCCCATTAGATAAATGCAGCTACATTAACACAGCTGTCAGGAAGCAGCAAACACAGAAGCTGATGTCTGCAAGTTGTTCCTCCAAACACACACACACACACACACACACACACACACACACACACAAGCGCAGAGGAGCAGAAGGATGGTGTCCACAGGGGGTTACAGGCTCTTACTGCTATAAAAGGGGCCTCATTTTCAAGCAGACACAGTTAACTAAAGACAGACATGCTAAACAATGCTATTGTCCATTGAAAACAAAATATTGGTGTATGTATTAAATCCTCCCACAATCTGGAAAAAATCTTTTTTTTCAAGCTCTCAAAGCTGATATAAAATTATAAAATTGCTATGACTTGTGCAAAAAAAAAAAAAAACCTGTTCCTTCACATCGGGCTAAAAAGGTTAGTTACGGTATGTGGTAATTTAACAAAATAGAGAAAACGGCAATCCCATAATTTCTCTGTGGCAGGATGTCATTAGCTAAATGGATTAGAACAAGCAACAACCTGAGTGCCTCACAGGTTTAAAAATGAAATAATCTAAATGGGATCCATCAATGAGGAATGCTGAATAAAGTTTACAGCACTTAAAACTGGCGAACCTTTTCACGGTCCAGCATCCCCGACGGGCGCCACGCCAGCATGTTAGAAGAGGACAGATTATTCTGCCGGCTTTCTGGACGCCCCTGATTAAAAAAAGGTTTATTGATAATTGAATTGGAAGCAGCGCATCAAATAAAACAAGAAAAGCATCCTGTAGTGGTGATCAATAGTGTGAGATAAGCCAATTTTATACCGTGCAGACATAACTGTGCTTAAAACAAGCGACACAGGAATGAAATAAAAACCTAAGCCCTTTAAATGTACACTATATGTTACATACAAATGAAATACATATATAAATGGTCACCTGCTTTTGCTTTTTTCATTTCATCTGTGCCTAAATTGCCAGTGTGTTTGAAACGCATTTATAATTTTTGATGTTAAAACTGCTCAGCGTGAGCCACAGTTGGGAGAGACCAACAATAAATCTGAGACCCCAACTTATGGAAGCAGGATGTAACCCTGTTACAGCTACTTTTTTGAGGGGAAAAGTCTATATGCAAGCAAATCTGGTTTTTATTTGCTCTTCTTAATTTCAGTGAGCACAGGAGACACAAAAAATGCTATTAATTTAAAATACACTGCCCGACCAAAAAAAAAAAAAGTCACTACCTGGATTTAACTTAGTGTTATGATGTGGGTTTGCTTAAGTTGGTCAGGTCTAGGTTCAGCAACATTCTGTGCCCAAAAAATGAACTCAGGTGACTACCTGAATATACTGAATGACCAGCTTTTTCCATCAATGGATTTTTTTCTGCCAAGATGACAATGCCAGGATTCATGGTGCTCAAATTGTGAAATAGTGGTTCAGGGAGCATGAGAGAGACATCATTTTCACACATAGATTGGCCTCCACAAAGTCCAGACCATAACGCCATTGAGAATCCTTGGGATGTGCTGGAGAAGACTTTACGCAGCGGTCCGACTCTCCCATCATCGATACAAGATCTTGGCGAAAAATGAATGCAACTCTGGACGGAAATAAATGTGGGGACATCGCATAAGCTTATCGAAATGATGCCACAGCGAATGCGTGCCGTAACCAAAACTAAAGGCCGTCCAGCGAAATATTAGAGTGTGTGACTGTTTTTTTGGCCGGGTAGTGTATTAATTTAATTAATAAATATTATCCATTTTTTAAGCTTTTTACAGTCATGTGAATTTACTGTAGTCTACAATTAAGGCCTGAGAGAATCCTGTTAGTTTGAGTTTTCATGGTTGTCGCACAGGATAGCTTTAAAATGAATATTAATTTCTCACTGCCTTAATGGAACTTATTATTGTACTATCATTATACATTTTACACTTTAAAAATAAGTTGGAAAATGTGCGTGTAATGATTTGGCTGCTTGAATGTGTCTTGGCTTTGAATGTGTCCCGGGCTTTTCCCGAGTGATGAGAAGCATCCTGTAAGACAGCGTCCACGTCTGCTGACCCAAATCTAATGAAGGTGTCATTTGCAGTCATGGCACATGGCTGCACCTTCCTGTCTCCATAAGTATCCATTTGTTTGATTTACAGTTAGCGTTCCTCCACCTTCACTCTTCTCTTCGGCTCGCTGGCGCCCAGCGCTGTGGACTGGTTGGGAAAGGGGACACGGTGAGAGCTTCATAAAGCAGCTCTCACTATTTATTAACACACTGAAAACAAGCAGCCATTTGAATTCCATACAATAGCATCAATTGCTGTGATTTATTGTTTTTATCAAGCGCTGTCAAGTTGATGCTGACTCTTGTTAACCACATATTAAGATTACCTCTAGAATGTTCTGTAATTGACTTCTCTCTTTATTTTGGAAATTCGTGGCTCTTGTTGTTATGACTGAGACCATCTCACCCCATTGCTGGTCATCCTCTTTTCTCGAGGGATCCAGTCATCCCATGAGGGGTGTGAAGTATGTTGTAAACTCTGCTTGACATGCATCGCATTAAAACAGTTTGTGTTTTTCAGAACCATATTTTTCATCTGAAAAAGAAAAATACCAATACAGACGCACGCCAAGATGTACTTGTTCAAGTTGTAGAAACTAGGCTGCATGAGGGATTTTATTTAACGCCCCTGCTTTGGATTAAGAGGACGTTCTTTCCATTTATGAGGGCCAAATTTGGATTTTGTACCCTCTCAGCAGCTTACTGGACCGACACCAGTACCAGCATGCTGTTTTCATCACAGTTATAGTGTACTCAACCTCCATTACCCCTTGTTGACTAGTTTCAGCCATTAAAATTTCATAACCACGACCCCTGTTTCACCATCTTGCTCATGTCAACTTGTTGTATGAGTTCATCTGCACTGTTTTCACTGATTTCATTTCTATTTACCATTCATTTTCCCTGCCTTTACAGTTAAGAAAGTACATAAACATCGAGTATCACATACATGTGGGTTTTGTCAGCATTTGTTTAGTATACAGTACACAGTAACTGCGGAAGAGTTAAGCAAGCACATTTTAACAGATTTGCTAAAGATGGGAAGATGCCTTGTAGTGTTTTTATAATTATTTTTAAATACTAAAATAACTATTAATGCAACGGGATTTGGTGATATATGCTTGTATGAAGAGGTGTCCATTTTGGAGCTTGGTTCTTGAGACTTATAGTGACTACATCTTTGATTTAGGAGAGCTCACTCTGAAAACTTTTGAAGGTGAGGGGGACTGTAGTGACCTGTAGCTCTTTTAAAAAGTTGTATAGCTCTGAAGCTCTGTTAACTTGAAGTAATGATAAGACTGCGATGCCCCTTATTCTACAATCATTGTTTTTTCTGAGTTTGGTTTAGGAAGAGCAGACTAAGGCAGCTTGCTGCTTCATTGAAACCACAGACTTCCTAACCTCTTATGGTGCTTTCTCTCTCTCTCTCTCTTTGGATTATGTGGTTTGACCCCAGCTGATAACACTGTGTCTTATATATACTGCATATATATCAGAAATATTTCCCTCGATCAGAAACCTCAGAAATATACTTGTTATCGATCTCCATGTCTCCAGCATCTTTTCATCTGACTTCAGGTTCAGCAGGAGAACAGGATTAACCAACAGGTGGAGTAGAGATTTAAACCTGGGTCCTCTGAGCAAAAGGTGATGCAAGCCACCACATCACCTGCTGCCCCACTTAAACTACCCCAACCATTCAGTTTTTCTTAACCACTTACCCTGGTCAGGGTTTTGGAGGGCCATGGTCTATCCCAGCATGACTGGGCGCTGAGCTAGGAAACCACATCCTGGAAGGAGCGCCAGTAACTCGCAGTTTCTCACTTATTAACACAAATGACGTGACATGGCTGTTGCCACAAAAAATGTTGCATTCTGCATATTGACAGCGAGTAGTTTTAAAAATAATCTTTTCTATATCCTGGACAATTAACACATACTCATGTTTATGCAATAGAGACACGGCATTTTTACAAATACAATAAGATCCAGCTTTAGCCTTTGTTTTGTGGTTTTCTTCACTTTTCGCTGTAGCGGCGAATTCCCCAAAGTCTCCATCGCAGACCCGAAGACCAATTAGCAGCGATGCCTCAGCAGGCGGCAGCAGCAGCAACACTCTGCATGAGCGGTGCCAGGTGCTCACTGTGCAGCCGTCCTTGTCGCCGCCGAGGGGTCTGTCTGTCTGCCGGCAGTCGCTTTCTTCTGCCCAAACACAACTTCTCGCTCCCGATGGATGTCGTGTACACCAGCTTCTACAGATTATACGAATCAAACGCGCATTTTTGGTTTCAGATTAATCGTGAAGACTGGGGCTGTTTCGTAGGTGGAGGCCCTCTGACTCTGGGATTGGCTGTGGACCCCTGCGACCCTGACTGGGTCGAAGCAGTTAATAATAACGGATGTTCGGTAGAATGGATGAATCCAGTTCGGATTCCTTTTCTTTATAGCTCGGCTCAATTATAGACACAATTATTCTAGAGATCAACATCCAAATAATAGATTAAAGAAATATGTCAGAACAAATCCATATCTTTTTACTGTAAATTGTTAAAAAGAAATACATTTATTTATCCAGTGTATTTTTTCAAGGCAAATCGCAGCAGGTGTCACCAATGATCTATTTACATCGATTTGTTCAGTTACAGAGTGGGGTAATTTTACTGCACTAAATTATGGTAAATACCTTCTTCAGGAGAACAACGGTGTTACTAGACTTTAAACCTGAAACTTTCAATATAATGGCATATAACAGAAATCACTAATACACCAGCGACTCCACCTCATTGGAGGCTCCAGTTTATTACACGTGAGATGAGACTTCCATCCAATGCTGAGATTTCTGGGATAAAGTGACAAAGGTGAAGAATGATTTTGGCGATCCCCTTTAGACGAAGCTGGTCCTGATATAAAGAAGCCTCGGGTGCTACATGTTACATCAGGACAAGAGCGACTTCATAAATAAATACGCATCGATTCACATGTCAATAATGTGGTCATTGTGTAGGCAGTGGGTGTGGGTAGCCTCACACCCAGTAGACCCTCTATGTTCAACACCTCATTTCATTTGCTCACTGACAACTTAACTTTAACTCCTTTTCCAATGGACCTCCCAGAATCAAAAGGTTGGCCTGCTCTTAAATTTAATAATGCTTGGAAGTAACCCGGCTACACATGAAATTGCTTCTGAACTGTAATCATGAAAATGTAAAACTGTGTAGTGGAAATGCTTAGTCTTACCGCTATAAATCTCCGCTGTAGAGCCAAATGATAGTGATGATGTAATAAAAATTGAAGTGTTATGGTTTTCTGGACAATCCTCATTCAAAGTTTTATTATGATTATAATTATGAGACTAATGAGCAGTTATTTACCAGGGATTTTGATCTGTTTTTTAAATTACATAATTTATGATGTATAAAATTTGTTTGAGGTTTGGGTTAATGTTATTTGCCAGGGGTTTTAACCGGTTTAATTTAACCAATTAAATTTATGATGATCATGTATCCCTCACATAATGGGCCTTGTAAAATCACCCCATTATGGAAATTCTCGTTGTAATAACATTACAGTTATGTCTTATAAAAAACTCATCAGTCCATAGGCAAAAATGGTTTCTAATTTATATTTCAGTGCCATATTTCTTTGCATTTTATCTTTCTCTGCCTTTGCAGCCCTTTGGAGTGATTTCTTTCTTTCTTTTCCACCTTTTTGGGAGACATTCTGACAGCTTATGTTCAGAAATGTTTATGACATACAGAAAAAGAGTTCATCACATCAGTACCTTCAAATTCACACTATGTAAATGATATTTCATTTAAATGTTTGTTGCTGTTTGGAGATTAAGAATATATTTACGCTGTCATTTCCGGGGTGATTTACAGGTACATTCGATATGCTACATTTACACCCATTTTCATTAAAACTTTTGTTATAATTGAGAGACAAAGCTTTAAACAAATAAGTTTCATATTTGGATTAAAAAAGTCACAGTATGTTTCGTTCTTGGTCTAAAGCATTTGATTTAATAATAATTTTTAAATTCTATGGATAAATGCATCTAAATTTGATTGTCAGCATCATGGATACCGGGAGGAATTCAGAGTCACCAGTTCCACCGGCCACTGGCCACTGTTCCACATAGCTGTGTCTCAGTATATGAACCACACAGACAAGGTCTAGAGGTGCAGTTACTGTGTTAATGACCATTAGAGTGGGCAAGATGTGTGGTTTAAGGGAATTTGAACACGGCGTGATCACTGGTGCCATTCGCTCCCACTCCAGCATTTCAGAAACTTCTGACCTTGTGTGATTTTTACACAGTACAATTCCACAAACATAACAGTACTTTACCTCACTATGGTAACCTGTACTGTCCCACCTCTCAGATCAATAGAGCATCTTTAGGATGAGATGGAATGTAATGTTAACAGAATCAATGTGTTATCAAAAAACCTGGAGAAACAGCAAAGCTGGGAAGCTACTGTGAACAAAGAACCCTGTGGAAACAAGTCCAGCACCTTGTTACTAAACCCATGCTGTTCTGGAGTCAAAAGAGGATGCAGTTAAGCAGGTGTACCTAATAAAGTGGCCAGTGAGTGTGCAAAACGAGTAGCTCGTGGAAATACCCCTGCAGTTGTTCTATTTTTACATTTTATTAGAATAATATTATATGGTGCGGTAGAAGTGTTGATGTTTATCGGATATTTGCAGAGACAAGAATCTCTTGTGCGTAACTAACACGGTCCAGAATAGCTCCACCATTTTGCTTTCCACTGTCAGGAAATCATTGCCATTTCTGTGAATCATTTTTGGAAATCTTTTTCCAATTACCATAGATTTGAAATGTGCCAGTGAACACTATAAATAAACTCATACAATGTTGTGTAACCACACACGTGCCTCGGATGCGCCATGCAATGAAACCCCAACATCCGCAAAGTGACACGGCCACATTGGAAGACGAGTAACAAATTACTGTGATGGACCGGTGTCCCATGACCCAGAGTTTTTGCCAGAAGTGTTTACTAAAGTGCCACATATGTTAAAGAAAAGTTAACAAATGCTACGTACAATTTTTTACAAAAACCCTTTACATCACATCTGCAAACAAAGGCCATGAACAAACATCCACCTCAGCCTCCTTCAACACACCAAATTATTGCTTTAAAAAGTGTCCCTGTCCCCTTTAGGAAGGACCGAACCACAGGGTGTCACAATAATACAGATTAGCAACGAACAGGCATAAAAAACGTATAACATAGTGCAAGTCAGACATCAAGAGAGTTTAGCTGATAAAATTTGAATGTAACTTATGTTCAGTCCACACATCACAATACAACGATAAATACAGGTGCAATAATTGTAGGCATCCTCGCCAGTGAGCTGTCTCATTCAGCTGCAACTGAGCATGTGCAGCAGAGAAACAGGCAGTATACAAGGCCACCTAAAACCACACTAACTAACCGCACCAGCTAACCACACCAGCTAACCACTAACTAAGTAGCGAATGTTAGTCAAGCACTGCAAATGTTGTATAGAAGGGAAATTTGAGGGTCTGTTGAGTGTTTGTATGATATGAAACTGTACCCATCTTAACCGTGTGTACCCACAAATTTCCCGAAAATTCTTAACTTGCAGACCAGCTTGGCTGCAACTGCAAAGGTGTCCAAGCACTTCAAACACTTTCAGACCCAAAGGTTAAATAAAGGCTGTTCATAGAAGACTAGAGAGGCTTTATCCATGTTGTTTTTTACTACACACGTCACATAATGTTGAACTGCCACCGTACAGCCATCTGACGGCAGACATCTCAGCAGAATGTGTAGCTGCACCTGGGGACAACTGATTTATTAAATATACTGTATATATGCAGTAGAATTCATTTAAATGTGAAAATGCTGCCATACCAGATCTGATAGAAAAATGTTTAATGTTCTTTCAGAGGCAAATATTTATGATCAGATGAGTGGTTTGACAGAACCTAAAAAACAAATGCTGAAAAGGAAAGGGCAAAAGGTGGTGCTGCGGTTTGAGCCATCGCCTTCTGATCGATGATCCCGGATTTAAATCTCAGCTTACACTGCAGTTCTTCGGATTTTAAAATTACCCAGCGGCGTAAATTAATAATAGTTAACTATGAGTAGCTCATTCTGGCAAAAATTGTCATTTTTATCAAAAAATAAATATTCATTTACGTATTCTGCTGATACTCGTTCTCTATAGTAACTGATAGGGTTAAACTGCTTAAAGTAATTCACCCATTTATAGCATATTGTAATTTTGATCTACTCTGTCAGTTCAGGGTAAGTATGTTCAATGGCAGCACAGCAGGTGGGATTCGAACCCACATCCTTCAAGTGCAAGGCTCTAACAACTGCATTACCATGCAATGAATACAAAATTCAGTATCATGTATGTGCCATGAGTACTAAAATAATAAGACATTACAGCTGGGGCAACACCTTGATTTCTGTCCCTCCCAGCCTGGTTTCATTGATGTCTCACACTGTGGCTTTGACAGGCATGGTGGTCCGGTCTCTTTTCCCTACTGTATTACACTGGCCCGGTGGTACTTGTGTGATCGATAGTAAATTCCAGAAATGTGCTGTTGCAGAACAGTCAGGGATCCCATGCATTATGCTCAGCTTATCAAATCTCCAGCAAGACACCTTCTGCATCCAAACATCTTCCTGGTACTGCACCTGTGCAAAAATGGGGGGAAAAAAAAAATCAAAGCAATTTATTTATATGACAAAGTTTTGGGACGACCCCGCGGCACAAAGTCAGAGAGGGTGCTGAGTGGAGAGTGGACAAACCCATCACACAATGTAACACTGCCATTATCTTAATAAGCTCCATTATTGAACTGACAGAGCCCACACAAACCAATATTATGGGCTGTAAAGGTGGAATAGCTAATGGTTGGACTGCTGAGCATTTTCCAGTTAATTTCGCTCTGTCCACTTAAAAGCTCACCTCCAGAACCTGCGTTCGACCTCAAGGCAGGTCATTGGCCCTTTGTGGTGACTCTTCTGAGATGGAGCCTGGCTTACAGTCACACGTTACGCAAACATGACACACTTTCTCCAGGAAGCCCATTTAGCCTTAAAATAACTTGTTAGCAAATGAAAACGCATGCCATCAGCAGGTCTAATGTTGCAGTATTGCAAAAACACCCATACAGAGCAAAGCAACCCTTTGAGGAAGCTGGATCTGAGGAAGCTGTGCACTGCTTACATGGTGTAGCAGTTCAATTTGTCTGAAGTTCGGTTTTCACAATGGTGACAGCTGGTTTGTGGGACAAGAGGACGCTGACTCGAGAAGTCGAGTTTAGGTTCACTTTATTCTGGAGCTTGTAGGTTGAGGAAAAGCGGATCAGGACAGGCATTGGGGCCTCCCTCTCTCTTGCTAGGGGATGTCCTCTTACTTTGCACAGAAGGGGCATAAATAAGGCAGTCCTGACACCTGCATTGCTGTGAAAATGTACTTGTCTCCTTCCATATTTGCAATATTATTGCACTTTCGCTGCACTGAATATTTCAGATCTTTAAAATTATTTTAATTTTAGACAAAGGGCACGTAAGGAATGTACGTATAACATATATCTAAAATGTATTAATTTAAGCAACAAAGATATCCAACACTCATGTGAAAAAAGCAACTGGGCGCTTATTTACTAAATTAACGAAATGATGGATTAATGTTGACTGTAAAGAAATAATAAACTATGTAAAAGTATATTAAACTTTACAGTGAGAATAAAATCGTCACCATCATGTTTCTACAGTTCATTTTGTCTAATGTTTGCATTCTGAAACCTATTTGGGAAGATGAGGGTTGAAGCAAATACTTTTTCACACTCTCTAGGTGTTCACTGGCCATTAACTGGACATATGTGTTGGGGTCATCATGGTGTCTGGTGGTTTTAACCAGGCGTGAAGAGTCCTGTGTGTGTGTGTGTGTGTGTGTGTGTGTGTGCACGCGCATGCGTGTGTTGTGACAGTGAAGAGTCCTCCGAGATGTGTGTGCTTCATCTCCCCCGTGTGCCACATAATGGTTCTTAGTAATCACAACAACTCAGAAATAAACAGCAACCAAAAAGAAAAATGTAAAATATTAAAAAAAAAAAAAAAAAAAAAAAATATCTGTGCTGGTTTGAAACATCACTTGTAAATAAAACTTCATCTAAATGAGTTTAATGTTGAAGAAAAGACGCTGTAGTCTAACATAGTGATGTACATGACATTGCCCAGAATTTAATGATGCAACCGCAAAACTATTGACCGCACAGTTATGTTCGCTGCATTACCGAAGGGCCCATTTGTTAGCCGTTCTTCCCCCTGCAAAGGCACAGCATAGTCAGCCCTCTTTAATAACACCATGTAATCTAACTAATGGAGACTGTCATTTCAACTGTCATTTCAATTTGCACAATTTATTAAGTGAAATATTTCCGACTCTGCCTGAACCCGATTTATTCATTTGATCTAACACCAAAGTGGAAACATACATCTTTCCTAAAATTATTACTAAATCATCCGGTGTCCACGGCCTTCCGCTGTCTCTGTGAAACTGCTTACTGGGACGGATTTTTGAGTATGACAAACACACATACATCACAAAAGTGTAAATATTTAAAAAATGACTCACAAAATCTGGAATTCACCTTCCGTTGCACAGTAACAGATGTTTAAAAGTATCTTTTGTTGGTTTATTCTGTTGTACGTGGGAATGTGGGGTCCAGGAATGTTGCATACTATGGGGAGTCCCAAAGAACCCCATGATGACTCAGACCCTCCAAGAATCTGACGTCAAGTCAGCAATGCTTGAGGGAAAGAAGGGCAAGCAAGGTCAAATGTGAACCATGGTCAGGTCCTCCCTGACAGTGCAGTGTAGCTCAGTGAAGCTAAAGAAGAGGTGCATGCCTACGCAACCGTCCTCCATCACTAGCCTGTGGATCCATCCCACTGAGGACCCTCCCTCCTGCCCATCTTGAGGAGAATGTGATTAACATATCAAACATATCAACGGATGGAGATGGATGGGAGGGAGCACCTTGAGACCTAAGTATGTCCTGCTGTTGAGGGGTGGGATGCAGGGCGCCCGACAGCCTTATCTCAGCTGTGGCGGCGGTTACTGTTTTATCTGTGTCCGGCTTTTAGAGCAAGGCAGATGGTGACTGGTATGGCATTGCAGGAAAGTACAGGACGATATAAATGCCGAAAACATATTGCTGAAAATTTTTGTTATTATTTAGCTGGGTGTCCATGCTTAAGTTCCAAAAAAGTACGTGCAGTTATGTGGAATATCAACTTAAGCAGGTAACAGAAGATTTACTTTGCGTAAATATGGCTACAGCCTAAAAGATGGTCAAAGAACTGGAACCCCAACACCTGCAAGTCCTGGTCATTCCCCACTCCTCAGTAAGAAGGTTGTGCTACTCCACCTCTGTTTGCTTGTGGGTCCCACTCACAAGAGGTTCAAAGGAGAAGGTCTGCAGGTTGCTGGTTTTGTCTCTGGTGTACTGGAAGGAACTTCATTCTCCCTGAGTGATTCTGGAAGTCCTGACTCTGCACCTAAACATCTTTGTCTGTGGGGAAATGCACTTTTTTACTTTGAGATATACAGCACATTCCTTTTGAGAAAATTATCTCTCAAATGAATGAACTAAAATAATTTTACTGAAGATGACAACTTTGGATAAAAGTTTTTATTAGTATTGTAGTGGCGGTAGGAGAGAGCTGGAGCTGTGGTTTTCCCACAATGCACTGCTTCTACATTTTTGTGAATGGTTGTGCGTAACCATTTTGGGGAGTTTGTTGACCCTGGCTGGAATGATTTTGTTCAAGATTTCGAGGGGTCTGCTGCCTTGCTCTATGAGTGATGGTTTTTAAACAAAGCTTGTGTTCACACAGTGTACCCTCCCAAGCCCTCTTTTTTTGTAAATATTCTATTTGTCATGTGTATATTTTCTTTGCTACAATCAGTCTGTTTCCTGCATGTCTTCTTCTTCTTCATCTTCTTCATCTTTCGGCTGCTCCTGTTAGGGGTCGCCACAGCGGATCAATTGTTTCCACTTCTTCCTGTCCTCTGCATCTTTCACCGTCACATCCACCACCTGCATGTCCTCCTTCACCACATCCATAAATCTCCTCTTAGGCCTTCCTCTCTTCCGCTTGCCTGGCAACTCCATCCCTAGCATCCTTCTCCCGATATATCCAGAATCTCTCCTCTGCACATGTCCAAACCAACGCAATCTTGCCTCTCCGACTTTGTCTCCAAACCGTCCAACCTGTGCTGACCCTCTAATATACTCTTTCCTAAATCTGTCCATCCTCATCACACCCAATGCAAATCTTAACATCTTTAGCTCTGCCACCTCCAGCTCTGCCTCCTGTCTTTTGGTCAGTGCCACCGTCTCCAACCCATAAAGCATAGCTGGTCTCACTACCATCTTGTAGACCTTCCCTTTCACGCTTGCTGGTACCCTTCTGTCACAAATCACTCCTGACACTCTTCTCCACCCACTCCACCCTGCCTGCGCTCTCTTCTTCACCTCTCTTCCACACTCCCTGTTACTCTGAACTGTTGATCCCAAGTATTTAAATTCATCCACCTTCGCCAACTCTACTCCCTGCATCCTCACCATTCTTCTGTCCTCCCTCTCATTTATACACATGTATTCTGTCTTAGTCCTACTGACCTTCATTCCTCTTCCCTCTAGAGCATATCTCCGCCTCTCCAGGGTCTCCTCAACCTGCTCCCTACTCTCACTACAGATCACAATGTCATCCACGACATTATTTCCTGCATGTCTACTAAACAAAAACACGTTTACCTTCACCCAGTAACAGGAAGACTGGCTGAAAAACATTGGTTTTCATTAACCTTGCAATAAGGTAACCAAGCACTGAATTTTTTGGATACCCCTTACCATGTTATGGGGGAGGCTTTGTAGTGCATGTAAATAAATTGCAAATATAAATCAGGTAAATGCTGGATCTGTTAGAAAAGAGCGTGGTGATGTTCACAAAGAGCAAGAGTGAAAAGTGGCCATAGTTGGGGGATCAATGCATGCAGCTTGTTAACTGGCTCCTCGCTGGTTGAAGACGGCTGCAGCTCTAATGGGACTGGGCAGGATTGATCAAGCGATAGATGTGTGTGGGCTTAACAGCGACCCAGTAAGTGCCTTATCGAATGTGTGGTGGAGGCAGTGGTCTGCTAATGGCCACCCATGACTTTGTGTTAGAGCCGGACATCCCCCTCCTGGTCAAGATGAACAGACACTCTCTGAACACAAAGCAACACAGAGCTATGGGCCTACGCCATTGACGGACAACGAATGGAGGCTCCAGGGACACAATGGGGGTGTAATAGAGGGGGTGGGTGGAGAGAGGAGCCAAGGTGGGCTCACATAGAGGGAAGCGTCACAGCTAGAAGCTATCTTGGTGGAGAAACAAATATATTATGCATAAGACTCTTCTAGGCCCGCTATGACCACTTTTTAAGAGCAACTCAGACAATGGGAACTACCAACAAAACAGCCACCTCACTTTACAGCTTCTGCTTCCCATAACTGTTGGTGCCAAGCAGAACCACGCGCACATCCTCATCCATCTTCAACTCGTTCACATATAGTTAAAAAACAATATGGTACGATTTTTGTGTCATATTAAGAACGGCAGCGCCTGAAAGTCTCGCCCTCGGCTGCACGCCTTTGCCAGAGAAGCAGACCAATAGATCTGTCTCAAGCAGGTCCCGATCACATAAGCCGATTAACATATTAGCATTTTGGGTTTTAAAAAATAACTCACGTTCACATCCTTTTGTAATTTGATTCCTGAGAAAATGAAAGGAAATGGCAATTTTTATTGAGCGGAGTAGGTCAGGCGGTTTACTGGCAGTCGGGCCGAATCGCACCCGGTCTTGAGAGCATCGGCCGCATTACGGACAGCATGACGATTCCTCTCGGTGTTCATTAGCGCAGCCTTGGCGGCAGCGGCATGGGGCTGATGAAAACGGCCCATTAGAAGATGCTCTAGCGAGACCAGCCAAACGTTTTTGACCGGGAACGTATGAATTGTTTTGCTACCAGAGTTGTTTGTCAGTCTAATTGGTGTAACTCTACACGGGAGGACCGTGCTGGGTCCTCCAGGGAGGTGTGATCACCAAACGGTTCCGGGCGAACGGACTGCTGAGAAACATAGCGCAAAGAGTCCAAAGACAACCTTAAAAAAAAAAAAAGTTGGAAGAGCAAAGTCGAGAGGCTCAGCTCCACCGGGACCGAAGCAACTCGGAATCGACGCCATCCCTGGATGCTCCTCCTGTCGCTGTGGCAGGAGGATGTTGCACAACAGCCACTCGCCCTGTTTGCTCCCTGCCTTGGAAATATATTATAGATGATGCTGCGGCACAGCACAGCCACCTAGATCCTAGATGAATAAATCATGGCCCTTGCCCCCGAGGCTGATGCAGGCATCCGGATGTGACTTTCTGACTAAATGTTTGTCTCCCCGTGCAACAGGGAGACACAGCAGAACATTTTTGCTGGGGGTCCTGTTGGCAGCAATCTCTGCCATTTCAGATGCGCCGGCTAAATACGACATTACAGCTCCACTGAGTGGCCCTGATTGCCTTTAATGGAGGGCATCCTTTGACAAAGCGCCTTCGCTCTGAAAACGCCTGGCCGCCGCGCTGCCCTCGTGCTAATGCAGCCTTCGCGCTCACGTTCTCCCGCAGAGTCCCGATTCCTTCCCTTGCCATGAACCTCAGTGCGATACGCAGGAGGAAAGTTAGCAAGGCGAAAAATAAAATGTGAAATTAAAAGGTGGCTCAGTGAGCCGCACTGCCACCTCATAGCACCTGGGTTGGTCGGAGGTAAGTTTGAACCTGGCTCAGTCTGTGTGAGGTTTGCATTTTCTCCTCACCGTGTGGATTTCCTCTGGATTTACCCCACAGTCCAAATACGTTTGTCCCTCTAAATTGTCAGCTGTATACGAATGGGTGTGAGTGGTCATCCTGCGATGGACTGGTGTCTCATAAGGGTGTAGTTTCATAGCCTGGCACTCAGTGATTCCAGGATAGGCTCTGGACCCTAGGAGCCCTGCTCAGGAAAAGCAGTTATTGATGATAGATGGATGATAGATGGATGGACTGAACGTGAAACTAATCCTGCTGAATATGTAAAATCGCAGGAGTCAAATGCAAAATGATGTACAACAGCAGAACTTAAACTTGAACAGAAATTAAACTTGTCCCATGCATTAAAATCAATCTGTGCACGAATGTGCAAGATATCAGAAACAAGATCATATAAAATTTTTTAGACATTATATGAGAAAGACTGACCAGAATAAATCATTTTTGAATGAAGGGCACTGAATGCAATTCAAATCTCCCCGTCTGCCAGGAAAATGAAGAGATGAGGATCAGAACCACCGGACATTTTCTCCATTAGGACAAAGACGTGGGCTAAACTGGCACCGGTGGACCTTCTCAGCACACTGTCAGGTGACGCCGTGTTTATGGCCATACCGTTACCCAAGCGCTTCCAAAACTCACGGCTTTATTGACCATTTAACGTTCCACACATACGTGCACAAACTACGCGGCCATTAACCCTAAAGGTGAGAAAAGGTTAAAATGCTTCTGATCAGTAGTGAGGATCCCTCATTCATTTTAGACTCAAATGACCAATGTAATTCAGATGGACAGAAAAGCATTTCGTGACAGGAAGTGAGGTCACGGGTATGCAACAGCAACTCCCATACCAAGCAATAGACGTAGTCATGGTGTGTGGATCATATAACGTCGCTCCTATTTCATGGCTTATTGACTATAATTTGAATTATAGGGGAAGCGCAGGTAAGCGCTTAGTCATTACATTAAATTAGTGGGCCATAACACAGGGTTTATTTGGGAGCATCATTAAAACCCATTTTACATGAATTATTACATACTGGTATTCAGTTACGCTGGTGAACGTTCTTCTGCTCCTTATCTGTAAACACACTTTAGGCGAGCGTTAGATTTCATCCGACTGCTGTGTTGATGCTCATGGAAGACGAGCAGCAGAGGGGAGCATCGGAGTCGCAGCTCAGCGTTAACAGCTGCGAAGGTTTCTGTGCATTGTTCAGATTTACCCTAGTAAAAACCAGAGTAAATTGCTCAGGAGGCGTGGGCAGCCGCTGGCACTCGGACCCCCAGAGGTTTATTATTCTTTCAGTTGTCAGACGGCTTTGCGCCACAGCTCTGTATCTGCGGGCTGCCGTGACTCTGACTGCCTGTTCGGCGCTGAGTGAAAACAAAGGCGCCAAAGTGTTGTTTTTTCTGAGCTGTAGGATTCACCTTTCCTGAACATGGGAATATTTTCCGTGGAGACGACCCAGCTGAACGTTGTTATTCCTGCGCCTTCCAATAAATAAGTTTTCTGTCCATGCAGGTTGTTCGATTTTGGAATTGTTAGTCCACATGAAATAGCGTCTAACCCCCTAGGTAGTGACCTGTCACATCCAGAGTGACTGCTCATTGCCACCTCAGAGACAGCGGTGTGGTATGTTAGTGAACTGTACAGCATTCATATTTATTTAATAATTTTTGCAGTTTGAAGTTTACATCATTAATATTTAGTTAAACAGGCTTTGGGCACCACGGTGGTGCCTGGGCTGTTTGGGTGGGGATTTGAATCCAGCTCAATCTGCATTGAGTTCGCCTGTTCTTTCTGTGTGTTTGGGTCTCCTTCAAGTGCTCTAGTTTTCTCTGACAGTACAAACACATGTGTTTCAGGTGAATCAGTCACACCAAATTGTGCATAGTGGGTGAGCTTATGTGTGTGTGTGTGTGGCCACCCTGTGATGGACTGCTACCTCATCCAGGATTGAGTTCTGCCATAACCCTGACCAGGACAAGCGGTTAAGGGTGATGGATGGATAAACAAGCTCTTGACATTAGCAAGACGTCCATAGGTGAAATTTCCACGTGAGCGGTCGAAGTGACTTTGAGCCAATTTGGTTGTACTCTGTATATTGCTAGAAAAATACTGTAATTACTATAAGATTCTCCATGCAGAGGTGGAATGTGCTGTACTCGAAGGGCACTGGGGTGAGACCACCCAATGTAATGGAAATCGCTTTCATTTACGCTCCCAGCGGAGTTCATCCGTGGCACTGAGGATGCAGAACTACAGAGCTCTTTGTGGTCTCTGGGGTTGTCTGGAAAGAAAGCCCCGGAACAAACCGCCCCTTGAGGAAATGCCAAGACAGTGACTGTGCAGCAGAATGCGCTCGTGGGCCCGAAATTACACATCTGCAGTCAAACTTGTCAGCTTCCTGTTCTTTAGTGTTTGATCAGCCCAGTTACAACATGGGATACGCGATGCCCAGGAGGGGTGGGCAGCTAGCTGGCCTTGGATGCCCCCAGGGCTTTTCAACTTTTCTCAGCTTTTGTTTTGTGCACCCTCCTCCACTGACAGCCCCCCGCCCCTCCAAACTTCTTCCAAATGGAGGGGGGGGGGCACACTGCTGGAAACCTGCTCCTCTCCCCCGAATGGTGATTGTGAGGCCTGAATATGGAATAAGTGTTGAATTACACAGTTCTTCTAATTTACCTTTCCTTTCTACTTGTGATTTACATTCCTGCAACCCAAAATTGACAAGAAATGGTTGCGTTGAAACATAAAAATGTTTCAGCATTTCAACATTGTCTTCAGTTATTTTACAGTTTTATTTAAAGCATTATTATTACTAGAAGTAATGACAATAATAAAACATTCAGAATTTTTTTGTTTTTTTAAATATAAATTAAGTTTTTTTAATATAAATATTTTGTAGTTTTAAGTGTATTTACAGGGAACTGAGATTTGAACCCGGGTCCCTCTATCCACTGCATTACCTGATACCTCTCACAGTATCAGGGCATTGCACTTCCCTAAAACCGTAATTTTGATGTTTTTAATTCCACATTTTATAAAACTCTGCTGCACGCTCTGTGTTTTCAGCAGGACTGGTACCAGCGTTATATTCTGACACGACATTCTGAAATAGCAGCTTTGGCTGCAGGGATGAAGGAGCACTGACACAAACCTGGGCCACACTGCCAGCTCTGCCTATCTGTGAGTGACTGACAGATGATGGCTGGAGAAATACAACAGCTTCCTTTCTCACTCCTTTGTCTCTTTGGTCACATTAATAAAACCAGTGTTGTTTGGGGGACAAACGTGGATAAGCTGGACAATTGTTTACATCACTGGAGTGTGACCACAGCTCCTGGGCTGTGGGTTTGGATAATGAACCTGGCTCTGTGTGTGTGTGTGTGTGTGTGTGTGTGTGTGTGTGTGTGTGTGTGTGGTTGGTTCAGAAGCCTGTTGAGTAGGTATCCTCCAGGCACTCTAGTTTTCTCCCACAGTCCAGTGACATGCATTTCCAGTGGATTGGTCACTTTGAAGAGATCTTTGTGTGTGTGTGTGTGATTGTTCCATGATGCCCTTTCTAGGCTGTACCCTGCCAGAAAGGTGGATAATCAAATTTTCCGACATGTTTCTGGGTTTCTGTGGAGTCACACACCCGACAGTGCTGCTTCTGCGCCGAATCCCCTCCTCCCAGCTGATGGATGCGAGCAGCCAGGTGTAGAAACGCATGGTGATAATGAGGAGTCCTACTCATTTGGAGACAACGTCTCCGGGGGTTCGCACGTAGTTCGGGGTGGGGAGCAGTTAATGCAGCCTGGACGGCGGGCGCCGCGCGAGCACTGAGCCTTGAGAAAGACACCTGTCGGGGGGCCTTGAGGTGGTCCGGCTGACGGGGCGAAGGGACTCTTTGTTTACCTTCCTTCTTCACCAGATCCTGTTAATTACATTTTGCCTGTCATTGGCGCCGAGGATCTCCGCATTGATGACTCTGGGCTTTGACAGGCGGGTTTTCCAGGGAGCTTCGGCAGCTGCGGAACTGTAACACACATATTCACACCTCATTGACAGTGTGTTGGCACAAACGCATCGCAGGTAAAAGTTTGTTTTATATGACACACTTGTGCAGTAATTATAGATGGCAGCAGGTGGCATAGTGGTTAGAGTTGCTGCCTTTGGACTGGAGGGACCCAGGGTTAAATCCCACCTCGTGCTGTAATATCCTTAAGCAAAGTCCTTGCCAGAAGTATGCCAGTAAAAACTGTACAAGTGCATAAACTGCGGCAAATAAATCAGTGCAAGTCTCTCTGGGGGAAGGTGTCAGCTAAATTAATATATGTGCGCTAAATAATGGGCTGTAGGAAGCGATATGGTATTAGAATGTGTTCTGAACTAACTGGCGACGTAGGGAGGTGTTTGCAGCGACGTTACGCAGCCTGGTTTCGGACCCGATTGGCGCCATAGGACTTCCTCAGGGACTTGGGGAAATAAAGCGGAATATGTGTGAGTCACCCAGGTTTCTGGGACTCTCGGAGGCGGCGCTCTGCTGCGGGCGGCTGATGGGCTGATTGGCAGACCGGGGTTTCGCGGCGGACGGCGCCTTAACCGGGCCAGAACCCTGCCTACGCACCAAAACCGTACGTGGAAGACGGATTAAGCTGGATGCAACTTCAAAATGAGGCTCCACTTTTAAACTTCCTACTTTGAAAATAAACACAAACAAAAGCTCAGTGGTGGAAAAGCTATTAATAAATATGATGGCTGCCTTTGCTTTTTGTTATTATGCTTTTTTTCACACTGTTTTTCAGCTGTGGACCCATAATAAGTGGTGAGTGCTAATGGCATGGACCCCCCCCCTGCCCGCCACAGGGCCGGAGGTCAGAACGATTGGAGCCAGCAGACCTGACGGCTTGTTTTTTCCACAGAGGCCATATTTATACAGATATGATTGTGATTCTGTGTTTGGACTCATTTCAGTAAGTTTGCTTTTAAATTCTTGCAGAAGACCAGGTTTTGCAGTGGCTATGTGATCTGTACTCTTGTACAACCTGTGTTCCTTGATACTCCAAGCATCCGATTATGAACCTTAGTTAAACATACCAAAAGGAAAATAAATGTCATTTTTATACTGTTTGCATCTAAAATGCCAGCCAAAAAATCTGAATACCAGATCTGTAAGGAGCCATTTAGATTACAGAAAAGGGACACTATAAAAAGACTTAAATCACTAAAATAACTCAAAAAGGGTCAATTGACAGAACTGTAGATGTGAAATACTGCCCCCCAGTGGCTGTTTAGTTGGATTCCATCACTGAGTCCCGAATTTTGGTCCTTCCCGCTCGGACCTTTGGATCCCACTGGGTGTCCAGATTTCTCTCTTTCCCACTTCAGTAACAGCATTTTATGGGCAGCAGGTGGAGTAGTGGTCCGAGCTGCTGCCCTTCGCCTGGACCTTGGTTCAAATCCCTCCTCCAGCTGTAATGCCCTCAATCATGCTACTTGCACAGAACTGACACAGTAAAAGTTAGCCAGTAGGTAATCAGTTTAAGATCATAGTGTAAAGGAAATCAATGTAAGTCACTTTGTCATCAATAGCAAACGCCTGCGTTTGGGTGGCGCTGCCAGGGTTGTTTCACACATCGCTTCCCAGTTCCCCCTGGAGGTGTGGAGCTCCAGCCCCAGCATGCACCAGTCCAGCTCTGCACACCTCCAGCATCTTAACTGATGGTCAATCAGAATTAAGATCACATCTGGCCGGCCGCCAGGTCCTCCCCCCCCCTGCGTGCCTCCCCCGTGTCTAATTATAAAACCGCTTGGAGCAGCACTTTTCCCTCGACTATAAAAACGCCTCTTCATTACATTATGCTACTGTCTAGCTTAAATGCATCTGGACAGTTAAAGATGCTGGCAGCAGGCCAGCACAGCCATGGGGGGGCGCTGTGCTGCAACTGGGGCCTGCGTTTTAGGGGCACGTGCGTCATGGTCGTGAAGAACAGAAAGTGGTTTGGGGTTGAAAATAGTCCAGTACTGGGAAAATCTGGGGCCTGTGGGTTTGACGCCAGCTCAGTGAGTGGAGCGTGCTTGTTCTTTTGTTTGTGTGGGGTTTGAGCCTACGAAGGGGATGGGGGGGTCACTTTATTTACAACCATGGCTGTAAATAAATTAACGTTTCTTGGGAATTAAGAAAAGCACCACGAAGGGAAGTTTTGCATAGCTTAAACAGGCTATGAGGCAGGAACAAAATAAAATCCTTTACATCCTCGGTTGACTCTATTTTTTTTGTATAATAATTCACAAGATTGTAAGGATCTGCTGCAAAACTGCTTCAGACTCTGGAGGGGAAACAACAGGAATGTGAGCTTTCTTCTCAGCGGCAGGTTTAACCTTATGGGATTCAATCCCACGGCTTTGTTTTTACTGCCATTGGGTTGTAATCCACTGCCTCCCACAATCTAGTGTGTGTCAGGTGGATTGGTGATGCCGAACTGCCCGTAGTGTCAGTGTGTGTGAGTGATGTCCCACTGGTTCCCTGCCTCGCATGTACCCCTAGGTTTCTGGAACGTTCTCCTGTCCAGCACATGCTGAAGGTGCGCTTGTTTACAGGGAACAAATGGATGTACAGCACTGAAGGGCTTTGAACTGACAAGGTATTGGTCATTCTTGTGTGTTTTGTACAGCAGTAATGCTCAACGTGCAAGTGCGTGTGTGGAGGTCACTCCTGGGGCTGATGGCCTTCAGGCTGGTGGGATCCCACACCCCCACTGGTGCCCCAGTGCCCTGCTTCCCCCATCAGCCCACTGGAGAAACCTTTTAATTTATAAAGAATATTTATATTATATTCATAACACGAGTCCTGTGTGCAGCAGGTGAGTCTTGCGGGTCTAATTTACGGTGATTTTACTCGCTCCATGTCGGCCATAATGAGCTTCTCGTGCTCGAGCTCCGTTTGCACCGATGGACTTTTTCAAAAGCCCCCCGCGACTTGCAGGCGATCTTTGAAAGGTGCTGAGCTCCGAATGAAAAAGCCACGTGTCGCTGCCTCAACGTTTCTTTCTTTTCGCCATAATTAAATCCAAGATTTGAAGGGGATCAGATGCGGCCGGAGCTGTTCTGCGTGGCGAGTTCACTGCGGGATGCGAACAGGCCCGGGCAACCTGCCACAAAATAACGGTTCCCCCAAACTTTACAGATTCTTCTGCACTTCCGTTGTTTTGCTCGTTTTGGCAGCCGTTCTTTTGTAATGAAATTCCTTCTCATTTTTCAAATTTAATTTTTTAATGTTGGGCACAAGACACCTACTGTGAGATTCATTCGTTTGTCAGTTAATAAGCTCTAAAATTGACCATATGGGAATTTAATGAATGTCACCTCTTGTTTTATTATTATTATTATTATTATTATTATTATTATTATTATTATTATTATTATTATTATTATTATAGTGGTATTAGTTAGCCATTATCTCCTAGCTGACCTGCAGTGTTTGATAAATGTATTAAATTACCTACAACAATTTGCCCATTTATACAGCAGGGTACTTTTCACTGTAATTCAGACTAAATACTTTGATCAGGTGACCAGTAACCACTGCGCCACCTGCTGTCTCTAGCATCATTTTTCAGCAAAAGCTGCCTGATAAATCAAGAGTCAAGAGTCAAAAGAGTCAAAAGAGTTTATTTGTCAAGCACATGGTTGTGTACCATGTGTTGAAATGTGCACCGATCTGAACCAGGATGACTGTGCGAACAATCTATAATGGAAAATGAAGCAAACACATATCCAAACACTAAGAAGAATAGAGACAGAAACAAGCAGTAAATAGATAAATAAGTAAGTAAATAAGTAAGTAAATAAATAAATAAATAAATAAATAAATAAATCATTTACCTTGTAAACATGGCTGATGTTTCCTGCCAGTCTTTGCACTGATTTATTGACTTATTGACCACAGTCTTTCACTGTTTGCAGAGATGTAATTCAACCTATGTGTGCGTTTGTCTGCAGTGGCAGTCGCCACCCTGCGAAAGAGTAAAAACATAGTAAAAAGGACCGGTGGTCCCTCAATTTGCGCCGTTTTAAACCTTCATTTGGCCACAAGATGGAGCCAAATCCCTACCTAGCCATTAGTGTTCATCATTTATTACAAAATACATTTCAAATTAAAAGTTTTTTCCATCCGTAATGAACTGTGTAAATTTCAGGATGGGAATTTTATATTTTTTGTTACAAAATACAGACAATCGTGTAAACTGAGGGAATTGGGCGAATGGCAGCTGTGGAGCAGCTATACAGCAAACAATCACCGGAGGGCAGCGCACTGAAGCACCTGTTGCAGAAAGGTCTTCCTGAAGGTGGTGTTTAAGTTTCTCAGTGGAATATAACCCAGTCATCAGTTTGAGAAAGAATAACAAAATTGTGGTTCTTTTCTCAGGTTTAATGCTGTCTCATTTGCAGCTTTAAAATAATGACGGAAATCATACGTGGACCTGCAGAACCCAGATTCCACCTTCAGCTTGCAGAAGAGCCCAGAAATTAAAGAGCAACCAATTACAGCAAGGTCAGTTTAATGATGAATTACTTCTCAACCCGCAACATGGCCCAGATTAATACTGCGGTGGGCTGAAGCGGCCCCTGCGGTCTCGGTGTGTGAAGCCAAGGAAACACCAGACCTTTGAAGGTGATCCTCAGATGACCTGCAGGCAAGGCAGAAGAGAGGGTGGAAGGAAGTTTTACCTTGAAAGAAGGTCCCTCTGCAGGAACCAGACTCGGGGGGAGCACCCGTCACTCCCCCTTAACTGCCAACCTCCAGCCTTCTGTTTGGATGAGATGTTGGCAGGTCAGCAGGTCCGGAAGGCCACCGCTGTTGGACAGCAGGTGCCGGTCAGTGCAACTTGGTGCTGGACCTACAGATGCTGTAATCCTGGAGGGGATAAGGAGCTGAAAGAAGGTCATCCGGTTTCGCTACAGCTCAGTATGGAGGTCACTGTGGCTCACAATGACAATGACCGTGTCTATGGAGATATCCTAATGTTTGGACCTAGAGACAACACTTTATGGAAGAGAATTTTTTCCAGAGTTGTTAACTGTTTCTAGTCATGTGGTGACTTTATCAACATGGCCTTTATAACTACGTCAACCTTTATCTCCTCGCACCATGAACCTATGGCACCAATGCAACCCGCTGCACCACAGTGCTGCCCAACATTAAGATAATTCTGTCAGTTGAGAAGGAATACTTCAGATGCGATGTTTGCTCTGAGGGTGCTGATGGAGAAGTATCGAGAAGGTAAGAAGGAGTTGCATTGTGTCTTTGTGGATTTAGAGAAAGCATATAACAGGGTACCTAGAGAGGAGTTGTGGTATTGTATGAGGAAGTCGGGTGTGCCAGAGAAGTATGTAAGAGTGGTACAGGATATGTACAAGGACAGTGTGACAGTGGCGAGGTCTGCGGTAGGAGTGACGGATGCTTTCAAGGTAGGGATAGGATTACATCAAGGATCAGCTTTGAGTCCTTTCTTATTTGCAATGGTGATGGACAGGTTGACAGATGAGATCAGACAAGAGTCACCGTGGACTATGAAAGGTGGAGATACGTGCTAGAGAGAAGAGGAATGAAGGTCAGTAGGACTAAGACAGAATACATGTGCATAATGAGAGGGAGGACAGAGGAACGGTGAGGATGCAGGGAGTAGAGTTGGCGAAGGTGGATGAATTTAAATACTTGGGATCAACAGTTCAGAGTAATGGGGAGTGTGGAAGAGAGATGAAGAAGAGAGTGCAGGCAGGGTGGAGTGGGTGGAGAAGAGTGTCAGGAGTGATTTGTGACAGAAGGGTACCAGCAAGAGTGAAAGGGAAGGTCTTCAAGATGGTAGTGAGACCAGCTATGCTTTATGGGTTGGAGACGGTGGCACTGACCAAAAGACAGGAGGTAGAGCTGGAGGTGGCAGAATTAAAAATGTTAAGATTTGCATTGGGTGTGATGAGGATGGACAGATTTAGGAAAGAGTATATTAGAGGGTCAGCACAGGTTGGACGGTTTGGAGACAAAGTCGGAGAGGCGAGATTGCATTGGTTTGGACATCTGCAGAGGAGAGATGCTGGATATATCGGGAGAAGGATGCTACGGATAGAGCTGCCAGGCAAGAGGAAGAGAGGAAGGCCTAAGAGGAGATTTATGGATGTAGTGAAAGAGGATGTGCAGGTGGTTGGTGTGACAGAGAAAGATGCAGAGGACAGGAAGAAGTGGAAACAATTGGCCCGCTGTGGTGACCCCTAACAGGAGCAGCCGAAAGATAAAGAAGAAGAAGAAGAAGATTGGTTAAGTCACGTCTGTTGAACCTACCAAGCGACAGGTAAATGGGACCAAAAAGATATAAAACTCATGTGATGTTCTTCAAATAATCAGTTAGCTTCCCAGCAAAGGTGACCCTTGACCTGGACATGGCCACGTTGTCCGGACCCCGGTTTCTACAAACATTTTGGTCCTGCAGAGATTCCCCCCTCAACGCCCCAACGCTAGGCCGCAAACACAAGGCACAGCTTCTCGATCATCGGTTTTAATTTCGAACACGCTGCCTTCTTCTCTGCGGTTAATCCGCACGGGCGCTTTTTGCCTCTGTCGAAATGCGAAACGCGGCTTTAGCAACAACGTGTTGGAAGAAACACTTGTTACACCCGCGAGCGTTAATATTTATCACGGCACCTAATGAGCTTGTTGCCACCGCACGAGTTCAGTCAGGCGGCTCGCCGGATGGACCCCGGTCCCGATTCAAAGTCTTTATTATTGTGACAGCCGACCGTCGTTCATTAAAGTTTCACGGTCCATTTTCATCAGGATGAAACCGATTCTGTGAGCGAACGGCTGCTGCAAGGAGACGCGGGGCCCGCAGGCGACCACAGGGGAGGCACAAAGTCTGTATTAATTATCAGGAACGCGGTCACGATCGAACATGTTAATTGCGCCGATGGCGGCCTACGTGGGGAATTGCCTCGCATTTCATGCAGGGATATTAAAAATGAATTTTTAAACAAAGGGATCTTAAAATAATATCTAACCTACAGAGAATACGCACATCAAAGGCACATTTCAAAGCTTTGAAATTTATCTTTGCGGTCCGAAATGTTAAAGATGAGCCCCGCTACGTTTCAGTCGGTTCGAGTTTGTCGGAGGGGAAAACAAAACAAGGCTTCATTTACGGTTATTACGGGCCTTTTCAACATTAATTTCACTTTCAAATATTAGTATTTATGTATAAAACTGTGCCCCGAGTGTCAGCAAATGAGTGCCCGCGTCACCCGTTTAATTGGGCTCAACTGCCGTTACACTTTGTGTCTGAAATAATTTGTCACCTCCCAAAATCCTGACATTGCGCTGCCAAATGTTAACCGGCACCGCGTTTCTACGCCACGTTGGCATAACCGCATTATGATTTGAATCCTCGAAAGCCCCGTCTTTGTGTTCTCATTGCCGCACCGCATATCTGCGGAACCGTAAACGGTGTGGCGGGTGGCGCCGCCGCTGCCCTCCAGCCCCTCCGATGCCGGTATGGACGTGGGCTCGAATCCGAAAGAGTGTCTGCGGAGTTTGCTTGTTTCCTCCACGTGCTCCTGTTTCCTACCACGGTCCAAAGATGTGCTTCTCGGGTGACCTGGTGACTAAAGTACTCACCGTCTCTTCCCTGAAGGGGTCCCTGCCTCAGGCCCTATGTTAGTGGGATAGGATGTGGACGTCCATCCCTATGCTGGACAAGTAGTCTTTAATGATGTGTATAATAATATAATTCAAATTAATTTGAGTATACGGTACAGTTCCCCTAGGTTATTTTAATGATATTTTTCCCAGTTAGCTTCACATTTTGTGGTCGAATTTTAATACATTTTTTGTTAAATTCAGCAACATGATATTGTGTAAGAGCATAATAATGTGTCCCGTTGCTGTGGAGACAGAGCTGGATTCTCCTCATTTTCCATCCTATTTAATATCTCATCAGCACCTGGGTTTTCCATGGCCTTGTTGTCTGTTTTTTTTATCTACTGTAAATAATTTGACAAAAGTGCTTAAACTGCACACTTTTGGTGGAACAGGGAATGTTAAGAGCTTCTCAAGTGGCCAATTTATTGTGAATTTAAGACGTGTTTATTAGACAGCAGGACTGCAGATGGGGAAAATGTGGGACTGAAACTCCTGTTTATGCTCTAAAGTTTAATATCAATCACATTTAATGCATGTGGATGGCATTAAACAATATATTAAAATACAAATGACTCGTGTAAACGTACGTGGCTGAGAGTGTTGAGCATTGCTTTTCTTTTATTACAGCTCCGGCGAGAAATGGGTGACGTGTGGCACTGGGCCGGGGGGGCTGTGACGGGTTGCAGGGACACTGGACCAACAACGTGTGCCAAGCCAGCGCTGAAGGTGTGAGTCACCTTTGCATTTCACTGCATGTTAGAGTTTCTAAACAATATTTTCCCCTTGTAAGTGGCTCTGTGATAAACCCCTCCGCCCAGAAACTGCCGGCTGTACTGAATAATTTTTTTTATCCAAAATGCAAAATGCTTCCTTCAGACGTCTGCCTTTTTTCTTTATATTTAAAACCCTCAGAACCAGGGTTGGGGTACTTCTGGACATTTACTTTGACTGGCATCTTTAAAAAATAAAAATAAATGTCATGTTTTGCTGCCCCAGGAGTGCCAGGTAGAATTATTTTTTGTCACCACCCAGCGAGCATTTTACTTTGTGTTTGCATTTTAGAAAAAAAACACTTTATTTTAACAACGCCTCTGGAAATGGTCACATTGAGCTAAATTGTATAGTGTTATAAATGTAAAATGTCGTACTGTGAAAACCCAGAAGAACGCAGACTACTACAAGTTTATGGTGGAAAAACCTTTTGGAATGTGTAAAATGTATGAATAGTGGGATGCAGATGCAAATGAAATCCATAGCGGACAGAGTAAGATAAAAGCAAACATAAAACTTGATACATACAAGTTTCTATCGCTGTTTTGCCCTCAGAAGTTGTACTGTGTAGCCTTAAAACAGGGACAAAATACGTTAAATACCAAAACCCAACAATGCAACTCCTGTTCAGGGTTTTTGGAGCTTCTCATAGTTTGTGTATTAGCTATAAAAGCAAGCACTGATTTTTCTCCCATTTCTTCACCTGGTGATCCAAACCTACCTTCCCATCCTGCTCTGTCTCACCCCACCTCTTCCTCGTCCTCTCGTGTCTCCTAGAATAACGCCCCCCCCCAGCTCCTACTTTAGCTCCAGTGCTGGAAACAACCCCCTGTAAACAAACAGCACACCATTGCTGCCAGCAGGGCAAAGGCCACATCAATTATTCACACTCTACCATTCAATAGGAGGAAATCACACAGAATACTGTAGGCCAGAGCCAGCCTCCTGCTAGGAACTTTTTGACTTTCAGCATCTACGGCAGGTAGTGGAAGGAGGACTTGGAGAATATTTACTCTGGTATTTCTAGCATACTTCAGAAATTATGGATCATTGTTAAAAAAAAAAAAAAAAAAAACAAACAAATTAGTTCTAAGCAGCTCCAGTTTTGCACAAGAGATCACCAGCTTTGGGTATGTAGAACCACTACATGGTAGGAAAGTAGTGAAGCTGAGAAGGTGCTTCTGGAACTTTCTAGGTAGCAAAATAATACCTTGTTTTTGGAGGCGTGAGGCTGGGATGAGCTGTATAACTGGGTAAATACACTGACTGGCCAAAAAAAAAAAAGCCACACACTAATATTTCATTGGAGCGCCTTTACCTTCGATTACAGCACGCATTCGCCATGGCATCATTTCGATAAGCTTATGCAATGTCACAACGTTTATTTCCGCCCGGAGTGGCATTCATTTTTTGTCAAGATCTTGTATCGATGACGAGAGAGTCAGAGCGTTGCGTAAAGTCTTCTCCAGCACATCCCAAGGATTCTCAATGGGGTTAAGGTCTGGACTCTGTGGTGCCCAATCCATGTGTGGAAATGTTGTCTCTCTTATGCTCCCCGAAGCATTCTTTCACAATTTGAGCCCCATGAATCCTGGTATTGTCTTGTTGGAAGAAAAAATCCATTGATGGAAAAACCTGCTCATTCAGTATATTCAGGTAGTCAGCTCACCTCATTTTTTTGGCACATAACATTGCTGAACCTAGACCTGACCAACTGAAGCAACCCCACATCATAACACTAAGTTCAATCCAGGTGGTGACTTTTTTTTTAGCCGGGCAGTGTAGTTGTAAGTAACCATATACAAACCTCAAAGTGTAAGTTTCTCCAGGTAAGCTGGTCTGATAACTTATGAGCAATAATATGCAACAGCACAACCCTGAAGTGTGCTGAAGATGCTAGATGCGCACATGCAAGCTGTGCCGCCGGTTTATTTTCAGCTGTGCTGCGGCAACAGTAACCAGGTACAGGGATGTGCTGGAGGCAGATTTGCTGTGCAAGACTGCAAAGGAAACCAGCAATTTGTTTTTAAACCAATTACCAAATATAATTAAAGATATGAATGCAGCAAACTCGGTCTGTGGCCTGGTTGGATATCATCGATGCAGTGGATGAAACCGAAGGCCTGCGAGATGCCGCCAGTATGGCTGTTTAATACTCTCATTTATTTATTTAGCTCACGCTTTTCCACAAAGTGGCTTACAACATTAAATTGTATGCTAAACTACTTACATTATTTACCCATTTATACAGCTGGGGGCCTAGCGGGCAGTGCTGGTAGGTCACAGCTCCTGGGCTGTGGGTCTGAACTTGGGTTTTAATCCATCTCAGTCTGGCATGTTTTTGTGTTCAAGTGAGTTTTCTACCGGTGCTCCCATTTCCTCCAACAGTCCAAAGATGTGTGTTTCTTCTCAGCTGCTGGTGTTAAACTGCCCTTAGTGTGCGATTCCTTTGTGACAGACAGGCGTGTTACCCCCTTGGGCAGTGTACCCTGCATTACACCCTATTCTTCTGGGATAGGCTCTGGACCACTGAGGCCCTGCTTTGATGATGGATGAATGGTAATTTTTACTACAGTATTCAAGGGTGCCACAGTGGGAAAGGGGATTTGAACCCTCTCCAAGGAGTGGGAATGAACAGCAGACAGGGCTTTCTCCATCGTCTGTGATGCTGACAGACAGATGCTGTACGCATGCGCGCACACACACAGTCTCAATGAAGATGCCCCACAAACAAGCTGAGGTTTAATTGCAGCCGAGTCCACTGGACGACCCCCCGATGTGCAGTTTTATCTTCTCATTCCAGCCCTCCACTGATCAATAGACCCTGCCTTACAAAGGCCATCAAAGGCTCCATTTCTTTCTGCTCTTGAAAGCTGCCATGTTCATTCTTTGTTTGTCTCGGTTATCCATCATTTTCTATTACTAGTTGATGCAGCAGGAACAAAACTCTCTGAAGGAACCTCCTTACTGCAGAATCAATGACGCTAACAACCGACATTTCCAGGGTGTTTTTTTATTGTGCACATATTGTACGCTGTCAGGTAAAGGATATATCAGACATCAATTCACAGAGGATGATATTTCATTTCCTGAATAAGTACTTCCACTGTCTGCCAGTGATGTACCCAAGGCATTAGACACCCGTGGCAGATACTTTCTCTGGATCCCCCCCGCACCTAATACACCGTGTGGCAAAATAATGTATAATAATAACCCTTTGCACCATCTAATCTAATAAATGCTAACAATGGGCAGAAATGCAAGCAGTCATTGTAAAAATGAGATTTTCTTTTATTGTGCTTCCTATATTTTAATTTCTTTCTCAAAAACATGAAAAAACAAAAGTGAACTGAATCTTTTTTGAAAATTTGTTATTTTATTATTATTAATACAATTATTTGTTTACTATTGTATTAATGTAATTCAGCAAAAGAAAAATCTTACTTTAGACTTCTGAAGTCATGAACAGCATTACAGTTTCTGTTTTTGGGCCTTAATTTTTGCAAAGTTGCCAACGACTCGGCAGAAACGGACCTTTTGCACATTCCTGCTCAGTGGAAAGTATAACCAGAGCTGTCAGTCTTTCCTTAACTTTAAAAAGCCAGTTAGCAATACAAACAAGAACACACAGAGACTCAGACAAAGTCTGTCTTATGAATACTTTGACAAATTTTTTGCTTGTTCTGAAAATTTGCACTCTTTCAATAACCCCCTTCAAGGTGTTCAGTACCAAGGCTGTACTGCACCCAGGCCTCCAGAAAAAGAAAAGAAAAAAAAAAAAAAAAAAAAAAAAAAACTGAATAATTATTTTATTTTCACCCATTTTAATCACCCCAAATCCTCCTTGTAGACTTTTTAAAAAATTCCCTACAATCACTGGCAAACAACCCCGGCACCCAGAGCAGACCCCCTTACCCACCCGCACATTACATAGACCACTGCTATCCGCTTGTCCAACTGCAGGGTGGTGGTGGTCCGAAATCTGTGCTGGAAGTATAGGAAACTGCAGAAGACACCATGGGTGGGACGGCAGTCTCGATATCTCTTACAGTCCACCTGAAACACCTTTGGGAAGAAACCAGAGCACACAAATGTGAACACTCCATGCAGCTGGATTTGAACCCACTGCTAAAGACACAGCCCAGGAGCTGTGGGGAACCAATGTTACCTGCAGGTAAATCTATTGATCTGTGATCATTAACTGCTTGTCCTGGTCAGGGTCATAGAGGTCTGAAGTGTAATGGGGCCAAGCTAGAAGACTACAACCTGGATGGGATGCCAGTCCGTTGCTGGGTAACCACACACACGCATAATTTTACAGAAACCAATAAACCAGAACCACATGTCTCTGGGAGGAAACGGATGCAGACACAAGGGGATCATGCAAACTCCGCACAGGCCAGACTCAAACCCACACCTGAACGACTCAAGCACGGTGATGCAGCAGCACTACACACTGCACCATGGTGCTCTCGCAAAAAAGAGAATATAGATGTATAGAAGGAGCTAAAATTCACAGTAAGACTTCTTTGCTGATAGAGCTGTCAAAAACTTTGTCTTGTAAGGGTGCTGAGAAGTTACATCAGAGTGGCTCTGCTCGCTGTATCCATAGTTTGCTGGCGTCGCCAGTGTGTCTCCCATAAATGAGCAGAAGGTGGCACCAGAAAGCCAGCAGAGATCATGAGATGGGGAGCAGAGCGGCCACACCGGCTGCCTCAGCCGCATGAAAGTTCCCTGTTTGGATGGAGCTAAACCGTTTTCCACTGAACAGAAATAGACTCTGATAAAAAGGTCTTCCTGTGTTTGCAGAAATACTTGCTTATATTATAAAAATGCTGTATCACTTACAATTTTGATGCAGAATAGTAGTCCAGGACCAGACCCTCCTGCGGCAACTTCTCAACATCACTTAGTAGGAGGGCGAACTTAGAGCTTTTTAAAGGTGAAATATGATGTTTCATGCATTATTTTCGAAAAGAGTGCCAAATAAATCGCACCTTAATCCACCCCAGTCCACAGCAATGTGGTGCAGCACATAAAGAATTGAAAATGCTTAATCCTAGACTTGACTTTAAGTAAATTTTCATACCAATGGCATCAGTGAAACTAAGGGAGATCGCGCGTTCAACTCAGACAAACGTTGCACTGAGTAGTAGGTGACCCCAGGAGAGAAAAGGGTCTACTGTAGTACCCTAGAGCAAGTAAAAATTTACCTCACATTGCAACTAAATGCCAAATAAATATTATTGTGAAATATAATATAGACTTTTTTCTATGTTGGAAAGTTTTACATTTTGTTTTAAGTTAGTCGTCAATCCCAAGTCCCCCATCCCCTCGAAAGAGGCAAGAGACCCTCTTTATTCAGGCGTGCAAAAGTGAGGAAGAAAAGCATTCTTCACAATGTCCTGAAAATGGTGAGAAGGTATCTGAGAAAAAAAAAAATATATATATATATTTTTATATATATATATATATATATATACCTAGTGGCATCTTTCTAAAACATGGTGAGGGAAGAATGTCTGCACTGAATTATAGGTAATTTCTATCATTTTGACAATAAATACCTTTTTACTTTGGTTTCAATGGCCTTCCTTTTCACAGCTGCTGCTGAAAGACCCGGCACCTTTCAGATAAAAGCTTTGTGTGCTCCGTGTGTTAAAATTCCCCCGCGTCGCGCGTCCGTGTCCAGGGCGAGCTCTTGGAGAATTGCAAACGGCCCACTTTGTGAGGAGACCGACATCTACGAGAGTGTCTGTGTAACATTTCACCTCCGGCCGTTGCTGTCACTAATGGCTTCACCTGGCGGCCGCGAGGACATGATGGGGCCGTCGCACCGGGAAGTGTCGGTAGCCGACTTCTGCTCCTTGGTGTTCCAGCAGTGCCACACAAACTGCTTTGCAGCAGCTGCCATATGTTGCCATTGTGGTTTTGGAACGGTGGCGGTGACATCTGTGTTGTATCAGCATAAGGGGCTCCCTGCGGTGCGGCTCCCGCTGGCGGCCGTGCGATCGTTCCTCCTCTACCGGGGGATTCATGCGACCCCGCTGCAAGGTTCTTATTTAAAACAGAATACAGTACAATTTGTGCTTCTCGACGCTGCGAGTGAAGAAGTTTTGATGCATGAAAATGAAGATGCTTCACTGCTTCTGTGAATTGAAGAAACATTTAGGCTTTTCTTACAATCACAAAAAAAGTTTTATTGTTAGGTATTTATCGTCTTGGTCTTCCATGTGCTTTTTGTTTTGTTTCCTGTTTTTTGGGCTTTACAGCTTTGTGGAGCCTTGCTGCAGCATTTGGGGCTGGGTGTCAACCCCCCATCCCCACCCATCATATCCCTCTGCAGAGCTGCACTTCCGTGTTGTCTCTCTCGCAACCCAGGTGCTGCAGTTGGCTGCCAGGGTTGAATGCCCCCCAATATGGTTAATCCACACTGACCCTGTCCAAAAAGTCATCGACAGAAACGTAATATAAAGTATAAAGTTTAAGTTTATAGAAACATACTACGTGCATCATTACAACTAATATATTTTCAGACACACAACTGTGCAATACAGGAAAAGATTACAACTAAAGAGGTGTGAACAATGCAAATTTTACTGTGATTTTACATTTTTTGGCCATTCACGAATTAATATCTCCTTGTGTCTGTGAGAGCATCCCTCTGGTGCTCTGGTTTCCTCTCACAGTCCAAAAACTGGCATTTCAGGTGAATATGTTACTCTGAATTACTTTTGGGTTGTGTGCGTTTGCCCTGCGTCATGCCCTGTACTTCAGGATCGACTACACGCCAAGGCGACCCTCTGCTCGGCAAGGGGTTACTGATAATGAATGGATGGATGGATGAGTGAATTGCAGTAAACACATCTGTGCCCCTATCGGGCCACGAAAAACACCAAAGTGGTTTATTTAGGTGCCCCCCGAAATAGTAGGGTTGGATGAACAAGTTTTCTCACATACAAAGCTTTCCACATTTATGAGTAACAAGAGTCGTGTGAGGGACTTTTCAAAGTTTGCACCAGCAGCCACTGTAGTGCAATTGCATATGAATCTGTGAAAGACTGGTTATGCCTTCTGGGTTTTGTTATACAAGTATAATCTGTATAATAATACAAATATATATGTGATATAAGACCTTTCCTTTGTTCGTGCAGGCACCGCCCACAGTTACTATTGCCGTACTGTTGTTTGAAGTTGTCCTCCATAATTCGTGCTGTATACACTTCATTTTTCTCATTTAAAAATGGCAATTACATCTCTGACTCAGGCCATTTGCTCTTTTGAGCCGATTTCCAGGAGAACCTTACGCATGCTAGTAAAAGGATACCTGTATATGAAGGGAGTGTGGAGTCCTTTCACACCAAATGCCGAGCGTTAACCATCAGCACCCACAGCTCAGGCATGTTGCCAGCTGTAGGAAATGACCCCCCCCCCCCAACAATGCTGTTCTCACGAATGTGTCCTGTGCAAATGTTTTTTACGCATTGCTGTGTTAAATTACCCTTTGGCCACTCAGATGCGGACAAGCAGGCCACTGCGTTGGATCAAAGCGCCGTTCAGTCCTGCGGTTCAAGGGCCCGTTGGAGAACAGCAGTGAGCCTCAGTGAGCTGGACCTTTATTCTTTCCATGTTCTTTATAAGTCTGTTTGGTTTGTGTTCCTGGTGCTTTGAATAATGGGACATGAGGGCAGGAGGATCTTTCCCCACCCACTGAGGTGGGGGAAGATCCTCAAGTGAGGCCTACTTGTGGCCCACAAAAATGGGCTGATGTCACATCATCTCTCAGCTATAATTCCAATACATCAATAACCTTCTGGAGTTTTGATATGACACAGAGAAACTTCAGCATAATATACATAATATTTATACTGGTGGTTGATGGAATTCTGTCACAATGTATTTGGAATATTTATTTTAAGTTTTTTTTGTACAAAAAGTTTGTACAAAAAGTTAATATTTCTTAGCAGTATAGTTCAAGGAAATACTGTACTGCATGGTCATTGTTGACAAAGACTGCAAATAAAATGATTTGTTTTTATATTCAATGTAATGTATAACATTCTTTAAATTTGGATATGTATTTCCAAGAACCTCAGTATCAAATTTTAGTGATGGTTATAACATGTTAAATCAGAATTTTTTATTTGCAGTAATTTAGGGCCCAAAAAAAAAAAAAAAAAAAAAAAAATCCCAAGCATAGATGAACAAGGAACAATGGAAAACAAAAGCTGTTATAGACAAATAACAATAAATATAAAAAAGTAAATAAAAAAAATACAAATTTGCAAAATTAAAAGAGAACCCAGGTTAGCATTTAGCAGGCAGCGTGGTGGTTAGTGCTGCAATGTTAAAAATGAGAGCTCAGTCCCTGCTTCTGCTGCAGGACCTTTGATCTTTAGTGCTTCTCCTGAATGAAGACAGTAAAAATGTCTGCGCTACTGTATGTAAGCGGGTAAATAATGATATACCATAGCTTCGTGCACAAACATAACATCCTAAAGCCACACTGGATGGAGACATCGGCTTAAAAAAAAAAAAAAAAAAAAATCATCAATAAGAAATTATTCCCAAGGACAAAGATGTTTTGTGGCATCTGTAACCGACTTTTAAAACTTCTTAATACGCAGCATTAACAACACAGACTGTCGTACGTGTCTTCGGGATGAGGCACCAGGAGCCGGATCGTCCGTAACGTCAGGCCTCCTTCCCTCCCCGTCTTCAGCGGCACAGCTGGGGGAATGCTGGCGAATTCGGGGCGGCTGGGCCACACTGCGGGGTTTGGCATCGCCTCGCTGGGCCCAGTCATGCAGGAGGCAGCAACTAAATAGGAGAAGCGCAAGGTGCGCTGTGATTTGACACGTGTGCTCAAGGCGGCGAGCGTCCGCTGCGTGCAGGGGGTTGCGCGCTGTAAGTGCCGTGGGATGAAATATCGTACTGAGGTGCATGCGATTGCTGTATCCCAGGTACCCGGTGACAGCTCATTTGATCCTTAGGCTCGGGCTAAAGAGGTTGCCTAATTACTTTCCATTAAAACTCACCCCCTAATCCGGAGCCACTCTTGCATGACGAATGTCTTGGGCTGCAGCTGCACGAGCAGCGCGCTTTACCCCCTCCCTGAGTGCCAGCTTCCCACCCCCTGAGGGGACAGCAGTTACTCTGGGCCCGGGGAGCCCGGAGGTGCCGGAGTCCTGCCTCATGCGAACCCGTCCGGCTTCGGTCCGCGTACTCCGGTACCGCGCCGTGCGGTGAAAGCTGAGGGTTATACGAAACGCTTGTGTGTATTCATTGCATGCAGCTTGCATTTATTCATCTAGTTCGTGCTTTCCTCCAAGGCCACTTACAGTGTTAGGTCTGAACACCAAGTTGCTTGAACTAATCTACCCAATTATATACATTTATAATTTTTACTGTATCAATTCAGGGTGAGCACAATGGTCAAGGACACTACAGCAGGAGCAGGGATTCAAATCCAGGTGTCTGAACTGCAAGGCCGTGGCTCTAAAAATTCCCCACCTGCTGCGTGCGCTTACACTGCCGTATTTATTATATGGCAATCATTAATATGGGCACGGTCTTGTGCCTGCATTCATTGCACAATAGACACCCAGAGGAGATTATTAGTTTTGCAATTCGGAAATCTTTCGGTCTTATTTCGGTGAGTAAAACAAGCGTTTGTTCAAAACCGATGTGGAGTTTGGCAGCTTCGCATCGGGGCCAGGCTGGCCCCCGTTGCTCTTTAGAGCCTCACATGCTAGCTGTTGGGAGTCGGGGTTTGTACTGAATGACAACAGGCACAGAGCAGATTAAATATAGCGCATTAAATATATAATTTTGCAGTGCAGAACTTCTAAAGTTTTTGATTTGGTTTTATGCTTCATAAAATTAAGACACTTGCATTGAATTGAGCAACTTGGCTAGAACTAAATTTAATGAAATGGCTACTCTGGGTAGCGATTAAAATCTAAATTTTTCCATCCGATTTACAGTAATAATTTTTTAAAAAAAAAGATAACATTAACAAGGCCATAGAGGATTCATTGTAAGTTTGTTCCCAATCGGGAATATTTAACCAAACCATTTATATTGTTCTACTCAGAAAAACTTTCAGTTCATTTCATTAATTTTTAGTTCATTCATTTCTGTAGATTTGGATGTGTTTTCAAAGCCCAAAACTCATGAACAAATGTTCAGACAAAATAGAACATTTTCAGTACGGTTCTGTCAATCTGTCAAACTGTAAATGTCCCATGAAGAAAGCTGGCAGCCCTTTAGGATAGAGCAGAGCAGACCCCCCACGTCCACCTGGGAAGAAAAGCAGGTGGTACTTTGAGCCCCAGGCTCACAATGAGCCCGGTCTGCCACTTCCAGTGTGCAGCAGTTTGCTCACATGATGCTCCTGTTTAAAATTTTTGTAGCTTACGTTACACACGCTCATATAGAGATGGAAACCCTGCGGGACCGAAACCAACAACCTGAGAGGTCATTCGATCTCCTAGCTCTGTGGTGACACTGGGAGTTGAAAGAGTCACTCCAGTTCACATCAAAAAGTTCCAGAGAACTGCAATATGACCATGAATCTGTGAAGGTGCTTCTCCACAGCACTGAAGACAAAATTCAGAAAGAATGAATCAGTGTGAGCGTGAACATGTGTGTGTGTGTGCGCATTTTTCCAAGGTGTATCCTGCCTCCTGTGCTACACCTCCAGGACAGGCTGTAGACCACCATGGCCCTGGATTGGACAAGTGGTTACTAATAACAAAGCATCCAGAGATGGATGAAATGGAAAAACAACTCTTTAAATGTTGTATACACACTGGTGGCCCTCCTATTCATGTGCGTGCTTCTGCTTGACATTTCTGGCAATTAGAGCAAAGCAAATATTTTCAGCCCTTTTACAAACACAAGCTGTTGCACGTGAAGCTCGAACAAAAAAACGCCATCAATAATGAAACAATGCAGGCGCTAATCCTGCTTCCTGCCTTATAAATTAATGTTTGCTTGTTTCCCCATTGCTATGTGAGGGCCTCACCCGCTTTTCACACATTTGAATTATTTTAAAATAAATGGAGATGTACACGTAACCGGTCTACACCGGGTTCAAACAAAGGGGGAGGTTCTCTTTTCAACTCATATCATCTATAATTTAAATTAGAGATTAGAGACTATGGATAATCTCTAACCTTTGACCTGCACAGGGCACCAGCCATGCTCTGCACCATCACTCCATTGCTTTTATTTTGTGGCTTAATACACCAGACTGAAGAACAGATGCTAAAAAGAAAAGAGTGGTAAAGAGTGGTATATCAGTTTATCAGGTATTTCTGAGATCTATAACTGGTGTACAATATAGGAGAAAGTGTAACTGTGGCTAGTACATGTTCACACATTTATATATGTACAGTATACCAGAGGCACAGTTACTTCCCCCAGCTTCAGTTATTTTAAATGATTAAAAAAATTATACATATATTTTAAAAATGTTCTAAATGCAGCATTACCTCGATTAATACTCCCTCTTACAATGCCATTTTATGATGGTACTCTTATTTCACCCTTTGAACAATTTATCCTAACTTATTCTTAAAAAAAATTTCTAAAAATATTTCAAAACAATTCATACATATTTGTTTTCCAACATTATCATCATCATGAAAGGCATAACTAATCTATTGTGTGCTCTGTTGCACACGTAGTTTCCAGGCTCCATTTCTACAATATGTTGTACTGATGGCCTCTTACAGCTGCGATTCATTAAGCTCCACCTTTCGACAACACACCTAGAGCCCTAATCCCGGTACTGCGGTACTTCTGCGATTTCTACCGGCAGTTTGTCCCTCGATCACGGCAGTCGCCCACCAAAGCTTGCGAAACTGACGTACAGAAATCAGATAAATTACATTAAAAATCCTGTACTGCGCTCCATGAGAGCCATAGAGTATTCTGACATAAGGGAATAGGTATAAGGGATTAAAAGAAGGAAACTGAAATATCATCATCATTATCATTACTATTATCATCATTATTATTATCATTATTATTAATAATGATAATAATAACAAGAACAAGAACAACAACGGTGGTGGTCATGCAGGAGTGAGAGCACCGAGTGAGGCCCCTCTCCAGGTAGAGCAGCCTGTTTGAAGACGGCTGCGCAGCCCCGGGCTCCTGGGGGCCACGGCAGGACCGAGCCAGAGATGCCTGGTATAATTAGGGTGCAATGACCTTCTCATTAGAGCAGGGAGCCTCACAATTTCGTCCCCTTTTCTCCTAATAAATCCAGGCCGCAGAGACAATCTTGGGATATCAAAGCAATTCTCTAAGATATTTATTAGAGTAAGAATTACGAAAACACACAGCAGAACCTTTGAATTACAGGCGCTAATGTATGCGGAGCCAAATGAATGGCTTGTCTTTTTTTCCCTGTCTTGTAGCTTAAATTTTTCATTACAAATTTCCAGGGCTTCAAAGTGCCACGGCACAGCCAGCGTCTTTCTTCTCGCCCGCGTGACAAAGAACTGTCAAAAAACCGTCCCCGTGTTTGTTACCGCTCGACCCCCCTCCTTCCATCTAAATGTCAGATAACTTGGTTTAAATACGGCACAGCATTCATCCTCCGGAGCAGCTTGGTGGAATGGAGGGGAAAGGGGTGGGGGGGATACAGCGGAGGCCATCTAAAAGGCTTCTAATTGATGCTGCTCATTGATTTTTCTTTTTTGCTTGTTTCTGAGCGATATTTTCTGTGGAAAGAAGAAAATATGAATCAAGAAAGCGCTCTCATTAAACTCATTAGCAACCTGACGCTAGCGGAGGACGTTGCCGTTCTTTGGCACATTCTGGAGCTTAAAAGCACATTTACAGGTCCCTGCTTAGTGTCACCAGAAAAGCGACTTTGTGAGACTGGGAAGGGAACTTTTCAAAGCCCTGGATGGCCTTGGGGCCTGATGGCCGTCATTCAGACATCGCTGCTGGAAATCCAGCGTGTCAGCGGATGCACCTGCACCTACATTGTTAGCCCTCTCCTCACCAGTGCTGTCAACATGCTCACCACACTTATTTACTGCTATACACAGAACCACCTGAAAATGTGAAAAAGTCAAGTTTGTAGGGTTCATGTGTCCTACAGAACTGATCTGAATGTAAGGCTGCAAGGTAATATGTAAAAGGACACAAACTTGACCTCCTTGTAAAGTAATACTGTTAAAACTTGTACTGGATTTCACTGATGTACCTGGTTATATTGACCCATTCAGTACATTTAAAAGGGTTTCTAACTATTTAAAAGAAATGAGATCATGCAATACTGTCTTACTACTGTTACTTTGCAGGCTTGCACCCAGAACCCACAAAATTGTAATCTTAACTCATTATGTCACCTACAATGATAAAGCAATATTTTGTTTTTTTTTTTTTTTAAATGAGAGGTGAGGTTGGTGGCTTCATTTTTGTATGTCAGTATGATGTGAGCCAGATATAAATCGAAATCTTGCACAGCAGCATTTACAGTAAAACATATATAAAATAACTGATTATAATATTACAGTATAATAAACACATTTATGCATACACATATACATGTGATTTCTTGGTTTGTTTTTGCTGCATTATCGCTGTAGAGGGATACATGCAGATCTTTCTTCTCTGCTCATCACTCAAACAAAACAGCTTGGCTGCCTGACATTTTATTGCAAAATGATAAGAAATGAGGTACACTGCGCTTAACACAACGGGCAGTCGACAGCTGGACTGAATGGGACTTCAGGAGCAGTGGGTGGAAGTGGATGGTCAGAAAACATTAGCAACATCAGAGGGTTAGTGTGGCGCCTGAGGCCTTTGTCAGCTGTGAGTGGTGCCACAATGGGGTAGAACTACATGGACGGTCACATATTATATGGTGAGGGCGAAAAGTAAGGTTGGAGGCTTTTTTGGGGGAAAAGAAGTAGTAGGAAATTTGTTCTTCCACAGCATGTGCTGAGATGGTAGGTTGGAAAAATAAGGGGGGAAGGTATAAGACTGTACTTTCATATTTTCATTTATCTTCATTTATTATTTTACCCGACACTTTTCCTCCAAACAACTTACAATACTGAACTGCTTACAATGATTTACTAATTTGTACAGCAGGGTTTTAACATCTACCGTATCCATTTAGGGCATCTTGTTCAAAGGTACGACAACAGGAGAATTCAGAATTGGGACCTTTGAACTCTAACCAGTATGCTGCTTCTTGTTTCCAAAAGACACAATTTAAATATTATTATAATATCAAGGATGAAGTATATCATATTTAATAAGAGTTGAAACCTTTTTAGCAACAATAAGCTCAACCTAATGCTTTGTGTAGCTGCGGATCCCACCTGTGAAGAACAATGAAGCCATAATTGTTTCAGTGAAAATTACGCATTTCACTGCTACCTGATTCTGTGGTTGTACACAGTACGAAAGCTCAGGGGGGAGGAGGAAAAAAAAAAACAAAAAAAAACAAAAAAAACTTAGATATCATTAATTTAAATGTGATAAGTAAAAAGCTAAAATGAATGCAACTTTATTCCCCACATATAAAACTCTAAATGATTACAGATTCAAAATTTTATCCTCCCTTCCGGAAAAAAATTACTGGGCAACTTTATAATCTATGTTCATGACTTGCAGGGCAGAGAGTTTACATCATATCTGGGCATAATCCGCGTGGCCAACATGTCTGTACAGGCCCAGGTTCGAGGGTCTGTATAAATTAATCACAGTGACTTCACTCCGTAAGATGCATTAATAAGAAATGACAGCTGTAACTAAACAGCAGAATTAAAATAAAAATTAGAGTGCACTAGAATTTATTAAAAAAAAAAAAAAAAGTCACTGTATTCTTCCTCAAGACTTCAACTGCTGCTGTTCTTTCAAAGGAGGATGTAAATGAAAAGGCTAAATTATGCCACAAACGAAAGGCGCACTTGTGCCCGCCTTTGGTGGCACTGTGCCGCGCGTGCGCTTATTTGGCATTGAGCGGAGGTATGCGGTGCTTGCACAAAAACCCCTTTTGACTGTGCTCCGCACCCGATGGCACCAGGGCTTTTGTGGTGAATACACATTGCTGGTGAAGCCGTTGTCAGAGCTATGGTTACTGCAGTCGCACCACCTGTGGCTTGCCATCACGGTTTTACCCGGAACCTGGTCACGACGAACATCTGGGACACTAACATTGCAGCAGCAGCAGCCGCTGTAAAAATGAAATGCCTCGATAACATGCACGCACACACACACACACACACACACACACACACACACACACACACCCCTCATCAGAGCCATTAAGCTGACCTTCGGTCCTGTTCAGATGGGCGCAGAAAGCACATTATTAGCAGTAATTGATTTAATTTATTTATTACCACTTTCAGATGCATTCTGGGAGGTCCCCTGCGTGCCATAAATTTAAACCGGCTGATGAATAAAGGATCACACAGAGCAAAGAAGCGAGGGATTAGTGCGGTGCCGAGTGGATCTGAATGTAGCGTTTACTGGAAAACACACAGAGCAAAGCTAACAAATGCAGAGGCAATGCCATTCCTATCACAAACTAGGGGAGGTCTCTGGTTTCCCTCACTGTGTAATAAGCTTATGTTTGTTTTATGCAATGAAGAGGTGTAACAGAATTCTGGAGACTTGTCCTCAGTTGGGTTAGGGCCATTCCAGCACTGATCCTGCAGTAGAAGATCAACTGTACCACTTTAAAGAGGGCTGCTAAGGATTAAGGGTTAGAGACCAGGAGCTTCCCCAGCCTATGATTTATCCATTTAGCAGACGCCTCTCTACAAAACAATGTGCAATTGTCATTAAACAGTACTTAGCTCGCAGGGTTATTCAAAGTGAATGGTGGTGATAAATATACCACAACCACGGTAATCTCTCACAGGCAGTACTTATCCACCCGTTCAATGGCGCTCACACTTATCTACTCGGATATACAATCATTAAGGGCAACTTGGGTACCGGCTCATGCGAAACACAACACCCCAGACTGTTGGAGGAAACAAACACTTGCAGGAAACAGGTGCAAGAACGTGTGCATGTCACAGACTGTGCTGGACTTGAACCTACTGTACATCCAAGCCTGCAGTCCAGCAGCTATGGGGCACCAGTGCTACCTGCTGCACCACTGTGCTGCCACTTTAGGCAGCAGGAGACGAATGAGCTAAAATAAATAATAATAATAATAATAAAATCCAAGTGAGCTTTTAAACCCAACTGAACGGTGCATCATCGTTACACCAACATACTTAAAGGTTTTTTTTATGAAATTTATCACATAATTTCCTCCACAGCAACTTATACTGTGAAGCTCTAAAATTATTGACCCATTTGTGTAGCTTGCCATTTTTTGCTGGAGCAATTTAGGTTAAGCACCTTGCTCAAGTGCACTAGAGCAGTAGGTGGGTCTTGAACCCATTAAATAAACTCACTACTGCACTGTTTTGTCATTTCTCACATCATAATACTCAAACACCAACAATCATAGTTAATAAATCACAAACTGCAAGACACACTGTATGTGGAAACAATCAGAGGGAACCATGTCTATTCCCCCTCCTTTGGTTTTTAAACTGAGACTGAAACTTCTCCATCCCTCTGGACCCCTTTCCTTACTTCATTAAACTGGAACCATGACAAAAGGCCTTGTGTGCCCCATGTCTGCCTTTAGCGCCGCACGCCAATCTCCGGTTCTTTCTGCATCGCACAGCAGGTCCCAGCACCACTCGGCTCTCAATGTGGCGACCGAGCGCGCGTGCGAGTAGGGGGCCGGCGGTGGCGTTCCAGGGGCCGGGGCACCCCCTCGCTGGGCGGCAGGATTACCCACAGGCGGCCCTTCGTGCGGACCGCTGAAAAGGGCTGTGAGGGACGTCAAAGAGGCCGAGTGTCAGACTCCCGTCACACTTCCACCACAAATCAGGTAGGACAGCCCTGCAGCTCACAACAGCTTCAAACAGAATAGACTCATATCAATAATAACAAAAATGATAATGCTAATAATGGTTAATGGCAACCTGGACTACACTGCATGTCTTCTGAAAGATGCTTTATAGAAAATCTAGTGACTTTCATCATAAATCCGTTCAATCTCATCACTTCAGCAAAGATAAATGATCAACGGAGCCCAAATATACAACAGCATTATCTGTTTGAAAAAAAAGAATCGTATTTTGTTGAGCCCCCTCAGCTGTGACATTTCACATTTATTATTTAGCCCAAGTGCATGTGAAGAAGACATGGCTGCTGCAAAATGTCTCGAACCTGCAACTGAGTGACGTGGTTAAGGACACTGCCCACTGCGCACCTGTGCTCTGTCATGTTCCCGGCTTCACGGGGGCAACACCTCCAGGAGAAGGTTTCCGGGTCAAAAGCACTGCAGGACCATAGTTGGTGGGGTCTTAATGCCTTCCCATCAAGGCCAAGCCAGGATAAACCCCCATGCCTCTCTTAAAAATTAATTTACTGTCAATAATTAAAGGCTTATTATTTGTACTCCGAGAGGGTTGCGGCTTTGGTGCTAAATGCACGAAGCGAAATGCACAGTTAATAACAAGGCCTGTAATGGACAGCAGAGATGGTCCTCTCTGTCCTTGTTTCATATAAAAAATTTAAAACGGGAGTTTTGATTTTCTACCAGAAAAGGACAAAAAGGAAAAATATAAATCTGTAATGTTACTTCATATTAAAAAAACCAAAGAAGTGGGGTCCCTCGGCGTCACTTACTTAAAGACAACTGATACGGCAAAATTGCAACATTTTTCCTTTTTATATATTATTTATATACACCTTACTGGAAGAAGAAAACAGTTCAGTTTCCTAGAAATAAAACAAAGAAATCCATTTGGAAAAAATGGCCAAACATGACAATATTGTGTAAGATGGCAGACTTTGGCAAAACTGAAATGGTGGTGATGCTGAGTGGAGAACAGAAAAGTGAACGACTGAAACAGAGAGCTTCAGTAGAAGAGGGGACAGGAACAACTACAAATTGAAGGTCAGAGGTCACACACGAAGATGAGCTCGAGGCCAAACATTAGCACATGTATAAGAAAGAAAAAAAAAGAGTTTTGCATGATCTTCACAGACACGGGACATACAAAGGCAAGAGCTGAAGGCCCAGACGGCAGATGGGAGGAAACAGATGCAAAGCCCAGAACAGAACCTTGGGGGACCCCAGCATCCAGAAGCCAGAGAGCAGGAAGACATTTCTGGGGGGGAATGCAGCAGCTGGACACAAACAAGTCGGCCGTTGCCAGTCAGGCGTTTGTACATCTGATCATTTTTGTTGCACTTCATGCCGATGCAGCTATAAACAACAGAGGGCATTTAAAAACAAACAAACAAACAAACAAACAAACAAATAAAAGGATCAATGATGCCACAGCATATATGATCCTTAAAATATTCAAATCATTCTCTGCAGTATTGTTGTGGATATTTGAGGCCTAAGTAGAGACTGTGAGGCAGGGTGCATCATGGATGGGATGCTAGCCCATCGCAGGGTAGCCAAACACAGACATATTTAGAGTCACTTTGTCTCTTGAAACATCTCTTTGGACTGTGGGAGGAAACAAAAACCCACATAAACACTGGGAGATCATGCAGGCTCCCCAGAGGGTGAGGATTTGAACCCAGCACTACTGATAACCGTTCAAATTTCCAATAATGCATCAAACACCCGCGTTCCAATATCAGTTCCGCATTAACATTCTGCACCAACACCCCGCCAACTATGCAGCATTCGTACCGCGGCACAGCGATGACGGGAACATGTCTCCAGGACTGTCTCAGCATCATCAGCTCATCTTCTCAAACTTCTTCAACCAGATGACACGCCAGGAGCCTCATCAGTCAAATAAAGAACGTTGGTAATAATTTCCAGAACTGCCATTACTTAACAGTAGATAGGATCTGTTGGTTGTTAACTTCACACAAACTTTTTTTTGGGTTCATAAGTGATGGGGGGGCGTTTTATTGTTTGTTATTGTTGTTGTTGTTGTTATGACTGCAGCAGGAGACCATGTTGAGTACAACTGAGGATTGGGAGCCCGCATGTGGGAATGGCTGCAGGATCCCACGCTGGTGTAAACAGAGGGAGGGTAAACATACACCAAGGCGTCTACGTTCCATTGTTTTTAGGCATCCTGTATAATTAGATGAATGAATCGCTCACATCAAAGACGTCTTTGCAGACTCGCACGCCCCAAAAACTGACGCTGCAGTCCCCTTCCTCTCCGCATCGCAGCCTGGAGGCTCAGAACATCACCGGGTGAACACAAGGGTTTGGAGGACTCAGGATGTGAAATCGCACACTCACGCTCCTGGCTATACTGTGTTATTCTGCACGCTTGTCATTGTGCTGCAGTCCCTCTTGGTGTGGCATGTTTTTGTACTGCTGTATTTATCAAGTAAACAGATCTCCATTTTCTGTGTATTGTTTTTGTCCGCATTCTCCGAAAGCACAGTGCGGCGAACTCAACACCAAACCTCACAAACTGTTCTGTACTTTTCTGAACTGGAAGTGCAGCAGAATGAAACGTTAAATTTAGCTCAAGCCCCTGGGCTGCATGTTTCAGCATGGGCTTGAACAGGGACAGTGTGTGGAATTTGCATGTTCCTGCAGGTTCTCTGGTTTCTACCCACAGTCCAAAGACATCTGTTTCACCAAACAGTGACTCTGTCTGTCTGTGTGAGAGAGAGAGAGAGAGAGAGAGAGAGAGAGAGAGAGAGAGAGATACTGACACCCCACTCTAGGTGTACACATCCGTAGCACCGCCAGCCCAGACTCTAGACCACTTTCACCTTTTACTGTACAAACAGTTGCTTCCATCTCCATTCTCCATGCTGAGGCAAATAGCTACTGTCTTCTGTGGTCTCGGTAAAATGCTGGTGTGAAATGTGGTCAAGTGATGGGTTGGGTACAAACAAGGTTTCCTGCAATGACCGAAAGAAAGGTTTTTGCCCCTGTGTGTTTAAAGCTAGTCATTATTTAATAGGCACTAGTTAAAAGCATATGCAAAATTGACTTCGATCCCAAAAAATGTTTTATATGGTAAAAAATGATATACATAATATATTGCAAATTAATATTCATGATCTGAGAGCTTTCAGTAATTCTTATGTGAGCTCCATTCCTACTGAAAGCTTTAATTTTCAAAAGGAGAAAAAAAAAATTAAACAAAGAGTCAAGGGATTACACTTGTACGGCAGCAGCAGAACCACTGAACAAGGTACAGCCTGCTATATAAATGGATAATTTTAAGTTGCGTATTTATGTTTTAATAAACAACTTTCTTATTAAAGACTGTATTAATAGAACAGAATTTATGGAACATTTTTTGTCTCCTTATAGAAAGATATCAGCTAAATAAAAGTTAAGAATAATCTGGCTAAAGTCACCAGTTTTTTTTTTTTTTTTTTTTTTTTTTAATTTTATTTGTTGTTAAGTAAATTTATTATTTACTTAAGTCACCTAAAGGAGTACTGCTGCTCTCGCTTACCTTTACCGATACTGGGGACTCCGTGCACATTATCGGAGTACCACAGTAAAATTCGCCCTCAGCTTGGCAGCGTGCCGTACACCGGCCAGGTGGACAACCACGTCAGAACCGGTGCCGTGTTATCTCTGTTAAGCGGTACCCCGGGCTACACCATGACTGCACAGTTAACTGACAGCAGGAAGTGCTCTTGTCTCTTCTCACCTCCCACTAGACCCCATGTTAACATGGTTAGATCACACGTGAGACGGCGTGCATAATTATGGGCCCCCGGCAGAGGCCTTGAGAGTCCAGGATGTGTTTGACTGCATTTCCAGAGCCAACAACTACAACCATCATTCAAACTCCGCGCAATTCGACAGGGTCTCACACAAGCCAACAGAATCCTGACAAGGTGCTGGAATCTTCTGAGTTGAGCCTTAAATGCCCTGTCAAACGCAGCATATTATAAACACCTTTTTTCAAAAAAAAAAACTAACTGTATCGTTGCTGGGGGATTCTCTATGCTCAAAGCACAAATGGCCTGTGGCCATAAGGAGGGGGAAAAAAAAAAGAGCAGATAAGACCCAGATGAGGCAAATCTGCTTACTTTATTAGCTGGAAGCCCCTCGGGGAGGCAGAGTCCATGAAGTGTCAGGACCCATTAAACATGTAATTCACATAACACACACGCGCACACACGCAGTCCCTGTACTTTGTTATTAAAAAGACGAGCATTGCCGTGGAAATTAAATAAATAAATAAAAACACTGATTAAATTTTAAGCAGCCGGTAGGCAGATAGTTTGCCCGAGGCGTATCTGACAGTTTCAAAGGGTGTTTTTATTAATTTTGTATTTTGCATTTTGTTAGTGGAAAGCGTCAACTCCCCCTGGGAGGGACACACGCTATAGCTGGCAGTGCCTGTGGCGAGGGAGGGGCCTACAGCAGGGGGTACGGTCGGCCACCTAGGCAAGACAAGTCTGTTTAAACACTCGGAGAGATTCCAAGCTCCTCAGACCCAATCTTCACAGCCCGAAGCCCCTCCAAAGGCTCCTGCAGACCACCGCTTACAGTGGACTGTGGCTCCTAACAGGCTACAGTTAAGGCAAGTAGCTTAGAATGAAAGATTAGAGGAAACATTGTCTAGACCGAATGAAAAATAAATCCGGAGCTATCCACAAAAAAAAAAAAAAAAAAAAAAAAAAAAACACTTTTGGAATTTGGTTGAGAAGTTTAAGGTTTGTGGTTCTGTATCCACCATTTCAGAATTGTGTTATTCAAATAGTGGGTCATATTACTTTGATATGACTATTTTGATGCCCAGGGTCTTGCAGGGCCAGAAAGAAGGAAAAAATGGAAGAGGGTCAAAGGTGAATACAATGCTTCTGCTTGTCGCAGCGGGAAGACTTCAAGGAGAACTTGCACAAGAGACGAGAAGTTTGAAAATAATTGACAACCACCACATCGGTGAAGACGCACGTATGGAACGAACCACCCTTGTTCCACTGCCTTGCCCATAATATATTTTTACCTCTCTAACAGCTAAAATCATGGTACTAAACTCACAAACTCATTCACTTTTGTGCACATTTTAAAAACATGTGCTTTGTGTCAGCACCAAGTGGCAGAAGTGTCATTTAAAACCAGCACGGACCCAGATGAGCTGCTGGAAACTCTGTAATCGAAAAGGAATTCAGCGGACGTGACAGTAGCCTCGGGGTAACAAAATGTCATAGGTCTGTAAGAAATAATTTACAACACAAATGCACTGTTCATGTCACTTTGAATATTAACTGCAAATTAACTTGTTAACCACCTGTGAGATGATATTTTGTGCTCTTTCACCCAGCATTACCACCCTTCCCTTTGGCAGCATCCACAACCTTGCGTTCAGTCTATTCCCAAACATTCATATTTTACGCACAGAGCACAGGCTTTTTTGTATTAAAAATACAACTGGTTATTGTAAAGCACATTCAGATCAGTTACTGAGAAGCACTATGATAAGTCGCAATACTGTCAGTACTGAGCAATTGTTAATCGTGATGGATGTAAAAATGGAGGGCAGTGTGAGCATAGTTCAGACCCAGTGTGTGCAACCAGTAGAACAGGGACCGTCACTGTTAGTATCCCTTCAGGTAAGTTATCATTAACTAGCAGAACATGACAAGACTTCACCTGACTTCATTCCGCCAGTAAATGTATAATAAAGACTGAAGACTGCTAAGTGCTGAAACATCAGAATGTCAAGAATGCTTAATGTTACTGGGGAGACAGGAGTACCGCGGTGAAAACACACAGCCAAAGTCACCATCTTGTCCAGGCTGCAGCAGAACCATGAGAAGCCAAAGCCATCTAAAAGAACAAAATTGTAATGTAGGAAGCAGGTGCAGGTATAGATTCAAATATAGAAATGGAGGTTGTTTAAAACAATATTTCATATCTGTGTGAAACACCTGGTGGAGGTGTATATCAGATGTCAACTGCATGGTTACAAGTACTGCAAAAGGAGTATAAATCCTAACCAGTTGTCACGACAGTATTGCATGGCTATTATGTACAATACTAGGCCACTGCAGTTCCTGTGTGCAGAAAGAGTTGGCTGGAGCGCATCTTTTGCAGGGATGTTTTGGCAACATGGACCAACCTTCTCAAGTTCATGGGATAAAGGAAGTACTTTGGAAATGCAGGAGGGCACCAAAAACAAGACCCAGCCTTGTGCGATAACTCTCAGATGTTGCATGTACAGCCAGATGTAACTGGATCAGAACCCAAAGGCAAAAGCAAGCCATTCCCATGTGGGCGCCTTTACTGGGGGTACAACCTGTCGGGCTCTCGCACCATCATCTCCTCAGCTGCTGTCTTTGGGTATTTCAGAAGTCCAAATGTGTGCTGTGACACAGAACAGCTGTCTGAAAAACAGCCACAGTTGTGGCCCAGACCCCGCAAACAATGTGGGACATGTTTAGCACCAAGTGGGTGTAAGGTTAACTCACTGGGAAATTCAGCACCAGGTACATGGGCCAATAATCAAAATATGTCTGTACTGCACATTGACAGCAGCTCTCTGTTGAAACAAATTTGTGCTAATATACATGCCATTTTCTCGTGTATTTTAACTTGTCTCTGCTAATTTCTTTCACGCAGACGGAAGGTGGTATTACAGTTAAAGCTGTAACCTTGCAGTCAAAGGGCTCTGGTTTAAGTCCCCACTCCTGCTGCAGAAGCCTTGAGCAACCTGCCTACTCTGTATGAATACAGTAAAAACTACCCAACCGTATAAAGTGGGAAACGTTACCTTTGTCAACAAACCTAATATTTTGGACAAAGATGTCGCTCGAAGTTGAATACCCATAGATTTGCAGCCGCCAACAAGCCATCAGTTTATCACAAATGATATCGCTTTGATGTACCAATTCAACATTTTAAAAGCAATTTTTTATAATAATTAATGAAAATCCTTGAGACATACTGTATGCACCCAAAAGAAAACGTGGAAAACGCGAGCATGAATCCGTTCATATTGCTGTATGACAAGGAGTTTCTTTTAAAATGCAGCGATATCCTCATAATAAAGACGTCACCCCCCCACCCCCCCTTGGTTTGCCGTGATCATTGGGTGAATTAGGGCAAAGCAGTCGTGCACCTTGACATTGGGCAGCATTAACAGTATTTTTCCACCCTTTCAAAATCAATTTCTATTCTAAACGCCCGCGACACAGAGCCCGAGTAGCGCACAGCGCAGCCTACAGGAAGACGCCACTTACTTACAGCTCCCCGAAATAGTTCATTAGCCAAACGGCGGCTTCCTGCGACGTCTATATTCAAAAAATATAAACCCGGCGCCATGGTTATCAGGCCCTCCACCGGCATATTTACTTATTCATTGCAAGCACAACGCTTTTGAAGTCGGATCTGACAGGGAAGGAACGTGACAGGCACTCGGCCTATTCGAACGCACGAGGAGCAGCGCTTTGTTTATTAAGATTAATTCGGAATAAATCTAATATAAATCACCACATTACACATAAGTGATGTGTTCAAAGCGGCACACTTAAAAGGCTGGTGAACGCAGGGGGTTTTTCTCTCCCCCCCCCACGCTACGCCGCACGCTCTTTTTGACCGTGAGCCGAACGTTTCAAATGGAGTTGGGACACGGCACACGGAGCTGGAAATAGGCCCCGCACAAAGGGCGTTCGGCACCGCCGCTTTAAAGCGGTCCGAATTAAAGAACCACTCAGTGGCGGCGGTGTACTCTGCCCAATTACTAGTTAACCGTAAATATGTTAATACGTGTGCCTCTGAACACAGTTGTTTTAAAAAGACACATGAATCTGCACCCCAAAGCCTTCTTCATTACAAATATTTGTTCCCCAACCTTGATCTGATGTTTCTTTATTCAGCGAAGGGCTGATGTGCTGCTGAAGTGCTGAATTTCCTCTATAGGAAGAGCACTCTGCTGTAAGAGCAGCCATTATGGTGGTATAATGGAGGACGAGAGGCGGCGGCGGCAACAGCGAGGGCTGAGCGGCAATCAATGTGCGTCTTCAGACATGGAGCCGAATGCCTACCGAGGGTCACGTGGAAGAAACAAGAACGATGGGGGGGAAGCGGGGCACCGGTGCCACGGGGTCTCCATTCAGTTCCCCACTGTCTGGGTCTTGACAAAATACCGGAGCATCTCAGGTGACAGCTTGCATGCTAATATGTTGGCAAGTGTGAAGTAGCTGCTCTTTCATGATGTGCTCGGGAAATAAAATCCCTTGAAGTAGTCACATTTCCTATAGTATACCTTTCACGCACGCGAGCGCACGCACCTTGCCTTTGAAAAAGTATTCAGACCTTTCACTGGATAACAATATTCAAAATAATACTCAAAATGAATTTCTGTATGCCCGTATGAATTTTGGAGCAAAAATATCTTTTAAAGACAAAACTGAATTATGCCGTTTGCACAAGTATTCCAACCTTTACAAAATGAGCTAAACTAGTTACCCAGTTAGTTAAATCGTCTATGCTGGTGATCCGTAACAGCGGTTCGGAACAACCGATCACAGGTTTCACAATAAAAACATCTGTATCAGCGGTCCCTCGGTCAAGATATAAAAACTGAAGCACTTATCAATTGATTGTTTTATCATCTTTTGTAAAAATGTGTGATTTTGTCTGGGTTTCTGAATACTTTTGTAACGCAGCCAATTTCTACCTCAAGCCTCAGGTGTACCTCTGGCTCTGGTACTCTGATCCTGGAGCCATACAGCACTGACCAGAGGCCTGTGTCTTTTTCACCTGCAACTGTGGACCTCCAAGAAGCACATCTGCATTGCGCTGTAGTTCAACACCAGGCCAAGCTGCCCACCCTGTATATCAGATCCAGAAGTCTCCCTGCGCCGACATGGTGCTCTGTTTGAACTCATCCAGAAGCCAGGACCACTTTTACGCTACAGCTTTGGGAGTGTTCTGCAGTCTCGGTACCGCAACAAGCGGTAGTCACAGGTGCTCTAGGCTTTAGTCATCACCAGATATAACCATATCACAGCAATATTAAGTCAAACCTTTTTAGAGTCAACAAGGGCAGCAGGGTGTTTTGAAATCTCACCTCACAATCCGAGGACCCAGGCTCCAATCCGTAGTCCTGCTGTATGTACTTGGCCTGAATTGATAGAGTGAAAGTTACCCTGCTGTATCAAAGGGTAAAACACTAAGTAGCTTATACATCAGGGTAAAACACCACGTGGCTTAGATGTGTACACCAACAATGTAAAGAAAAGCTTCAAATAAATATATAAATGAAGACAGCATGAATAGAGCCATGTACCCATGAAGACTGAGAACCCCAGCATGGAACAGACAGCTGGCTTTGAATCTGGAATCGCAGTCAGACTTCTGTCATTTCCAATCTGTGCAGAACACACACACACACACACACACACACACACACACACACACACACACACACACACACACGCCTTTAGGCTGTTTGCAGAAAACCATTTGTCACTTTGAGCAAACAACAACTTGCCCTGAGCCATTTCACTCAGCGCTCTCATCTTAATCCATGCTACAAAGATGCAGAGTGTCAGAATTATGACTCTCATAAGGCAGCAGAAGCTAATGCAGCAGCCACTGTCTGGAATATAAATCATGATCATTGGAGGCAATTAATATCTGGCTCTGACAATGAATTAATAAAGAGGGTATTAATTAATCATTAAGGAAGATTAATTACATTAATGTCTTATGACAATGCACACAGATTTAGGCTTTTTAGTACCACTTACTAGTGATGGAGGACCTCTTTAACCACAAGAAGCCCGTCAGACAAACAGTGGTGCATTCCACGATGGGACAGGAGTAATAATAGTGGTAGAAGCCATATATAAAGTCAGCTTTCCTTGAATGTGCGCACGAAGAGAATATAAACCTGGGAGAATTTTAAAACTGCATTTTATTAGGCTACAGTTTCATTATTTGTTTTTTTTTATTTATTTTTTTTATTAACAGAACTGGGTAACAGCATCGAGAAGGCAGAATCAATATGATGAGAAAACACAAGTACATACAGATACACAAGTACACCGCAAGATTATAATACTTGGGTTTGGCCACGTAACAGCGATTAAGCGTCTAGTAAAAACATGAAAATATTCAAAAATTTATTAGAATTATGATGCACGTCAATGCTAACCTCTAGAGTGGAAGGAAGGCAGAAGCATGAGTGACCCATGCATTTTTGGATTGACCTTCTGGCGACAACCAGTGCGATAAGGTGCCAGACATGCAACGGTTTTGTTTTAAAAACTTTAAATGAACTCACTGCTGTGGGGGATGGAGGCGCAATGAAATACGCAACAGTTGCTAAAATGAAGGAGCGCCAGCGTTGGCGTTGGAGAACAGCAGGCAAAGTATAAAGAGCAACAAAGAGGTCTTTCAGGGGGATACGACTGACGGCCTCCCCTGGCACACGGGTACGGCGGCCAGGCGCTGTCAGTCCCCTGGCTGTAAGTCCTCACACTTAATCACCATTAAAAGGCCACCCCAGCAGGCGCTCCATTTAGCGACAGCACACATGCCCCCCATCTCCAAGCCCACCTCCCAGAGCACACACCGGGCTTTGAACCTTCCAGGCTTAAGCACAAGGCCCTGTTTCCCTTTCCTCACTTAGAGGTGGAAAAGATGTAAGGATGCAAAGAAGAAATCACTACAGCTCTGCTTATCCACTACTGAAGTTGTACAATGAGCCTGAGATAAGCTGCGAGGACACTAGAGAGCTTTACCCCGAAATCACTGTATTTTTGTTTTGTGTAGTCGTGAACAATCACCTGGGGGTGCCAGTTGTAATGTTTCGGTCACTGGGTGCTATCGTGACTGATAAATCACTGTGCCCAGAAAAGACGGGCAGATATTTTGGCAAAACCAAGAAAAGCACATATTTTAACAGTGACCATGAAATGTAAAATAAATTCTTTTGGCAAAACATGTTTTAAATACTGTAATGTAGCTGTTCCGCAGTCAAAAACCAGGCTATTTTGCAATATCTGACTTTAAAAGGTGGACATGTCATTTAAAGAAAAAGCACTCTTTGAGCATATCGCTGAACAGAAAAAGACTTAAAGTTGGGCCTTAGCTCACAAAACTGGAAGAATCTCCCAAACTTACCTGGCAGGCCAGAAGACACCATGGTGAGGTGGCAAAAGAAGAACTGTGGGAAATGGAGTTCTTTAAATGACCACCAGGGAGAATCCCTTTGGGAGGTTGTTGGAAGGGGACAGACTTATTTTTCACACCTATTTAAATTATTGAAATAAAATGGCAGTTAAAAATGTCAGCTATTGTGATATTTTAATTCTATTAAGAAGATTTTCAACTGTATTTAGTAGAAGATGTAATAATTGCTAGTATTTTTGTCATGAAATTGATGGCTGAGGGCAGATCAAGCTGTAAGGCCTTGTGTAGTTTGACTTACTTGCTGTTCTTGATTTTCAGCACTGTTTGTGGCTGATTTTGTCAGAAACTCAATATAAAAAGATGGTAAAAATTTCTTTACATATCTGAAAGGTTTGGCTGCATGCGCACTCAGTTTTTTCAACAAATATTGCCACATGTTTTTAAATACAAAAGAGAAAGAAAATGCAATGACAATACACACAGTACTACTGACTTATCTATTTATTTACAGTTTAAAACATAGCGTGGAGATAAATTACTAAATAAACATTATAAATTGACAGGAATTTTTTTAATATATGCATATATTACAAAGACTGCTTCTCTCCTGACTGCAGTCCTTTTTCAGAATCTTACAGTGGAAACTGGACGGAGTAAATTTCAGGTTGCAGGCCTTGTACTCTCAGATGACAGCACGTGTTGCGGTCCAGGCCGCCAAGTGGTCCGGGTTCCATCAGAACTCTTCACCCTCCCCTGTAAGACTGCGTCTCCTTCCATTTACAGGAGAAGAGGGGAACGGCGAGCCGCAGTGGAAAATAAGGCAGGAACACCAAGACATTTCCTTAGAGTTAGTTACTGAGTAATGAAGAGGCTTGGCTGCAAAAGTGATGCAGGTAAAACAGCAACAAATATATTCAAATTAGAAGCAAAGTGGAAGTATCTCAGCGAATTTATTTGTGTTAAGACATGTAACAATGTCTGGGGTACGGCCGATCCGGCGGAAACGCTGATTCTGCAGACGTCTCGCGAACGCATCTTCCCCTCGGCTTCAGCGCCGACAGCAAATTACTTTCTGAAATGCCTTCCAACGTGTTTTATTTGGACATTTATTTCCAAACCAATGGTTATTTAAATGCTGAAGCCGTTGTAAACTGGGGAATTCTTTACTTACGGTAATTCCATTAACTTGGTGTTGGAGCTCGGGGTCTTCCATCAGGAGCATTGAAGCTACAGCTGCGCCGTTTCCACGCGGTTCTGCATCGCCGATCGTCGATGGAACATGACAGTTACAGTAATGTCTTCCTGTAAATTGCTCTCTACACACAGGCAACAAGCACACAAATAAAAAAAATGCATATAGCATGCATTGCTCTGTTGCGGGAATGACAGCCAGGATCATTCTCCATATGTGAAAGTCCATGTGGGTGCATAGAAATTTCAGCACATCCAGCCTGGGGTGCGGCATCATGGTTTGAGAGCTTCTGTGCAAGGGCATCGATAGCATACGGTTTCATGTTGGACAACACAGTGAAAAAGATAGTGAGGTGAAGGATACATCCAGTTTCACACCAGACAGGCCTATGGACAGAAAGTAGCAGTTATTCATGATATTCTTACAGTCATACATGAAAAGATTGTTGTGCTTTGTACTTTGAGGTCTGGCCATGCATCGTCCAGAATTTCAAAATTACAATGGACACCTATTCTGGCACCTCAAGGTCTGGCGACTCAAATTCTTACACATAGCAACACCCAAACTTCATAACCTGATGTGAGCATTAAATCATCGGCTTTGAAAACATTTTTAGAAAATGGATTATGTGACAGCAGACGTCTGCCTGAAGTTGAACCGTGGGAACAGTGACAACCACAGCTTTAAATTCTGGCCAAAAACTGTTTAAATAAACTTGAGCAGAGCTGAGTGGGTTCCATTCTTTCCCCTCATCTTAGCTGGATTCAGTAAGCCTGCAGAAATTTTCCTTTTGGCTTGTCTATTTTTTACTTGTTCTGGGAGCCAGGACTGGGGGTGCCTGGGGCAAACTATCCTCACGAAAGCCGGCCACTACTAACATTATGTCTTGTATAAGAATACAAACAACCAAAGGACAAGAACGCTGGTTCGGTGAGACGCACGTCAATGGCATAATGCGCTTTAGTGACACCGGCACACTAAAGTTGGTTGTGCCAACTTTGTGTCTGTATGGGACAGGAGCTATGAAGTAATAAAATTCGGCGATAATGAATCACAAGAGCATCAAAACAAGCACCGTGACAGCTGAGCTAAATTTCGCTTTTAAGAGCAGTCAAATAAACGCGAGTGGCACCTGTCAGCGGACGTCCACCTACCCGTCCTCCGCCCGGATCTCGGCCGGAGCTGAGCCCGCTGGACCGCCCGCATCCGACAGGCCCGCGTGCCTTCGGAGACTTTATTTGGCAGATCAGACAAGTGTCTTTGATTGCATTTGCATGTGCAAGCAAGCGATGGTACGCGTGGCCAAAACGGACCGTTTCAGACGCATCCTGCTAGCGTAATTTGCTGGGGATGGGTCTGAAAAGGATCAATTATTGCTAAAATTACCATTCACTTCATGGTGAATTATGAAACAGGAAGGTTTAATTGCTACCTAGCCCTGGATCAGCCATGTTAATCATTTACAGCCTCAATAGCTTCACCACGCTTTTCCTAATGCTTCCAAATATGACTAGAAGTATGTTCGGTCAAATAAATATTGATTTAAAGTAGTTCCTATTTTTAGAGGAAACGCATTCGGTTTAAAATCAAACTTATCAGTTTGTCTTAAAACTTTTTTTGGAAAGTGCGCGTGACCGTTCTGTGTTGGCGCTAAGCGTCTGCGTTTGGAGAGAAGGGGAACGTTTTCGCCCGCGAAGGCGTCACGTTGTTCGCGGAACAGAGAGGAGCCGGCGCGGGCCGATAAGGGCGGCAGCGGTTCTGTGGTGCGCGGCGCTTGTTTTGGCGATGGAGCGAACCGAATCAGCGCAAGGCTCAGCGCGTGCCTCTGTTAAACTCCCGTCCACGGTGTTTACAGCTTAGGTCTGAGCTTTGGGAGTATCTGTCACCAAGAACCTTGACAGCAAACAAACTGCGGGACAAGTATTACTAAAGCTTTTACCGATGGTGAATTAGTGGGAAAAGTGACCTTGGACTATCCAAAAAAAAAAAAAAAAAAAACCCCATGCGTGCAGTTCTGGTCCCGATTAGTTTTTTAGTGGAAGAACCAGTTTAGTTTAAAATGTTCATCTGAAAACCTGTTTTACTGAACAAAGACCTGGCGTCCGTCTGTTAGCAGATGCTGATCCTGAGAGACGGACAATGACACCGAAGCCCTGGAAAGAACAGTGAAGCCAACGATGCTGTGCAGCTACCTAACAGAGGGAGACCTGTAAGTCCATAAGGTCCAGGGTCTATCAGAGAAAGGAAATCAAAATAAAAGCTATTTCCTCTTTCCTAAAACAAGTGACCTGTGATTCATAGCAAAAACAAAGCGCTAATAAAAGGACTGGCACCTCGAAGGGCATCCAAAATCCTAACCTTTGACCTTAACTTAACCTGTAAACACCATGGCAGCCCTGCAGTCAGACCTTCAGCAAACCTATTGAGCCACTATGCAATGGTTTGCTTATCCTTAATATCCAAAGTTAGCCAACTATAAACCCAACCACAATATAACAAAGTGATGGAGCAGGATCTCATCAGGGTTGTCAAGTGGGCACCTGCCTTCGCATTTGTTTTGTCAAGCTAGGCCCACAAAATCTCCGGAAGGCTCAACCACAGCTCTGGCGTCCCAAAACTTCCCTCCTGCATAACTGCGCACACCACCTACGCTACCCAACTACACAACACATGCTATGTGCCTTAGTACTCACGCTAACATGCTAAAAAGGGTCCAGCTTGTTTCCCTAGGGAGACGGATAAAGGATCGATCTACGACACCTGTGTAACCGAGAGTCCTTTGAAAGATGGCGGGATGTTCGATGAGGTGTGGCAGGGTCAACAAACATACTAAACCCAGAGGACCTTTTCTACTCTCTCTTCATCGCTTACTTTGTACTAATTCTGAGTCCCCTATCTGCCCTGCTGAGCAGATGACTTCCTGGGTTCACTCTCATCTCTCAGCTGAACAAATGGGGCGGCCAAAGCTTAGAAAATGAAGCATCCACTGAACATGTCACTTGGTGTAAGCAATCCTGTGACCCACACCTTTTTATCACTGTTGCTCTCCTGGCTTTTTTTCCATCATGCTTTCCGCACACAGCGAGCGCATGGGGCCAGGAGGATCGCACGGGGACATACAGGGACCCTCCGGGTCATACATGTCACCTCTGACCAAAACCCAAGCAGTGTCTAAGAAGGAGCTGCTTTAGCGTTCCATGTGCAACCTGTGGCAGGAGCTGCATAAGGAATATCAGTGTGGCAAACTCTAAATGTTAAGCTTCATTTTTGCAGCCCATCTTCCAAATCCATAGCTGCAATGACAAAATGGCAGATTTATAATTCTGCACAAAATATGGATGCAAACTCGGAGTGTCTTTTGCAGAATGCATTATTTGCTTCAAGGCTTGAAGGGAGAAAAAGTGGCTGTTGCTGAGCTAAAAACGTGATATTTGTAGAAAACGTGGCGACAAAAACTGTAATATAATATAATAATGTAAACTTAGTGTTTTCATCAGAGTAAAATCCAAGCTAAGCTGAATAAACAAGAAGGGTGCACACTTGGTGTGTACAGATTCTCCATGAGCTGCCTGCCAGAGACAGACTTTTAAGCATATTTATATTTACAACAGCAAGCACATATAAATAAGTAATGTTGTCAGCGGAGTGAATGAAAAGCCTGAGTGGCTCCGTCTGCCAGCGACAGAACTTCTGAAGGCTTGAAGGCGGCAGAAAGCCTCTGATTCTGGACTCTTGATTCTGAGCTGGATCTCAGTGTGAGTGGGTGGCGTGAGCCAGTGTGTGACTCAGTGCGTGGGTGAGCGTGCCTGTGTGTGTGTCTGCACGTTCCCATGCTTAGAGACACTTTTATTTATCAACTTGAAATATTTCTGTACATACAGACAGAATAATTAGTACATGTAATGATTATTATTACAGGATATTAGAATAATGACAAGTGGCATCCAGTTTTCCATCGGATAAACAGTGAAAATTCAAAGTTTTCTCAAAAAAAGTTACTTTACTGTAGGTGGAGTAGCGATTCAGACTGTGGACTGCAGTATGAAAGTTAGTGGTTCATTTCCCCTTTTACTGTAGTACTTACCCTGATGTGGTACGGTTGAAAAGTACCACACTGTATACATGGGAGAATCATTGTAAAGTGTTGTAAAGACCAGCTCTAAGTTGCCCTGGACAAAAAAGTCATGGTTACCCCAAACCCAACCTCTAACCCAAAATAAAGACGAATAAAAAAAATGAAATGCTTTGTTCTGAATTCCGAAAAAAGGTTTATTTCTTGCTCTTTCTTAGAGGTGAACATACAGCCACACGACTGGTCCGTTATTCATTTAAGCTTAAACTCTGAGAGAAATGTTTAACTTTACTTTTAAACTCGGCCCCTTCTTTTTTTTAAGTGGACTTTTGTGGCATTTTGCAGCTTTTTTTGGCCACTTTTGTTGTCGCAGGGAGATCCGCCTACTGTTCATTTTGTTGTACCAAACTGCATTGTAAATTCAGAAAAGAGAGGTCGAAGGGTTCATATACCGGGAAACTGCATTTATGTTTGATAGAAAGTACATAGTGTGACAGCCGCAGACCGTCAGTACTCTGGTCACCGGTCATAGTTTAAGTTTTTATATTTTTTCGAAAGCACCGTGCTTGAAAGCAACGTGCCTGAAAGCAAATTCTAAAGCCCTGACCAACCGATTCAAAAGCAGAATCCCTTAACAGAATAAAGCAAGACTCATTTAAGTGTATGGAGTCATCGGCAATGTAAACTGCACAATGAAAAAAAAAAAAAAACGGCAGCTTTTCCAGCTAAATAAATATCTTCAAATGTATGGTAAATGTCAGTTTATTTTTTAATGAAACAGGAAGCTTTCGCTAGTTAATGGATTCAGTGACTCGAAAAGATAAAAGTGAATTTCCAATTAAAACACCGCCGTAATTGCTTCAAGACGTTTTTTTAGCCGAAGATGAGATTGGCAAAGTTCTCATCAAAACGAAGGTCAGGTTGTACATATTTAATGGAGAGAAGCCGATCTGATTTCATCACAGCTTGAGCGTCGAGGGACCTTAACAATGTACGCCGGAGCTTTTGCTTGTTCTAGGCCCGTACCGTCAGCGGCGGAGGGAGGTTAAACCCAGTCCCGTACCGGATCGTCCTCCACCAACATGCAGTTCAACGAGCAGGCGAAGAGGGCGGATATGGATGCCGTAAAATGTAACCCCCTCGACTCAGCCGCATCCCTCTCAGCTGAATTAATAATAAGGCTTCGAGACCCCAGCCAACCACCCGGCGCTTGGAAATCGAAAGGCCCATATTAGCAACGTCGCCGCCCACAAAATGCCATCTGAACAGGCAGGTCATTTACATTTATAAGAAAATGATCTTGCATTTTTTATTTGTCTCGGAAATGAAAGACTTACTGAATCAATGCAGATGGAGAGGACGTAGGCGATGCAGTCGTGTGCTTCAGACCGCATTAAGACTGATGTAGCGTGGCCTGATGGATATTTAATAGCTGCGCTGTCTTTCTGCATCGTGTCACAGCCCTGATGCAGAACAGCGGAGCCCTTGCAGTCCCGCTCGCTGGGCTTTCGTCACCGGGGCTGTTGTCACCGTGTGGCCTTGTCATGGTGACGTGAAACACAGCAGTCCGCACCTCCAGTTTCCAGGATCATGTGCGTCTACAAGGTTTTATGGTGCGGAAAACAGTGAATAACCAGTGAAACTCTGAAATGCACTCTAGAGGAATACTAAGCAAAATAAAGTAAGACTTGCCTAGAAGTAGTACACATGCACTGGTTTATCTATATGTTTCATTTTAACTGCATTTTGTCTGCTTGCTGATTTTTTAAACTTTTTTTTTTTTAACATTTCTGCTTATTGGAGAGGGAACTTGTATTTATTCCACAGGCAGACAAATGGCAGTAAAGGGAACCAAAACCAAACAGGTGCGCAGGACTGCTTAAGTTTAACTCATTTCCTCAGGGGTGTGTAAACTTTATATTCCCACTTGGAGATAACAATTTGGACCATTTCAGAATTTCCTGACTTGTGCAGCATTGCTTATCCCAGTAAGGCATCTTGAAACTTTATGCGCAGCTGCTAAACAATAAATAATGCTCGGCAGTAAAGTCTGAGGAATTATCTCAGCCACTGATGTACAACGATGCACGGCGGATTTCAACACCCCTCGCAAATTCGGCAGGTTGGTACACATTTCAGAACCCTGCTGCTTTTCTCTCTTTCTAGCATTCACATTTAGGAGGAAGTGAATATCATAAGTTAAATAGCTTAAATCATCCCTTAGAAGTAAGAAAATTTACAGCAAAGTTCTATGCACAAACTCCACAATGGATCAACTCCTAACTGGCAACCTACGGATGTGGGCTATGCCACAGTGGTCTCTGTTTGGTCATAAATGTTTTGAGCTGTGGTTTGGGATATTGTTATTTTTTACTGGTGTCACGAACGCTGAGTTTGGGAGGGACCGGGCTGCCTGTCACAGCAGTCATCTCTGCCCCCAAACTGGGTGAGCCGCGCGGGCCTGGCCTGCAATTACCCTGCCAAGCTTGTCGGTGAGGAGCGCACGAGCATCTGCCGCGGTGAACAATGTACAATGCCATCGGCAGAAATTACAGGGACGCCTTGTGGCACAGACATCACTCTGAGTATCCTGTAATTTTAAACTTGTTAAAGAAGGAGAAGTTAATGGAACTTCGATGGCCTCTTTGCAATGCCTCTCTTTCTGCAGCAGTCCTCCCTTCATTGGTGCCTAAGAATATTCTTGAACTCTTGAAATTGCTGCAAACAAAACTAATGAAAGAGAAGTGTTTTCAAGGGCTTTTTCTGTCCAGATTTGTCCCATTAATATGTGAGAACCGAGACAAAAACCTTCCTTCATCGCAGCCGCTGCAAACTTACAGTTCAGCCAAGTCATTTGGAAAAACGCGGCCATACGCCCTCCCCTATTCCCCGCCGCACCTTCCCGAGCTCCAGCTGTCACACAGACCAGCCTTGCGGGACTCACTCAGGCCAGAACCTTCATTTATACTTGATGACTGCTCAGTGTTTGAGACGCGCTGCGGACAGACTGAATCACGTCCCGGATAAAACCGGATAGACGGACGCCTCTGTAAATTAAATTTTGAATCCGCACAATGCAAACACTATAAACCTTTGAGCTGGAGCTAAAACCCCACAATTTCAATAACGGCCTTAAATATCGGACTTTAAGCTGTGGAATGTGGTGAAAAGCAGAGAAAAAGAAAAACTTTCACATCTTGTATGGCGGGATTTTTCCAAGTCGAGCCCAGGTGGAAAATAAAGCCCTAAGACAACTACATTACTGTCAGACTCTATTGGATGCTTCAAGCACCAGATTGAGGCAAGATACAAAACCCTTAAAAGAAAATGCAACGCCAGCAGGGAGCAGGGCGCGGGAGCCAGACCCTGACACCGCCATGATTTCAATAAAGGAAAATGGACCCTTAAATGTATTTTTCATATGCTGACAAGGGGTCCTTTCTGCTCCTGTGAATCGCGAATGTAAGCCGCTGACCCGGGATACAATTATCCACCTCGAAGGACCTCACCTGCCACTGGAATGCGTTTGAAAGTGAAAGCGCTGCCAGACGCAATGGCTTTCATATCCCCGCAGGTGCTCAAAGCAACAGGGCTGCAACAGTGAAACCAGTTCCCCTGGGGTCAGGAAAGCTCACAGTCCTCTGAGGGAAGCACTTAGTCTCCAGGATGATGGCCAAGCACTCTAGACAGGTAACAAATTGTTCAACACAGAGGCGACAATTGAAGTGAACCATGGCGCCACAGCAGATGATCTGCTGAAGTTACCATTTAATCAATTTCAATGTGCATTTCTTACGTATGTATTATACATTTCAGGCATTCCATTTGAAACACTATGGGCACCTTGCACCGCTCTCTTTGAAACTTGACACGTCTGAATAAAGTGTACCATCTTCTTGCACCTTGAAGCGTGCACGATAACAGAGAAAGAACCGGCTGTCTTCTAGAAAACCACTAGCCGACGCTTCCTTGAAAACGTTATTTTTCTAATGGTGTAATGACTCATCCTTCAATCATTTTTCACTCCTGCCTGTCATTTTCAAGCACCAAAGCCACGAGACACAAAAGTGCTGCGTGCAAAACTGAGAGTGCAAGGATCCTTGCCAAGCTACTGCTTTTAAAACCTTTTATTACCTTTGTTCGCAGGCACCCTTTTTCAGATGCCAGCTTCGGCCAAGATTTTCATGGAACTGCAGAAGGTACCCCGATGAACCCCCTAACTAATGTGGAAGATTTTGTCATGATAACAATGCGAACATTAAGCTCCAGGTTTATGGACAGATGGAGAAACCAGCGCAGCTGGTTTGATGGTCTGCTGACAGTTGGTCAGCTGTTTTCCCTGCCAAAAAGCTTTTATGGTTTCCTAACATTCTTCTGCAAAGTTCTTCTACAAACACAGCATAAATATATGATAGCCATGAATCTATAACCCATCACAATGTTGCAAAATGTTCACCAGTTGAAAATACACATTTTTAAGGGGCCTTTATGTATGTTGAGAGCAGCACTCCATAAGTCCTTCTAACTCATGTATACAAATGTATTTGTTTTTCTTTAATTCACCATATCTGAACAGTATTAAAAAAAATCCAGACTTCTGCTTTCAGAAATTCTCCTCTGGTAGAAAGCAGAAGAACTGCATTGCCGTGGTAGAAAACATCATCCTTAGAGGCCTCGTGCTGCTTTTGATCTTCACGAGATAGCAAGGCAGGTTTTGACCAAGACCGGTCATAAAAAGTAGAGGTGTTTGAGAAAACGACCGGGCCTACAGCAACTTGCATGTAAGGAGTGCGGCCAACATAAAAAAGCGATACTTAGAATTTCCTTAAATTATCCTCGTCTGACAAGCTTGTTTTGGATGTCAGTCCACGACGCCCGTTGCCATGCTGATGTGCAAGAATAAATCAATAGGTGCACATGCTCATCTCAGAATCATTAATATGTGACGGCTACGGTTTCATAAAGGGAAGCCCCGCAATTTGATATGCAACATCTCAGGGCTATAACTGGCCCTTATGGATTTTGTGGCAGGACAAATACGTTCACGTATGAATCCTGCAGTCGGTTGATCACACTTTCAATATCCAAGCATGGCCGTACATGCCTGGGAGAAAACACGATTGATTGTCTCATCCAAGCTGTCGATCGGTTCGTGCGGCCTCCTGTACACTTTTCAGCTGCCCGCGATCCCCCCCCTCCACACACACACACACACACACACACACACACACACACACACACAGCAGGGCTGATTGACAGACACATTTTACACCATCTTATAATTTGCTTATCGGAATGGCACCGTGTAATTGCTTACATTAGCATGCTTGATGAAATATTTATCCTGATATTTTTTGCTGTCAGCTGATAAATAGATTTCGCTGTTACGCTAGGTTATTTGTATTGTAAACAAATTCTTCTGAAAAGCAGCCACACGTAATTAAGTCCCCGAAAGGAGGATGTTAAGAAACATACGTGTTTTAAACTGCAACCCATCTGGCCCCAGCCATGTTTCTGTAAAGCTCCGTGCAACACCGCCCAGTGAATGGTCAGACTCTAAGCATGTGGGAAGCTGTGACCCTGCTATTGGCATGCGGTCTACAGCCTTCAGCTAACAATCCAAACCCTTAAAAGAAGCGAAAGTCACAACAGAACCAGCACCGCAAACCTGGGCTTTGCGAGACATCGCAGGTGGAAGTGTACGCTTGCATAAAACTGCCCGTCGGCCGAACATACGTGTGGGTGTACGTATTAAACATTTAAAATATTTGATCAAACTTAGAATTAACAGACAATTAAAGCAGCATAATATTTTGTATTTATTGTATGGTTATATTGGTTTTCATTCATTAAATTCAACAGCTGCCTTCTCTAGGTCGGGTGAATGTGCAGAAATTGAGTTAATGAAATAAAGAGACGAACAGCCGGCGTCGGAGTAAACATGCGCCGCCGGGGATTGCCCTCTGTGACCAGGGTAAAGAGGGAACATGTCTGACAAAAATTAGACAGAAACCTAACAGCTCTGTTAGCTGGGAACAAGGGTCACGTCCAGCAAAGTGTTTGACGTACTTCCAGAAAAACAAGTGAAGGCAACCCATCCTTCAGCTTACAGTAATGGCCCCGCAATGTTAGATTCGGCGGAGAAGACCGTCCATATTGTTGTGTGATTGAAAAGGAAATTGAACCTTTTTGATATTATAAATGTGTCCGTTGCTGCATTTGCACACAAAATTTCTATGGAAATTATAGACAAGACGGTGATTTCTCTAAGGGGAAAAAAGCTCAAAAATGACATATTGAATTAAATTTTGGCTGGGGCTTGGCTATAAAAATACTATATGCACTCTGAAATAACTCCAATAATGTATGATTTTTTTTGCAGTAACATTACATTACATCCGAGAGCCAACATGGCAAAATGATAGGAAAAGGTTAATGCTAATATATTTCCATGCTTAAAATTGCATGATAAAGGACGACTGTTTACTGAGAGTCAATGGGAACTTTCCGTAGTCAGTTTCAGGGTCTGGCCTCCTCTAAGTAATGGACACTTTCAGGTACTCGGCCAAATGGACACTAACCATTTGTGTAGAGGTATGCTGTGGACATAAACAGACTTTTGATAGAGTGAAATAATATTGCACTTGTGAGGAAATGTGCCACATTTTTTTTAGAATACAGACCCACTCTGTAATACACAGCCACTCTGTACAAGTGCACTTTCAGCTGGGTGGACCATTATTTGCTAGGGTGGGAGACCCTGAGGATCATGAGCTGAGGTGTGGCACTTTCAGATTCTTTGAAATGGGACACTTCAGGGTGGTGTTTACATAGGTTCATACTGCAGGTGGGGACCAGTTAGTCACTTATGTCTATGCTGAAGGAACGTGCAAGCTCACAAAGTCCTGTCTCATCTTCCATCCTGTAGACACGGGGGTTACCGTGCTTGTAGGTCTTCGGGTCAAACGTACAGAAATCTTTGGAGAAAATCAGCCACAACTCCAGCTCGAGTTGATGCAAGAACATCGACAAACGCTGCATGAAGATTCCAACAAGCAATTTAAAAAAAAAACTTTTATCGTATATTGACGGCATCCTGGTGGTACAGGCCATATGCAGGCTATATGCATGCTGGTGGCACAGAGATTCTTGGCTTTCAGATGTTGGTTTAAATCTGAATTAGTCTGTGTAGAGTTTTTATAGTCCCTCCATGTGTTTCCCTAAATGCCTCCCACAGTCCAAAGACATGTGTTTCTGGCGAACCGGAGCTTCTGAATAGCTCATAATGTGAGTATGCATGTGTGAATAAATGAGTGCGATTGCCCGGCGTTGGCCCGTCTCCTGTCCGGCGTGCACTTCGATTTACACCCTATGATTATCCCAGAGACCATCCACCGCGACTCTCAGTCGGGAAAATGGCTTTCGAAAGAAGACAGATGGATAAATATATTTCGTAGCCGTTTAACCATTTGCTGGAATTCAGTGAAGTCCTTTTTTAAGTTCCAGAGAAGGCCGACAGCAGCATCCTCGTAATTATTGCCGCTATTTGGAAAAAGCATCAAACTGTGGAGAAGATAGCAAATTGTGTCAGAGACAACAGCTGGAGCGCTCCAATAATGCATGATGCACTTCTGATGATAAACACAGGGGCATAATAAACGCTCAAACTCAAAGCAAGCCATTTCCATTTGTAATTTGTGCCAGGGATCAAAAAGACACGTCTGCGTGATGTTCACCATTTCACATTTCATTCTCCAGCTTAAAGACTGATTTGTTAGGCATGCTTCATAAATTAAGCTGCAGATGGCAAAACATTTTTAATGCTCATTACCGAAGTCAATGTACAAAGTTTCCACCCGGTGGAACATGAAACCGAAACCTCAAAATGATTTTAAAAAAATAAATAAATTTGCGAGATGAGAATAAGGGAGATGCTATTCGGGCGACAACGAATATATCTCTGTGCCTTTATATAAAGAAGCTAAGCAATAAACAGTTCTCTTTGACTAGATCAAGGAAGTGGAGGAAAAAAACATCTTTAAAAAATGTCTGTGAAAAAATAATAAGATGAAAGAATAACATGATCGAACAAACTTGTTCCAAGGACAAGAGAAAGTTAACGTGTGTGAAATGTGAAGCTGAGAAGAAGGGGACATGGGTCTTTGCCTTTTCCAGGTTTTCCACAGGTGAGTTTTGCACGGCTCCTTTCGAATCGTAATGATTTCTTTTGCGAAACATTTAGTTACATTTATGCCAGAAGAACTACCTTGCACAACACTAGGTGAGCGATTTACAGGTCACAATAACATTCTAGACCTAAACAGAAAAAAGTGAACCATACTGTACTCAGAGTGACAGGAAAATCTGAAAAATATTGTTGCAAGTGTGAATTTTGTTATTGCAAGATAAATAACAAATGATTTCAACAATTTTTCCAAATTACACTGCGATTCTATGTTTGCAGTTCTGTGGCAACAGTTTTATTGTAGATGAACTCTGTTTCTGTATGTAGGAAAATCAGCACTTTGACCTGAAAACTTCACACAACATCCACTAAGCTTTCCTTCAGATCGCTCAGGTTGTGTCCTTACTGCAGTCTGCAGAATGGGCTCGCTGGAAAAAATAATACAAACACGCTTTTTTTTAAACAGCTTTTTGGGAGCTATCTTCAGTCATCGCTGTGCAGTCTTTCCATAATGGCCACTTTGCTTCTTCAAACCACTTCAGCAGGATGTGAATTGAGCCACAGGTCTTAGAGGATCGGGGCTAAATTACGGCGACACATCTGGTTAATACTCATGGCGACTCCCTTCATTTTGAAAGGTGCCCATTTCCAACAAACGAGCCTTATCGAGCTTTATGACTAGCAAAAATAACACCAAGAAATCTGGGAGCAGAACTCTTCATCCAGGCCTCAAAGGACATATCTAACCAATTCTCCTATTCTGGGCACCTTTAAATCCAGGCTTAAGGCCTACATACTTATAATCACATACAGCACAACACTTTTAAGCGCTCCCTTTCCCAAAATTCATTTGTTTTATTTTTTACATTTACATCTTTATATGTGCCATTTTTTTTGCTTGCATTACTTGATTGTTTGATTTAAATAATGTTTTGTTTTGTGCAAGTTTCTATTGTAAATGCGGTTGTTTTATTATCATACCTTATATCATTTTCTTTTTACTGCTTTTGCTGGCACTTTGAGAAACTACTTACAAAGATGCTACGAAACATAAATTTGTATTTTTATTACTATGTGACTGGTTCTCCGGGCACTCCAAAGAGATGAAGCCAGTCCCTGCTTATCGTGTGCATTGATTATGCCAGGAATTATTCAAGTAAATGTGTGAAAGGCTATTAATATCAGGGTAACGTTAATAAGGAATATTGCCAATATTCTGAGCAGACTGGCACAGGTTATAAGGACACGGAAAACCTTATTCTCAGGGTAGAGTGCAGAGTGGTTTGCAAGTGGGGACCTCCGAGCAGTCCCTCACACTGACACCCTGTTTATGAATGGCCTTGTATGTCATTCTCTCTGTCTAGCGCGCACACGCTGCACGCGCCACCCGTAAAGGCAACAAAAAATGAACAAGGGCTGTCAAGCAGGTTAATTGCACATTCATCACGCCAGAGTTAAAGCTGCGGGCCATCTCAGTCAAGCGGCCTCGTGGCCGTATTAACCGTCGCCTTCAGAGGGATCGCCACCCTTGCCTAGAAAATGACGAGAGCATCAGCAACGTCTCGAAAGCAATGAAGTGAAAGAGCAAACGCAAGGTTGGGTGGCGTGAAAAGGAAACCGATGATCAAAACTTTAATCCAATTAATGTACGTGTGCGGCAGACTGAGATAAATTCATCACAGGACCTCCCAAAAGACCCGGCGCTATTTGTACTATGAGAGGTGTTCTGACTGAGTTAAATTGAGACACAAAATAATAATTATAATTTGACTCCGGAGAAAAGGCGAGCCTCATCTCTTGTGGTGCCATTCTTCTGAGAAACAGCCTGTTTGCGTTAATCGCAGTTGGCTGGTAAACAGGGAAGGAGTCGGCTCGATGCTTCGCTCGCCGGATTGTGCGATGAAATGTCACAATTTTACAATTAAAACGCACTTCACTGAAATGAAAGCGCTTTCTGTGAAGGCGCCCGGAGATGGCACCGCACCCGCTGAGACGTTACAAATCGAACAAGGGACAAAGCGCTTTAAGTCTTCTCGTGTGTTAGCGGTCGAATAACACCGGGACATCGTATTAGAAAACGATGCTAAGTCGCTCTGCATACTCAATTATGCAAGTTTAAAACTAATATAGACAGATGACACCGAAAACTTATTTTTACATCTTGCTCACGCCTTCTTCCAAGCGGATTACAATGTTATGTTTGCACGCTAAGCTACTTACAGGTATGGACATTTACACAGGTGGGTCATTTTTACTGGAGCGGCTTGGCATCAAAGGTACAGCAGGCGTAAATCGGACGTCCTTCAACCGCCACGCCACCTGCTGCCCGCTTTAGCCGAAAAAGTAAAGCGTGAAAAGAGTCAAAAGAGTTTATTCGTCACTTACATGGTTACTGAGTATACCATGTAGTGAAATGTGCTTTGATTCGACAGGAGACTGTACGTGGTTACATATCAAAATTTAAGACGAGTAAGACAAACCAACAACCAAACCCAAGAAAACAAGAACACACGGCAAATAGATAAGTAAATAAATAAATAAATAAATAAATAAAAAACAGTGAATAAAATAAATAAAACAGAACAAAATAAAAAAGAGAAATCCCGAAGACCACAAGAGGGTCGGCATCGGGCATTGTCCATAGGCCTCGAACGCACGCCATTCCCGGGAGGATGTAGGTTGCCAACGTTCGGCTGCGATTCGCCCCGGCGAATCCCTCGATTAGCAGAACCCCCGCGTTCAGCCGGAACGTTCCGTAACGGTTAATAAGTTACGTGGATGTCTTCATGGTCTAGGATGAAATATATAGAATTCTCATCGCCCTACGTAGGATGTAGGTTGCGCTAATTATATCTTCCGCAGAAAAACAAGCTTGACCTGTGTACCACACGTACAATTATGCATTGATTTTCAATGGAGCCTGGCAGTTTAATAAATTTAACTACAGTAACAAGAGCAGGTGGTCAATCATTGTTCTGTTTTCAAAGCCCTTGATGAATGCCATGTAGCATAAGAAGGAGAAATAGAGCATTGTTCTGTTTAATTACAGCATGTCACAGAAAAGAACATATTTGCATTTTAAACAAGCACTTAATCTGATTCAACAACAATTGTTATAAATTTCATTAAATATGCTCCACGGGGGCCCACCTGCCAGGGGTGTGCTCTGAGACACGGGTACCAGAGGAAACAGACGGCAGAACCCTTGGGTGCCAAAAAACTTTTCTTTTACACAAACTATTATTCTTTCATGTTTGTGAGTGTTCCCCCCCCCCCCCCGACTTCCAAAATCTCAAATTTCTTGCTTTTTAATCAATGATTCATTTCGTTTGTGGTCTTACTCAAGGTCTGGTGCTCTCTGCATGCTTATATGGGGCGCGCGGAGGGGACCCTAAAATAAAACAAAAAAAAAAAGAGAGGAACATTTGCCCGAAACATATACGAGTGTGTTTTTCTACTCCTGTTTTCGCCCTGTTTCCTGCCGTCGGTTTAAACCCGGCTCTGGCGCTTCCTGCATAGCTAACAACCTCCTCTGCTCTCTGTTCTACGGTTCCACTTATTTACAGATCACTGACAGAACATCTGCTGCTACACTTGCTGGGAATCTCTGAGACGATGTTTTGCAATGTGCGCTAAATTTTTAATGCTTATATTCAGTTCTCCTTCAAAACACAAGGATGTCTGGTGGAAAAGGGGGCCTTTTGATGACAACTCAATGACATCCCTCTACCACCATTATCAAGAAAACATTGAGCCAAACAAGAAATTCAGCACGTTTTTTGGCAAGCACTAAACTAACTAAAGTCTTTTTACGCTTGGACCCATTCACGAGTGCAAAAATAAGCACATAACACAGAGATATATTGCAAGAAGCAGGCCATTCAGCTGGAGAAACTTTGAGCTGGAGATTTTTTGTCACTATTTGTAACAGAGAAACCTCACTGTGAATTTTAAATGCACTCACTTCTCATCTTATGAATTAATGGGTTATAAATGTGTAAAGATACTAACATTTTTCTGTTTATTTATTTGTCTTAATTTTCATGACTGAACAGTTTTTTTGTTGCAGAGCAAAAGTGACATGCATTTCAATGTACAGCCATTAGTTGGCAGTAAAATGCACTCAGGGGTGCATTTTTCAAACACACAGGAGTGCTTTATTTCTATTTACTTGTACCGCATGTACAAATCATGTCTGGTGTTTGGAAAGTTGAGCAATAATCCAAAGATGAGCCACATTACAGATATTTGTGGGATAAACTAGTGAGCAAACAGGACTGAATAGGAGGTTGTGGAGACAATACATTTTTATATTGTTTTAAACAGTCATTTTAATTCTAATTTAGCACACGGTTGATAAAAATGTTGAAATAAAATGTAAATAAGACAAAACATTTCACATTTTTTATGCAGAACATGTTTTTAAAGAAGCTATACCTTATATTTTTTTAAAGTACGGCACTGTAAAAGTAATGGGGCAGTGACAGAGTCAGGACACAAACCAGAAGCAAATTCTGTTCCGGAAGCAGCTCTGGAAAAGTACCTCTGCAGTAAAGGATCTGATGCGTCCTGCAGGTAGCAGGACTCCCCCCTCCAAGCAGCCTGCCATCCGCACAACCGTCTCCCTCTTCCTCTTCTTCAGCCCGCACTCAGCAAGGAAGAAGAATGGCAGCACCTGTCCAACAAAGAGAATGATCCCAAATGAGCACTTCTGTACAATTACGCTGAAGAGGCCGGTCGCCATTGTCACAGAGCTGTCCTTTCTTCCTATGGGAAGACAACGGCGGGTTGTGACGCACCTGCATCTGCTTGTTCAGCACAAGATGGCCGCACGCCAGCGCTGTCTTCCTCAAGGGCTGCTAAATAATGCACTTATTGATTTGCAATACAACATAATAGGCCATGAGTGTAATTATTACTAAATGCACATTGTTCTGGTCTTCCTGTTTCGCTTCCCTAGGGCATTGTGGGAAAGAAAACGGACAGCCAGCACGAATTTGCTTGGCTTTGAAACAACATGGTTAGTTTATCAACATATATGCTATCGATTAATTACATTTACTGTGACTTAGCAAATGTGCAATTTATTGTATTAGTGGCCCTTTGTCATTGATTTATAACCATATTTAAAAATACAATTTGATGTCCGTGCTTCCATTTTATTCTGATACAGGTGGTGGCTTTTCTTGCCTCAGTGAGCTGTAACAGTATTTATTACCACTGCTGCCCAACATCTTTCCATTTTGTGGCCTACCAATGTTTAGCCCAAAGCTGCGGATTTCATTTGTTGACACTCAACAATTCACATTATGATTATTCATTTCAGTTGGCTTTATGTTCTGTGATTTACGTTTATTTCAGTATCCTGGATATTAGGATAGCGATGCACACCGGACCGTCATTCCTGCATGAATATGTCCGATAATTCTAGGAATTATGCTACTCTGCAGTTTCGTTTTGCTGAGTTAATATATAACCCCCAGTGTGACACCACGCAGTGAAGATGTCCAGCGGAACACTGCACTTTGATAACACAGTGAGTAAGTTCAGGTTCCGGACAGTCAGATAGCTGTGGAGACTTGGTTGGTAATGGAAACCTGCACTGACACGGCGACGGAGTCGCTCCTTCACCTGGAAGTTGCGGTGGATGAAAGTGACCCCAGGAATGGCGTCCTGGTGCTGCTGCAGAAGCTGAGGCCTCAGTGGAAGCCGGAGGACATCAAATTTAAGGTAAGCGTGACAGTTAGTGAAGTGCATGTCACATATGAGACCGTGCCAGTGAGATGCAGGGTAAGGATCCTGACATGCTGAAAACAGTGTCCGGCGTGCTAGGGTAAGATGACGGTACCTATACTCAGAGGTCTAACTTAGTGCACGTAGCCATAATTGAAAGACTATAAATTCCTCTACTAGATTACAAAAGTAAATAGCAGGACTTAGTTCAATGGTTACAGGTGCTGTCTTTGGACTGAAATGACCCCGGGTAAAAATCCCACCCCCTGCTGCAATGCCCTTGTGTCAGTCATTTACCCTGAACTGGCACGGTAAAAATGACACAGCTGTATAAATGGAAAAATTAGGGTAAGAAGCTAAATGCTGTAAACTTCTGCTTTGGTCCACTGAATGTGAATTTGGAATTTTAAAAAGTGAAAGTAGAGGCTTCTCAGTTCTCCTAAGTCCTGACTGCACTGTGCAGCAGATAAGCCTGCCAAAGTGCAGACAGTGACTTGGTGTTCCCTAATCCCTTTGTATACTGTTTAACCTGCATGCATTTTATGTTTATAATTACCATCGTCCCCAATGTTGAACAGATAATGCTTGAAAATGGTCCAATTCTTCTGTTGCAGTGTGAAGTCAAGAGTTCATTATGCCATAGGTTGACAATAGAAACCCGTACAGGACAGGGACATGTACACACAGCTGGCGTGATCTTTGAAGGTCTCCACCTCCCACCAGCTCAGTTTTCTGCACATACCCAGCTGATCCGGTTTAAGAGCACCACTGCAAATATGATTCTTCTCCAATGGCAAAGTGAACGTTCCATTACGAATGGACATAATATGCCAAATTCTGAAAATCTGAAAATACAAATTAAGTCAGGCATTAGCCTCACAGACTGTCAAAGTTTGGCATTTGGATGGCTGCTGTCTACATTTATTCATGTAGCTCATACTTTCATCCATGCGAACTTGCAACAGGTATTAAGTTTGTAAATGTGGCTACTTAACAGTATAATAAATCAGCTTTATGGTGATTCAGGGTCAGTACTATGGCTAAGAGTACTGCAGCAGGGAGAATCAATCTGGGACCTTCCATTGCAAGGTGACCAGTCTACCCCACCTGCTGCCCTCTTAAAATGTGTGAAACCTATTGTCACACACACCTGTGCACCTGCTGAGGTACCAGGACCAAAGCTCAAGGCTCCTTCTGTGAAGTGTTTTTGGTAGACATTCTTAAACACAACTGTCTTATCAGCTGACATTTTGGAAAACTATCATGGCAACTGTGACCACATGTTTCGAAGGGAAGAAAGAACAACCCTTAATGACCAATCCTAAACTGTTAACGCACCCAAAAGTTATTCGTCTTCAGTATGCCTGCCTTTCAGCACTTCCCTTTGGCTATAATGTTTCCGTCGTTTTGTGAACCTGGCTGATAACAGCCAACTTTTCATCACCTTCAAAGTGGAGAACAGTAGCTTTTGAGGCCGTCTATTATAGCCCACGTAAAAGCAGGCGGCACTGCGGCTGAGTGACGCGTTTGACATTGACAGGTTGCAGCTTCTTGACTCGGGCAGAGATATCGGACTTTATGTGTTCCTATTGTGGCCAGATATCAGTGACAGCCGTTCTTTCTTTCTGGTGGACCTGAAAGGATTGTATGTCACAATGCTCTGGACAAAGTAAACACAAATCCACGTTCAAGAATATCTGACACCGGCTCTCTTTGGTCTCCTTTTAATCTGTGTTCCGAAGCGCTTGTGGTGCCGTGCAATGGCTCTGACGCCGAGTGTTAATTCTAAGGCCAGCAGCGTCAAGAGAGCACGGCATCCCCTGGCAAATTTGCAGCTCTAAAGAGGCGACAGCTTTATTCATGTAGGCAAACAGTGCGGCAATCTCCCAGAGAAATGGGCTTTGTGTTGGCCGGGTCCCGGCGGAGCAGCCTGGAGATCTTTCAATCAGGGAGAAGGGCTCCGAACGGAAAGAGCGCAGAACAAGCAGAGCCAATTCCCCAAGCGTTTTCCCCAGCCTGCCACTTCACACACTGCTTTCTTTGGCAACTCTGCGAGAGTGTAAGCAACGAATGTGCTACAGTGACACAGAGGATGAAAAATTAAATGTAAGAATTAAACGTATAAAGCCAACACAACAACATGTATATAAAAACAAACTGTACACAGAAGCAGAGCGTGCCTGTGCACACACATACACACACAGACACACACGTGCGCGCACACTGGGTACGTGTCCCTAAATTCTAACAGGTGAAACCGGGTCTGTGATATACTGCAGAGTATATACAGTAGAAAAAAAAAGTTTAAAAAGTTTAAGTACACCAGAACTAGAATTACACTAAAAAATATTTTGTATTACCCCCAGACTTCCAGTAGTACAGTACAATGTGTAAAACTGCATGCCATGTATAATGATAATAATTCAATACGGAATTACAATGTGTGCATGTTTATGGTTGAATGTTACCACATGAACTGGGCTCTCTATAGTTCTGATAAATTGCTTAGGACTACCTAAACTTAAACCAAACCCCGAGGCACATCTACTAATGGTCTAAAAGCTTTACTGTTGCACAGTTTCACTAGACCACTTCCTATGTAAGTTCTTTGTAGAAGAAAAGGGTTAAGGTTTGGTTAGGGTTAGGATTAGGGTTAGGAGGGTTAAGAGAGCTAGAGTGACCAGCTATGACACAATGTTTAATAGTAACAACTCTAACCCTAATCAAACCTTAACTTTAATCTAACCCTAACTCTATTCCTAACCCTAACCCTAACCCTAACTCCAACCATACTTCAGGAACTCCCTGTTAATTAAACTCTGTGAAAAATCAACAGAACCAAAGAAGATGCCTGTGACTGTTTGCTGGCTGATAAAATAGTTTTTTGAGAGCAGCATACAATACTGACTAGACAGGTGCGCTCAACCAATGACACAAGACTGCCAAACGGTTCCAACTCTTCGCACAGCACGAGCATCACTTTGTCCGCTTTGTGCCCATTAGCGGGAGAGAACAGGAAGAGCGCTGGAACCGCCTGACTGCAAGAGCCGGGCCCTCAAACACGGTCCAGCTGGACGCCGCAACAGTCCTCATCAGCAGCTTTGAGTCAAAGATGCCTCTTTATTTTTACTCTTTGTTTGAGTGTCTCCAGACTCGTCGTTTCGCTGTAAGTACAGTGCGGATGGGTAGGTGTGCCAAGTGTTTTTGAATTCAAAATTACGATCCTTTCTTTCGGAGACATTACAAGAAATAACGTGTAATTTAAAAAAACAAGTTAGCAGAACAGGATGTTGGAGAGGCCTGATGTGGCATCTTTTTATGAAACCACTTTGTAATGCACATCAATAACAGTTACATAACCAGAGTGTGATGTGCTTTATTGGAAGGAACTGAGCAATGAAAAAATAACCGGGGACTCTGATACGCAGGTGAACAGGTGTGTCTTCGCACCTGGGGGCACAAAGAGTTTGATCTCCAACATCCCTCGGTGGCGGATGGAAAATAAGCAGTGAGGCTGTTTGAAGGGGGCCGGGTGAAAACCCCCACAAACAAATAACAAGCAAATGGAGTCATAAAAACGTTTAACAAAGGTTGGGGAAGAATGCAACTCGAGGCACTGACCCTTATGCAACTCAAAGAGGCCAAAAAGCAAGCCTGCGTTGCTGACAAACCCAAAAATTGAAGCTGCGTTCAATGTCTGCTAGTGTTCGAGATTGGCACCCCCCAAATGGATCTAAATAGTTATTTATATATTTTAATGCGGTATTGCCTTTTTACTTCGACTTTGTGTGTTCTGTACTCTTTGAAACACAGGCACCTACTGACACCTCAAGAAAAGTGACTGAGGTGAACTGGGGGGTGGGGTAGGGGTGACTGACCTCAGCCTTTCACCACCCACATTCGCAAATCTTTGTGAAATGTCTTTCGCAAGTACACTGCCTGGTCAAAAAAAAGTCATCACCTAGATTTAACTTAGTTTTATGATCTGGGTTTGCTTAAGTTGGTCAGGTCTAGGTTCAGCAACATTCTGTGCCCAAAAAATGAACTCAGCTGACTACCTGAATATACTGAATGAGCAGGTTTTTCCATCAATGAATTTTTTCTTCCAACATGACAATACCAGGATTCATGGGGCTCAAATTGTGAAATAGTGGTTCAGGGAGCATGAGAGAGACATCATTTTCACACATAGATTGGCCTCCACAAAGTCCAGACCTTAACGCCATTGAGAATCTTTGGGATGTGCTGGAGAAGACTTTACGCAGCGCTCCGACTCTCCCATCATCGATACAAGATCTTGGCGAAAAATGAATGCAACTCTGGGCGGAAATAAATGTTGGGACGTCGCATAAGCTTATCAAAATGGTGCCGCGGCGAATGCGTGCTGTAATCGAAGGTAAAGGTGGTCCAAAGAAATATTAGAGTCTTTTGACTTTTTGAAAAAAAAAAAGTGAGACTTTTTTTTGGCCAGGCAGTGTATATTAGGCAAGATTTAAGTGAAATAGTACAGCTATTAGAATTAATACACTTTTATTTATATAAAAATACACTTTTATTTATATGCTGTACCAGTCAGAAATATGAGTACACTTGGAGGAAACTTTTTTAAATCAACATATACTGTTAACAAGTCTACATGTGCTCAAAATTTTGACTGGTGGTATACTGTGGCATACTATTATAAGCAATAATTATTAACAATTAAAACACCACCCCTTCAAACCCTGCAAATGAAAATTCTGCCCCCCACAAATGTAAATGTCTAAGAAGTAGCTTAAGCATTTACATATTGACTCTTGTAATAGCAAATAAGTTAAAAAGGCCTCCTTTTTGGCCTTTAGATTGTAATTCATCTGCTGGAATGTACACTCTGTTGCAAACATACTTTTATCCTCATCCTTTCGATATTTCGGCTAGCTGAAGACTCAAAGAGGAAAAAAGTAGGGGGAAAAAAGCTGTATTCCTTGATAAAGTTATATAAGATACACAGTCTTGGAAACATTCCCTTCGCAACAAGAACATGCTTTAGTAATTACTTCCACAAGCAATAAAGTAATAAAATATTTTGTACGCAGAGAAACTCTATCAAAGGGTCCGTGCGTATGTACTTTCAAGTGAATAGACTCTCCATGTGTCATGTGAACGCTGAGTTTATGTGCACCACTGTGCAGCTCGGTGGTGTCACTGGAGCTCCAAGAGACATCGACCATCTCTGAAGTGCATGTAAAAGGCAGGCGTGACTGAAATGTGGTGTCCCTGTTCCCTGTTTATGCGTGCGGCGAGCGCCGTCGATCTCACACTACTTGACCTCAAGTGACATCCGTTGCGATGGATGCTTCCGGAGAAATCGGTTGCATATCCCAATGGGGTGGTGCTAGGGGTCCTTTCACGCGCACGTCACGTATCTCAGCACATAAACACAGAAGGACGCACAGATGTGTTCCAAGGATACTTGCTCACTTGTATCCCAGAAGGACCCCCCATGACTTTGGATGCATTTCCTTTTTTGGGCCTCCTGTAATTTCCACCTCAATGCTGTCCTTCCCCTCTGACAAAATCCAGAGCCGTTCCGGGGCCGGCTGCCCCACATCATCCCCCAGACAATTCACCCACCTTGGGTCCAGGTTCGCCCGTACACAAAACACCTCAGACCCACTCCGACGGCAACCCACACCTGCCCCCAGATGCCCTGCTGCTCTTCTAATCCCCACTCCTGGCATCCCTTCATCTCTGTTTTGCTGTCCTTTAACTCCTCCTTGATAGAAAGTAGAAAGGAACCAGAAAGGGGCACAAAAGCTGTGCTTCCTATTTATAATGCAGTCTGATGTGTACAGTACATCCCCTCTGTCTCCACCAGGCTTTCCTTCTCCCCTTCTCCACATGTACAATCGATGCACGACACGCTACATGTTGCTGGAAAAGGCCCAAATATGTGTAAACTTTTGTTTTACACCAAGCATCTTTGAAAGGAACTTCAAATGGGAAAGACTTCAAACACAGGCAGCTGGAGACTGTTTGATCTTCCCCTGAATGTGATATAGTTATGCCACACTAAAATTTATTTAAAAAAAAAAAAAAAATGTACTGGACTCAGCCTTGGAAGCGATACGAGGAACGCGCTTGTTCTCTTTCACTACACAGGGCATGCGTTATTCCTTCAGATTCGGACTTCAGAAGCGAGGCACAATCACTGGAATCATTAAATAAGACTTGGTCGCCTACTGGATAAACAGGCGAGTGAAATCCCGTACTTAACCAGCAAATGACTGAAATTCACAGTCACGCGTTCATCGACTCACAGGCGGCCGAATGACGGTGGCTTTTTAACAACTTCCTCCCTCTTCTTGTCTTTATTTTTGAATGTAATGGCTGTTAAGAGCTTGGTGATGGGCTTGGTGGAAGCTGGACCTACTGGGCTGAGAAACTTTTTTGTCAGATATGGAGCAGATATGATGGAGAGGCAGGCCAGCGCTGGCACCTTTCAGCTCTTGGGCTGTGAGTTCGAATCTGCCTCAGTCTGTGTGGTTTGCATGTTTTCCACATGTTGTGGACAAATATCATCCAGATGCTCTGGTGTTCTCCTACATTTTCAAAACATCCATTTCCCGTGACTCTAAATTCCTCATGAAGTGTTTTTTGTGACTGAGGTAGTGTGCAACTGCCCTGTGACGGAGCATCATTCCATTTTGTACCACCACGACCCTCCAGAGCATAAGCAGTGGATGGACAGATGACACTTGCGTAACAACAAGCTTGTAGGTTGCAGTGTGGACATTTCAGCGGGTGAAGATCCTGATCCAGATCAGGATGGGGTACAGATGATCCTGGAGATTGAAACAGTTACTCGTGGTTGTTAAAATGTTTTGCAGTGTTATTTCAAATATACAGGGGCAGGAAAATTACGAGCGACACGGTGGTGTAGCACCAGCGTTCACCTGAGTGTCACGTGGTTCAACAATAAGGAAGGAATTATGATGTCTCTCCACGTTATGTTCTGGACCCAAGCAGCACTGTCACTGGGCAACCATAAGGTGTGGGCTGTAGCAGCACAAACACGAGCAAATGCATACCGTACATGAAATATGCTGACATGTCAACATGCCAACACCCCAACTCAGATCTTCACTGAGGGCCTCACCAACCAGCTGCTGGGCTGCTACGTGGACCCTCCTCCTGGGGAAATGGTGCTCGTGCGAATCTATGGGAAGAGCACGGAGCTCCTTGTGAACCGCAAGCATGAGATGGAGACCATCCAGGTGCTCTACACGCACAACTGTGGACCGCAGCTCTACTGCAGCTTCCAGAATGGCATCTGCTACGAGTTCATCAGGGGGGAGGCGATGGACGAGAAGGAGCTCAGGCAGCCCGGCGTATACAGGTACCACGCTGAATTAGATCATTTCACTGTTTCCATCTCTAAAACACTTGTCTACAGGGCAAACTACAGAGTCATTTTGTAAGCTGAGCTACTTACAATATCCATTTTTACAGCTGGGTCATCTTTAATACCGAACCCAGGTCCTTCCTGCTGTAAGGCAACAGGTCTAACCACTGTGCCACCTGCTAGATAAAAGCAAAGTTATGGGTCTTACATAAGTCCCTCTCCTTACTCATGCTGACTTCTGCAAACACACACTGATCTGTGAAAGGATCTCTCTGAGGAGCTGCTGGCTTGGAGAGCATTAACTGCTGAAACAAAGCCCCAGGCAGAGATCTCATACAAAGTGCTTGAGCTGCCCTGGTGTTCCTTTGGATGCAAGCGTTTCAGGGACACAGGGGGAAGGTGGTGGGGTTGAACCTCCTCTGCTTAGCACCAGCAATGGGAGCGGTGCCTAAATCTGATTTGGTGAACCTGGGGACAAGTTGACACCCCAGGAAATGATCTGTCAAGGCTGTAGCGTCCACTCAATGCCCGCCTTCAATCTGCATCCCCATTTTACCCCCCTGTTGAGCAAATGAACAGCATAAGAGACCAAACTGGCAGTACAGAACTAAACCCTAAGCAATGGCCTGTTCTGTTTGCACAAGCTGCCCCGGATTTGTATGAATATGTTTGCTTACTGTACAGAACGGTGAATCCTTGACCCGTCTGAGGGAGTTGCTCCCTCTGAGCTCCTGGTCACTGACCCCGTTGCTCTGACGCACAAAGTGCAGATAAAGCAAAATGGTCCTGCAGGTTCATACAGGTAATTTATTAATTCCAATTTATTTTAAGTATGGGCTCATATTAGGAAAAGGATCCCTTGTTACCAGGTCAGTTTGGGGAGAAAGTGAGTACCGTATGGAAAGATAATGGAAATCACGCAGACAGGCCTGGTCAGTTCTGCTCACGGACCTGCTACCACATCCAAAATCACAGCAATGGAAATTCTTCTGCTCTGCAGACCCTTCTTCCCCAAAACAACTTTGTATATACATAAAGGAACAATTCAGCTTCACACTGGAATCCTCCTTTTCCCTTTGTCTGGTGTCCATTACAGGTTTTTTTTTATTTTGTCATCTTTCTATCTTATTTTTTAAACATTAGTTCAAATAATAATATTATAAATATAGACCATTTATTTATTCCATTACTCTTCATTATTCATTTATTATACTTTAAATCTTTATTTGTACAGCTTTGTGCCTCAAGAAGCTATATTTATAGTCCCTGTATGCATAGTGTTTATACTGTATGATGATGATGATGATGATGGTAATGATTATTATTATTATTATTATTATTATTATTATTATTAGTAGTAGTAGTAGTAGTAGTAGTAGTAGTAGTAGTAGTAGTAGTATAGGAACTAAAACAGGGCACCTTATTAGGATTTTAAGCTCCGGGTTAAATGTGCTTTTAGCAGTTGGCTACATGATGCCCCAAAGACTCCCTCAGCTACAGGGAACTCGTAGAGAAATCTCCATTATTTCCAGATGACTGCCATAAGTGGGCATATTTGTAGCAATATGGCTTTTCCAAAAATATTCCACGTTTGACATGCTGGCCATCACCTTTACGCAGGCTGGTGGCGCAGGAGATGGCCAGGATACACTCGATCAGGCCTGGGAAGGGGTTCTCTGCACAACCGGTCCTGTGGAAAAAGATCACCAAGCTGCTCAACCTGGTGCGGGAGGTGTACAGCGATTTATCACCCTGCAAATGGTAAGCAGGCAAAACTGTGATTGGCGGCGTGGAAAGAGCACGAACGGGTGCGAGAGGTGTAGCCGTTTGATTTGGTTAAGGTTTGGTAGGAAGCCTCTGTCATTCATCCAGGTGAAAATCCCAGGCCAACCCCATCCGTGTAGAACGTACCCATGCTCATTTAGTCTTCTTACAAGGGCGTCATGGTTTCACTACAGCAACCGTCCTAACGTTCACGCCTCACACAGACCAGGCCCTGTTTAACAAGTGATTCCCAGCCATGGGGGCTTGGGTGCCGGAGGGTCCTTGTGATCCCATCTGCAGTAGAGGGCTGCGGCGAAGTCAAGCCCCACTCAGAATTCGCTCTTGAATGATGAAGATGAGCTGCTTCTCAACCCCAGTCACCCCCAACCAATCAATTAAAGCAATAAATTAGGGTTCGCCGGCTGAGCCTCCGGTGAGCGAAGGCTGAATAACACGCAAGCCTCCCGTAAGAGGCGGTGGAGCCGCAGCAAAGCTTCAGCTGTAAAAGTCCTTGAGCGAAAATGCTGCGTTGGACATTTACGAAACGTACCACGGTTGTTTTTTTGCAGGAAAATATAATTTAATTTTCCATCCACAGAGCCGTCCTGCCACACATGTAAGCTAAATATTACACCTGTCGCAGTGCCAGAGCTTTCCTGTCGGCGACTGCCATTATTTGCCTGTTTTATGAAAACGCGCCCCCGGTGCTAATGGACTCTCTAGTGTAAACATCAGCCAAAGAACCTCTTTATTCTGCTTAATTTCAGACCCGTGTTGACCTATTATTAAATTACTCTTAAAATTATTTCTGCCTGTTAAAGGGTAAATAGCGGCAGTGTCTCCGTTTCAAGTATTTGTCCATTTCGCGTTATTTGCTCTGTTAATGATATTTGTTAGTGCTCATGATGATAGCTACCCTGGAAGCTCAGTCTGCTAAACAGCTCTTTCTCTGTCTGAAATGGCCACACGTTGAGGTTTCATTTTTTTGCATAATATTTTTTAAAAAAAGCTTTGAAAATTGTCATCACCGAAGAACACAACATGACATCATTACAGAATACAAATGCCTTAACCTTACAGTGCCAGTTTATTGTTAAAATGTTTAAATAGTCTGTGTGGGTCACTATAATAAACATGAAAGAATATGTAGTTCCATTAACATTGGCGTTTTTTACTGAATAAGATAAAGCCTTTATTTTTGGACTTTTTGAAAATTCACATGGGGCACGGCTATATTGTCAGCATTTGGTTTGCGTTAGCTTGTCGCTGCCTTGTTACGCGCAATGGATTTATCGGGGGGTTGCTGTAAAAACAGTGGGACAGGAAAGGAAATGTTCCCTCTCCTTACTGGCAGACAGTTACAGGGCTCAGCCTGGGGACTCCCTGCCCGCCGAGGATGGAGATGCATTAAAGACGCCGGACGGAGCGGCGGCTCCGCGTTTGAACACCAAAGGCTTGAGTGGCCCCTCCTGGAGACGGGGCCTTTACGGGAGCCCATGTGTGAGGGCTGCTTCCGTGTTTGGGGTCGTGCGCAGTGGGAAAAGGAAACCAAAGTGGAGACACGTGCGTGCGTGTGTATGTGTGTGTATGTGTGTCTGCACTGATGTAGCACCCCACTTCAGACACACTCATCTTTCTTCTTTCAGCTCTCTGAAACATCACCCACATCCATGTGCTTACAGTTTATGCTGATATATCTACCGAGTGCACGGTTGTTATTTATATTAATATTAGGAAATTGGCAGGAACATATTGCTTCCGAACAAAATACATGCTCTCCAGATGTTTGACAAAAAGTATCCGTTAAAATAGAATTACACAGAATGAAACCTGTGACCTTTTTCCTCTTTCGGATAATATTATGACTCCATGTGTATGAAACTGATTTGAAATTACCAACATATTATAAAATAACTCGAGAAGCTCGAACAGGAACCTACAGTACATTAACTGTGGTGGAAAGAGGTTTTTCTGTTGAGGAGCCCAAGAGGTATGTTTAAATGCATTTTATTGAGTTTTCATTATGAAAAATTGTATTAGTGTGTATTAATAATGGAAGGAGTATTTGTAAGTGCAAAAATATTGCTTGTGATAGGGTTGGGGTGTCACAGCCAGGGGGGCAAAGGCAGTGAAAAGCTCATGTTCGATGCGGCTCAGGAGCTGCTGAGAAACGGTCCTCGCCGGATGGGGCGAAAGCCAAGTGAGGAAACGGTTCGGTTTCTGCTTTTGCTCATTAGTTAACAAATTGCAGAAAAAAACCCATTTTCTAAGCCTGTTTTCTTTGTGTCTGGGGGAAAACTGCTTCAATTAACTAACAGGAGGGCCACCTATTACAGAGAAACAAGACCCTCAGAGGCTTTTGAGCCTCCAGGGCAAGACGACAGCTTCTTTTAAAAATTTAAAACAGAGAGCAACAGGAAGCATTAGTTAACATACAGAGACCGTCTTACACTGGAAAGGTTAATAAAAATAAATAAATAATAATAATAATAATAATAATAATAATAATAATAATAATAATAACTGCTGACCAGAAATAAACTTTTCCTCACATTAATTCTTTGTGATTTTTTTCTTTTAATATATTTAGTACACTCTTTATTTTGCACTTCGTATAAAATTGCTCATATTTCATTAATTCTTTGCATGGTTCTGTCATCCTGAGAATTAAATCATCACTACAAAATATTAAGATACATTAGAGAGGCAAAAGAAGTCGTATAACCAAGAACAAAATAAATCAATATTAGGGCCTTTGTGATGAAAAACAGTGCCAGGCTAAAACCAATTAAAGAATTGCTGAATTCTTTACAACTGTGCTGAAAAGGTCCATCTGGTATAATGTGGCCCTCCTTGCCTATGATACACAGAGGGGTTTTGCACGACACTCTTTTATATACATATTATATTATATAAATAAATACATATATTTTTCTTTAAATAAAAGTTTGCTTTAATGGAAAAAAATGTCAAATATGGTGTGCTTTGAATTAAAACCTTCACAAACAAACCCACATAGCTCACATTAACAAAATAGATGTCGCGCAATAGAAGTAAATTCAAGGCAAAAGTAAATTGAATGCCGGTAGAGGCCTTGGTGTTTTCAACGGGTGCTGTGATCAAGGCCGCAGCTTTAGTGTGGTCACAGTATCAGCCATGGTGACACTTGGGCTGCATTCCTGCACGCTGATGGAGCGACAACGCCGCTCTCCCGCATTTGTACTAAGGACACCGTCTGCTTCCAATAATGCTCAACTTTTCCTGAGACAATTTCAGCAGCAAACAAAAGGCTCGCGTCGATTTAAAGGGACGACTCTGGGACTCCGTGGGCGATCCGGACAGAATTGCCTGCATAAAAACACACAAAGCAATTGTGCCGGAAAAGTGTTTGCTTGTGTTCTCACACCAGGCTAAAAAAAAAAATAATGTTTTGGACTGTGTTCTGATTTCTGATCATGCAATGGAAGTCATTTTTTAAGGTTTTTCTTATGTTGGTAAACTATGCTTTTCTCCTGGTAGTTTCGTATTTCAGCACTCGTGGCGAATTAACTGCTCAAACCAAATCAGTTTCCTTAGTCAATTTAAAACAAGACCTAGCCAAAAATAAGCGCTGACATTTTAAAGTGACCTTATTTATAAAACAGTTGGCATCTTTCTACATAATAGACTTCACTAACTCAGTTCTCTTACATCGTGCTGTCATGTTATTACGCCTCATATTGACAGCACCAAAAGGGGAGCAAACATTTTATTAATCTCTCTTTTCCAGTGACTCCATCAGAAAAAGAATGCAGGATGTATGACCGAAGGATAAAAATGCTCTAAAGAAGTAAAGGCTTAGGAAAATTAAAATCTCTTTAAATGTCACATAACACAAATTAGTGGCTATATTTGAAGGCCAATGCATGTAAATAATAAGCATAGTTTGGAAAATGAATGAACGACGTAAATTGTTACAAATCTGTAAAATTAAGAAATTTCTTGGATGAAATTCATGCATGCTAACACAATGAATATATACTAAAACATACTAGAATAAAAAATAAATTCAAACACATTAAATGACATTTGCGGAAAATCCCTGTACTGCAGCATCTCTCATACAGCCTTTACAAATATAATGTTGACACTTTAATCTCAGTAAACCAAGCAAACAAGCTAATTTCTTTAACTAAATTAAGTAAAAATGCTTTTTTTTATGTGTTTTGTGTTGCTCAAAGCTAAAAATAAACACTTTGAAATCCTGGCGTGTTAAAAAAAAAAAAAAAAAAAAACGTTTCCTTCTTGTAATTGTTGAAATTACGAGGTATAAAATGTGTTTACCCCAAAGTCTGTTATTGGACTCTTAAATAAATAAAATGCTTGTAAAGAGAATTACATTTTATAATCCAGTTTACAGGCACTTTAAGGGCGAACAGTCAGAGTGAAGCTGCAGTGAAGCAAGGCTTTCGGTAGGTGGCGCTAGATTGCGATATTTTCTCAACCTGTACAGCGTTTTAAGGGAAAGCCTAAAATGGACAGTTTACTCGAGCAACCTCACTCAGGATGCCATCAAGCATTGCTCAAAAGCAAAGAAATTAATCAAATTAAAAGCATCAAAAAACAAAATGCAAAAATATTTAATAGTCAGCCCTTATTTTTCTTTCACTTCAAAGGCTGTATTTTCAAAACAAACCTCTTTTAGGTTTAAACCTTTTAAGTTTGCAAAATATAATGGATATTCTTTACACTTACTGATTGTTGTATATAATTTTAATATGGATACCAAATGAGTAACTCATCGTATTTAATTAAAAAAAAACGAATAAAATCCATTTTTATTAAAAATATTTGTCGATATTTGTTTTTTCCTGATTTAATAGCTGTGTTAAAGAAATTGTTTTTATTGCACAAAAAGACACACCCACACCAGAAAAGTGGTGTAATAGGACTAGGAGGGAAAGTCCAACCCTTGGACCTGAATTAATATTCACAGCACAAAATAAGAAAATTATTTTTATTATTTAATTTCTCCCTCCCAGTAATATTGATAATACTGCTTAATAAAAATAGGTGGATGAAACTGTACTGTAGACCCAGTTCAAATCCAGGCAGCTTCATATTAAAGGTTTCAAAACTTTAAATCTTTACTTCCATCCTCTATTTCGTCTCATTGTTCCAGGATCATCCAGAAGGATTTCCGATCCAACTGTAGCAACGGCGGTCATGGTGCTCACCGTGAACCGATGAAGTAAAAATAACCCAGCTGTATCACAGTAAATGCTGTAATTATGAGTAATTTTTTGAAAAGCTTCAGCTACATATAATCTGATTTTAAAATATTGAATCATTTTAAATTGGTTTACTCTGCTTGAGAAGCTGGCCTACAGGGGAGTCCCGGGCAGGAGGAGACAGTGAGAATGACTGAGACCCCCAGCCGTGAGAGCTGTATGACAGCAGCGGTCAGGCAGCTCTAGGTGGGGTCTGCGCCTCCCTGGGTGTGACGATGGAAAACACAGATTGTGAGGGCCGAAAGTGGGGCCACAATGCAGCCCCGGCGCTTTGTTTGCCGCTTTCTAAAGGTGTCCGCCCTTCGATAAGGAGCCGGGGCCGAGCGGCGGTCAGTGCCACCGGCTGGGAAGCCTGCGTGGAACAACTGCTCTTTGGGCTGAGCGGCGGCGTGACGTGGGCAGCTGTGGGAACGGTGGGCGCCGGTGTGCGCTGGAGCTCCGAGATAGCATTCACAGGCCACCGCGGCCGGCGGATCGCATTGAGGTGCCCAGAGCCGAGCCCCCGTGGGGGGGCAGCGCGCCGGGACAGACAATGTACACTATATTTGGTTTAACAACAAAGGAACATGGTGAGATTTGATTGTAAGGGGTTTGGCAGGAAGGCCGGCGGCCTGCGTGTGTGTGCGCGCGCGTGCGTGTGTGCGGGAGTTTCAAAAGAGACAGCAGGATACAGGAGAGTTTCTTATTTACTTCATCTTATTTTTAGAAGTGTATTCCATACTGCTGGTGCGTATTTGGGGGGAACTGAGGGCATTTCTGTCCCCTCCATTTCAAAGCATTTTCTCCATATTAATGAGATTTATACATTTTACCACTTCTATGCTAATGGAAAACGCTGGGGGCGTAAATGACTTTTTTACCTCGCATCACTTCTGACGTTGTCGACGAGCATCACTTTTGTCACGCTTGTCACATTTTCTCAACTATTCAGCTGCGCAGCTGCAAACAGCTGAGCGGGACAGGCGGGAGTCATGAGGACAGAAACGGCCTCAAATAAATTAGGCAGCCCTGAACACAACCTATTATTTTTAAACGCCAAATTTATTCAGGGAAGAGCTCTACGATTTGCATTTGTCGGTAATATTAAATTATTTTTATTTCACAAATCTGTAGACAGAAATCAACCGTATTGTCAGACACAAACAAGTTTATTATATAAAATCAGAGCAGAAGCTACTTAAATATATGCAGATATCTTTTTCTTTTTTAAACAGAAAGTGTCTGGTGGCTTTATTTCCGATCGTGTTTCTTTGTCCTTCCCCATTCGTAGTCTGCAATCATATTTAAACATTTAAGCAAATGCTCTACCGATAAATTATTTCTCAATCCCTTTTTTCAGACACAAATGCATTCCGTAAGGTAGAACATTTAAGCCCGGCGACTACAATTCTTCTTGCGTGCAAACGGATGGTTATTCCTGCGAAACGTTTGCCGTGAGCGTTTATGCCTAATTTTACAGAGAGGGGTGCGCCGGCGCATTGGCGGTGGGACGAAGCGCTTTACCATAGTAACTTACACCGGGGCTGAAGACGGCCGAACGAGCCGTGCTGCGCCGTGCTGCGCTGTGCTCAACGCGCCGCTACCTCACATCTTCAAAGGGATGCTGGGAGCCTATAATCAGTCCCATAAACGATTTCATCAGTCACAATAAAATTTATATTGGATTGTGGGGCCCCGCCCCCTGCCCCCCCCCCCAAAAAAAATACTGCTTTCCAAAATTGGTTTCAAACAAGTACATAACATCCATAATGAACCGTATGTTAGTCTAATTAAGTTGCAGTTTTTTTGTTTAGCGTGAGAGACATCTGATCGCATTCGTCCTCATTACTCCCGTTTCCACCCTGCCTGTGACTGGGGAGGGGTGTGTGTGTGTGTGTGTGTGTGAGAGCGAGAGCGAGAGATGTAAGATTCCCTCTCCGCAAATTCGCTCGCTTTAGCTTCTGTGCGGCAGCGTGAGGAAAAATCAGTCAAAATTTTTTTAAAAATATATATATTTTTTTTTGCATTTCAGTTCAGCCATTCGGTTTATTTAAAAATATTTCCAGTCACCGGCATGTGATCACTTGAGTATTGCAAAGAAAAAAAAGGGGAAAAAAATCTGAGCTAAATTCTGTAATGAGTCAAAGTCTAACAAGTACAAATAAAATCCTAATATTATTAGTATTACAATTTGTGCCAATGAAATGTCAATGAAAATATTGACATTCACCTGTGAAGGGCTGAACCCCCACATTGGCAGCACATCCATGATCGTCAAGTAATGAAAATCATATTAAATTTAGGCCCGTCTGCAGAGTAAAGAAGGTACAGTAGCTGCGTATGCAAGGTTGAGCCCACCAGTCGGGACACATCTGTTACCACGGTAAACAGGAAACCAAGTCTCCTGTTCTACTGCCAGCAGACAGACAGTCAGCACTCCATCACGTACCAACCCTCCCCAGAGCAAAAATAGGTAAAACAGCAACCGAACGGCTGTCCGGTACACTGAAGACAATGCTTCTCTGCCGGCGCCCTCCACCAGAACATTCCCTTCCAATGAGGAAAACAAACCCCACAAACCATGAATTGGAGCTGCTGGACCGTGTAGGATGCAGACCACCACACGGAATAGCGGAGCATGGAACTGGGGGGGGGGATCACAAATAATTCATTCTGTGCTTCTTCAAACAGGCCAGCAGGGGGTGAGGTGGTTACAACTGCTGCTTTAAAGTGAACATCTTCAGTTCAAATCTCACTTCCCCCCCTTTATGAAGGAGTAAAAAGTACCCAGCTGTATAAATGGGAAAAGTATTGTGAAGCCACTTACGTAACAATGACTGCCTTGGGCAAAATTATTGCGGATAAATAATAAAAACAATTTAAAAAATAGTTAGAGATGGAATGCTGCACGTCTTGTACAAAAAAAAGCATGCGGACTAGTATATTTGTGGAAACGCGGACCCAAATGCGTCCTAACACATGAAGCCTGCTATATCTCTCCAATATATTTCTCAACCAGGGTGACTAAACTTTCAAGCAAATTGCCCAGAACCAACAATTTGTCATGCATCCAAACACCCGACACACAGATGCATCTAAACAAACATCCACAAGCATGTTGTCAAAGTTACCAAGGCACCCCCCCTCCCCATTTAAAAAAAAAAAAAAAAAAAAAAAAAAACAGAATTTGCCCAGTAATTTACTTCATAATACTTAATGGTTCTGGTGTAAAAACTGCTGCATGACACACAGGACTTTGAATTTATTTTGTGTTGACCGTGTCGCTGGACATGTTAGCGCGCGACGGAGCCGCTGCCGCCACCCACGGCGAAGCCACGGTGCATTTGGCTAAATTAATATTATGATTTTATGGGGTGCATGCACATTCCACCTAATTAATGTGCCAGATCACAGGGAAATGTGGCACCATGGGCCAAATATATCAAGGGGTGCACATCAAAGATACCCCCACTCACATTTCTCCAAAGCAAAAGTACTTTTTTTTTTAGTTTCTAATGTACTGATGGTCAATTTAAGAATTTAGCAACACAGTTATTTCAGGTTTTCTGCAGCGGAGCACAGCTCTCTTTGATGCCTCTGATAACCTGAGAAAAGCAAATGTGCATTTTTTTCATGGTTTTTTGGAGCAAGTTCTATATGTTTGCTATGCGAACGCTTTGCCCATATGGTCCCTGCTATATGTTGTGTGTGTGTGGTGTGTGTGCAGGAAGATGCTGGCGTGACGTAGAGGAGTGGAGTGACCCCCCCCCCCACCACCAATTTCCTGCAGGCCCCATGGCAACAGGCAGATGCCACACACTCGGTGCTGTAAAGCCCGTCAGCTTTGCCAGCGCCATAAACCCTGCCACCTCCCACGTCTGAGGCCGAGAGCCACGCTCCTCGCAGGGGGTCTGGGCCGCAGTTTCCCCTGTTGCCGGCATGCCGATGCCCACTGTGTGGCCCGTAGTGGCACTGGGGCCCTCTTCAGAATGGGCCCTGGTCCCCTGCTACACCCCACTCTCTCTTTAAAAGCTGCCATCCCAGCAGTGTCGCCGAAGCCGCTGAGAGGAGCTTCACTGTTTAGCCCTTTGTGCCTCAGCTGTTCAACCGCTCGGCCTCGCAAGCAGCCGTGTCGCTGGGGGGTCGTCAGAAGCAAACTGTTTTTTCTCTCCTCCATTATAGCCATATCCGCTTGTCCGGTTTTGGGTCACTGTGGTCCGGTGTCTAACGTGGTAACATAGGGCATAAAGCAGGGTACACCCTGGTTTGCTACTCAGTCCACCAGAGTGTAGCGACACTCTCCTTCATTAAAACACACCAGAGTCATCAGTTTAGATTAAACACATATCATTGGACTGTGGGAGGAAACTAGAGCACCTACTGGAAAATCAAGGGCAAATGTAAAGAGCATACAAACCCCACACTAACCAAGCTAAATTCAAACCCGTGTCTGCACCTAGAGCTCCTGAGCTATGAGGCACCAGTTAGAGTTATAAATAGCTTTTCAAAGCAAACTTCAAACTTCTCTCTTTTTGCTAATTTTTCTATGTTGTAAATACTTCTGTTTTATCTTGCATGTTCCGCATTCACCAAAAAATCAGGATGTTAATGTCCACGTCCAGTTCCTTAAATTTTTACTTAATCTGAGCGCCGCTGAGCCACCTGGGCAGCACCAGTATGGCAGGAACTGGACAGAAGAGTGACAGCAAAGCCACCCACATGAATCCTTCGACTCGGGAAACAGAAGAGCTGGGAAAACATGGCGCCTCATTTCCTCACCAAACTTGTTAACCAGACGCCTGGAGAAGAAAACCAGCTTCCAAACTTTTCACTCAGTCTGTAACGGTTATTGAGTACAACTGACTCACATGCTGGCTAGGAAGGTTCCAGACAAGGTTCCTTGGTGTAAATCAGTGCAACCTCTGTGTCTCCAGCGAAATGAGAGAAAAGCGCTCCACGTCTGTGTGCTGTGCAGAAACTGGCTGCGCGCTCCCCTGCGATGGTGCTTCCTGCCAAGTGCGCCGCATATTTACTGTTTACTGGCAGCTGTTGCACATGTGGTTTTCACATATGCTCCCTTCCTGCGGTTCGAGCAACAGGGGGCCCTCAGCTCTCAGCACATACAGCGAGGTCCTGCTGCCGCCGCCGCCTGGAGTCGAGAGGGAAGTAAAGCGCGCTTGCGAAATAATAGTAACTGCATCAGGCTGACGTGTAGCGCCTTCCGCAGGTCCAGGCTGGCGTCAGAGGTGCCCCACTTTGACGTGCTGGAGAGGGAAATCGAGGTGCTCAAGAAGCATCTATCCACGGTCAAATCGCAGATCGTCCTCTGCCACAATGATCTCCTGATCAAAAACATCATCTACAACCACGCCGAAGGTGAGCGAGGGACACAGTCAGAAATGGGGGATGCAAGCAAACCGTCAACATAATCATTTTTTTAAAAATTCATTCAGCCAAACAATGAGGGTGAACCTCCATATGTCATCTGCACGTCACATTTTTCCATTTAAATTTTGTTCATTTGACCCTCAACTGCCCGTCAAAGTTCATGGTTTTTCATGTATACAGCTGGACAACATGTAAACAGAAAAACGGACTGACAGATGGACAGATTCACAGACAGAATGGCAGACTGACGGATGGAATGACATACAGATAGGCTGATGGACAGGTGGACACGTGGACAGACAGATGGATGGATAGACCAGGCGGATAGACAGACAGGCAGATGGGCAGGCGGAGGGACAGATTCACAGACAGAATGGGAGACAGACAGAAGGAGAGACTGACAGATGGACTGACGTACAGATAAACTGATGGACAGATGGACATATGGGAAGACAGATGGACAGATTGATGGATGGAATGCAGACAGACAGACAGGTGGACAGGCGAATGGACAGACAGAAGGACAGATTCACAGACAGAAGGACCGATAGACAGAAGGACTGATGGACAGAAACACAGGCACACAGAAAGACAGACAGACACATGGGTAGACAGATGGACGCTAGATGAATCCCAGAGGGAACTGCAAAAGCAGCACATGTACAGCAAAGTAATGACACTGACAGCAAACTGCATTTCAAAAATAAATGTCACCTTTTGCCAAGTATAAACCAGTGCCAATACAGTGTGCAGGTAAAAAGTAGTAGAGAGCTGGCGTAAATACTCACATCTGATGGCCGTAAATGCACAGCAAGTGAACGTTCACAATGACTCTTTGAACTTTTCTGGTCACGACACCAGCCATTAGTATTTGTTTTCTATTCGCTGTCTGCCTGTGCAGTTATAACCTGAAATGCTCTCAGTTTGCTTTGTTTAGGTTACGTGCGATTCATTGACTACGAATTCGCCGACTTCAACTATCCGGCGTACGACATCGGCAACCATTTCAATGAATTTGCAGGTTGGTGCCTCACCTGTGTCTTTCGGTCTCCCCACAGTAATTGCTATCCAGTATCTATTTATTAGTAACCTATCTATTAATAGTCTAACCTATTCACTAACCAGATTATGGTGACCGTAGAGGAAAAGCAGGGAAACAAAGGAAGCGGAACCAAAAACCACAGAGAAGATCACATCTTTCAATTCAGTTCAGTTCAATTCAATTCAGTTCAATTCAGCTTAGTTCACAGAATATTTATGTGTGACAGGAGTGTGACAGCACTCAACAAATCCACAGATTATATTCTCCTGTTTGGCAGCCCAGATTACCAGCTGTCTAGGCAGCTGAACCATAGCTGTAGTTAGCAGTTGAGGAGAAGAAATGAAAACAACTCCCAACAACAGAGAAAGGGAGAAAAATAAAACCCTGGGTTGAGTTTGGTTATCAAATGCTATCAAATTCTTAACCCTTTTAGTCTTGTGTCTTAATGCAGTGGAGTGGATTATTTACAGTAGTATTGATAACCAGTGTAACCAACCACAAGTGGTCATTGGTGAGCAACCTGCTCAAAAGGTGACAGTGTGGTGGCATCACACTCAGGGCCAAGATGTCAGCAGATGGTGTGTCACTGTCCAGGGATAGATGCCCTGAACAGTAACTGTAATGGGACCCCGAGTACCACAGCACAGCTGACCTCGGACACACCACGTGGAGCCAAATCAGCCACTGAGGTTCCAAGAGGGCTTCACTGCATCTGAACTCTATTACTACTGTTTGACTGAACTGCTAATCCTCGCTTCATTTTGTGAAGGACTTAATTTACCAGTTAGTCTTCATTAAACTGTTAGTTTGGGTAGAGATAATAAACTGATAACTGTGTTAAACATTTTCAGTAGTGGAGCTGCAAAGTCAGGGAGGCTGAAATTTTACAAACGTCATTTTTCCAGCTCTAAATGTTGCTTTTAACCTTCAATGCCAGGGGGAAATTGTATTTGATTTCATGGGAAATGAATCTGTCTTCATAAAAGCAGCATTGAATTTATATATTAAACTGATCCTTTTCTCCAAAGCAACGTACAAATGTATGGTTAGTGCTTTACGCCAAAAGCTGGGTAGTTTTTACCTTATCATTTAAAACACTTTAATCCTAAAATGGTTGCTGTAACCACTCTGCCGCCTGCTGCATGTAATAAAGTTTAACATGGAAACTGAGAGTGGCTGCACCATTATATCCTCTGCAGAAAAATATCGTTTTTGTAAATATTTCATATATTATCAAGCTCATCTCATTTTTACCTCAAAAGTTATTTAAACAAACAGCAGGTAGAGTTCACCGTTAGCATACAGGTTTAGGGTTACGATTACAGTTTTATGGTTAGAGTTTAAGGGTTAGGGTTTAGGGTTAGAATTTAAGTTAGGGCTCGGATTAGGGTTATGATTACAGTTTAGAGGTTAGATTTATGGTTAGGATTTAAGTTAGGTTTAGGGGATAGACTTAGAGTTAAAGTGTTAAAGTTTAGGGGTTAGGGTTTAGGGTAAGAATTACAGTTTATGGGTCGGGAATTGCAGTTAGGGGTCAGGGTTTTTTAAAATAACTTTTATCTGCTTTCCTAACCGGTTGTGAAGAACATAGAAAAATTAAGGCTTAAAAAAATCTTTTTAAAGCTGCAGTGATTTGAATGAGATGGAACGCAGCAGTAGCTCTTCCAGGAGTTTTCACATTAAACCTGCTTCACCCACAGGTGTGAATGATGTCGATTATAGCCTGTATCCAAGCCAAGAGCTGCAGAGGGACTGGCTTACCACCTACCTGCAGAGCTACAAGCAGCGCCTGGGCCTGGAGCCCGTTGTCTCTGACAAGGAGCTGCAGGAGCTCTACGTGCAGGTCTGCAAGTTCTCCCTGGTGAGTTCTGGTCGCGGCGTGCAGCCCTCTGCCAGCCGCATTCACCTTCGCCAGCAATCACACCAGCAGGATGGACAAAAAGAGGTAGCGACAAAAGAGGCGTACAGAGGCTGCCAAGCGGGAGTGCTGTGTGTGTCTCCAGAACGTCATTCGTGCGCCCGACACTCTATGCTTTGCGCATCCAACACTACACTCCCTCTGAGGTTTTGTCCTCTGAATTCACCCTAGGGAGATAAATGGAATCGGACACCCGCTGCTGGAGTTCTTTCTGTTACAAAGAGCAAACACTTTTTTATAAAATGTCTCTTTGGGTAAAATGTAAAATAAAACTGGACAGTAGCTCATACAATTTTTGCATCCATCTGTCATCGATATCCATTTATTTGGTACAGGATTGTGGTGGTTCATAGCCTACACACAAATGCCATGGGATGCTTAGAGAGAGGCATTCACATGTATCTGGACTGTGGGAGTCAATCCACGCAAACACTGAGAGAACATATGAACCCCACACAGGCCAAGAAAGATTCAACCCCACAGCCAAACCCGCAGTCTCGGAGCAGTGAGGCATCAGCGCTACCTTTCGCCGCACTACAGTCCACAGTGCAGTGGATTTCAGGTGGAGAGAAAAACTTTGAGCAGAAGTATAGTGCAGTCCAGTAAAGTACAGCATGCACCCAGCACATATCGATTCCCAGGCATGGACTGGGTCTTCCATGTTTGTTGTCAATATTTATGCAAGTTAAGTTCATCTTGTAAACAGACCCGCTAGAATTAACAATATTAAAAGAAGAAGGGGAAAAAAAGAAAAACTTTACCAGTACCCACAGAGACCGGAGCCAGATTTTGACAGCTATAGATTTCTGTGTTTACTGGCAGGAAAAAAAACAGTATTAAAAATCATGAAAGTATTATACATATTAATGAGGGAGATAAAACAAGCTGTTCCCTCTGCACACCCAAGCGGGAGCCCAGGGTGAAATTCCCTCACACGATGCAAACTCCTGCAGCACAACTTTCCTCGCTGCCGTCTATCACAACATCTGGCTCCGTGAGTAATCACATATTAGAATCAAATTAAGTAGAAATGAATGGGATGGAACATGACAGGGTGCAGATGTTGCGTGGTGGTGCGATAATCCGGAGGCCAGGATGACATAATGCATTCGGCACATTACAAGTGGCGTGGCGTTTAAAGGTAAATATGGCGGAAAGTTGAGAGCATGCCTATCAAAGCAAGGCCACCCCCCCGAGCCGCTTAGGTGCTGCTGCACGAGGCCTTTGTGCACCTTTTTCTGAGCGTTGTGTAAGTCTAAATACACACCCACACACACACACACACACACACACACACACTCACACACACACACACACACCCACACACACTCCTCTTTTTTTATGCTGCTGTAGGCTCCGTGAGGGCGACACAAGTCCTGTCCGTCACTGCCAGTAGCTGTGAGGCCCGGTGTGAAGCAAGGCAGCCCAGTGAGGTTCTAGGCGCCATGCTAAATGAGAAATGATGGGAACCGGGGAAGTGAGAGTTGTAACCTATGTTTGGGTTTAAATGGTGACAGTTTTTGTCCTTAATTTTTAGTGTTTCATGACTTATATTTGCTACAAGCAAAAAAAAAAAAAAACCTTTTTGTTCTGCTACCAGCAGCCCAAGCCAAAATAATGCAGTCAGTTTATGATAAGCAAAACTTATTACATCCATCTGTCCGATTTGGCTCCTTAGCTGTCACACACAATTGGGACCAGAAGCCTGTTTGTTCTATGATTTATTTGTAAATCCAAATTCACTTTTACTGTCACAGCCAATAAGAGGTCAATAATAGAGAAGTCCTGTAAGTTTTTTTCCCTTGGTCAGTTTGCACAAAAATATTGAATGTAATGTGAAGACATAAAATTATTTTGTAAATGTTTTCATTTGAACATTTTTATTAACTTTAAGCTACATTAAGATTAGAACAGTTTTTAAGGTTTGAACATACAAGCACTTGTTGTACTTGCGGTCCTGTTCTGTGCTACTTAAACTTTAAATGTGTAAAGTTAGTAATCTTGTTGTTGGTAACAGACCATTATGAACACCAGGCATAAGCTGTAAACACTGTGGAGTTGAGTTGAATGAAATCATTCTTTCACCCCTGCTCTGTTTGGCTACATTTAATGCAACCCTTTGCCTGGGTGTGTACATATAAGTTGGGCTTGCTTAGAAAAAAAAAAAAAAAACATTTTACAAAATCAAAAATCCACAAGTGAAATGTTTGTAGTGTGAGAACCCACGGCTTAGGTCTCCATTCAAGTTAGAATGAGGAGTTAAACAGTGTGCAACCTCAGATGGTTCTGGTAATGGATGCCACTATTTTTTCCATTCATCTTTTCCTTGCATGCAGTTTCATGCTGTCAGCATCCCCCCCCCAAATATGGGTACAGTAAAAGTCGGTACTTAACACTGTATTTATTCTATTAGGCTAACTCATACGGCCCCAGTGTGTCACTATTAAAAGTGAGGTGTAACTACCCTTTGGATGCTTTCTGTAGTGACACACTCGGCCGATGCTCTTGGATGACATCAGGTTGTCATGCAGTCTGTGGGATTTGATCCCACTTAAATCTTGAGCCGCTCTTTGGGGTGTGTCTAATGTGGCGACACTAGAATGACTTCACTTTGGAAGAGCGATGCTTTAAGTTGTAGTCAGAGGTCTAGGGTTTTAATGGCAAACGTCCTTCTCAAAACATACAGTAAACGCGATAATCCCAACAGTTTGCGGTGGACGAGGCGCTGTGAACACGGAATCAGATGCTCACCCTCTAAAATCACTCCGAATAGAGATGTTGCCCTTTTTCTTGATTTATGACATCGCTAGAGAGCGAGAAAACTTTTTCTTAGTTTGATATGAGATTGTTGTTCCAAAAACACAAAGTCCTCATTTCCCAAAGGTAGGAACAATATGGTATCTCAGTCCATATGTCACACAGCAATTGTATCCCCTGGTTTATCAAGTAAAAATGAAGTGGAAATAAAAACGAGTATGGAACACGCTCATGCATACAGTCTTTGTGTAGGATGGGGTAGCATGGTGCTAACTCACAGCACCTGAGCATAGGTTCAAATACAATCTATGTGGAGTTTACATGTTCTCCCTATGTCTGAAAGGGTTTCCTCATGGTGCTCTGGTTTCTTTCACAGTCCAACAATATGTGTTTTGCATTAATTGCTCACTGTAACTTGCCCACATTCTGTGGCTATGGGAGTGTACATGTTTGTGTGTGTGTGTGTGTGTGTGTGTGTGTGTGTGTGTGTGCGTATGGCAGGGTGACTGATGACTTTTTAGAAAATAATAGTATTTTTGCTAAATATCATCACTGCATTTTGTTTAAAAACCGTATATTTTTTCCTCCAAATTTAGTTGTGGCCCTTTCACCCAACCCCATCTTTGTCATTTTAACTGAGCACACTTTACACTTGACACAGTTAAACAAAGATAAGCTGCTTTCAGTAATAAAATGTTTGCAAAGGAGAATCTGTGTAAGTGTTAGGCCTCAATTCAAGAAGAACACGGGGGGTTGGGGGGTTATTGGTATTGGTTCTCATCTGACGTACTTACTATTTACGGGGTGTTTATTTGAAATAGGGGCCACATCTTAGAGTGCAGTGCAGGTCCATGCAGGGGGGTCTCTAGGGGGTCTGTAATATCACAAGTGTCCCACCAGATACCCAGCCAGGGTATGTCCACCTGCGACTGTGGGCCTGTGTGAAGTTTCCACATCCCCTCTTTGTTTGCAGCTCAGAAACCATGCATGGAAGAAGGTAACTGTAGCCTCCCCTACCATGCAAAGGGTTGCCATGAGGGGAATTCTAAATAGGGGTGATTTACTCTACCTGGTCTTTGTGGATCATATAAAAGGTGCTGGTCCAACTGACCAATAGACTAATCTACACTAAATTTAAGGAAAGTCACAAAGCGTGATAGAAAGCAGAAGATAATAAGAAAGTATCCCTCCATCTTACAACCTCTGCAAGTGAGCTACCAGATCTGCTGAACATGCACTGCACCTCAAGATGTGATCAAAGTCAGATGCTGAGCGAAGCCGAGCTGGGAAAGTGCAGCAAACCACAGCGGAGCGCCGCTGTAGCCCGAGAGCTCCTGATTGAACATCTTTGTCCCAGCAATGGAGAGCACTTACATCATAGAGCAAAACCAAAGGAAAAAAGGCTTCGCCGCAAAAACCTCAGGGCCCTGTGGACGCTTTTGAGACAAAATTGGTCCACCAAAAGAGGTTAAACACTTCAGTTGTTCCATGAGGACCAGTGGAGAGGAACACGGCCGAAAGGTACGGGCGAGCGGCTGCAGGGCTGCGCTCAGGCAGCCTTGAACGCCGTTCAAACGCCTGGGAAATGCAGCACGACAAAATTAAACTCGATGTGCCTAGAACTCGGTCATTTTCACCAGCAGCCACATTAAAATGGAGCGGTCTGGCAGCGGCCGGAGGAAAAAGTCATGCGCAGGAGCCAAAGGCCCAATAAAACCTGTACTGCGGAGAGATGGGCCTGTACTATGGTAACAAATGTAAATTCAATTTGCTGGTCGGGCGCCAAAATGGTGCAGCTGAAGAAAGAGAGAAGAAGAAGAGGGGAAAAAAATACACCACTGGTTTCTTCAATTATACACAACAGAGCCAATTCATGTCGGACGAGTCATAATGGGCCAAATCCCACGTTGTGCCAGATCCTGTTAATAACAGCATACGTTTATACAGAAAACATTTAGGTGCCGTCTGTCTTGGTCCGCTCACAAATGTTTTAAATTTCCATGCGAGGCGTGTTCATTCTGAGACATTTTGTTGGCCTTAAGTTACAATTCGTTTCCTGCCTGCACCCCAGGCAAAATGGAAAGGACAACAATGTCAACAGACGCTACATAAATATACTGTACCTCAGGCCCGCTTACTGGATTTCAGTATGACTTTTCTTTCTGTCCACCCCTCATGATGATAAGTCATCTGGTTGTTAAAGGACATGGAGATTTTAACCAGTCAGGAGGGTTTAAACATGCAAGGGGAAAAAGCAAGTGCCAGTTCTTCTCTTATTGGCATGTTGCTGTGTGTACTGGTTGGCATTAGCAAACCATTAAATATTACATTTTTAATTTATGCTGTGAATAAAGAATGCTAGGTGGTATTCTTAGTGCTCACTGCACATTTGTTGAACAAAGGCAACGTGGATTTTGAAGAAATGGAAGGAAAGCTGCACTCGAACCGACTTGCAGTGTAACTTAGTGCACCCTGGGTTGAGTGCAGCTCTGCTGCAGTCTCACCAGGCTTCGGTCCAAAAATTTGCTTTGCTATTTGAGGTTTTGCGGTTCTTAACCTTCAGTCTATGGACCTTCATGGGACCTGTGAAGTGCATACTTGCTTTGAAAATAAAATAAAAGTAATACATTACTGGAAACTTATAACTGAAGATTCCATCTATTTTCAGTGTAATTTATTGAATGCAATATTTTCTCTAAATTTACTGTATTTATGGACATTTCGTCTCATTCTTCAACGGGTCCACAGTCCAAAAAGGGTTAAACATTCTTCAATATCAGCTTGCATCTTTAAATGCAGGTGCTCTTCCTGCTAGAATCCTCCTTCTGCTGAGGTTCAAGAAATTTCATGTTCTTCATTACCAAACTGAATCGCTTTGTAAGACATTCGGTGTAACAGTGGGCACTGCTGGAAAACGGGATCTTGTTAGTTGCCCTGCATAGGCAATTTGCAAGAAATTGTACATTACATTTATTTAAAAAAATTATACATATGACAATGCATGCCCTACAACTGGATGGCACCCTGTCTAGGATGTTTCTTGCATCCAGGAAAGACTACGGGCTACCACGACTCTGCATTAGAATTGATGCTTAATGGTTATGAATAAAGAAATAAATTAAATACTGTAGTACAATACTGAAGGAATTTTAATCAGAATTGCATGTTCTGGAGGGTTAAAGCAGAGCTGTAGAGCCGTAAAAATGTCAGAACACAGCTGGTAGCAGAACACTGCCACAGTGAGCAAGTGAGATTATAACATCTCAGTGTCCAGCATCTAGGAACTGGTCCAGTCCTTAATATCCAGGATGCCCCCTCAACACACACACGCACACACACGCGCACACACACACACACACACACACACACACACACACACACACACACACACACACACACACACCTTTAAGTTTGCACAACTACACTTCTGCTTAGGTGGGAGTCCCTCTCTGCTTGCTCTCTGAAGCATTCTGCATATTTTTTCAAGAAAAAATATCTCCAGATGTTAGGCTGTATCTCTAAGGAGATGCAACATCTCTAAGCTCCTGCCATATGTAAAAAAAAATCTGAATTTTCTCATTCTCTAATAAAATAGGTATATATAGGTATATATACATTATACTGTATGTGGTACATATGTAGTATTTTTTAATATTTGATATATATTTTCTTTTCATCATAAATGTCAAACTCATTAATAATTGTAAGGCCTTAATTTTCCTAACTTGTGTTAAATTGAAAAAAATTCTTTTGAAAATAAATTATTTAAATTATTTAAATCTCCAGGAGTGTAAGTAAAGATATGCAACTTAAAGGAGGGTAAATTGTACTATGGAGCTGCAGGGTGAAAAAAAGCTCTGTTACAACTCGCCGATATTCCTGCAGACATCAACTGCGCTTCATCCGCTGCACATACAGCCGTAGAGTTTGTAAGTTTAGTGCAATGATTTTAAAGTTTGTCTCTGATATATGGCGGGGTGCTTGGGCTCTGTCATGTCCTTAAATCAAGAATAAAGGCTGATGAAGTGTTTTCTCTCAAAATAAGTCAAACAGCTAAAGCCAATGATTTTATTATGCGTGAGATCATGCTCTAATCTTCTGGATCATGCGATTCGGTCTCAGCCTTTTCAAAAGGTTTAAACAGACACAAATGTCTATAAAACTATTTCTAAAAAGATCACTTTTTGATCCACTTTCAGTCGTACGGCTCCAGTCATCCGCAGCTTCTGAATGCTGTACCGCCGCTTATATAGCAGTTGCACAGGATTGGGTACATTTTTAAGACTTTAAAAGTCCAGCATATTTTGATTTGTTTTTCTACAGATTTTTTATGCTCATACATTTTCATCTACAGCAACACAAGGTTTTGTTACATAGCTCTGGCTGTCTGGCCCTCAACATCCATGAATACAAGTCTTCCAGGTTGCAGATGAAGCAGTACCTGGCTGGTAGACCCCATTGGTCTGATACCCCCTGGTGGGTCTGTTCTCAGCCACAGATAGGATCTGATTCCACAACCAACAGAACAGCTCTTCTTGTACTCTTGGGCTTCACGAGCGATGCTGTCTTTTCTCACTGGGTCTCTCCTTTCACCTTGCAGGTGGCACACTTCTCATGGGGCCTGTGGGCTCTCTTCCAGGCCCGCCACTCCACGATTGACTTTGACTTCCTCAGGTAAGCGATCCTCTGCTAAGGCCCAGTGAAACCTGACCCTGTTCTGGATCTCCTTCACAGCAATACAATAAATTCTGTACAAATACACGTGGTGCCCAGCTTGCCCAAAGCATTCCATTCAAGCGACCTCTTTGTGAGTCAGCTTTATCATAGATCCTTTTATACTCTGTTATATAAATCATAAGGATATATAAACGACTGACTTGCATAAATACGTGCTATGTAATAAGCCTTTGATATATTTTTTCCACATATTTCTCACGCTATTCATGTGAATATAATACTAAAAATGAATAATAACAGTAATAATAATAATACACAGGACAGAGTTATATTTTTCGTTCACCTTTCCTTTCTGGCGCCACCCCAACACTACAACTAACTATTTAAAATAAAAAAAGTCACTTGAATGGAATCACAGACAAAACGTTTTGCAAATAATACTCTTTGTTGAACAAAGCAAGGTCGCTGCTAGACACCCAAACACTAAGACCCAAGAGATAACAAAAAAGTTATGAAACAGCAGATGGAACGGTTGCTGCTAAAAGCCGTGGCCAAACATCAGGGCTCAGAAATAATACAGGGCTGAGCCAAAAAGAAACGAACACTTTCAAAAATGTATCACTGACTAAATAATTGTCATATAGAACATGTAGTCTAAACCAGTTAGCAAAGCAAGTCTCGTGATTTTTTTCTAAATCTTAGAAATCCTCAATACGCCGCATGAGCAGTAGAATTTTGTCTGCAAAATCCAAAATCCAAAATGGGAGTCTGTTAGAAGGAGCGTTTACTGTAATACGAGCACTCGATCCAGTTGCGATCTGGATGCAGTTTGAGGGGAGAAAAGGCTGTTTTTGTGCCTTGCTGTTATACATTGTAATGCTGTACATCTTAAAACCTTGTTTTCCAAATTTGGACTTCCTTCAGAAAATAAAGAAATAGTAATAAAAAAAAACACATGCAATTCATTTCCAGATTTCTGTGGAACATAAATGATATTAAACTACGTGATGACATTTGGGTTACATTAATGAAGACTGGCACTGTGAGTAGGGTATATATGTGTATGTGGGTGGTGTGTCGTCGGTGGCCGAGGGCGGGGTGTTAGAGCAGCCGGCAGGCTGGAGTTCCAGTTCGCAGCGACCACACCAGAGAGTTCACTGCAAAGGCCTTTGCCAGCCTTCCACTGATGCCTTTTGCGATGGGGACTTTCTGTACCCTCCCCGGGCTGTGCGTTGTGTCCTGTAAACGTGCCGACGCCACCCTCCGCACCTTAACCGCCCCAGTTAAACTCCGCCACGGCCGCCACCGCGGTTACACCCACTGTCGATAACAAAGGGGACCTTCGCTCTGCGTTTCCTGCCCACATCTGGATCGCCCGTGGCTCCCCATCCCCATCCCGACAGAAACAGAGCCCACATTGTAGCTCCAACCCCAGCCTGGCTGCCGCTCGTACCCTGGCTCCGGCCCGTGTGCTGCGGGGTGTCGGTCCCACAACAGGAAAGAGCAAACCCCAGTTCAAATCGTAGGAAATCCATCAAGCGCATTTGCGGGGCGCTGCCTTTCGAAGCCTGCTTCCTTGCCATATGATGTCAATAAGGCCAATTACGGCGGGTTCCTTTTCTGGGGGGGGGGGGGCGCTGAGCGCCTGGGGCGAACGGATAATCAAAGACAAACACCAGTGACAATGGCGGGACTGCTGAGAAGAATGGAAAAGTGCTCCTCCTGCTCCCCCTCGCCCCTCGCAGCAGACGTTTATATTTATTATACATATTTCTTTAAATGTCTTGCGGGTTTGGCAAGTCGGTGATTATTTAACAATTTCAGGCTTGTGTGACAAACCCCATTATTTCAGAATAATTGCCTGGAAATGCCATCGGATGTCAAGTGCCAATTCTGCATATTTCAAAAGCAAAACACTGGAAATACGCACAACGGCTTTTATTGTTAAATTATATAATTGCTGCGAAGGCTCGGTGGAGGCACTTCTTTTAGCAGTTAAACTCTCAATTACCTCGGAGGATGGTGGAAAAATTCCCCCACCTTTCAAAATTGCTGGCTTAAATCACCGACAAACACATTTAATGTTTTGCGGTCGTGTAAGAAACACTTTTTGTTTTTTTTTTGTTTTTTTTGAATTTGCTGACAATACGAAAGACGAAAGAGAGATGGAGCTTCTCGAAATTTCTGCATCTGAAAATATTAGTCTTCGTGCATATGTGCTTAGTGCATTTCCCTCACGGGCCTTTTCTTGAGCAAATGTCAAACACGGATACTCTTAACATCTTCTCTTAAAATATTATCTTTAGAATTTAAAACAGTATCTTGTAAATAATTTCGACGGTGCTTATCAACAGCGTTTATTAAAGTTTTAAACTATTACTGGCAATGTGTGCCTAAACTGTGCAGGATAGTTCCCAGCAAAGGTTGTGCTAATAATCTCCGCGCTAATATTAATGAAGTTTATTGAAAACTTTGAGATGTTTTTTTAATATGTTTAAACCGTACTGTATTTTTTTATTTTATTATTTTTTATGAATAAGCTTTATGAATAAAATAAAATGCAGGAACAAATAAATATAACTGGCACTGGCCTCCAAAATTACTGACACCTTGATTTAGGCTACCAAAAAAATGTAATATGAGGAGATATAGTATTTGATCATAGTATTTTTAAAATACTTTTTCATACAATATAGCACAATATTTAAAGATAAAAAAAATAAGTACGGAGCCATATTATTTTGAATGAAGCATGAAAGCAGAAAGTTGCTTCTGTGGTGACTTCACCACCCGCAGCCGTTGTGAACGGATGCTTCTGTAGACCCCTCAGCCTGTGCGGCCACAGCGACTTTATCCATAATCACAGAATAAAAATATACATTGGCACTGCTGGGCTTTTATCTAAATGGATTTACAGTTTTTGACCTATTTGTCAACATTTAACCATGGAATTTGGGGTAAGAACTTTGCTCAAACACACGGCAACACTAGCAGGGAGTTTTGGCACAGCCTGGCAACCTCGAGGTTATGAGATGAAGACCTTAACCCCTATCGTCCCTGCTACCCGTGTTTAGAATTTATATATTTGTGTGCGAGTCTGTCTATGTACAAACACTTGCATAAATTAAAGATTAAAAAATAAATAAGTTAATAAATAAACTTTCCAAACCAAAGGGAGAAGGCAAAGATGAGTCAAATCAACAGGCAAAATTGAGCATCTCTTTGCCAAAGAGGGAGACGGCTATTTCAGCAGAAGGAGCCATGTCTTTAAAATTAGCTTCTGGTCGTGCCGTGACATCTGCTTCTCCCTCCTGGTCTGCCCCACTTTGCACAGATAAAAGCGAAGGGCCCGAGCACCGCGCTCCACCCGCTTTGCCGAAAGGTTTTAACCGCTGCACCACAAAGCACCCGGCCTGGGCCTCAGCGAATTCTGACCGTGTCTGGGACGCACAGCAGCAAATGTGGAAAGTTTCAAAAGAAATAAAAAATCTGAACGTGTTCAAAATCTTGTGAAAGAAAATGCAACGTCAAGGTATAAGCCCTAAAGAAGACATAGCTGTCCGGATTATTAGTCTTATTTATTCACTGTGCTGACACTTGTCCACAGCTATTTGCAATGAAAGTTTCGAACGCTAACCCTCTTACGTTTCTTCATTTATCAACTCATTTTTACAGTATCGATCAGAATTTGCACCATGACCAAAGGTACTGTAGTGGGAGGTGGGATTCGAATCTTCCAGCTTTTCAAGTAAGCCTTTGCGTTTAAGCACTGGAAATTTGTCAGCTGCAACAACAAGGCCTACTGACATCTTTAATTCAAGAAGAAACCATTAAAAATTCCTCTCAAGGATAAGTGATTGGAGCCAGCTGTCGTATTGCCTCCTGGATGATATGGGCGCTATTGCTGCTTCCACATAGGGAACAGGGATTGCAGGTTTAGGCTTCTGGACCAGGAACATCCGAGGTAAAGCGCCCGAGCAGCACCGCACCTTCAAGTCGACCCCTTGTCGGATGATAATGACGATCGAAGGGAAAAACCTGGCATTCACGCAGGACTGCGAAAGCGGCAGTTGTCAGAAAAGTGGTACAGCCTTTATGAAAAGCCACTTATTAGCTGGTTTTACAGTGCTTTGCCCTTTGGACCGTACGACAGAGGACCACTGCTGATCGGGAAGCTGAAACTAAATCAAACCTTTTCTATGCTTTTTATTCATCTGCTTCTTAGACTGAATTTTGTACCCTAAGCGATAACACGATGATTTACCCATCTTTACAGCTGGGTACTTTTTACCGTATTAAGTCAGGGTAATCACCTTGGTCAAAGGCGGATCAAACCCTGAAAAAGATGCAAACTCTCTTAAAACCGTTTTAAAAACAAGGCAGAACGCCCTCAAACGCCGTACACCCCAGCATGCATTGGATTCATTTTCTTAATTCATCGGTTTATGCCATTTATTCTTTGCTCGCCTGCTTATTTATCCGTCAAGCAGAATTAACAGCTGAGAGCACCGTGCTGTAGTTCGGGGCCTCGGGGCTTCGCCGCATGAAGGGATGGAGTCGGGTTTTATTGTTGCTACCTGCCTTCTCATTCGCAGTGTTGTGGTGTGATTTTTCGGAAACGCTGCGATCGCGCGCCGTTTCGGAGCTTCTGCCGCCACCTGTCTCCTGTAGGCTCTTCCTGTTTCTTATTTAATCACTCAGCGCTTGTTCGCTTCTATCCCCTCTGTCGCCGCCGACGCCGCGCCCCATCCCACCTTAATCTCGGGCCTAATTGTCTTTTTCTCGCCCCTCTTTATTAAAGTGGTAGCGTTTTCCCCTCTTCGCTCCTCTGTAGAGAGTAGCTGGATGAGAACACTATGAATTACAAGTTTTAAACATAATCATCTCCTTTTTGCGACTGAGCGGAACCGCTTTCATGTGGTTTGACTTGAAAACCGATCCTTAATAATGCTTATTAGATGAATAATGCTCCAGCCCCCCACTGGAAGCGAGTGTCATGGCAACATGCCACGTCTGTGTTAATGAATAACTTTTCAAATCAAAGTCTAATGCCGAGTTCAGAGGCACGGGAGATATTCAAAGATGCTCCCGCGTCTGCTGAAAAAGACACTTCCCAGTTGTTCTCATCTCATGTGACGTGACAAGACAGGCGGGCCGTTCGGTGCTGATCAATGCCGACGGGGACCATTTTTAAAGCACTCAGGTGCGGCGCTTTATTCATCTTCACCAAGAACCATCCGGATTAGCAATGCGTCGGGGGGGGCGCAGCAGACGGATGCGCTTCCTGGTGAATCATAAATGTCTCCCTCGTGCTTCGGTTGCCCTCTGATAACCTTAGCGCTGGAAGGGGTTCAGCTTTTCTTCTTCTGTCATCTCTGTTTTTAATTTGAACACGACTTGGCCTTGATTTTGGAAAAACTGAATACATGCTAAATAGACGGTGACACTCGTGCGTACAGAAGTCCTGACCTTCTCCTTGTGATTTATTCATTCCTTCATGCATCGCCTGTAGAGCTGCTGGCCCAAGGCAGGGTCACGGAGGTCCGGCGTCGATCCTGGAAGCACAGGGCACGAGGCAGGGCACCCCAGTGCGTCGCAGGGTAGCCACACACACATTTACTCACACATGTAAGCACTAGGGGCAGTTTCGGGTCACCGAGTTCTGGTGGTGTTGACTATTGCAAATGATGCGATTTATGGTCCTTTATGGTCAAACCCTGCTCAAAAGTATGACAAGAAATGTAAAGTTCTTCCTTCTCCGCCTAACATCATTTATTTGTCTGTATTTCCAGGTACGCCAAGGCAAGATTCAACTACTACTTTGAAAAGAAGGGTGAATACTTTGCTATGAAACTTCCTTGAGGACCTAAAGAACACAACTCAAGCTACAAGAATTTAGCACACATGCAAAAATAAACAGAAATGTACCCATCAATCATTTGCCATATGCCACTCATTTCTGACACTTTTTTGTACGTTTTGATTTAGTCTTTTGCTTTTTTGGATTTAATCAAAATCTTCAAGCCCTGAAGCCCCCCCTCCCCCAAAGTTTTTTTTTTTTTTTTTTAAACAATTTTGATATGGAGCACAGTGACTTTACTGGCCCTGGAAAACACATTAGAAACCAAACTAGCATAAGTTTTTATTTAATGCTTTGGCTGAACTTCTCAGATGTTTTTATCCACAGTGAAAAGCAAGATAAACTTATTTGGCAAATTAACATGCTTTCCAAGCCAGCATCCTTTAATTATTTCCTGATCTAACCAGGCAGTTTAAAGCCATAATAATAAAGATCTATCATAAAATCTTTAACACAATTTTCAGGCAAATGCAAACTAAATGGAAAAATAAAAAGCATTGTAATTTTGATGGCTTTAAAAGCACCCACAGTTTTCATAAGCAGCAGCTATGGACATTATTATGCACAATTTTCCAATATTCCTGTGAAGCAAAGAAGATATTTTCTTGGCACTGTATTGTTTGGGACAAAAAATGATTTATTACGTTCAGACAAAAATTTGCTCGGCTTGATATTTGAGTACACACTCAGGTATTATGTGTTTAATGTTATAATACCAAACACATTTATCATTATTTGGCGTGGTTTTGAGATGAGACACTTGGAAATACACATCTTAATAAAAAAAATTTACTACCTTGTAAAATTACATTCCACTGTAAAAAAAAAAAAAAATAATTCTAAGAATAAAAGCTATAGGGAAGGTAGTAAAAAAGCAGCAGACATTACCAATCATTACATTAAATCCAGGATTCAAGTAAAAGGATAATATTTATAAATGCCACATAAACAGTTATAACATTTGCAGTTTAATGTGTCAGCTTACAAGGTGTTTCCCTTGGTTATTTTCAATGTCCTTTATTCTGCTCCTGTAGGGATCCTGCATCTTTCAGCCTCCACACAACCACGGTCAAACCCAATTCAGCAGTTCCTGCATTTCCCAGCAGGCTTTCTCATCCCATGTCATTGTGGCAAATTTAGGCAGGAAGGATCCTCTGTCATGAGATGCCCTGTGGGAGCAGTAACCCGGTTTGGTGGTTCCAGTCCAGTTTAATAAGCTACGGGGACAGATGATCGGCTGTAACCAGGGTACAAACGGTGTCAGGGTGAAGACCACAGCGCTGGACTTGCGCGTGAGCTTTTGGCTGTTTCAGGAGATTTATGGCAGAATTATGGTGACACGCACGGCAACCTGCATCTCAGTTTGTGAAAATCCCAAAGCACTGAAGCAGGTGTGGACCGTAAGCAACGAAACTCCTCAAAATTTGCATTAAACTTCAGGGTTGCTAACAAGATGACTGTGGATGAACTCCGCACGCCGACCTGGACCACCTGCATTCTATCCTTGTGGTGGATCTTACAAAGATGCCCCAGATACCCACGGTCAATGTTGTGGTCACCACTTTAACTACAGCTTTGTTGGTGCGGGAACATCACAGTACTGCCGGTGTCCTGAGGGGGTGTTGAAGCAACTGAGCAGCAGCAGTAGGGCATTTTAACAAGTTCCAACCTTTGTTTTCCCCCTACGGTGTCATATCACGGCTTTTGGCCAGGACTACACACGCTGGCAGCTATAATAATGGAGGGTCACAGGAAAGGCGCTTGCGATCCTCAGTCTGTTTCTTTACTGTGTGGTGCATGAAGAATACAGATACACCTGACAAAAGCCCCAACTTGGCCCAACGAGTCCAACCTGAAACCAGATGATCTCTCCAGTACTCAGACAAGACTAATGTGGGCCACCAAATAATATTCATAAGTATTCATATTATAAATACTCTAAGCAATACCTGACCGGTTGGGAGTTGAAATCTAATTTCCCCCAGTGCTTGACGGGGGTCGAGACTCAGCAGTTTGCAGTAGCAGCATTTCTACATGTCCGTCTTTGGAGAACGAGGACTTTTCCTTGATTCATATCAAACACAAAGTGCTAATAAAAGGACTGACACTGACTGACCAAAGGGGATCCAACATCTTACCATTCAGTCTTAACCTAACCTGTAAACACCACGGCAGCCCCGCAGTCAGATCTTCAGCAAATCTATCTAGCCATTACGCAATGGTTTGCGTTTCTTTAATATCCAGTGTTAGCCAACTACAAACCAACACACGGTATAGCAAAGTGATGGCGCAGTATCTCACCGGGGTTGTCAAGTGGGTACCTCCCTTCGCAGGTGTTTTGTCGAGCTAAGCCCATGGCACCTCCGGAAGGCTCAACCAACTGCTCCTCTCCATAACTGTGCATACCAGCTACACCACCCAGCTACACAATGCACACTCTCAATACCCAAGGTTACACCGCTGTTGGTTCGCATGCTACTTTGCTACAGTTCAGCCAAAATCTGTCCCCTTTATTAAAGAAATATACCATAAATTGTGAACGTCAGTAATATCCTGCTAGTGTCCACTCCTAATCTTTCCACAGAAATTCAGCATTTAAAACTATGGACGCCAATTTACTAATAAGAGGAATAGCAGCACTATTTTTTCCATTTTAGGCACTGCCTTCCATCAAAATGCGACAGAAATCTCAGAAAAAAGTAATGTTAGTTTTTCCAACAATGAAAAGGCTGCATCGAGGCAATGGGGAAAAAATCATCAGAGCAGCCAGGTGTAAATTCAACAGAGCAAAAACCACGCGGAAGTCACAAGTCAGCTTCCTGGGGAATGTTTGTGCTGTACCGTGGTAAAGTCCACAGCTCGAGGTAGAAAATGTCTCGGCGCTGCAGGACACACAAACCACAGCGCGCTGATACGTTTCCTCTTTTTGGCCATCATAAGCAAAACCATGAAAAAAAAAAAAAAAACTAGAAACTCGGCTTATTCTGCATTGAAAGAACCCGGGAGGAGACTGCATTACGATCTTTCGAATGCATAAATGACTTTTTTATATTAGAGCCATAGCATGAAATATATTGCTGTCGTGAAAAATAGTTTGTTAATTTCTGACAACCTGAGTTTTCGCAGCGCTGATTCCCGTGATTTAAAATAAGGGTGGAATTGCATCAAAATGATTAAATATCAACAAATGATTAAGCCTTTGGTTAAATCATATTTTAAGCAATTTTCTTGCTGCTTTTTCACCACTGAAAAAGGACCCCCATATCTGCCGAGTTCTATCTAATCGGCCACAAAGTACAAGGTCCTTGTCTTTCATTAATAAAACCGGCAATTTAAACCAGGTCACTCGGTAAAGAAGTTTCATATTCATGTCTGTTTTTTAAATATTCAGTATTGGTTTTTTTTTACACATTCAGCTGTAACAGCCGTAGTTCTGCTTCCTGTCCAGCTAAATGCCATTTATGTACTTTGCTCCCTCCCAAGTTTCATTTCTGCAGGCTGCTTTTACTGATAAATGAGTTTTTCGTCTTCCATTTTCATCAACCCTGAAATGAATCGCTGCTTTCTCATGTTCTCAGCAGCAATATATGAACTCGTCCGATGTGAAAGTTCATGGACTTATATGACTACCGGGGAATTGGATTTAAAACAAACCTGCGGCACCTACCAAGACCGCCTGCCTACTTCAGCCCACTCGCCAGTTTTGCATCCAAATTTCATTTGTCTCATCCAGCAGAACAAATAAGTATACAGCATGTATAGCAACTAAAGCAAAAAACCCATCACCCCGTCGGTTGTGTCGTATATTTGACCGAATAAAATTTAAATAATGGGTATAACATAAAAAGCACACATAATCCTATTCTATTCAACTTAACAAAGGATTACATTTCCAAGCAACAGTTTAATCTGTATTGATCTCAACACGAAATTTTAAGTTGTCCACGTATATTCCCAGTCCGACGGCTGCTTTTATTTGTTTTTTCTCTTGGACACAGCCAATAAACTGCGAGGAAAGGCCATGTTAATAAGGTGCATTTAAATTATAGTGCGAACTCCGCTTAGCCGGGAGAATCAAACGCTCCGACGCCCCTGGGTGGAGGGTAATTAAAATGCCTTGTGGTGTTTTCATCTCCGACTCAATGAGCTTTAAAGACAAGGCTATGCAATTGTGCGATAGTGGCCGATCGCAAGCAATTTCTTCAAATGGCGTGAGTGATGCCGCAGGCCGTAGGGAAACCCGGCAACATCGCTGTTAACGGTAGCCTGTAGCGCACCGATGCAGCGATTCTGCCTTTAAGGGAAGCAACGCTCTCTATTGTGCGGCACTTTATTTGCCCCACATCTAAAATCTAATCAAAACTCAAACAGGAGACAAAATGTCCAATTTTTCACGTTTCGTCACATATCGTTGTACAGTTTATTAATAAATATATCTGACAAAAGCATGTGTATTATTATAATGACATTTCACCCTTTATAATAAATAAGTAAATTTGTTTTGGGCGACCGAGGCACCCTGCTCACTGTATATACCTGTACGTTATGCCATATTTTTGAGACTGTATTGAAGCGTTAATGTGCAGACACATGGGAAATGCAAATTATTACTGAAAGGTAGACAGAACCATTGACTTAGCTGTTTATTCAAACAAATGGCCATTAACAGTGTTACTCAAATAATATTCACAAAAAAAACCAATAATAACAGTGAAAAATCTGAAGATATTAAAAGACACGTAAAAAAAAGCATAAAAAGACTATTAATCCACTCGCTGGGGAGAGAGCGAGAGAGAGAGAGAGAGAGAGAGAGAGAGAGAGAGCGCAAAGCTACTTATTATTGCATTAAACTGTCTATAAAGGGGCCGAATTTTGCCTTGTGAGCACATGTGAGCTGATTTTCCCTGACAAGCATCCAGCTGCCTTTCTGTCCAAAGACTCAAATTGTATTTCTATTACAGAAGTCTGTAATTCAATCATCGATAAATAAATAAATACATAAAGACCTGGAATTGCAAGCCAATAAAATTACCAGCATTCAATGGCCTTTATGTTTGTCCTCAAATAAAACCCTCCTACCATTATTTGGAGTTGTCAGTTTTATTTATTACTAAGATAATACATATTAAATTTAATATTCTATAAATGTCAATATATATTTAGCCGGTTTGCTTTATTGGCTCAAACTCACCACAGTTGGGTAGAGATTTCGATATTCCAGGCAAACTTGCCAAATGTTAAAAAAGCATATTTTCAAATTCAGCCATTTTAGCAGCATAATTTCATTTGGAAACTTGAGAATGAGGAGCGCTGATTTCCCACGCCGGCAGCAAAAGTTCCCCTGCGTAGGTCCCCGTGGCGTTTTGAGCATCTCGTGGCGCCTCGCGGGCGACCTTTGACCCGACCGGATCCGAAGAGAAAATTCCCTTCAGGTCAGCTGTGCGGCGCTTTTAACTGAATTCACAGAAATCCCCAGGGGTTTCCTGCTAATACAGCAGCGGCGGTAACAATGGCCTTCGCAGAACAATGCTGCCGCGCGCTTAGAGACGCCGGCGTTAACAGCTTTACCGCGTTGAACTCTCGTGTTCTAATGAACAGACACACGCCGGCATTACAATCAATCATCCGACTTCGTGCGGCCTTTGATGCTTCACGGAGCAGAAAGGCTTTTACAAAATGTTTGAAGTATCTGCTGTTATAATAATGATTTGTAATTCTCTTGAACTGAAGCAAATGTTGCTTGTGTGGGGGGAAAAAAAAAATAATAATAATTTCTGAATTTTTGAAATGAAAATAAATTGCGCCCGGAGGGTTGAACTACGTTTCAAACGGAGATCGCCCAGGAGCAGCGAATGATTTAATAAGCCAGCAGTTCCAAAACGCAGATGTACCGCGGTACAGAACGGGGGATTTCAAAGTGCGTATAATTAACACCGGTTTGTTAGGGCGTTGGTCTTTTTCACCGCCATGTCAAAGAAGGAGCGAGATGGGGATGGAGGGCCGGCGATTCCCGAGGATCGCGACGCATCTCCTCACACCGCTCTCCTTATGAGTGGACAGTCCTCAGGTATACACACGCACTGGCCAAACCCGTCATCTTCAAACCACCTTACGCACACTGTCTCAGTAAGCAGGGAAAAGGCTCACATTTTTATTTTTGTTTTATATTTATTTTTCCTCTTATTAGTCTCGAGGAACAAGTAGATACTGTAAATATTTAATAATGCTTGCATTTGCAGTGCCATTGCTTAGTGAATTATAAAGCAAGCATACTTGGAAATGAGAGTATTTTTGTTCTGCAGTAATAACAGAATATTGTGGATTTTGTCATGATCTTTAGGACGTAGCTGAGGATGTACAGGCTGTGAACAAGCGGCTGTGCTCACAGAGGAGAGCAGTGCTGTTTAAAAAGAAGCCGGTAAAACCTATCGAGCAAATAATCAAAATAGTCAAAAGGTTTTCCGGCGACAAAGAAGTGCGTAGGTGAGTAAATAAGTGCTGAAGAATTGTCTGTTATTTCACCACTGTGCTAGGATGCCGTCCTTTCTGCCTTCGCATAAAATCGCATTTAGCTCCCACGTATCTTCAAGCCGATCGACACATTTACACACATCGATCGGACGCGCCAAAGGACGCGGTGGGATTTGAACCCGGGCTCCTCACGGGCGAGAAGGTATTTCAACCACTGCTTCCTTCTTTTGACATGTTTGGGACACATCATAGCCAACATTATGCTAAACATATAGAAATATGATAATAACACAAGTAGGTCTTCATCATGTGTCATCTTAGAGACCAAAAAGGAGCTGAAGGAATGTCAGCTTCTTTCATAAATCAATGACATCAGTAATGTAGCCGAAAAGATTTTGGCAAGGGAAATTTCAAGGGTTTTTTTGTCCAAGTGCTGAAGTCAGGATAAGCACTAGTCCTGGAGCTCTGAGTGCTCGCTGTGCCATCGGCAGACTGTGGTCAGAGTTTGACCGTTGGTCTACATGGATGATAAACTGGTATGGACGTGCTGGTGACCGCAGAAACCTCAACCATGACACAAGCGGCACACGAACGTGCGATACGCAGCTTGGGAAGAAAGAAATCGTCCAGCCGGGCAGCGGATCAAAGGAGCGAGACCCCGCTTCTTCCTCTCCCCTCCTCCCGCCTTAGGGGTATCCAGAACGTCACAGGGGGCACCCCAGCTAGCCAAGTCTGACACAGAATTGGAAATGACCAAATCGTGGTGGTATTCACAGGGGAGGAGGGGAACTACATAAAGCAACACTTTGTGATGCAGAGCCAGCTTGCAAAACCGAGGGAGAGGAACGGTCATCTTTTCTTCATCTGGCATCATCTGCGGCCTGTGCTGACAGAGAACGGTGCGCAACGCAAGACGACCTCTCGGCGAACGTCGGCCCCGGTCAACACAAACACCCGCCTGTGCCGTTCATCAAAACTAATAGCACTTTATGAAAATCCGCAAACTGGGTGTTGCACTTTTGGAATTGCGGAGCAGGCTGTATATTATTTTGTTTGTATGCTTCCTTTAACCCCCTCAACCCTTAAAATTTATAGCTCCCAAGGCCCCTGCCCAACCCCTACCCCACCCCGCCGGCTCAATCCCCTTGGAGAACGTGCGTGTTTACAGCAGAGGAGCTCCAACCGCCATTTACATAAACATATTCCTGAGCGGAACTGGGAGAGTGTAACAAAGTGACGGCGACCAGGAGGTAGCGCTGGCTAATCCCCCCAGTAAGGCGAGCCTCCCCTTGCGCTTGTCTGCAGCTCTGCTTTCATGTTAAATTCATGGTTCTGGAACACGCCCCAGCCAACACGCTATATCCTCTGCGGCGGACGTCTCGCCGTGCCACGAACCCCACAACACTTATGATTTAATAAGGGGAAAATTAAAAATCCATGCCGTGCTCCCCTACGCCGAGCAGGACCAGATAAAGAGTCTGGCAGACCCGGCGCGAGCGGCGGTCCACACAAAGGAAGCGCGTCTTCCGTCGCCGGGGTCGCGAAGCCGGGGAGCCCTAAAGCCATCGAGTGCTTCATTTAACTAATTGTTGAAGACGAACACGGTCCGGAACTCAGCAAATATCTCACAGTTTCGCGGGGGCTAAAGAAGGAGCGAGAGAAACGGAACGTGCAATCCGTCAGCGCGGATGAAGCGAATCCACAAGTGAGGGCCAGATGCCGATGCTGTAATATTAACCGGCTCGGCCGCGGAGGTCCGGCGTCTCCGGCAGAACGCGGCCTGGCCAGGCCCGCCCCGGCCGGGGGTTTGCACCAGTTTCAAAACCGGCACCGGCGCCGCGACAAACACGTCGCTTTCGCAGGGGGAGGACGTCGACACTTTAAAAAAATAAATTAATTAAAAAATTAAAAAATACACAATTAGCCGCACGGATGAAACAATATCGTACAAATATTACCGATTATGATTTTTCCTTGTCCAGACAGATATATCTGCATCATTGCGCAGTTTTTTTTTTTTTTTTGGGGGGGGTGTTCCTTTTTCCTTCCTTTCCTTGACTGAAGATCTATCTTCAGACCACACTGGATGTGTCTGGGATTCGTGAAAAATGCATGAATTACTTATTAATGAGGCATTCGGGCAACATTTGCATATCCATAGGGGCGTGGCTGAGTAATTGGCACACACATGAGGGAGCTGAGCAATGGTTCTGAGAGAATCGCAAACCTTTTCACCGGCACTTTCAGGCGGCCAAATTCTTCAAGGAGCCGCGCTTGTCAGCGTGTCCTTAAATGTCCATTACATACTCATTCATCCCAAAAGAAATGCCGCCGCGCTCCCCGGCAAATAAATACACGACGAAAGCGCCGCGAAGCGCGGCAACGTGAAACATCATTTTCTGAAATGATGTCCCGCGCGGACGTTTTGCCGAACGACCGGAAGTGACGTGGAACGCGGAGGTGCGGCTGAATCCGGTGCGCAAAAGTGAGATCGCGACCTTAACCTTAACCCTAGCCCATCAAACGCGAGCAGGAATAGACGCTGGCCGATGGTCCTCGAGGAGCCAGCGTTTTTGCTTTTCGGTTAAATCGTCGCGTCTGGCCTTTTTGTCAACTTTTAGGTTCTTGTAGGATTACGGAACTTTTTTTTTTTGCGACTCGTATTTCAAACTTGCTCACTGAAAATACAAAACATGTTATGAATCTATCAGGAGCATTTAGTTCAGGGATGGAGGCGGCATCTCTCGCTGTTGGGAAATAAACAGATTAACTGGCTCTTGTTGTAGCTGAACACACACTTTTGGAGATGAGCTTCAAATGGGACGAGTCCAGGAGCCCTCGGTCCCGGCCAAACAAAGAAAATTAAAATAAGATGCTCTGAGAACGGCTTTGGACCATCTGATTAAAATACGTCTGAAATAAAACTAAAAGCTGTAATAAGGGCTGCAAATGTACTGTAAAAAAAAAAAAAAAAAAACACAGAAATCTTCGAGTCGCATTTCAGTCTTTGGTTTTGGCCATTATTCTCGTTGTTATGTTACACCGTCATTTTTGTGCAGACCGAACCTATGCTCTGGACCTTTGGTTATGGACATCAAAGTGGAGCAACCAGAGGTGCCCACATGTCCTGGTCCTTTGATTACCAACTGTATTTTATTATTGATCACTGTGTGCTCAGAACTCAACGGGAAGTTACCAAGGCTTGGCAAGCTGACAAAAGACGCCCTCCAGATCTGTGACCTCCTGAGATGTTTTTCTTCATTCTGCACTAGGGATGTTTTTATGCCCCCCCACATCCCAAGCTGCACACGCTACAATGCTATCAGAGACCTACCAGGAAACATAAACAATATTTGGGGGGTCTAGGAGATACTTAGGTGATATAAAGGGTCAAGCTGTATGAAATTTACACACCTGGAAAGCTTACAATGAATCCAGTAACAAAGCAGGGAGCAAAACCAGGAGTTGGACTTTGCTCAGGAGGCTCAGATGCTGGCAAGCCCGCAGAAGCTGACAGCCGTACCACCCAGAAGTGTAGGCTACAAAGGCAAAAGGCAAATCTGAAAGCAAAGTAAAAAAGTTTTAATTTCACCTTGCAGGACTTTTAGAAGGCACTTCTGCATCCCGGCAAATGGGGTTGGCAGAAGAAGAGGAGGCCTGGTGAGCCTTCACGTCTACGGGATCTGATTTTCTGCACTAATCTCTTTTAAACCATCTGTGAAAGTAGCAAGATTCCACACACCCTTCACCTCCAAGGATTAAAATATCACTTTGGGCCCAAGCCAGCTTGCATACGCTATGTGTTCAATGCACAAAGCAGTGTCCAGTACGAAATTTCCAAGTGTCTAGTTAGCTGTGATTTACGCTTTTGAGACTTCTTGATTCTTTTGAGACTTGTTTTTGTTTTCGAAACATGGCAAATACAGCGAGACTTTTTAAATTAAGGCCTTATTTTGTGATCCTCTTCCCCATTTACTGTACGTCACAATATCGCGACTCCCAACCTACATATGCAAATTCGTCCACAAAAATTCTACTCCTTTTCTCGGTTTGACATTCGGCGGGTGGTGTATGACTTCACAGTTACGGTTTTATGCAGTTATTTCGACTCAAAGAAATTCCCCCGCAGATGTGAATGCCAGGCGTGTTTGAAAATGACTCAAAACGACAAACAGCTGAACATGACAACGCAAAAGCATCTCCGCTGATCCACCAAAAATACGCTCCCAATACACCCAGCTTTAAACTGTTTACAAATATGAATACACAATTTGTGCCAGACTCCAATGGCCCTGCCAAACACCGTAGAATGGGGTTTAATGGTGATATCAGATAAATTACGAAGACGGCGCTTGCTGACTGATGCATTGGATTCTGGCAACACGGCAGCGCTCAGGTGGTGAGGAGGTCCTCAGCCTGTAAAATATGCTGCGCGCAACATCCCGCCACGTTCGGCCACGCAGACCGTGCAGCTGCCTTGTTCCTATGGTCCGAAATCTTACCCTCCGCTCCAGCATGCATTCGTACCATCTGCACCAAAACCACCATGGGTCATCACGATGACGCGGTGCGAAAGGCTACGGCATCAGCTTCCAAATGCTGCTGCGCCATCCCCGTCTCACTCGGTATTAAAGTTTCGCGTTTTATGAAAGGGGGAAAAAAAGAGGCAAAATAAACCAACAAGCGATTACGGCATATCGTTGAATGGAAATGGCACATGTGCGACTCCATGTACACGTGTACGCGCTCGCTCGGTTGCACGCGCAGTGTAAACACGCACGCCGAGTCAGTTTCTCAGGGCCCGTCTCCGACGACGCCGGGTTTGTGAATTACAACAAGATTTACTGCGCAGCAGAACACGTCTAATTTTCCATCCACCGCAGGGAGCTGCAGCTGGATGGAACTAGCATAGGCGCCTATTATATATACCGCAGTTAAAATGTGGCTTTTTTTTTTCCACAGGCTCTGGGGGAAAGGGGCTTACAGCAAAATCCTGGCAAAAGACGGCAAATGATTAATGAAAAGAGCAAAAGGCACATTTGAATGGCTTTCCAGAGCGTTTTCGAGAGCGCCGTTCCCGAAAACCATTCCTCCTGCGTGTGGTAAACAGAAGTTAGCTGGAAAGGCCTGCGCCTTTTCTGGGAGGGTATTTTACCGATGTCAAACAGTCGGCTGACACAGCTATTTCCGGAAGGAAAGAACCATAAAGTTATTATGAATCCTGCGCTGGATGTCAGCGAGAATAAACGTGACTTTAGAGAGCAGTTTGCAGGGGTATCCAATTCTCACCCCAGCTATTATTTCATTCTAAAATCTTTATTTGAAACCTTTTTGAAAATTAAAATAAGCTGAAATAAAGACACTTAAGGGGGTAGAGATGAGAGAAATGTGTTGGATTTAGAGGCCATAAAAATTGGGGATTTACTCTAACTCCACTGCGAGGTGGTGTTTTCCTCAGGCTTGGGCCAGTTGCGAGGATGTGTGAGGGGCATCACCCTGTGCCCCTAACCATTGCCTGCTCTATTCCACAACTCGCCGCTTTCAGAAACATCTCCTCAGTCTGGATGGGGGCAGCGTACGCCTTGCAGGGAGGCAGGCGTGCCCAACGGGCTTAGAAAGGAGAGGAGCAAAGTGGGGTGGGGCAGGAGTAGGGAGAACCTGGTTCTCCCAAAACCGCATTTTGAATATGCAGGAAAGCAAAAAAGTAAAACACACAGGATTTCCCCAGCACTTCCAGGACATTAATGAATGGGCAAATCCGGACACCACCAATAAAGTACAAATATAAAAGTGATAACTGTTTAACTTCTATTCTCTGCCAGTAACCAAGACTCAATAAGCAAACTACACAGTCAATTAGAAATGTGATATTTGCGTCACTCTTACCCTCTGCAAGTAACTGTAACCACAAGTCGATAAAATTATCGTAGAATTAACTGTAAAACACATTAGCCAATTGCAAAGACACATTAACTTTAAAAAAAAATAATAATAATTTGTTTTATTTTCAAAGACATTAATGCACTTAAATGCAGCTTTCGCAAGACGAGAGGCGACTGCCCTTGTTCATTGTGGGAATGAGCACCCGAAGTCTGGAAAATAAATCACGGTCGCACTTTATCATTTCCACTGCCTTCTCCTGCATTTTAAAAAAAACTACTCATCAAAGTGAAACAAACAGCACCCAAAAGACCTTCGCATGGCTTGGAAGAAGACTAAGCAGAGATCTGTTTTTCACCTGCTCCTCAAGTTATTCTCTGTAACACAGAATTTATTTTGTATATTTACAAATGCACTGTTTTTGATTCAAAGGTTTTTTTTTAATTTATTTTGGTTTGCTCCTTCTGTCAGTATACTGGCAGCTCAACAGTGCAGTAGACTGGACATCTGAGAACATTTCCATTTCAGCAAACCTACAGACTGACAGCCTGAAAGACCAACAGTCTGACAACCCAGAAAGATAAACATTCCTACAGATGGATATAGCAAGAGTCTGAGAGTCCAACAGTCCAACAGACCAAGAAACAAGCGCATCTAGAGTCCAACAGATTGACAGTCAAAATGAACAACAGTCTGACAGTTTGACGAACCATTAGATCGAAAGACCAAGAGACAACAGACCAGAAGTCCAAGAGCTGATGGGCTCATATTTTGCCAAATCGGTAGTCAAAATGATCAACAGTTTAAAAGCTTGACAGTCCAGAGGTCAACAGTTCCACAGACCAACATGCCATCAGACCCATATCCTGACAAAGTGACAGCCCATAAGACCAACAGTCCAAAAGCTTGACAACCCATGAACTCAACTGTCGAAAGGTCAACAGTTCAAAAGGCTAACAAACCAGTACACCTACATCCTGAGGGCCAAGAGTCCAACATAGCATCAGATCAAGAGTCTGTCAAAATTGACAATCCAACAGATCAACAGTTCAAAAGCTCAACTGTCCGACAACAAGCAGACCAAGAGACTAACAGTCCAAAAAACGAATTGTGCGGTGTCCCGCAGTTCGACAAATCGACAGACATCAACACAGACATAAAGTAAAAATGGCCTTGGTTACTCCAGACATCTCTTTGAGCTTCTAAGATGAAGGCGAACATTTATCAAACAAGATGCTTTCTTTTAAACCACCGGTTCTTCCATTCTTGTTAATCCAAGCTCTATAATTCCAGCTACAGGCTTGTAACCCAATACCTTCCTTTACAATGCAGGTAGATCATTGCTACTGCATATCAGCAGCAGAAACCAAGCTTTCTGCAGAATGTAAAAATCCTGTCTGCAGAGTTCAGCATTTACGTTGGTTCAAATGGTGATTTTTGTCTCTCATATTTTGCGCCCTGAAAGTGAGTCATTTAAGAAAAAATTTTTGGGCAAGACTCAGGATGAAAAGGCATTGCAGAATGCAGGTAAGTTGGCAGGATTGGATTAAGTTAAATAAACGACTGGTTTATTTTTGCAGTACTTTTCAACTAGTAAAGTCAAAGGTTGCTTGTAAACAAATCAGAATCAGAAATACGACTTGACAATTCAGGGTTTGATCGATTCCCCGTAGGATTGTTCACGGTTTATGTAATAGTGGAACATCTGTGGTCATTTCCTAGTTTGGTTGCTTGCAGTAGGCTTGGGCCTGGAGAACTAAGACTCTCCACTTGATGTTTCCTGACCCTCAGTGGAAGGTGTTCATCAAAGATGGAGGGATTGCTAGTTGGGTGAGTGTCAGTTCGCAAAATTATCATATCAAAGACTGGCACCGGATAAGACCTGCCCAGGTCCAGCCATGAGCTGGAGCTTCTGGAACAACATCCGTGCTAAATTGGGGGAATTTCCATTTCTGTTTTTCCTTTCAAATCACCACTGAAACTATGGGGGCTTGTTGATGTGTTATGTACCCCTTAGAAGAAAACATGACTTCCTTTTTCAGACCTGTCTTTCATTACCACAAAATTAAAAAAATTTAAGCAAAAAATTTGCTTAGAATGCTTGTTTAGAATGTGGACGCCTCTAGAAAGTCTTAGCATAAGTGCTTATGCACAATAATGGAGCCTCATTTCTGCTAAAATAAATATTATAGCTCATGAATTTGCCCGACTGCTGGGACAGACACCTCAACCTCTGCTCCGGAGTCCATTGTGCTCTGGAAAGGGCAGCTGTATCCTTACAAAGGCCCGAATTCCAAAATTATATGGATAAAAAAATCCAAAACTATTGCACATTTAACAAAACTATAGGCAAATCTGGTAACACTGCTTGCCTTGGACTTTCTTAGCTGACAAGGAAAACTCCTCCTCGCCACTTCACAGTCTTTTAAGTGCAGGGCTTCTTCAGCACCGATCTCCTTTTCAAATAAATGATAACAATAATGACACCAACAGTGAACTGCATCCAAAAAGCTCGCGGTTCCTTTTTGGTGAGTGGCTTGCGGAATAAAGCCCGCGTGCATTTCGAGAACACGCACCCTGGAGACTTAGAAAAGGGCACCGGAAACATTTGTCTTAAAACAAAATTTCTCTTTAATTTGTAAGTGTCGACAGCAGTACAAAAGATGGAGTGATGGTAAGACTTTTGTGGTATGTTTCTTAAGGAAAAGCAGGGGACCCTTTGAGGTAAATGAGCTTAAACACGCAGTCACACACATCACTAAACCCCCATTGCCCAGCTTCCCCTCCACAATATTCCCCACCCCTTCCATATATATAAATATATTTATATATTTATATATATATATATATGCAAAGATGGTGTTACATCATAACATGACAAAAATCATACCCAGGAGGATAAAAGACCTAAGGATTTGTACACATACCTAGCCTAAATGCACGAGATTGTGTTTCTGAACTGGTGCATTATCTGAAATATTAATACTACCAAGGCAGAGAAGAGAAATCTCTGCAGGTACCACTGTAGAATTACTTTACCTTTAGTTAACTTCACATCAGTACTGCACATGGAAATCAAGCACTGGCTGCTTTACATTTTAAAGCCAAGCAACATTTTTAGTACCTTTTTTCTTTTTTTTTTCTTTTTTTTTTAAACAACAATATCCTTAGCAAATAGCTGTCATGTTATTGTAAATATCAAGACAAATGTCATGGCAACCTCGATGGCAACCTTTATAAGTTCAGTTAAAAACTTTACACTGGACTGTACAAGATATTCCGGTAAAATATTTACATTTCAGACTTAAAACACTTTTTTCTTTTTTTTTTCCTCGAAGCAGCAACAGTAACACTCAAATGAAACCTGGGGTGGGCTGGGGTACCTGCTAACAAAGGCCTTCTTATATATTTTGTACAGAGATCTTGCTTGTAAGAATCAATACCCTCCCACAGTGTTGCTGGAGAAAACACAAAAGTAAAATAAGCAGAGTACCTTCGACAACAGCTTGGGTTGCCCTCGACAGCATTTTTTTTTTTTTTTACACTCCCAAACAGCAGCTAGCATGTCAGTCCAGCATGTCTGTGACTTGTGCAGATTAAATTAACACAGAGGACAAATTCATAATACGTGACAAAGCTCGATGCCGGAAATAAAAACACTTACAGTAAGATAAATTATGTTGCAGTGATTTACAGACTTGTCGTCGAAGACCTAACTTGTTTTTGCGCGGTAAAGACAAAAGGAAAAGACAAGAGTAAAATTAACTGGCTTAACTTAACATGTCAGTTTTCTTAAAAAAAAAAAAAATAAAAATAAAAAAATAACAATGAAGCACAAAAAGACAGACATAAAATCCACACTTGGCTCTGCGAATCGCAGCATAAAACTAATAAATATTTGCACGCCCCTATAAATCTAAGCTCACCAGAAGTATTAACCTTTCAATAAATTGTCAGCTTTGAAAAGCCACAATAAAAAAAAAAAAAAACGAAACACTACGCATGCATACCTGCAAATTAAACATCTTATTTGTTTTTTACATGTGTGTTTGTATGTGATTTCTCCTGGCCCATTTGGCAAAATGGCTAAACCACAGCTTATTATTGAACTGCTGTTTTGAGACGGACACGTTTATAGCTGGGACCACGTCATTTCGCAACAGGAATTAACTGTAAACCCAGACTCTATGAATGTATATTTATATTTTAAACAGCTACATGTTAAGTGCTTGATGCATATGCTAGCCAATGCTAAGGATTTCGAACACTGTCCTCATGAAAGATGCGACATCAAAATTTGCATCGCCTGCAAGGAATTGCACTGGATCAGATCAGAACAATAAACACCAGCTCCCGCATTTGTGAAATGCTTTCATTGCGTGCATCGGAACTGGATTTTTATTTATTTATTTATTTTTTGTCAGTCAAATATCAAGAGCTGATATATTATTTGAAAGACGAACGTTTCGTATTCAATACTGGTTGGAAATTCAGCATCCACATGAGGTACAGTGATTTGTCAGTTTTTTTTTTTTATCATAACATCAGTCAACATACACCAAGGTAAAAAATAAGAAAGTCAAATACATAACTTATACTTCACTACCTATTCATGAACAAAAATATAATTCTATTTTCCTATATTTACAATTTAAAAATCTATGACTACGATGAGATGGTGCGTCGATAAAAAAAAAAGAAACTTTGTTCTGAGCTCCGATTTAGTTTAAATCTGTTTTCCTTCTCTTCTTGATTGTCACATGTCGTATTGACAGTTTGACAGCCAACCCTGACTAATAAATATAATAAAAGATATATTTTTAGTAGAGACTGGCACTTTAATTTCAACACACTGCTCCTCTGACCAATATTCTTGAGTCCACCAAGACTCAGTGTACAAGTGGCCCTTTAAGGCCACTTACTTAATTCTGGAGCTAAAACAAAGTCCCTGTCTGTAACATGTATTTTTGCATAAATAAACTGGAAAAAAAAAAAAAAAAAAAAAAAAAAAAAAAAAACTATACAGAAAGATGACTCAAATCTGGCAACTGTGAGGCACGCTCACATGAGTCTAAAATGGTGACTGTTGTTCATGTTACGTTTTTTTTTCCATAAATCTTCACATTAATCAGAACTGATAAAAAATACCATTTATATCCAGTGCTTATAACACTTACAAAACATGATCTCTGCACAAGTTCTTTTTTTAAATACTTTTTTTCTTCTGTTTTTTGTAATGCAGGCAAAATCGATTTACAGTCCCAAGAACAATCCTTTGCCCAGCACCAGCCTGCAAGAGTTTGGTGCGGCCATGAAGGATGCGCAAGTCAGGCAAAAAAGAAAAAAAAATCACCTTTTATAGACAGAACACAACCTAAAGTACCTAAAAATGGTATGGTCTATGGTGGGGGGTAAACATGATTTTTTTTTCATAAATTCCTATTTTGTGTGTGTGTGTGCGCGCGTGCACGTGTATGAAAAAAAAAAAAAGTATAAAATAAGATACCGAAGCAAATCTGAGAAGGTTTTAAGACATTAAAAAACAACCATGGCCTTCCATACCCCTAAAAAAATTTACCTCGAATATGCTTTTTTTTTTTTTTGCCAAACACAGCAGGAATATAGGAATTTATTAAAAGAAGTCCAAACTCTAGCGTGCATGAGCCGTGATAGGTAAACATGATGACCAGAGCCTGGAATGTTGAAATCTCCTGGTTAGTAATGAGGCAGAGCGAGTCAAGGGCGTGTGGGAACTAACAGGACTTCCAGTAAACATTAATAATTCTGCGTTTGAGATGAAACCGAATCGTCCGTCATTTTAATAATCCCCCACAGCTTGATGCGCTGCTTCCATCTGCTCGCTCGCCAGCGTCGCGTGGCCAGACTGGGCCGCTTCCTCGGCGAGAGCCCTTTGATGGAGAGAGCAACGAGCAATGCGGAGGATTCCCCTCTGGCCCTCTGCTCGGGGGCCAGATGGCGCCCCCCGATGGCCGGGGATCCCCTGGGCAGCGGCGGCCGCACCTCTGGACCCTGAGAGAGCCGCACGGCCCCTGTGACCTACTGCAGGAGCCTCCAGCGTCTGACCCAGATCCAGAGCCTTCGCCACAGCCCTCGATGAGCTAAATCACGGCAACGACCTCGAGACCTTGACCCATCGGCAATGACCGCCTCTGCTGGGATGCAGTGGCGCATTTTGCTTACTAGCTATTTCAAAAAAATAAATACGTTTGTGGTGCCGTGCATTTATTTCTTATTTTAAATAAATGATTCTTGTGGACTACTAATTTCCCCCCAGAAAGAAGGAGCGCTATTCTCACGAAGGCCAACAGGTGGCACAGTGGTTAGTAACACCACCGCCATGGAAAAAAAATTACTCAGCTTTACAAAATGGGTAAATCATAGCTTTTTGGAGAAAAGTGTCAGCTAGATGAATCAACGCAAATGATTGTTGAGAGCATTCTGATTGACGGGGATGGCCTTCTCCGCTCACGCAGCTGCCTGCTCTGCCCCACCGGGTTGATCTTCTCTTCCACACTCAATGTCACCTCACTTTAAGACTTTGTCACTTTGGATTTGCGATGTCTGCATGCCCAAAACGCCTTTTGTACCATGTTTGCAACCACACAGGCTGTTGCCACAGAAGGATATAAGAGCCAAACTCGATCGTAAAGTCAGGAGTGCAAGGGGTGGTGGGGCACGGAGGAGGGTCAGGGTCCGACTGCTGATGGCCGTTCCGGAGTCTCTGCAGAACCGCCGCACTCACGGCACACAAACAAGCAGGAGCCTTGAGCGACCGCACCATGGCAACAGCATCCAGAACTTCCTGAGTACATCGCTATGGTATTTAAAAAAAATAAAAATAAAAATAAACAGGGTAAAAGAAAGGTCTGTCCATATGCCCTGTTCTTAAAGAGGCCAAAAGATTGTCTAAGACTGCTGTAGTGTCTAAAATTAAGACTTGCAAACTTTAAGATACGAGTGATGGAAGGTTGTGAAAAGGTTGGCACATGTGGGGTTGAAACTGTACAACATGTGAAAAAAAAAACAGTTCATCATAGTAATGTGATGATAATTAAAGTAATGATGGTCAGGGAGTCAGATTCCTTCCCTCTGTGCTCATTGAAACACTTGTGGACTTGTCCTGTTTATGTCCTTACTAAATGTCGAAGTTGTGTTTTCTTTCTCCTGTTTGCGATAAAACAACGAAAAACACACATTCACGAGCTGCTGGCTGGCACAGCATACCTGAGTGAGACAGATAACCCCAATCACAAACAGTAACCTAAGCCATTGAAAGCATTCAAAAGAAAATATATATGATATATAACTTGAAAAAAGTAAGACTGTGAGATATGGATTCATATTAAATGTTAAATTTCAAGTTCTGACATCTTATAGGCAAGAACCTAACTGTGTGTATTGTCCTTTAAAAAAAAAAGCATGAAAAACCAAAAAATCTTATCAAACTGCTTCACACATTAAGAAACATTTAAGACAAGTATGTGTTGAGTTGGCAGGAGCCACACAGGCATGCAAGCTCCTGAAGATACACGTGTGTCGTCCTCCAGGTCTCTGCCTCTATCCTCTCCAGCGTGGCACAGACCTCCCGTTGGGTTGGCTTATGGCGACGGGGTGAGAGGGGGAGGCTGGCATCTCAGTTAGCGCTGATCACTTCCTGCGTTTCGTTTTCACTGCTGTAGTCCGATTTGGGCTCCTCCTCGAAGTCCTCGTACATGTCCATGTCGTCGTCGCCGTTGACGGCGTCCCCAGCTGGCAGCGTGTCTCCGGGCTCCACCTTCACGCCGTAGGTGCTCTGGATGACGGGGATGGCGGGTTCGGGGCTGGCTGACGCGCTCGAACAGTCTGACGTCATCTGCGGGGAGGGCGTGGTGCCGGCCATGCCCATGGGGTTGGGGTACACCAGGCCTCCGCTGGAGCTGATGGGGATCTGGGGTCCCTGCCTGCAGGCCAGATGACACACAGGTGGAGACGGGGGTTAGCAGCGCTACACAAGACAATGACACCCCTCTCCTCTTTGTTTATACAGTAATAGCGCAATTACCTCCTACAAGCAGCATTATAAAAATTCACCATATTTTTAAAAAATTGAAAAAAAATCAAAACAGCTTTTTTGAAATTTGGATATCACTATTAATAACTATATAACTTATTTTGTTTTATATTACGCATGCGCAGTTTTCCAGCTCCATTTATGCAATAAACCATATTACTGACCTCTTATACCACTAATTTACTAAGCTCCAGTTTGCAAAAACCCATCTACATCTGACTGGGGTATTACTGTATGACTATTGAACCTTCCTTCTGCAGCAGTTAGTTGTTCACTTAGAGTGATGGCATCATGACTACAACAATTCCTCAGTATCCAACCTCTTTGTATCACAATGTTTGCTCTTGAAAATTAATTGTTAATTTGTATTCAAATGAAAACTTTTTAAAAAATTATTTTATTACAATTAATTTTGCTGTAGTAATAAAATAATATAATGCATTTTCATCTCAAGTTTATCCATAACAAAAAAAGAAAATAAAAGAAATCAACAAATAAATACAATACAGTACCATACAGTGTACAGCAATAAAAAATACTGTATCGTAGTAAACTGTATTGTACTATATTGTTATGAATTTATCTGAAGCCAGATGCACACACTCGCTCTGGTCTCTTATCAGCTGTTTCCGCTAGTTTCCCTTTGTCTAAATGTGTTTGCGCCACCACATTTACTGCACATTTTATTTTTTAAATAAAATTATTTATTTAAATGCTAGTTCCCGTCCAAAGCAAAGAGGTGGATGCAGAGGATTACTCTGATGCACATCTTCCTTTTGTTCAACATCATGCACCTCTCATCCCCCGTGTATGACGTGATGGTACTAACATGCAAAATCTTCTGCACCGTACGAATTGTACCATGGATAATACGCATGCAAATTAATGACAACATTAAGTATTTTCTGGTTAGGTAACTGGTGTTTACAGTGTTTTGTCATGCTGAAATCACAATAGTTAAGCTGTATAGATGTTTTCAGATTGGATGAGAGCACATTATTTATTTATTTTTCCTCATCTAAAATTGTGGGAAATAGGCACTCGGTATCTAAAAAATTCGACATCCAACACGTTTGCAGGGACGAATTAGATTCGGCTACCGAGGAATTACTGCATTTTTTCACTATACTTGCCTCCCACACATGTCTGTGACCTACTGTGAGCCTCTCCTTACTGACGTCATTTAGACACTGCCGAGAAAAAAAAAAAAAAAAAAAAAAAACAGACGTTTGACCAACAGCCATTCAACAGATCGATACTTTTATGCACTATAATAATGTTTTTGCCCAATTTCTCAGCTTCCAGACAGGGTTTGTCAAGGTTTTCATAAATTACAGCCATCTGAGGCCATAAAATGGAAATTATATCTGAATGGGGAATTGCTTTTAATACTCCCGAAATGTTCCTTATTAAACTATCACAACTGTTTTGTATCAGGTTGCCTAGCTGTGCTTGGGGAGCGTCGCGGCCCAGCGATGAATGGATTCCTTATCGTTCAACAGGCCCTTCATTAGAAGCATGTGCTGAAGCTGTACGTCAGTGTGGGACGTGACCTAACAAGCTGCGGCATTAATGTCATCCAGTCCGTTAGAGGGTCCGAGTTCATGGACGACGCCAGCTGACATTCGCACCCGTGCCGCTCGGCTTTACCTTTCTGCCGTACGAGTGCTCCTGTTTAACCCTTCTGAACAAAGAAACTCTTTAAATCTGAAGTGATTCACAGCTTTCCGCTTCTCTTTTATTGCTGCTTTTTATTTAGCTGAAACTTTTTTGCAAATACTGTTAGGGTTATAACTAAACTATATGGTATGATTTACCCTTTTATTCACCTGAGTAATATTTACCCCATCGGTTTAGGTTAAGTGCTGTATTCAAGGGCTCTACAGCCAGAGTGGGGTTCCATGCTTGCTCCTTCAGATAGAACCAAATTATTCAATGTATTAATTTTACAATTAATACAAGGGAATACTTTTTCCTAAGCAGCTACTGAACCACTCCAGGGTCCAACAGCATGGCACCTCCAAGGACTATAAATCAGCTGATAATAAGTCCCTTATCTCCTAGGCCACCTGTAGGACACCTGTACCTTGGCCGTACGCTACCTGTCTCAGTAGAAAGCCAGTTTTCCACCTGAACTCAGAATGGAGGTTAATTTTAAACATGAGACCTTTCAATTGGCTGCGTCTCTGAAGAATGGCTTGACGATAAGCACCTCAACTCCTAATCTGATCTTCTAAACGTGATATAGAAATGGAGGCGAATTTTAAAGGTGAGGCTGGACTGTAAGACCTTCCGATTACCTCTAAACACCTCTTAAAAAAAAGGAAAGCGAAAACAAAGAGAGGCATTAAAGGGAAAACACAAGGGGAGCACGTGCCGAGGTCACGCAGCGCCATACTGTTGTTAGTGGGGTCAGCACTCCCGCGGCGGCTCTGACCACGCCAAGCCGTGCCGTTCTTCACTGTGCACATACCCCACAGTGAAGAACTGCCTCATCTCCTGCCTCCGCGAGCGCATCATCTGTTTGTACTCGCCGATGCGCAGCTTCTTCCCGTCGATGATGCAGGTGCGCTTGGGGCGGGGCTTGTACTTGTAGTTGGGGTACTTCTCCAGGTGGATCTTGCTGAGCCGCGCCTGCTCCTCGTAGTAGGGCTGCTTCTCCTGGTTGGTCATGGCCTTCCAACGGGAACCTGCAACCGCAAGCACAGAACGCGGCGTGAGCCTGGATCATTCGAGCACGAGGCACGCTCTGTTTGCTCGGAAATGTTTTGATTCGGTTCTGCACATGGATGCCAAAAGTTAACATTCATATTCAGCATTTGCGCTATTTCCGAAATTAATTATTAATGTTCCTTTTCAATGAAAGAAGATGCAAATACAGCACTGGTAGAAGCTTCAAAATATCAAACGTAAACATTTTTGGTATTAGAACAACTGTGCTACAGAAGTTAAATCAGTGCTTGAAAAGAGCAGATTTTGGAATTAAAAAAAATGTTTAAAAATGCAAATGGATCTTTTTTGGCAACAGATGCTGATACCCAGAGAGGGTAGCACGCATCGATACAGTTCCTTTTCAAAAGATGAATAAACATTGCCCCGCTCTGTCCTCACCGTACCGGCAAATATATATTTCTGCAAATTAATACCGACATTAAGCTGCTGTTTTATCAGATGCATCAGAATTCTGAGAAGTTCATTTTTTCCCAGTTTAGCAAATGCACTGCATGTATGTTTGCTGATGACAAGAAATAAGTAAAAGCAAGATGGTGCTGAAAAAAACGCCTAATAATGTGACAAAAGGCTGTTTGAGGTGTTGTACGTTTTATAATGTCTTCAGAGCCCTCAACAAGCACCTTAGCTGTATCTCCATTGGCAACATCAAGATCAAAATATTATGAACTCTTACATAACTTAAGGCGTAAAACTATGGAACTTGTGGGCACGCAGCATGTCCCGTACTTACAAACTTAACTGGGACCGAGGGCTGGTTTGCGACTCGAAAACTTTATTAAAAGTTCTACACGCAGCTGTGCTGCAACGTATGCGGGTGACATCGAGCTAACTGACTGTACTTTGAGAGTTGGGTCTCTGTAACCACTTCCCTTTTCCTGTTGGTGAAGCGTGCTTTTGTTTGCACCGTTGCGAGTCGAGCATCGTTTCAGAAGAAAGCATCTGCATCTCAACATGTCTGCTGGGTCCAGCGAGGTCAGCCACTCACCGAGGATTTTGCTGATGTTGGAGTTGTGCATGTCTGGGAAGGCCTGGAGGATCTTCCGCCGCTCATCCTTCGCCCAGACCATGAAGGCGTTCATTGGCCGCTTGATGTGGGGCTCATTGTTGTTCCTCCCTCGCGTTTCCCTGTAGATCCGGGCCTCGGCTGTGCTCGCGCCCCCTGTTGGCCGACAACAACGACAGCATTGTTTTCCTGCACAGCTACAAGTCTCCATCAATGCTAGAGCAAGGCCAGCATAATGGCTGAGTGCTACGGAATGGCTGGCGTGTCTTTTAACTTAAAATTCCTTACGCATTTCAAATAATAATTTGTCCGATGGTTGTTTTCAACAGGGCCAATTTAAAGCTGAGCGTACAAAAAGGTGGCATTAAGAGGGCCTCATGAAGCCACCCACTTTAAATGCAAACAAACTAAAAGAAGACCTTGACTCAACTTTGATATTTGTTCAGGGTCTATGCAGCCATTCATAAAAATTCTCTGCCTTACAACATCTCAGTAGCACTTGCAAAACTGCCTGCCTAAATGGCAAATATAGTATAAAGACCATTCATATCACAGTGAAAATACAGGGAAAAAGATTTGGCCAAATTCCTACTACAACATTCTCTCTATTTAGGCGGAATAGAACACAGAGGTCCCAAAGGAAAATTGTCACAGTGAATTCAGGTTCAGACCTCCATTTCGATCACATCATTCACAATCACACTGGCTTGCATACTGAGCTTTAACATAAACAGAAAGCAGCTTGTGTTTGCTTTCCTATTTGTTTCATATCTTCAGGATTTAAATGAATAAGACAGTTAGGTAGTCAGATATACAAAGAAAGAAAACCACTTCCTTCTCTCTCGGGCATGAGTGTGCAACCTGGTGAACCCAGGTTGCTCCAAATGTGACCATCCAGGTTGGCCGTATCCATGCTGGACAGCAAATACACTATGTACAGCCCTGAGCTGCAGATCGCTTTGATACTTCTTTGTTACCACTGTTACCCCATGATAGCCAATACACCTCGGAACAGAAAATCACTGCCTCGGTGTCTTCTGGTGATCAGCATCTCAAAAATAGACCAAAAAGAGGTCTGATCCAAAGAAAAGAGATTGCACCCAGGCTAGTGAGCTGCCAGCATCCAGGGATAATACACTACCTGTTCACAGCCTCCCCCCACAGTACATTAATTTCATTTAGAACGCCCCAGCCGTACAGGAGGAATTGCTTTCACTTTGTACAGCTCCAGTAGCCGTGTTTGTTATGCTATGAAATGTGGCGTGGCACAAGTTTGACAGCATCCATCAATGCAAGCCAGGGCGCCGACTACCGGACCTGATGAAGGCATCCATTACGTGGGGATGGGGGGGGGGGGTGACAGAACAGACACTGTCTGCTCTGGAGAACAGCTCACTGTGATTTACAACATGCCAGTCCCCCCAGGCCCCACATGCTGTCTCTTCATTACTAAAACTGATTCAGCCATTTATATACACACTGACATGTAAATGCAGGCGCTGAGATAAGTCGGTTCACCACAACAGAGTGAACAGGGGCGCAACTTTCACCATCAAACTCAAACTGTCCCTGCCGTGTAAACCGTCGGCGTTACTAGATATTTGTTTTGCTGGACTCTTTTATTTTAGGATGCTGCAGAAATACATAAAGGAGAAAGAAAAAGCTTTTATGTGAAGTGAGTGAGTGGTTCAGAAGCTGGGAGTGGACCAAGAGGCAGATCTCCCGTCTCCTTCTGTTGCCACCTTGTGTGGATGGCACATAGTGGAGCACACATGGTGCCAGCAGCCATCCTCTCTTCTCCTGCTGCATTCTGGAATGTAGGTGGTCCTGGTCCACTGTGCCCCAATCCATCAACCCAAAAAGCAGGAGCAGCCTCAGGAACTACAATGCTCTATAATGAAGACAGACGGGCAAACTGGAAGCCCATGCAGCATGATGCCGTTCACCAGCTTTCGCAGCAGTCTCGGCTCTTTCTTTCAGGGCACTTTAACAAGGGAACCTGATGTCAGCATTAACTGATGCCGACTTGACTAGCAGCCATAGGAAGCACCAAGTCAGGTGTGTAATTGAGCCAAAGAAATACAGATGTTCCGGGTACGACCAGGCCAGGGCCACGTGTGGGGTAGCGGAAGCGGGTGGTTAATAGAAAACATTGTGATAAATGAGGCCTGGCATGCAATGTGACGGAGAGGCATGTGAATTTCTTTCTAATCTGTCTCTCCTCGGGAGCCTGGTGGGGGACCCGGGGATTTGGGGTGGCACCCAGGATGTGGCAGCACTCTCCGACAGAGCGGCCCGCCGGCTCCCTGCACTACCAAGGAAACCACTCCAACAATGCACCGCGGTTGAAGAGGCAGCGGCTCCACCCAGGGTTCCAGCTTTCCCCATGGAATAAAATAAAATATCCCCTTAAACAGCATCTCTGCCATAGGAACCCCGTAGGACTCACTGGCACCCAGCTAACAACACACTATCAGAACATTTGCAAACGCCTTGCAATTTTGGACCTACCTTAAAGTGCTGATTTCCATTTATCCCTATTCTCTGTATTTTTGGTTTCTATTTATTGCTCAAAAATGTTATGCATAAACACTGAAGGAACCACCACTGAAATACATATATGTCAAAGTCTTTGTTATGAATTCATTCCCTTTTATTTCCGTCTAAATTAAAACCTGAGTTGCTGCCAGCTGCTAAACGAAAAAAGAGTGATCATAAAAAAAAATTACTTTTGGAAATATCCGAAATATCCTGTTACACATTCATTTATTTTAGTGTTCACCGCTATTGAATTGGTACTGCCATGCTTAATCATAAAAAAGAACATTTCACTCACTGTTATGTTAATAATATTGTGAATATTAAAAACAGTTTTAAAAACTACACTAGGCTGCAATATAAAACATTCATTTAGCAGGCGTACACTTTCCATGTAATGAATTCTTATGGTCTAATGAAAAAGAAAACGGTGTGTTCGCCTTCCTGTACTTAAACAATAATTTCACGGGCTTGACGCAATAGTGCGTCAAAAGGAAAAGGGCAGACACTTCAGCTTCACACCTCCTCTCATCGGCATGGGATTGATACGTCTGTTCTTCAAAAGTGATACCAGAAAAAGGAACGTTTGCGTTTCGTTTCCTGTCCAGCGCTGCAGAGGTGGCCCCTTTGTTAGGGCCTACACAGCTCACGCCCGCGAGACGACCATATGTGAGCGAACAAAGGACTCGCACTGAAGCCCTTTGTGGGATCTGTTAATGTTTTTCATCTGAGCTCAAAAGGACCTAATGACTTTGTGGTGAGCTGATGCATTTGGCTCGTGGCTTTACAAAATGAGGGAAATTCTATCTCGCCCCGTGAGCGGCTTCTATTTTCCGAGGCCCTCTGGTTGGAGTTCTGGCAGCTTGTTAAGTCGGTTGCTGCATGCGCTGCAAATATTAACCCGAGCAACCAGAGCCGGACCGTGGACACTGTGTCTCATACCCTTCGGTCTACACTGTGCGCCGGTTCTTCACCTCCATGCTGCTGCACATCAAATCCCAGGCTGAGGGCTCCCTTCATTCATTCCTCTTGCGAGGAACTAAATGTCTGCGGCCGCTCCATGCTTTTTAACGGGGTGTTTTACAGAAATTTCCATTCCGTGACTCTTTAATTTCTTTCTACCGGTGGCCTTGTCATTATAGTAGCAGTTTGTAACCATAACTACTTGAGAAGCCAGGTTAAATCTTGTGTGCAGTCTTGGAATTAATCATGGCATTGTCTTAAAAGACTGAGGTGTTCATTAAATATTTTACCTATTTATGGCAGCATTTTGCTTTTGGCAATTCTAATTGGTGAGTATTGAGTTTTGTTCCAGAAGAAAATCTTTACAGTTCTTTTACTTGGATGTTCTGTATTAGCTCTGTTATGCATTGTTCTTTATGTGAAGGGGATGCCCAGGGTGTAGGTTATTCATCTTTCCTTAAGTTCTGAGTGTGGACAAACACTGGTTTTATTTTTCTGAGAAGTACAGCTGGACATGAAAGTGAAAATGTGACATGTTTTTCATAGCCTATTCAGTGACATTCTGTTCATCTGAGACTTCCGGTGAAACTATCTTTAAGAGGTACAAAGGACTGTTTATAAATGTTGGCAGCAAAATGACTCTTTCTTGTGCAGGAATTACCCTAAAATTTTGTTGTATTGGTGACACCACTGAAAAAAAAAAAAAATATTTGTGAGCGGCAAAGAAAAACCTGACTGTCGATTGGCTGCAAGTTCCACTTTGGCGCCCAACCGCGGCCTGCATTTCATCCGCAGATCGGGTCCACCCACAGCGGCAGGGAGATGAGACCCGAGATCTTTTTGTGTTAAGGCATCATTCGCGGGATCTGTCCCCGCCGACACACAGAGGGGGAGGAGCTAGGCAGGTTGGGGCTGCCAAAATGAGCCATTTGTCAGCTTCTTCATAAAGACCTCATTTCAAGCGGGTGACAGAATTGTGTTGAATTGCAAAAGCCTGTAAACATGCAGAACTTAGAAAGACAGGTGCGTTTCAATCCATAATCAGATAACAAACAAATGTTTTGATTGTGCTCCTGTTTGTACTACTTTCTTCACATAACTTTGATGAAACCCAAACAACCCTGACAACAATGGGCTCTTGTTTTCTATAAACAAATCGTGCCGACGCAGCACTGTCAAGGCTATTCAAAGTGCGTGGGACCCGTTTCTCACTTGCTATGACTCGGGGGTTCCATGGAAACTGCAGAAAATATTTACTTTGGTCAAATGCTGGTGTGTGTGCGTGGGGCCTTTTCCGCTGTTGACATGCCAGGTCCACAAAGCAGGATGACGCTTTGTCGTCAGAGCGCGAGCAGTACAACGCATCTCTAACAAACAGCATCGCTGCCAAGGCTGCCCCCGCTGGGCCCTCCATGCAAAAACCTTCGCGGCTGTCCAGCATTGACAAAGGATTGCGTTGTCACAGCCGGGTAGCGCCCTTGCTGCCCCTCTCTGTCCCATTGTGGACTTGAGATTAAAAATACTGTAAATATTCAGTGTCATAAATACGTTTGATGTCATTCATATGATTCATTTTCCAATTTCTTGGCTCATTCCTCTGCAGTGAAACATTTACCCAAAATTTTCTGTGCAGTATTCTTCAGGATACAGGAGAAAGAGTGGAACTCACCGTCAAGTTCTTCAGGCCTAGTGAGGTCAATGACCCTGTGACCCAGCTTCCCATCTTCACCCAGCTTTCCCAAGTGGGGGCTCAGGCCCTCAAAGGGTGCTCTCTCCTGAGAGAAGAGACATTGGCATATGAGTACAACCTACAGCATACTTCTATATCCATAAAGTTAAATCTTGGATTGTTTGTTTGTTTGTTCTTTATTCACAGCTGTGTTTTTCAAGCCACAGACCTGAAGTTTGGCACACTGGTAATTCTCACCCTAAGTGAAGTTTCTGTGTAGTTAAACACACACACACACTGAAAGCACTACACACATTAGCGATGTGTGCATCCAGCCAGCTTCCGTTTAATTTGTCTGGATGCGGACAAACAGCCCCCTGTAAAATGTGCCAGATACCAAAATTTCAGATCCCAGGTGCCCATTTCCTATTATTTAAAATGGGGGAAAAAAGTGCTCCAATGACTTTAGCAGGATTTTCATTACACTGTTATTTATTTTTTCAAATTTAAAATTTTGGTTTTTATTCACATTTCAATTTTTTTATTATTTATAAGCTTCAAAAAAAAATTGTGACAGCAGAAGTTTCTGTTTGGACATCAACACGTGGGTATTCATTCATTCAGTGAGGAGTCATTATTGAGAAAATCTGGATAAAGAGTTGCTCTATTTACCTTTCCACTTTCTGACCCAGCCAGCGCCGGGTAACTCGGTTAGTACTGATATAAAAGTTAAGGCCGAGTAACTTGTGCGCAGAATACAGAAAACCAGGCCTGTGGCCAAAAGGTGGCATAGTAGTTGAATCTTCTTCCTTGGGCTTCAGAGGAGCCAGGTCCAACTCCCCTGTCCTGCTGTTTTATCCTTAGGCTTCAGATTAGGTATCCTTGATAATGGTACCTTCTCAAATTGCAGTAAAAATTACCCAGCTCAGTAATGGGGGAATCAGTGCAAGTGGCTTATCACTGTAACCAGTTTTGGAGGAAAGCATAATCTATATAAATATATGTAAAAGCATCCACTTCTAAAGTGAGCATCACTCGACCTGGGGGAAACATGAAAAGGCCATGTCTTTAACATTGAGGTAGGACTCAGTACACGTGTTGGGACCGGGGAGCAATTCTGCGTGTGACCGCTCTCCCCAGCAGTCATCATTTATTCAGGATCACACTTTGGGGAGCATGCAGAGTTCCCCCATTAGCCACACCGCTGGCCGCTCGGGTTAACTGGGCACCGTGTCGCACTTGACTTACAATGCAGTCCTGTCATTCAGTGCTCGACGACAATATTGCATGTCATGTCCGTGTGCATTTGCAGAATGAAATAATGTAACAGGTTTTTGGAAAGGGGGGGTTAATAGTTATGGTGCATTAAACTTAATCCATTATGCAGGGATGGGGTGCCGATAGCGGTGGGCTCCTTTGTTAAATGACCTACTTGTGCAGGAAACACACTTAGTGTTCCTGTCGGGCCTCTTCTTCTCAGGCTGAGGGGACGGACACTTTAACCCCCACATAATACACATCAACCCCTCCCTCTTCCGTTCAACAGGAACGCGCTAAAAGCCGCCGTTTACCGCGATTCGCACGGGGTCGGCTCTGCCTTGGCCCTGCGGACACAATACAAAAGCAAGATCTGAATTCCTTTATTCGGTCTTCAAGCATCGATCTGCGGTGCGTAAAAAACACGAATGTTTCGCTAACTCATAATCGGGATTTCCCTTACGTGCGGGGCTAATAAACAGACGCGATTTTAAAAACTTTTATGAATAAGCACGGTCTTCGGATTATCATACTGACTCTACTCAGCATCCTCACTTCCAGAGAAAGACACCCCATTTCTATTCAAGTTGTGAGCACTGATTTTTTTTCATTTGGATGATTCCAATTTCTTAAAATAAGGAAGGAAATGAAAGGGAACGGAAATGCTTCAAGAAGGAACATCATTATTTTAGGTCATACAGAAGGCCTGTCCGGTGGAGGGGGTGTCTATGTAAATACTGTTGTTTGAGTGTTTTCTGATGATGACATATGACACCCCCCGCCCCCCATTTCTTTCTCTGTCAGAAGGTGGCCTGCCCTGTTCTAGGGTGTCTCGCTCCATGTGAGGAGCTTTCTGCCACCGTATCCATCATCCTGCCACACGGCGGCCGTTAATGACGACACGTGTGGCCCTATGACAAACGGATGGATGCGCAATGAGGTGGTTGGGTCTCACAATCAACTCTTCCCCCAACCAAGCACCTCCTCAGCCACCGGACACTGGGAGGTGGGGAAGACATCTGTCTTAAGACCTCAGCCCTCCATCATGTCAAACCCAGCCGGTCAATCGGCCCCTTGAAGAAACTCGTGAGAAACGCACGTGATGCGGAACACAGGTGAACGACAGTGGTCGTGAACCACTGTTCGTGTGCTTGTGCGTCCAGCTGATTTATCTCATTTGCCTTAGATAAAGTTTGAAATACGGTACGTCATTGCAATCTATGTATCGTATCTAAATTTGTCGAGTTTGGAAAAAGCTGAGTGAGCCAGCATTCCTTCACAATCCCTTCATGAAGCCCTGTGATAAATTAATGACACCTTTACTATTTCATGGTGGCATTAAAGTTTTACTGCCCATGAGTGCCAGAGCGGCAGTAAAGGACAGGCTGCCCGGCGGCCCGTGAGACTACGACTGCTCCTCACCCGTTTTTGGTAAGCAGGCTGTCATAAACAATATTTATAATGTGTATTACGGGGTTATGAGGGTTGGGGCCATCATCTCCAGACACAGCAGGGTACGCAGGCACATTCATATGGAGTGGGGTGGGATGGGAAGGCAGCAAAAAATATGTAAGATGCAATACAATGTTACTCTCCTTTCACTTATAAACTCTGGCAAAGACTTGTCATTGGCTGCCGCCCCCTAATAAATTGAACAGGCCGCCTCCAAACCCGAGTCTGAAACGGCAGCGACCTGCTCCAAATGCAATAATATTGCCTGCTGTCCACTCCTCCCGCTTGGATGTGAGTTCTTCACCAGGGGATCAGCAGTTCAGTGAAGTCATGCCATACAGGCCCATGACAGCACCGGGGAACTTATTCCCTTTGAACCCGCAGCCAGGGGGAGCCCAAGTCGCTGGTTTGCCGTGGGCCGGGGCACGGGAGCAACCCTCTGTGCTGGTGGTCCTGAACTAATACACACACACACACGCACGCACGCACGCACGCACGCACGCACACACACTCTCACCTTCCCAGCTTATAGAAGACCTTGCGGGACCTCACACAACTGGACACCCAGTTCCCAGCTGTGGTGAATAAAATAAAAATAACACTACTAGAGGGTATGATAAATGCTTGCCATTCATCTATTATCAATAACCACTTGTCCAGGGCAAGGGTGGGATCGTCCGGAGTCTGAGGTGCAGATAGGAAGGGATGCCAGTCAATCACATGACCAAGACTATAGACACACATACACACAATTTGTTCATGCACAATACAGGCATCAGTTCACCTGAAACACAAACCTTTGTACTGTGGGAAGAAACCAGAGCACCATATAGCCAGATAAAATTTAAATCCACGTCTGATCCCAAAGCCCCGGAGCTGTGAGGCACCAGTGCTACCAGCTGATCCGGTGCATCACTACAATTGTCTTCTAATTAGGACAAAAGCTATAAAGCCTATAACATTATATTGCTTTGCTATGTAAAGAATTGGGAATATGATGTTGGAAATTTGGTGAACTACATATTATTATGTGCTGGATTTCTCGAACCACACAACTTTAGAGAATCAGAAGTGATACTGATGGGTTTCAGAGCTGTTTTGTGCACTGCAGGCCAAACGCGGGGGGAGGCCTTGCATCCTCCATGGAGAGTGACGCAGATGGAAACCAAAGCAGCGGCCAGCGGTGGCTCGGAGCACTCTCATGTGGCACCAGTATAGGCCCCAGAGGCCTCGGAGGGGCCTGCTGTGGGCTGCGGGGAGTTTTCTCCCCAGCAAATATAGACAAAGACCGAACCTCAGCCCAAAGCGAAATCTCCTTCTCTGCGTCCCCCCATCTTCTGTGCAAATCTACCGGGCTGTTATTTATCATTTTGCAGCTTCAAGAGCATGTAACCACGCATTTGCTCAAGAGCACCCCTTTCTTTCTTGCGGTCATCTGCCCTGTGTCCATAAATATGCTTTCTAGGGCGGCGGCAACGCCTAACGGATCTGCGATTCAATCTCAGAACTATGGTGAGACAACATGTGAGCCACCTGTGAGCGACCTGCTCTTACGTTGGAGTCCATTTGAAACGTAGCTGAAGAGCAATGAAAACAGTCCTGTGCGAATTATACACTGCGGGGTTCGTTCCTTCATTCATTCACTCATTCACTGAGCATCACTAAACCTGGAACTGCTTGTGCGGCCACAGTGGTCTAGAGTCCATCCCGGATACGGGCTTCCACATGGATTAATATGTTACTACGCTGTGAGTCTGCTGCTGAGAGTTTTGAAATCCACTAAAACTGGTACTGCGTACCAACCCATTTCAAACAAAAGCATCTTCCTTCACAGAGAGATTTAGTCCAAACAAACATATGAGAAGCCCCAGTTGTGAGTTGGCTGCCAGCCTGGTGGCCGTGTTTTTGTTATTATTTTTTATCCCTCTAAAAGCGTGTAACATCTCACGTCCACATACTGTACTACCTGCATCAAGACAGACAAAAATATTCATTTTCATCCCTTTTAGTCGCAACAACAAAAAACAGAACGCTTCGAAGAGGCACGTTTACGGTGAACTGTTGATGCCTGGTTGTGCGGTCGGATTCTGAAGCTCTGAGGGTGTTTTTCCTGCTCTGGTTTCAGTCACTGCCATGTGATCATGTGCGCCAGGTTTTTATGGGCCCCAGTTATAAATGACCCTGAAGTGTTCATGGTGCCCCCCAGGAACAGTAGTTATGACTTCCATCCCGCCTGCCCCGAGTACTCCTTCTCTAACAGCAGCGATGGAAATAACAGATAGCCATCGACGGTGCTGTTCTTTCCCAGAAGCTGCAAAAAAGCAGGCCATTAGGTGGCGTAATTGTTAGAGACAGCATCACGCTGCCACAGGACGTGGGTTCAGATCCCCAATACATCTGTCGTGCCCTCGATTGCTTAACAGCGCCGCTCACAAACACAGCATGTTTGTGAGAGCAAATTGTGTTTGTATTTGGACAGCCAGATGGGATGGAGATGGTAGCTACAGATCACTGGCTTTTACCCTGTTATTACACCGTGGTATGCTGTATGTCACAGTACATGTACAGTTAACCTTCATGAGACCCCCTGTAATCTGCTGCTTCAACATACAACAGACGCTCCACTTAAACAATAAGGGTGACCCTAAGCACCCAATGGTGCAGGAAGCTGCAGTTTAGTTACGAATGCAGTTACTGTACACGCCATTGACATAACTACACAAAATTAATACAGCAAATACATTTCTCTGAAGTATCTTACAGAGTTAGTCTTGTAAAGTAAGCTGCTTTTCATTTACCCCTGTAATTTTTACTGTATCAATTCAGGGTCAGTACCTTGGTCATGTGCACAGCTGTGGGAGGTGGGATTTGAACCCAGGTCCTTTGATTTTGAGGCAAGGGCTTCAACCACTGAGAAGTGAGAGATCAGATGATGGGAAAGACTATTTTAAGAAAGGTGGAAATTCAGCTGAGATAAACTGAAATAGAATGAAAGAGAAGCCGTAGGAGGAGGAAGGGGGGGGTAGGGTTGACACCTGGTGGCGTGTGAGGGTGGGGGTTGGGACAAAGTAGGGGAGCAGGTCATCCCATTGTCAGAAGCTGCCACCATACGGAACTGAAATACAAACTGATCCATGTGTACGTGGGGATTTGGCCCCAGTCTCCGACTCGCTAGTTACCTCGGGATAAATCAAAATTTGACACCCACACCTCCCTGCACGTCCAGGCAGATGATGCGAACCTCTCCTCAATCCCACTTGTGCGTCCTTTGCAGAAGGTACCGCATTCAGAGTGATAAGGTTCCAAACTGCAGCCAGGGACGGAACTGTTTGAGGACGCGCTGTTTTTGTGTCCGGCGAGGCCTCCGGCCCACCCCCGCCGCCCTTGAAATATTAACATCCAGAAACTGACCAAAGCAAAATCTTCTATCTGGATCATTAAAACCCCGCGGACTGTTTGCGTGTTTGATGGACAAGGGCACCTCCAGAATCCAGGCTGAAATACTTCACTTTTTCTGCCCTCAGAGCTGTCCCGGACTTGACCATCACGAACGTTCGCTGTGGTGACCTTCAGCGCTCGGACGGCAGCACTCGGACGGCTCATCTTCACCGTAGCTGTACGGCTTCAAGAGAAAAATTTGGCTTTTGTCCTATCGGGCTTCTTCTCTGTTCTCGTACCAACTCAACTCTGTTGCTAAAACAGGTGTCTTAAGCCTAAGCCACTCGTTTTTTTGGGGTTTCCGCCGAGTGCATATTTTAAAATAACTGAAATTTTCTGCCTATACCAGGAGCATGAGATGACTTGCTTTGAAGAAACTTCAACATTTATCCATTTAGCTGACTCCTCTCTAACTTTCTGTCTTAGGATTGCACACAATTTAAGGGACTCACCCAGAATTAACGCAAAAATGGCCCAGCTGTATAAATAAGTAGATCACTGCAGATTTGCCCATTGTTCTTTCAATGCCTCGTGATTCCTATTTATTTAGATTTTCATTCTGAAAACAATCTTCAGTGTTTACAAGTTAAAAAAGGTATTGTGAAAAAAATGCCCCCCACATGGCCAAACTGGCCCTAACAGCTACCTGTTCGTCACTCCTGTCAATGCCTTAATCCGACGTTGAGCTGTTCTTTTTGTTCTTACATCAAAGTCCATCACCGCGTTGCAGAAAACTGCACCGTTTGGGATGGGGGCCTTTCGCCGGCTCCACAACAAAGTGAAATTCCCGCAGTTGTGTGTTTAAACATCAACTGACAGCGCCTGACAGACTTAACACGCCGATTCAAACTCGACAAAAGGAGGGAGGAGAAGCATAAATCTCACCACGGTAAAGAAGAAAGACAAACAAGCAGGTGAGCACATCGCGTTGAAATCGCTGCTGTCGGGGTTGGGTTTGATCTACGCCTTCCCATTACGTTCCAGTGTTTCCAGCGAGCAGGGCTGACCCCGGACACGGGACCCCGGACCCTCCCAGGACTCTGGATTGCAGGTCTTCCAGTGGCTCCTGAATCCGCAGCATGGGATTGTGGGTAGCGAGACCTCATCCAACCCTTGCACTGTACTTACACACCCACGGGTGCCTCCTATTTGTACCGCACGCGCCTGCCAAATCCATCCAACTGGACAGCTCATTAGCCATTCGCCGATTCCTAAACTATTTGCTGGAAATATAATTTAATAAGACAAACTTTGTGGAATAACTGCAGGTAAGAGGCGGCTGAAATACGTAACGGGACGCAAGTTGGAGGCTAAGATAACACAAAAACGTCACGTTTGCGTTACCGAGATGTCGCTTTTGCGCTCGGCGGCTCGGTTACTGGGAATATCCGAGGACACGAACCTCCTGCAGACTTCTGGGCCCAGTTCAACAAATCACTCTGTAGATTTCCAGGCCTGAGTTTTCCTACAGGAATCCGGCCTCGGTCCAAATCGGCGATCTCTTAGCGTGTTGGCGGTAAATAGACACCAAAAGGACCTTAGTAACACGGCGCAGCCGCCGAGCCGCGGCGCACGGACACGACACACTTCTGACACCTATTAATGTGCCGCCGGGCAAACACAAGCGCATTCCTCCAGAACTTTCTACCCCTAATTGTAAATTAAAAAGCAATCCAAAATAGATGCTGATGGATTTTTTTATATATACATTGACCTACTTTGAGGCAGCCAGTTAAAAGTATCAGGTGGTGAAATATTAATGAACCTTCGCTCCCAGTTCCTGCTCGCTCCTCGCAGCCAACTGGCAAAGTGGCATCAATCATTTGGAAGATGGCGGGTTTTTTTGCCTTTTTTTTGCTCCGTGATTGACTGATTGATTGAAGATATTTTTAAAGGGGGCCCCTGTGAGCAGATGTGTCTCGGGTACAAAGCGGGTCCGTCCCATGCTGGCTCCTGAGGTGGTGCGGGGCGGCTCTAATTGGGCACGGACATCACAGTCCGGCCGCCCGGAGCGGGCAGGGGACCGCTACCCTCACCCCGCTTCCACTCGGCGATGCCGCTCGAGCGCCAGCCCCCTCCGTCCACTCGGCAAACGCCGATCGAGGGCCCCTCGAAGGGCGCAGGCGCGCAAAAATATTTTTCCTTGTCACGAGACGCCGGGGTCTGCGAGGGATGCTTTGAATTAGGCCCCGTTCGCAATTAACACGACACGCAATATCGAGAAGGACCGGCAGAGCGACAGAGGCTGTGAGAAAAGAGCGTTCGTGACTATCGCGCGAGAGGAGGGTGAGAGCCAGCAGGGAGCGAGCGCGCACGCGTGTGTGTGGCTTGCAAAGTGTATTCGGATGGAACGAAACTGATCAGAACTTCCCTGTAAGAACTGTATTTATACTTTAGCAGATGGACCGGAGCGTGCGACCAGGGTGTGGAGAAGCATCCCGTTTTGCCGCGCCCCGGTGGTGGGGCGAGCGTGGGCTGCTCACCTTGTCGCCCCGGCCGTTGTTCAGGCTCACGCCGAGACCCCCCAGCTTGCCGTCCATGCCGTGCGGGGGGTGCTGCAGCTGCTCCCGCTGGATCTGCTCTCGGATCTTGCGGGCCTCCTGGATGGCCTTCATGACGGCATCCTGGTCCCCGAAGAGGGCCGTCGAGTTGAGACTGGACAAGATGTCTGCAGTGGGACAGGGACACACACATGGACACAAACACAAATGACCATCCACAGATATACACTCGCACCCAGGCAGCTGCGGCCAGACCTATATTTTCCTTTACTTACTGACATATTTTTAGTTTATCAATTTTTTTTTGGACACTTGTTTTTTTATTTTCTGAAATTCAGCAGCATTTTTCTGTTTATCCAACTAGTGAAAATGAAACATATGCAGTAATAAAATGTGTGAAAAAAACTATTAAAAATAAATATACAAACCAATAACAACAAAGAAAGATTGATTCTATTATACTTATTGTCTTTAAAAACATGTGTGAAACATTTATAGCACGTTGAAATGTTGCTGTAATCGTTTAGTTTGAAAAAATGGTAAAATATTAAAATAATAAAAATGTGCTTTGTTTGCATTGAGTGTTTTGAGAAGCTGAAAGGAGCATTGTGAAATATGAAATTACAAGGAGCTGGCGAGTTTGAGAAAACAAAGTCACCGTCAGACTGTACCAAATTAACTTTAAAAAGTAATACCATAATAATAAAAATACTATAAAAAGCTGAGTTGTAGCATTTCATAAGGAGTTTTTCACAAGTGGAACTGATGTGTGTAAAAATATGAATACAACTGAACTGATGTTTAATATGTACAGTATATACATTGTGTGTGTGTGTGTGTGTGTGTGTGTGTGTGTGTGTGTGTGTGTGTGTGTGTGTGTGTGTGTGTGTGTATATAAAGGTGTATAAGTGTGTGCCGTTTCAACATGTGTATTCCAAGTATGTGAGACTCTTACCCAGAGAAGACCCCCGGCCCAGACTCCCCCCAATAGGGCTAGGGATGGTGCTCTTTGAGGACAGACTGCTGGGGCTGCTCTTGCTACCGGGGAACAGGCTGTGCGGGGGGGATGTGGGCGACTTGACTGACTCTGCTGTCTTGGGCCGCGAGGACAGGTTGAGGGGCTGTGTCCCTTCGTCCTATGGGGGTATAAAAAAGGTGATGATCACAAGACCTTGACCCACATCTGCTTATGGTTATGCTTTTAAATACAGCTTACACGTAGCTGCTTGGGGTTCATAACTCATTTCGAATAGCAAGCTGTGGTTGGTTTGATCACACGACCCTACAAAGTACCCCCTTTTCCACATTCCTGTATTTAAGCAGTGGAAACTAAATCAGTCGAAAGATTATAACCAGGGTCTATATTAAAGGAAGACTGTTCTGAAATAATAAAAAAACTGCATTTTTGGACTAGCTAGCAGACAAACATCCAAGTTTAAAAAGCATTTATGTGCATAACAACCTGTTGGACTTGAGGAACATTCACCTAGTCCTTCAGCAGAAGGCTGCGCAAGGTGCGGAACGGTGCAGCAAAACCTTATTAATTTTAATCGGATATTGAGTGTGGTGTACCCCAGAGCACCGTATTGGGAACCATGAAAAATTAGGGTAGGACTGTTTACCGCTACGCCAGAACCCAACCTTACTCCTTACCCACCTGTCGTGGGTCTGATTTAGCGATCAGCTTAAGAAGGAGGTGCACCATACACTCTCCTGTGTGCATGCAGGGGGTGTCAAGAGACATTCCCCACCCATTACCCCCCCTGCTGTTCAACATCCTTTTTGCCCGCTTTCACTGTCAAATTCATTTAAACTATTGCACATGAGCAAGTTTCCTTGATTAAATGCTTGCTGCTTTTAGGGGATGGCTGGTATTAAATATCCGCGACAGAACCAAAGGCCTTGGATCTATTTCGACATACACTTTAACAGTATATCTTTTTAAATAACCCTTGTGGTTCGCCAGTCCTTGTGGAAAAGGAGTCGTTCTCTTGGCAGACAGAAAGTAACCTCTGCTTCCTAGGAATATCAACTGCCATAGAAGTATTATCCACAGTTCTCTAGCTAAGAGGTCAGAAAGTTTTATTCAAATACCCCAACATGTCTTCAAAATCTATTCCTGGAAGCATCTCAGCTGTGCTTAAAAAGTAAGCCCAGTCCTGGCACCTTGATGCGGCTATGCTGGGAATGCGGTAAGATGCTCGCTTCCTGGATCCGTGTTCATTCAACTGTTCAAAAGAAAAAAATCACTGAGAAAGTTTGATTTGTCTCCTGGGCGCCTCTTACGGTGCCACCCAAGCTGCGGCGATCCGTACCAGAGGTTCCCTCCACGCATTCACGGCGAGCTTGGAGGTCTAAATTTCTTCCATTAGAGAAGTTAGCATTTAACTCGCATCACAATTCTAGAGAATTCTGGGAGATCTGGCCAGCTTTCTGGAACAGTGCTGTATGTGCGCCGCTCCGCACTTAACGCTACAACCGTTTGCCATTGTGGCATGTGTATTTATCTGAATCCGGATGGATTTGCATCTTCTCAGTGTACCGATTCGGTGTCCATGTTGTTATTCTGCTCTGTTGTTAATTTAAAATGATGCTGAGAACCAAAGCGATGGGGTATCTGATTTATTGCAGCCGCACACTTGTGGGTTTTACAAAGTGTTTCTGCAGGAAACAAAGGAGGCTTGTCTCTCCGAGGGGGGACCGGTTCGGTGGTGGGGGTGGAGGGGTCATACCTTAATCTGACTGACAGGACTGGAGGATCTCTTCTCGCTCTTGAGGCCGGTGGGGGAGATGGGCCCGGACGGGTTGGGCGGCTGTGGGAGAGAGGGCATCTTGGCGCCAGGGGAGACCTGCATGCTGGCCAGCTGGGCGGCGTACAGTTGCTGCGAAGAGGGAGGCGGACGCAAAGTTGACATGCAGCGCCAGCACTGGTTTTTTTCCCCTCCCTCTCCTCCACATCTTTCTCCGTTTCCATCCTGGCACAGCTCTTCCATCGCTGCTTTCCACCGCATGGTACGGCTCAGACCCGCTGGAAGACAGCGGTCCCTGAAACCACACAGCCGTGGCTTCCGTACAAGATGCTTGGACCCCGCGCTATCCCGTCACCGAGGACTTCGGTCTGCCTGATTACAAGACCCGCATTAGATCTGATTTCCCCTCAGCCTGACTTCAGCACTTCCTGTGGTCTCCCAATGGTAATGAGTAATGACACGGTCACCTGACCCGGTCCTCTGCTCAATGCCACACAGCGAGCGAATCAAAGATCCTTGGACGGGGCTCACAGACGTTATTAAACACAAACACAGGAACCCCATTCAGAACAAAGAGCAAAAGAAGTTACAACATTTATTTTCCTTGGAATTAATTCTGTAACTCAACTAACTTTTTGTGATGTACAAATACACAGAATACACAGAAATATGCTGCTTTAACTGCTGGAAAAGCAAAAGAATATCCTTGATTTATCCAAAAAGTTGCCGAATATGATGATTGATATTTATACTGCTAAGCTGCTCGTGTACTGAAGCAGATGGGGCTGAATCTGTTTTTTTAACATCTGTCTATCTATATAATATACTGTATATACTCACACACACACACACACACACACACACACACACAGAGACAAAATACCCTTACATTTTATTAGCAAATTGCTTAATGCGCTTGTCTACTGTAATGTCAAGGGTATTAAAGCATTGTTACCGGACACAAAGCAGCATGGATTAAGTCCAAATAAGAACAAACTGACTTTTTTTCCTACTTGCACGGTAATCAGATTCCGCCCGGGGCGAACACAGGAAAATGCAAGGTAAACAAGAGGAATGTGGCTGTCGGCTGCCTGCCGCCCTTCGGGGAAGACAACGCTGCAAGCTTTTCATTAAAGAAATTGACAAGGAGACTCAAACAGGACCGAACTACTGAACCGTCCAAAGGCTTTGTGCTTTTTCTGCTAATTTGACTAAATCTAAATGACCACACTGTTATTTATCCCCAACCCGTTGCCCTCGCCACCCCCCAACCCCAGCATCAATAATAGTTTTAATACCGCTGAGGGGGAATATTTTTGAGGTGCATTATAAATAACGTGAGTCAGGTACAATGGCGTGTTGCTCTTTATTCTCCCCTCTGCGGGAGGGAAGGTCTATTAGGTTGAGCCCCGCTTCTTTATACCTGAGGTGGTTATTGACTGGCAGCCAGGAAAATGGCTGAGAACCATTCTGTCTTCTTCAGCAAGTAAGAGTGAGCGGCCTGTGATCCACAACATGGGGAAGTGCAGACGATTTTCTGTGAGCATTAAAGCCTTTGGCTGACAGGCCAGCTTCGCAGGTCCAAGAGACGCGTTTAGGCTAAATCATACTTTATGTACAGAGCCGGGAAAGCACAGAGCGGCTTAAATGTTTGAGAAGCACAAAGGACATTTTTGTCTAAATTACCTTTATTTTTTATGTACTATTTATATATGTTTAATATTCTAACTGATTTAAGAACTTGCTTTTTAATGTATTTATTCTGTGCTTGACTCGAGCATCATTTTTTTTTTAAATCAACTACATTTAAGTTACGAAAGAGATTATTGCAATTCACAGTGTTGGGTTTGTTTTCCTCGGGAGGAAACCTGAGGTTTCCACACTCCAGAGACAGCGGGGAACCAAGGTGTTTTGCAAAGAGACGAGCACCATGATGTAAAAACGTGTTTGTTTTTCGGAAGCTCTATCTCCACAGTGTTAGCTGTGCACAAAAGGGCCATTCTTACCAGGGACCTGGGACAAAGTGCTGGCCATGAACGGTGGAAACAACAACCCGACTGGGTTCCCACAGCGATAACGGAGGGCTACCGGGCTCATACAGACGACCGTTTGTTTTGGGACAACCGAGACAGAGGGAAAAAAAAAAAAACCCAAAAAGACAATTGCAATTTATCTCCTCCCATCTTCTAGAAAATCCAAGGGCAGTAACAGTATATGGAAGGTCTGGTGTACAACAACATTTCTGCTGGCTATCGTACTTCTGTGAACATCATGGAAGTGGGATTTTCACCCAGGGATGCACATGACCGCAACCCCAGCATGGCTCCAGGTGGCTTGGGAAGGAGGCTGAGCGTACAGGCCACGTGGTCCTTAAAATCGCAGCAGTTCCACAAAAAACTCAACCTTTTTCAAGGGGACACTCATTGCTCTGGAAAAATGAGAATAATAGAACTGAGAATTACAGACTGTAGGTCTGCCTTTTGTGACGACTGGTTAATAGGTCACAGCTCCGTGTGCCACACGGAGGAACGCACTTGTTATGGGGAGCCACAAGCAGGAAAGGCGGGATGGAAACTGCTGCCAGCTATAAGGTAGGCGCCTTCTCCAGCAGCACCACATGGAGGCAAAGCCAAGATTCTGTGGCATTGAAACATCTCCTCGTATCATCCCGAATGTCAAAATAATGAATTCACCTGGGTAATCTGAGCACACACGTGTCCTTTATCTCTGGGAACAGCTAGGAGAGCTGGGAAGACATGATACCTCATTTTCTGATCAAAACAGTTCACGTCATGAACAGAAAGTAAATTCCATCAAGTGGACTCACACTTTTGGCTGGTACTGCAAGTTATGGAATGTTCCTTGGCTGCATAAGACTGGAGGTCAAGCTGAAAGCTTGGGAGGCAGCTGGGGGGGTCCAGGAGGAGACGAAGAGTAACACGGAGGCTCTGAGGCCAACATCTGCCCACCTCCCTGCGGCCGCTCCCCACAGGCCGCCGGCTCGCCTCCGACCGCCCCTCCTTCCCTCCCTCCCTCCAGCATACCACAGGGCTGCAGCGGTGGCAGAAGGTTCTGGAGGTAATGAGGGTAGCTCTGAAAGTCAATGGCTGGGAAGGGACAAGGAGGTCGTCTGCCCTGGCTCTGTGCCCCCCACACTCAGATGGCACAGAGATCTCGGGTCTCTTTCCACCAACAGAAGCGCGTTTGTGCCATTGTTGTGCGGGCGAGCGCACCGAGGCGATGCCGTGCAGCACTTCATCAAGTCCAGGCCCGGGAATTAAAATCCTCACTAAAAACTAAATTAAAACTGGAAACTGTTAACCAACACTTTCAAGTGGTAAAGCTTCAAGTGTGTGTGTGTGTGTGTGTGTGTGTGTGTGTGTGTGTGTGTGTATGCTTTTTTCCAGATGATCTCATAAATGTCAGCATTGGGCTTTATTTAAAACTGCAGGTTATTATTTCACTAAACACGTTTCCGAAATAAATCATTTGAGCAAGTTTCCTTTCTTTTCTACTTGGTTGACTTGACTCAACTAGAGGGCGGTACACTCCCCTTACCCCCCCTCAACCCAACCCTCTCCAGCAATTCCCCTGGGGTCTGGGGAACGTTGCTATTTCTGCCATGTCACAGAAACATGAACAAAAGGCAGTCACAGAATAAAGCAACAGCAATCCTGAGAGTGCAATTGAACCCTGTCCCCCCACCACACACACACACACACACACACACACACACACACACACACACACACACACACAGTATAGCCACATGAAAGCTGCACCACAACTCACTTTAGTCACTACTCGTGTATTTGTGTGTGTGTATTTGTGTGTGTGTGTGTGTGTGTGTGTGTGTGTGTGTGGATAAGCCATGCAGTCATTGTGGACGTTTCTCCTGGGAATAAGCTGCTCTGCTACTTTTCTTATTTCTGCCATATATGGCCTGCTAAGGCCTTCGAGATTTTGATCCATCCCGGCAGTCAAGATAATACCTTTGTCTACTTGAGCATTAAATGACTCGTGGAAATGCAACTCTACTGGAGAGAACTGGAACAAAGACATCTTGAAATGGGGGGGGTTCTAGTCATCTGTCTCATCAGCATCTGTACCCCCCTTTCCACAGTCCCACACACCCACACATCTGCACGCAGTTCCCACCTTGCACTCAGCAACAGCAGTGATCGGCCTGTGGTTGAACCGTTAGACTGTCAACTTTGCTACCAACTACTGTTGGTGGTTAAAATGACAAAAACAACTTTTAATGAAATAAACTTTTCTTGAGGACAGAAAAATATAGTTACTTCAATTATAATGATCATCTTGCACGATAGCACCTTCTTTCCCCCATGAAGATGTGGTGGAGCCGGTTCAGCAGAAAAGGGCTATACATATACATCTAAAGGTATGTGTGTGAAAGTTAAAGGTCTCAGGGCTACAAAGAACCCCTCAGGGGCGGCATAGGTTCAGCTAGAAAGTTTACAGCCCTGCCTGCACACCAAGATGGTGCCCCTGAGTGAAGGCTGCATCTAAGATGTGGCCCCGGTGCCCAGCACAGTTACGTAATGCCAAACAGGAGCGGTTCAGAAGCGCAGAATCGAAAAATAAAAACTCAGGGATTTTGTAGAAAAGTTGGTGCGAAGGCCTCTGAGTGTCTTGCCTATCTCCATATTTGGTGTTTTGTTCCAAGCGTCACTCTGCTATCATGTGGCCTGACAGGCGTTTAGCCGCAGCCAGGAGGGTTTAGGAGCCAAGCGAGAACTCTGCCCTTCCTCGCATCATGTTTGAAGCAACACCTCCTTCTAGGCAGTTGGAAAACAGAAAAAAAAACTTCCCAATTCTCAAGGGAAAGAAGCAAATTTCTCCCTCTTGTTTGTGTCACGAGGAGAGGGGAGGAGAGCAGCCTGGCAACAGATGTTGTACAACTCAGTGGCAGATTTGGAGAGCGGATCGGCCATACGGGTGTTTTAGGCTCGAGGATGGTGACTGAAACAGAAACCCTCCTCCCTGGGCAGACGTGGGTTTGATTTGTTCTTTCTGTGACCACGGCTTGGGCCACATGAAGGAGGAATGGAGCTCCACCACCATTCATCTTTGCTTCAATTGTGTTCCCGTTACGCCAGTGTACCTGGCACTCGGCACACCACGAGGCAAACCCTCCACCCCCCAGGGTGGTCTGCATCAGCCCAGATGTCAAGAGTAGCAGTGGCGTGCAGAACAGCCACCCCTCCGCCCCCCAGTATGGCATTATATCGCTTTCATCTGCAGTCGCCTCCTTCTGCCAATCTCTTCGCTTTCCCATGATTCTGTTCCCTGAACCCGGGATTGGGACGAGAACCGAGAAGTTCAGCAACCCCGACAGCGCACTCTCTGCACAGGAGGCCTACCTGAGCCTCTCCCCATCTGTCCCCATGCTCATTCACAGGACAGGCCATCCATCCAGCTGTCGCCGCACACGCCCATCTGTCCACTTCATTATTTACTGTAAATGATCCTGATATTGGGGGGGGGGGCGAGCCGCATTCCCCTTGTACACTAAAGCTGAAACGTACCGCTTCCCCTTGTCCTGCCTGGCGACGCAAACATCTGCTCGCCTCGGTTCATCTGTTGAAGCCTCAACAGTCAAACCACCACACTTTCTGGTAAAAGTGGAAGCCCCAGGCAGCCCACACATCCGGGGCAACAACAAAGAAACAGGCAAAAAAATAACAATAATAAAATTATCTTTGCATGCACAACCAATAATAACAGTCTCGGTCTGCAAGCTTTCCGGTGTTAAATCTGCACCATCGCTTGTTGCTATTTGTTTATTTCTTTCTTTTGCATGACTTGGTGGCTCCCAGAAAGAGGTGGCCCGAGCGCTTCTCCGCAGTGCACGTCAGCGTCACTTTTGTTCACTTACGGCGACAAACACCAAAGGGGCTTCGCCACGAGGCAGTGTTTTCCCAAAGACGGACCGTAATTGCGGCGAAGCCACCACTCGAGCAATTTCGCATCCAATACTTTAAAGCTTAGGGATGTGGCAGTGATGCGCATGAAGAAGGCAGGGAGGGGGGGGTTGGGGACATGAGATTTCATTGAGAGGAAGCTGCCGCCGGGTGTAAGAGGGACACAGATGTTCCGTGTTATCCGATGAGCTGTATTTTAAAACTGCTTAAACATAAAAAAGTCTGCTTCCGATGATTAAAAACAGGCCTTTTGGGCCATCCGCCGATGCTTTGTTTAGAGCTCAGCCGTTATTTGAGCAAACAATACATTAGGTAGGTTAAAGCTTACAGACGTGGTTTTTTTTGTTGTGCAAATAATATGAGAAAGCCGCATAAATGGATTCTGAATTAAACCGCCGCAGAACTGTGCTCCAGACGGAAAAACAACCTTCATCTGTGCACAAATTCGTTTCATTCATTTGCATCGGCCTTCGCGATGCATAGGCCTGCTTAAAACTTGTGGGGCCGCGGCGCACGACACGATTTTCCTGCTTAGGCAACAGACGTGGCCTTTGGATGGGTCTAATCGCTTCCTCTGTGAGACCTGATGAAGAGGGGCGTTCTGCCGGCGACGCGGTCAAAGCAGTTTTCGCCCTGCCGACCGGGAGCAATTTGCCAGAGGGATGCCGGGGTGGAATTGCAGCACCAGGCGGGGTTGCCCGCTGACAGCCGACACCGAGGGCCACCGGGGTTCAGTATTGACTGGGAAATTACGCCGCATCTCGGAGACAGCGCCCTCTGGCTCTATTTTAAGCTATCAGGGCAAAACCTTTTGTCGCTTTCTTTGTCTGAGGGAGCAGATGAGTGCAGAGGTGAAGACTGGTAAAGCGTGGACTACCAGCGTTAGGACCGGTCTTGTTCTTGGTGCTGGAGCTCAGCAGCGACAGCGTATTACTGCTTCTGTACTCCAGCACAGTAGAGATTAGTACCCCCATCTACAGAGATTATTTGCAGATTCACATATTATGTCACCAAGGCAGGAGGCTATGGAGGAGAAAATGAGGAACCTTGAACCATCTTTAAGGCATCTCACTGAACTACATGTAAATCTTAATGGATCTTGACATGTGGTTGCCCTGTTTAAGCCAAAGTTTTTGTGCAATATTTTTTATCTCAGATAATCTCCAGGGTTCAAGGGGGTGACAACTTTCATACTTTGCTGGAGGTGATGTGCACACCGGGCGCAGCAGTGACACCCGGGCACTGTGCTCACTCAATTGTCACTTAAAGGCTTCTTCTGTCACGAGACGTGAAACTGAGGTCTTGTTGATGTTTTTGAATTTATTTACAGCTGACTTGATGGACGCCAGTCAAACATTTTATCAAGATTTTCAGGTGTAAAGTTAACAATGAGCCAGAGGCTTTGTTGTGACAAAAAGGAAATGGTTATATTATTCTTTTATTTAATTATATTATTATACTTGTTTAAATTAGGGAGGGTCGTATGGTGGTTCAGCGAGTAGCACTGCTGTCTCACAGAACCTGGGCTGGTGGGGCAAATCTTGAGTTGGCAAATCTGACTCAGTCTGTGTGGAGTTCTCAGGGCTTCTTCTGGGTATTCTGATTTCCCCCCACAGTCCACAGATATGCCTTTCAGGTTAACTGGTCCCTTTTTGCCATAGTTTAGGACTGTATGTATGTGTGGTCATCCTGCAATAAACTGGCATCCCATAGAGAAGTTTCACAACCTGGCACCCAATGATTCCAGGATATATTCTGGACTGCTGGTACCCTGATCAGTATTACACTGTTATTGGTAACTGATAGGTGGTTTAAATGAGAACTATGATGGACTGGCGTCCCGTCCAGGGTGAACTCCCTTTGCCTAGTGCCCAGCAGTTCTAAAATACACTCTGGACCGGTTAATAAAAAATGAGCAGGTGAGGGAGGTTCAAGTTAAAACAGCAAATAGCAACTACATTCAAAAGACCCCGCAAAATGTAGAAATCGATCTTTCCCTATGCCTTGAAACCTTTGTTCTGTGCGTTAGCCAGGTTCATGGCTTTCACAGCGCCGGTGCGTTCCATTTCCAAGGCTGACGCCATAATCGGAAACGGCTCAAACTCAGGTCATGTAAGCGATCCTCCTAACTGGCATCTGCCCACCGTCCACCAGCAAAAATAGCAGACGGTTCCTGACCTCTGTGTAAGATCTGCACCGCCTCGCCCCCGATGCTCATTCGCTCACGCCAACACCTCCACGGCTGCGAATTTCGTCCCTCCTACAGCTGCGCGACGGCGACCTCCGGCCTCCGCTGCAAGCGATGCTGGGACCCGCGAACGCTCAATAAATGCCGAAGGACCCCTCATACGTGCATAACAGGCAGAAGAAAAAGGCACCGGGAGCTTCACGTTCAACTATACCCCACCCGTGCGCGACACAAATGCTCCGTTGTGCAACAATTTTAGGCATCAGTGAGCTTACGGTCTAATTGCTATCAACAGCTTATCAGTACCACTGACAAAACAACCTCGGCTCGAGGATTCCTCCCGCTCCCCACCTCTCCCTCTCCCCCTTCCTCTCCCTCTTCCTTCCTCTTTTGTTTCAAAGGATGGAGCGCCACAGATCCAACGCACGCATTTGGGATTCTTCTTCAAGTAGTTTCAGAAAACCTTAAATATTTATGATTACACAGTTTCAAAAGACACCATCCATCTTCCTACTTCACAGGGCTGCCAGGCTGCTTTGATAACTTCCCAAGCAGGCAGGCAGGCAGGAGTAATAACATTAGCGTAATTGTACAGAGGCCCTGGCTTCCCATACCCATTTTGTGTATTTGTTATGTAAATACAACCCGATGAAAGTAGCTGGGGAATACATATTGCCAATTTGAAAACAAAGGCCAAACACCATCTTTCGGAGGGCTTAATAATAGCCATAATATGATGAAAATGAGGTATGGTACGCACACATAATTGTCTTTATTGGACTTTACCACCGGAAGTTACCGTGCAACAGCAGCTCACAAGTATAGCCGCTCCTTGGGAATGTTGCTCGGAGCCACGGACACAGTTCCCGTTTGCACAAAACAGACCCCGCATTAGAATCACAGTTTTTCCCTCGGTTCATCTCCTCCCGCCGTACAGTCTCGTGCGGACAGTCTCTCCCTGACTGATATACAAACCACTAAAGTGGCAAATTATACTCCAAAATATAAGCGTGGCGATTTAACGCAACTGTAAGTGGCAAAACTTGACCGTGAGATGTAAAACTGCTGGAATTGACATTCGATGGGAGATTAAGGAGCTAGCAAGGCTTCGGTTTGCCGCAGCTGTCGTGCTTCAAAGTTTGGGGGGGATTGCGGATGTGAGGTGCGGAGGCCGCCCTTTGGTTAGCATACGTCTGGAGCGCCACGTTCAAGGCCAGGCGGACTGACGGCCGTCCCGAAAGCGCTGCGCTGCTGCACATACCTGGAGTTGGAGCGGGCTGAGTCCGGAGGCGGCGGCGGCTGCCATCGTCGACGGAATGAACTGTACGGGGTAGTTGTCACCTGTCGGGGGGAGGGTGGGAAAAAACAAAAAAACAAAGAGTACAGGTTGAGACAATGAGCAGCCCCGCGGCATCCAGGCGAGTGCTGACACGGCCCACAGGGCCAGTCTCCTGTGACCTGCACATCTGCACCCGGGGCTCGGCTTGGCTGCGAGCGGAGGGTGCAGTGCCGAGTGTGCGGTGCCAGTTCCCTGGGAATCCATCAATGGGTTGGTTACTGACTGCTGTGGAGGAGTGCATTGTGCTCTTGAGCGTTAAAAAAAATCTAAAAAAAACACCTCCCACTTCTGTTCCCAGAGTTAAGGAAGAATTCTGTCAGGCCTTCTTCAAGAAAAGGGTCACACCTTGAATGCTTCTCGGAATACTTTCTCATCTTTGAACAAAATTATGCAATCTTTTAGCAGAATGCGGTTAGAGCTGATGCAATGCAGACAGCGTACAGCTTTTCCTCCGTCTGCGATGCTATGTGAGCGTGATCTCACTTGGAGAATTGATGGACATCTGGGGTGAGTATGCAAGACCAAGGTGGATTGAGCATGGGACTATGCCCTTATGAACGAAGGTTAAAGCTTGAGTAAAGGAGCCGCACGTCTTGGCCTGATGACACCTTGGTGTCTATGTGAAACCGTTGTTAGAAACCAGATATCAGGGTTCTGTAAAACCCAAGGATCAGCACTGATCATTATTCACTACTGATGGAGCAACACCAGCACTGTTTTTACAGTGTTTCCTTGTGCTGTAAAGCACACATGTTGAACCAGAGACAGCCTGAGAACAAATCAGCAGCATTAGGAAGCACATAAAATCCAGCCTGGGGGCTCCTTTGTCCTCCAGAACATCATAAGGCAGAAAGTCCTGTTCAGTTTCCCTACCTTGTCATCAATGATTCCAGCCTTTCATGCCAAAGAATCACAAGTGTTTCCAAGAGAGAGCTAAAGTACGAGCAAGACAGAAAGATATCCTGGATGCTGAAGGGGAAGCTAAATATGAGTGAGAAGTGACAAGGTGGTGTTCCTACAAAGAAATGTGGAGCAGAAGTGCAGAAAAGGGTGAGTGTAGCAACTATTCCAGCTGATGTTCTGGGAGGGGTTGGCACTAGAAGAAGCCACAATCTGTTCCCAGAGGTCCACATCACATCTCTCCTCTACACTTATGTCTTCTTTTATACAATTATTTGTTCAATTAGCTTTTCTCAGTCTTGCAATGTCAGGTTTGTGCAAAACAATGATTTACAGCAATGAAATTTTCACTTTCACTTGCACTTGCTCAAGGTCCCACAGCAGAGGCAGGGATACAAACCTGGGTCTTTCATATGAAAGGCAACAGTTTATACGACCGCACAACCTCATTTATAACATGCAGGCTTCGAATCAGGCAACCAATGCAAGAGACTCCATGGAAACCCCTATTGTTTGCATTGAAACACTTCCCTTGTCAAACATTCAAAGTAGTCTGATTCGTAGAAGAACCCCCTCCGGCACCTTGTTCCGTGCTGTCATGCCGCAGATGTTCCAAAGCAGCTGAATAACAGCACCACTTGACTCTCGGGTTAATTTATTAGCTTCGCTGCCACACCCTCTAATGCTACGGTAGAGCCGCACTTTTTGTGTTTTCCATCTGCGGTGTCGACAAGAAAGGTGTTACTGACAGCCCGACGTGGACAGAAGACAGCGCTCTCCTCCTCTGTGCCCGCCTGACATAAATAGCTCTGCCTCGGACAGCTGCGTGTTCTTCGTCGTCTTGGAGGAAGTCTACATCACTAAAAGCGAGGGTGTGTGGCCACATTGCGGTTAACACCCAAAGGCAGAGCGCAGCAGGGGATGTTTGCCTTTTGTTGCCAGCAGGTCCCGTAGGGCAGGAATCCACTGTAATTTTTAATTACAGAAAGCTAAGAGCAACACCTCTAATTCTCCCTGACAGAAAGGAGAGCGGTGCGGAGGTTCGGGCAGGCTGGCCTGGCAGAGTGTCAATCGACATGTTATAGCATTTACCCTACAGCACTTTCTGCTTTGGGATTCAGAATGCTTGCGTGAGCAGCCGTCCTTTATGTGGAGGGACCGGCAGCATGCCGGGACAGGCAGGGGAGCGGTATGGTGGCTGGGGGGTAGTTTAAGGATGCTGCTCCAGGGTTCTCTGTTGCTCCTGGGGAGAAAGCGCTCTCTAACCACTGCCAGGCTACAGCTGAGCCCCCCTTTGCTCCTGCCCTCTCCTACAAACTTGGGGTAGATGCTGGTGTAACAAAGACTACATGATGGTTTGTTATTGCTAGTAAAAGGGTACAGCCTATATTTGATTATTTGAAGTTTCTGTCAAAAGCAATGAAAAAAGGTGCTTATGCACCTATTATACTCTACAGTTGGGTTATTATTACTGTACCAACTCAGGCTAAGTACTTGGCTCAAGGGTAATGTGGAAAGAGTTGGGATTTGAACCTGGGCCCTTTGGCGACAAAGTGGCACTTCCAACCACTATGCCACCTGCCTGAAGGGCCTTTTCGCTTACAAGTGCACACCTCAGTGCTTAAACTCCCCTTTGCGGCACATTACAATGATCTACTAAGAACAATTTCTGTTCAGAAGAAGACATGCGATGCAATAAATGAAAGAGCAGGGACTCAAACCCAGGTTTTTCTCAGCGTAAGGCAGTACCCTTGATCACTGCACGACCTGCCAGCTTTACCGCATTTTCTGAACGGTGGCCATGAACAGACAGGCACACGTGATGCCAATTTTTATTGCGTGCGTAAAGCTCCTTAATACTCGGCAGACCACGAGCCTCGGATGTTTAAAAATGAGTTTCACGTTGTTCTGTGGTGAAGGCAGGAACTGAGGATGAAGAGGACTGTGGTGTGCAGCTTTCGGGAAAAACAGTTGGTGGGGAATCAGACCATAGAGTAAGATAAATGGATAATATTGAAAATATTATACTGTAAGTGTTGTTCATTCAGAAGTGTGCCGGTAAAAATGCAACAGCACAGTGGGGAACATGTATGTCGCTTTGCCCTACCTGGTTTGTAGGTGATTCCAGGGGGGAAGAGGAAGCCTTGCTGGGCCGCAGCAGCTGCTGCCAGGGTGCGCTGGTCGTGTGGAAACACGGGGATCATGAGGGGCGGCATGTGACCCTGGACCTGCTGATGCAAAGAGAGCGGAGATCAGACAGTGGCCAAATGCGGGCTGACGGGCGCGTCTCCAGCACGGAAGGGGACCTGCGCTCGCTCCCTCAAGCCCCGCCCCTCCCGCCTGATCCACGCCGAGCTCAGATTATCACATCAAAGCACTCATCCCACGCATCCGACTTTTGCACCCTGGGCCCGGCCACCGTACGTGGACCTCTGCCAAGGGCGGCTTACAGCGTTCACAGGTCACCCAGGAAGAGGAGCCCCAAATGACTCCGCTGTGCGCTGGATGTCCCTGCTTCCAAGGCGGAGACAGGAGGACACATCTATGAGGGCAAACAGGGGGATGTACAGTAACACAATCACATGTCCTCGTGCATCGCTGAGAATGGAAACCCAGGCGAGAACCCAAGCTTCTGCTGCAGCGCCCTACAGCAAGGTAGTTCCCCCGAAACTGTTCCAGGTATAACTGGACAAATACCATCGTAAGCTGCTTTGAAGGAAAGCGTCGGCAAAATGAATAAACGTGAAGGGTCCAAGTGTGTGCTTTTGGACACCAAAAAAAAAACAAAACTGAAGAATTCACAGAGCTGCTGGGGGCGTGTGGTGACAGTCAAGGGCACTCCCACCCAGGACAAATGCGTGGGAGGAAAAAGAGGCAAGGGTGTGTGTCTGAAATGTGTGCGAGATTGCAGGGAGGCAAATAGCCACGATGTTGACTGACAGATAAAGGCCGATTTGGAAATCACATCTCCATTTAATATTTTCTGAAAATCATTTATAAAGGCCAATAAAAACCTGGCAGGCTGCTGATTTACAGCATCTGTTTCCAGTGGAGTGCAGCTGGAAGGAGCCCAGAGGACCCCCTGTCCATCCGAGATATTTCATTTTAACTTCCGCTGCCTCGCCATGCAGACGGCGCGCCATATATTAGCCCTCAAACCGTCTGTACGATGCCCGTCTGGCGCGATTAACCTTCACTGTTGCACCGGTCCTCCTGTTCCAGCAGAGCGGCGCAGAAAGCGTCAGCACCGGGCACGTGCAGAAGTCGGAAGACACCGCGAGGGCACGACATCTCCCGTACGTCGGGAGCTGAACCCGGGCCCCGACCCGTCTTCCTGAAGGGGTTTGGCGCAACTGCCGCACGTCCGCAAGGGTTAATCCACACTCCGCTCAGGCCTCGCCCCTAGGGAACCCGCCCGGAAGCAAGGGTTAATAAAGGTCGGTTCAGGAAATAAACACCATGCAGTATGTTTCCTCGATCAGCTTCCTTTTAAAAAAGAGTCTGCGATAAAATAGGGCCTGGGCGCAATTACCGCCGCAGCACTGGGGCATGAAATCAAGCAGCTCGGAGCCGCCGTTTCGCTGCCCATTAGAGCTGAGCTAAGCCAGCTTATAATATCCTCCTCTTGACCACACGCCCCAGTCCCTCTGTGCCTGCACTCCCTAGACAGCTCTATTGACCGCCTGAACTAGTGGGCAGCGTACGGTGTGTGCTCAGATCTTTTATTAAAGACACAAAGGCAGATGTGGCTATTGTGGAAATGCTGCGAGGACCCTTGAATGGCGAGAACATGTGTCCAGACGCATCTCCACAGCTCGACATCAGCTGCGCCGGCGTGTTTCTGGGCACCTGCTGCGGATGTCTTCCGCAATAAATGCCAGCGCGCAAAATGTTATTCGGATGCCGTAACGCGCCGTAAAAATCGCCGCAGACTCAGCTGTCAAGCCGTTTTTAACAAGAGGCCGCTAATAAAGTTGTTTTTATAAACCCTCCGAATTAAAAGTACATTTCCAAGCGGTGCGCTTAATAATAATTTGCATCTGTTTGCTCAGCTGACGCTTTTCTCCAGAACAGCTCACAACGTTAAGCCACTTACGACCATTTATCCATTTACACAGCTGGATGGTTTTTAGTGGAGCAATTGAGGGTAAGTACCTTCCTCGAGGGTACCAAAGCAGGAGGTGGGATGCGAACCAAGAACCTTCCAGCGGAAGATGGAAGCTGTAACCACTGGTTTCCCTGCTGTCCCGTAATAATAATAATAATAATAATAATAATTTAAGAATTTCCCGTGAAAGAAGAAAAAAAAATCAGGATTCAAAGAAAGCTCGGGAAAAATAACATAATTTTCGCTTATGACAGGGCACGGAATATTTGGGGGGTAGTGAGAAAGGAGAGCCTGCGATGCGTGTGGTAAACAGGACTCTAACATGGGTACTGTAGACTCGAGATTTGCGGTAATGAACCCTCAGCATTAAAGTTTAATTTGGCGGCACCAATGTCAGCGAAAGGCGAACGAAACGCGCTCAAGCTTCAAAGCGCTAACTAATAGCGGGCGTTAGCTTCCTGTGCTCTCTGCCCTACCCAAAGCAGCCGCGCGAGGTGTGACTCGGCAGCCCCCAGACCAGCCACGGCGCGTCCGCGGTATCGGCCGGAGAGCCCGGGGGCCGGGGGGTCGTCGATCTGCAACGATCCCGGGTCTGATCCCAGGCGAAACGTAAACCACCCTTTCCTGCTGCTCCTCTCGCTGCCGGGTGGCCCACGGGCCTGGTCGGCCTCGAAAGGGTTAGCGATCCGCTAGCTCATCTGCCAACCGGCCGGGTGCCCAGAATATTTTAATTGCCGGGATGATCTTCAGGAGTCGGAGGAGAGAGAGCGGGAAAAAAAAAAAATGAAGCGCAGCAGATGTGAACGATGCGGTCCCCCCTCATCCGCCCGCACCGCTTGGCGTAAACACGGTGCATTGTTGCGCTGGCTCCTCTCCCCCTTTTGTCTTAGGGGCTCCGCACGCAGGGGAGCTCCATTTCTCGCCATCTGCCCCCGAGCTTCATTAAAGATACATGAATGGGCTAACTGGCCCGCTAACGTATGAGGAACAGGTGCTATTGTTCGTCCCCCTAGACCCGCGCCGAGGACCACGCGCGGAATGCCGGAGGAGGAGCATCTGCAGCAATCGGTCAAAGTGAGACTTGGCGGGGACCTCGCTGTCCGCCATCCGTCCAGAGCAGCCCGCAACCCCGCCATCTGCCCTCTCACCTCCACCTTTAAATACATCAACGTACAGATGACCCGATGTGGTTTGCGCTCCGCATCAGACAAAGCACAGCAATCTGCTCTGCTTTTTTTACGATAGGAAACACAGGGCTGACGCCGGCGCTTCAAATCACATCCCGACATCCTGGTTACGTCACCAAGACAATGCGCGGTAGATAAATTTATTAATTCAACATTCAGAGGCAGTAACCTGTTGTCCAGTGTAGGGTTGCGGTGGTTCAAAAACTATCCTGGAAGCAGAGGGAGTGGGACAGGGTACACAGCAAATGGGAAGCCAGTCCATCACAGGGCGGACGCACGCACACAGATACACACACACCAGGGGCAGTTTAGAATCACCACTCATTTACCCGAAACAGTCTTTGGACTGTGGGAGGACATTGAAGCCTCCAGAAAAAACATGAGAATGCACAGTGCACCCGTTGCACCCCTCTACATCAACGCATATTAGTATGTTTTTTTAATAATAACAAAGATCGTAAGGCCTGATCAGAAATAATTTTTTTTTATTTTGCCACAATAGTGAACAATGTGATGATCACGCTGAATGGGCCAAACGTACAGCCTACCACATACTGACAGCATGAACCTTTGTTCACAACTGGCTGTGTAGAGCGACCTACCTGCTGTGGTTTTTGACCCGCCCCCACACACATGCCGGTCGGTTACACACACACACACGCACGCACGCACGCACGCACGCACACACACACATACACACACACACACACACACACACACACACACACACACAGAGGCTACCCACGGAATGATGGAGATGGAGACGTACAGCTCATTACCGCATTCATGTGGGCCCCTGTCAGCGGCCATGGAACTCGCTGTCGTTTACCTCCTTCCCAAAGGCCCCCGGAGGCCCCAGGTCTCCATTCTCCTTCTACCCGTTGTGTGAAAATTGAGTTTGATCTGCGGCCTCCTTTCAGGATCTCTGGTTGCTTTGCCTTGGGACGGGCAAGGAGAGCTGTTTAAGCACGTCCACATGCCTGCAACGCTGATGAGATAAGACGGCAAGAAGGAGGAAAAACAATCTGCTTTTCTCCTCTTTCACTTTTGGTCACTTTCGATATTGAAGCGCACCAGCAACTGCAGGCATAGCATTTAACCATGTTTACCACATTACTAATCTTGTTCTACAAGAAGCGCAACGAATTGACTATTTTGTCTTGCACTTATTACTGGGAGGCAAATGCTGCAAATAAAACTCACTAAAGTACCAAAATAAGGCATTGCACGCTATAATATGAGCACACCAGCATATTTTTTTATTTTTGACAATAATACTTGCATTGCAGTACCCACCTATTTGCATTATATAAGAGTCCACCAAGGTCTGAAATTAGTTGATAAAACTTAATGTTTAGTCCAAGCTGCTGGTCAATATCTCCAACAATTTGGCATAGCAATAAAAATGACCTATTTAATGAGCAAAAATAAGCACCACATCAAGCCAAAGGGTATCCATTTCCATTCTGCTACATCAAATTTTCATTATGTGGGACCCTGTTAACCAGAGGATGAGTGTATGCGGCCCCCGTACACTTTCAACGGGGTCCCTAAATAGACATGAAATTCTAATTTATATCTTCAAGCACTCCTAATTCTCAATATTAATATATTGCAAAATATCAATGCATTCTTATTAAAAAAAAAAAAAAAGAAAAATAATTTACATTGTAATGATCACCTCAGTGGAGCAACCCGAGCCATCCGGCACGACAGAATGTCTAACAGCTCCAAAAGAAGGTAATGCAGTAGATGCGCGGCCACCTTGTTTCCCAGCAACAGAGTGGCCTCTCCGCTTCTGCATGATGCTGAAGTCTTGGACAAGACTGTGGCCCTATAATTTTAGACTTGAAAGAATAGTTCCCAGCACCTTGAGCAGGGATGGCTCTGGCATTGTGGCTCACACGCCACAGCGACTCAATTCAGACGGCAGCTGGAGGAAAAACCATCTCAAGAGGAACCCCTTTGAGGGGAAAGGATCTATAACAGCTGGCTACACTCAATTCATACATGCAGCAAATAACCCAGAAGCCCAACTGCAATGCAAAGCTGGTGCCCTCCCCCGCATGGCGTGCATGGGGGTCTTCTGGCTCGGCAAGCGGAAAACGGGGCTAAATGCACTGAATGGAACAGCTCCTAGGCCTCTGGCCCACTTTATTCAAAGGAAGGGCATTTTATGGAACAGCCCCAAGGATCACAGGTACACAATAACCCAACATCACCTGCTATTGATTCCTAACTACAGGGTGGCCCCCAAGTTACCATAACCCTACTTACCTATGGATCTACAGCAACTCTGTGAGCACCATCATGGCCCTTGCGTTTGCACATCAGTGGCCTTTGCGTGTTGCCGCCTTGTCGATTGAGGTATTCTGGGTCATAGCCGCATGTTTTTGTGTTGATTTTCATGGGTCGAACAGGTCGAGGACGATCCATAATGCTTCAGAAGGATCAACTTTACTTCTCCGCACCCGAAAATGTTGCTTTATGCAGAGATGGTTTTCCAAATGATACCTGGAGATGTGCCATAATTCACACCTCTCTTTTACTGATATTCATTTAATTCAACTTATTTTTTGTATATATCAGTGGGTGACACAAGGTGCTGAACAGCACACCAAGGGATTAACAACCAGGCATAAATTACCTGACGGATTATTGGGTGGTATGTCAAATCGATGGTCAGTTGGCTAAATAAGCCAATGGGCAAGTAAGGAGAGGAAAACAAAAACTTCCAGCAACAAGGAGTAAAAATGAAACCTTTGGGGTTTCAATGCCAGCCCTCAGCGGCTGCTCACCCCTCTTGGGCATTCTACAGTATATCCATGTATACTATACATGGATGGGTCCAATGTGTCTATCATCGTAGCACCGAAGACTGGACAAGCCCATCAGTTTTGCCTTTAATAGCCCCAAACACTCACAAAAAGTGCTCCTCCATCAGACAACTACTTGTATCTGCCCAACCGTGCAGTTTTCGCAAAACTGAAGCCATATCTTTGGATCGATTTCATTGCAACAGTTATTATTGTCAACTCAAGCCTCATTCTTGTGATTCTTTGCATTTGTAGCTGGCTATAATTTGCTATACTAAATTTCATAATGGGAACGGTGGATTATGGGCCACGCGGCACAGTAGAGGCAGCAGGTAGCACAGTTTTCAGAGCCGCCACCTTGTACATGACAAACGTAGGGTCAAATCCAGCCTCGCGCTTCTCCATGCTCAAGTGAGGTGCTTACCCTAAATCGATACAATAAAACTACTCAGCTGTATAAAAGGGTAAATCATTGTAAGCTGTACTGCAGAAAAGTGTTGGCTAAACGAATAAACAATAATGCGTTCCTCAGCACACAAATAGGGAAAGGCTTTTGGTGCTAATCGCACGGGCCAGGTACCGTAGGCCTTCGGAAGATATTCCGATCAAAATCCTGTTTGGTCCCAGATGGAAATCAGAGAATCAATATAACCAAGCCACGCTCAGACCCCTCGGCTTTCTCCCTGCAGAGATCCAGGACAAAGGTGAACCCTCTCATTTCTTCAACTAACCTGCCGCCATTCTTTATGCTCGGAGATGGAGGGAAACACATAGGGAGTTGATTGCTCTCGGGATCCCAGTTCCCCCCACAAAGGTTCTTTGTCTGGCCGTGGCTTTGACCGAGGTGGCCCTCCCCTCATAGTCGGTGCCTCCAACACTCCCTCCCACCCACCCCCCCTCAGCCCAATACCTCCCGGGCTTATTGGCTTCAAGAAACGCCTGCTTTAACTGACAGGTGAGAGATTAACATCTGCAGTCCAGCAACACGATCTCCATTATGTTGGATAGGTGTTTGTGCAAGGACCCCAGCGAGCACGTCATTTGTAAACGCTGTACCTTAGACTTTCAACTAAAGGGACTATGCGAAGGAGACAGATGCGGCACAGACCTATTTATCCTGCTGGTTCTCTGAGGTGTCTCGCATGGAATCAGACATACCGCCGAGTTTTCTCCGTCCGGAGAGAGATTCTTGTTCCACTGATTTCTCGCCCAGTAAAGCCATGTTTCTTGGAAGACAGCCATTGACAGTCTACATTAGATCTCAGCCCGTTCAAGGGAAACGTGCCCTCTCCTTCCAAATCACATCTTTCACCCATCTGCCTCCTGGAGAACTGCTTCAAAGCAAGGTCCGGCACCTTGCACTACAGAAGGCTTCGCCGCGGAGTTCTTCATGTGATGCAGCCCATCTGATAACCGTCGAACAAAGATGTAACAGCTGCAGCATCAAAACTGTATAAATTCAGAAACCCAACAAGTGGACTTTTTTTTCCCTCATGAGAAGCAGAAAATTAGAAAGTTCAGAGCAGAAAAACATGCAATTACCCTGCAAACACGAGTGGACTGGATCCATATATTTACAGCACACCAGCATACTTATGGAACCGACCTATGGAGCCAGTATGACATAAAAACATAATTTAAGTTTGTAAATATTCTAAGCAATTAGGTTTCTACTGAAGTCTAAAATATCAAAGATATCCCTTAGGGTGTTCTCTCTTTGAGCGTTTATTTACTTGGTTCATATCTTCTTTAGTTCTATATCTCCGTCTCCGGCTCACCGTATGATTACTGTACGTTCCTCCTGTTTGCGGCCAATGTGTCTCTGATTATTACCCCCTTCTTTCTCGGTGTTAGATTTCCTGAAATTATCACACCAGGTCAGCACAGGAGTTTCTGCTCAGCAAGGGGAAAAAAAATCATTTTCAAGTGCCTGGTCATAAAACTAAAAAGGTTTGCAGTAAACTGGTGGAGCCCATTGGGACTCCCTCAAACAGCATAGGTAATGAGGGGAGAGGGGAACAGACATAAACAAACCCACAAGCGAGTTCAGGTCCAGCGTCGCTGTTCGAGACACGAACGCCAGATCCGTGGAGCTGCTGAAGGCCTATATGCCAGAACGGGAGAGCAATTTGAGGGGTAAAGACCACTTGATGGAGAGGCTCCGGGTGGGAAATGATTCTCGTGTTTGCACACGGAGTTGGAAGCCCTTTCTTTCCTTAAATGTGTACCGCGGTGGAAGGACCACCATTAGCACTTCAAACGTGAAGATACCAACGTGCTGCTGCCTGGACCTGCGCTCGTCCATTTGTCAGCACTGCCTTAGAGGACAGGGACGCTCCCCGGGAGGGAACAAAGGGGAGTCTTGCAGAGTCATGACCGTTACATAGTCTGTAAGAACAAATGTAGAACATTACAGAAAAAATAGACCAGAGAGATATTATGAAGACAAAAAGGAGTCCGTGTTGGGCTTCGAATGGCAAATAGGTGTCAGACCAGAGTTAAATAACTCACTAATGTAACACCACATTTTTGCTGCAGTAAAATACATTTCGGCCTTATTAGCACAGGAATTCTTCTCATGAGAATGGACGCAAACAGTGACTTACAGTTACAGTATATACAAAAAAGAACCGTAGACCCAGCACCTTGAGCAGGGATGGCTCTGGCATTGTGGCTCACACGCCACAGCGACTCAATTCAGACGGCAGCTGGAGAAAAACCATCTCAAGAGGAACCCCTTTGAGGGGAAAGGATCTATAACAGCTGGCTACACTCAATTCATACATGCAGCAAATAACCCAGAAGCCCAACTTCTGCAGGTACAAATAATCATAAAAAACCGTGCTTTTTTAAAGCAGGTAGAATGGTGTCTCACAATGAAAAGTCCTGAGTTCAAATTCTCGTTCCTGCTGTAGTGCCCTTGGGCAAAAGAATCAGACTGAAAGGAAGCAATGAAAAGTACACAACTGTATAAATGGATAAATAAATACAAGCAGCTTAGTTTACAAAACTGACATTGAGCAGCTGTTTTGGACAAAGGTGTCAGTTAAATAACTCACAGTTTTTTCCCCATTGGTATTACTTGAAAATGCCAAACAACATTCAAGAAAATTTTGATTTAACAAATGTGATGAATTGTTGCAGTGCATAAATTTTTGCTCTGTAACCGGCATCACTCCATGTATAGGAGCTGCCGGTGTTAAACCCTAAAAGTACAATTTGGGATCTGAAAAAACTAACTGACATAGACAGAACCATCACTGCTGGTGTGAACGGTACAAAAGGTGAGGATCCCCAACAAATTTATTTGCAATTTATTTAAAACGGGGGGTCGACTAACAGAATTTTAAACTACGTCCCTATCGGTAAACAACAGTGTGTTTACAACATAAAATCGTATGTAAAGTCTCCTTTAAAGTAAATTTGAAACTTCCTCCTTTGGAATAGTTGGACAAAATGCTGGGCAAGGACACATGATGTAATAAGAACACCTTTTAGCATGAGGTTCAGGGGCCCGTCCTGCAGGGGTCCTTCCTCCCGTCCACCGCAGAGACACAGGGCGGCCCTCAGGACGATGGCCTCCCAGCTGCCGGGGCCGCGGAGAACAACAGTGGCCGCTCTGTTGTAGGCAGAAAGCGACTCTGTTTTGGGGCGCTTCATTGCAGGCGCATGAGTGTGTGCTGGAGAACGCGTTCGAATGTCATGTGCACACCCAGTGACGGGCAAGAATAATTAGGAAAGCAAAAAAAAATGAAAGAAAAAAACCCAAACAATTGCGAGTCTATGAAAAACCGTGCAAGACAAAACGGCCCATTCATTGTGCTCCTTGGGGAATGCTTGGGCGCTCCTTCGGCCCGGAAACAAAAAGGACCTTTTTTTAGGTAGGGCGGGTGCGGTGGGGTGGAGGGGGGTCACTCCTGTGGGCTGAATGCTTTGCTTCGTCACCCGAGCCCTAAGAAAACACGGACCCCCCCCCCCACCCCGGTCCTGACGGCTCGTGGGCCGCAAACAGAGGACCCCATTAATGCAGGGTCTTTACGCCGGCCTCCGTGCGCTCAAAGCACGGGCGCCGAGTCAGCGCCGAGTCAGCGCCGAGTCGATCGGAGTGGAAACAGAGAGGTTTGGTCTGCAGTGAAGGGGGAAGCACGAGGAGAGCGAGGAAACGCCACTCCTGCCAGCTTCTGTTTGTCTTTGTGACCCAGACTTGGTAATCTGATCAGTGGGGGCCTGCGACTAGCGATCAAGAGCCTTACTGGAACTCGCTAATGTTTCACCAACATTCTCGACATGCACGAAGAATTCTTCTACAGTGTGTTTCACCCCCCGGTATGGTGAAAAGCCTGCCCCAGAAAGTGGAGGAACAGAAGCAGAAAGGAGAACGCCGCCTCACGTCGATACTCGGACATCGCGGACGCACACAGACACGCACAGGCTCTCAGCATATGTTCAGAACATATGTTCGATCCGTAAACAGTGACTGACTCAAGGTGGGGGGGGGGGTATTTCTGAGCATTCACATATGTGTCCTGTTTTGCCAACAAGCGTTCAACATGGCTGACAACACTGGACCAAATTTGTTGGCGGGAGAGCTTTTGGATGCATCTGTGTTGGACGCACTTGCTGCTAAATGAACGACTGCATTCGATACCGCAAAACTCCCTGACCCGGCATTGCAAAATAATGCCGAACCTCCACCATAACAAACTATCGAGTCAAATGGCTCTTGGTTGAAAAAACCACATAGAAATTTTTACGTTAACCCTGCCACCTTTGTACATCTCGTCTGCCAATGGGATGGACGAAGCTTTCTGCAATACTGCTCATTCAGTCGCTCTGAAAATCAATTTAAGTGTAATTTTTCTCCTGCAAACCTATTACATAATGAATTTGTTTTTGGAAAGGACACATAATGTGCACTGATTTTTCTCAGCAAGAAAATCCCTCCACAGATACAGTACAACCCAGCCCAGTTTTCTAGAAAAGTAAATCCTTGTCCTGTAGGATAATTTGAATGAATTCTAGAAAATTTTGCTGTTTGGGACTTTGCTACAAGACCTCCATGCCAACATGCTATAACCCCTTGACTGTGACTCCTAGAATTACATACCTATACGCATTTCTACTTTCTCTGTATGTTTCTGTCTACATTATTGTTTCCCATCTCTTTTCTGTTCTGGTATCAACTAAAATACCATCGTAATCATAAAAAATAAAAAGAATTCTGTGAGATATCAGCAATATCGCATCCAGGCTCAAGCCGGCAAAGTCTAGAGAGAACAAAAATCATCCAAATAGCTCCCACTGTGTGTATTCATAATTTATTCATTTGTTTTAAACATGCCAGCAATGCTACGGTTATCTCATTCGGCCACTTAGTTTAATCTCCAGTCGTATCTGCTGCTTAAGCCGCTTTTGTGCGTCATTAACTTTTAACTCTTGCTTTATTCTTAAATTAGCAGACATCTTTATTTCAGTGTTTCTGCTTTCTGACAAGAAAACGTAGTGTATGACCCATTAAGCTGAACAACCAAACCCCTGGCCATAAACCCCAAAAAGTACAGCCGACCAGCACTGACGAAGAAGGGCTTCCCTGCAGATGGTATATTGGTTTGAGTCCCTGCCTTACAACTGAAGGACCTGACTTCAAAATCCTTTTCCTGCTGTAATGTCTTTCCTTAATGTAGTTTCCCTGAATTTAGGAAATACCCCAATATGCAAATAGTGTGTATATATACACACATTTGTAAGCACCTTGGTACAAACCTAACATCTCTTTGCAGAAAAGAGTCAGAAAAATGACTAAATAATAATATCAATGGACCTGTAAATTGATCATTTGGGTTGAGTCTCACTTTGAAATAATAATAATAATAATAATAATAATAATAATAATAATAATAATAATATTACCTTAAATAATCAACAGCTCTGAATCAAACAGAACCGAAAACGTCCACACGGTCCTCAGACCAGGCCAGGAATCACCACCATCGGCATGAAAACCGAAAAGAGGACCAAAAAACGAAACCCTGCTGATTTTCTCTCCTCATTTGCTGTTTAACCATGAGTGATAATTGGGTACTTACATATCATCATTAGCGCAGTCTATTTCGGATGTGTGTGTGTGTGTGTGTGTGTGTGTGTGTGTGTGTGTGTGTGTGCGTGCGTGCGCGCGTGTGTGGATGCGCGCGCGCGCGTGTGTTTTTACATTTTTGTGACGCATTAATAGGTTTCTGTCTCTCCAAAGACCATTTGCAGGTACAAATGCTGTCGCATCTTCCATCAAGGCACAAAAAACACGCAGTCTTTCTTTATATAGAAATCGCCATCCATATATTTCACGCTCATTATTGAATTATTCCACGAAATGCTGCCGCTGTGCGTTGCGATGGTCTTGGGTGCCGAACGGCACGCAAAATGTGGGGTTTAGTTACAGCCCCTGTGATTAAAATAGACAATTGCTTGCAGGCTCAGGCAGGGCCACCGGAGTTGGGTCTACACTTGGTTTCCCCTAATTGTATAATAAATTGTATAATAAATTGTAAGTAATGGGGAAATCAATTAAGGCCGGGAATAGAAGCGATGTGCCAGAGGAACCCTGTTCTCCAGCTGCGACAAGGAGGGCTGGATGGCCATGAAGGTCAGATGCAACAGAGAAAGCCTTTGAGGAGAAAGGACCCAGGCCTGTTTGGGGTGCCTGCCTTGGAGGTCTTCTCATGGGATGAGCGCTTAGGTTTGTGTCCCATGGACCACAAATTGATAACCAGACAGGGTCGTGCGCAAAAGATTTCACCAAATCTGCTCTGTGATTGATTTTTACTCCATTTCACCTTATTGGACACTTTGGATTTTTTTATTTTTTTGTATAAATATATGGAAGAAAAATTACTGCTTTTCTTAAAACACAACTCTTTGTCTACAAGGGTCCCTGTGTTCAAGTAGGGGCAGTTGGCAGCATTCCAACAGGTGCACAATGGCGTCAATTCTGTGACTGTTGTACAAGGCCAGGACAGGGCAACACACACACACACACACACACACACACACACACACACACACACACACCTGAAATAATAAAGGGCTGGCAATAAACACTGGTAGGTTCAGCACCAACTGGTATTTAGTAAAAGTTAATATTTAATATGAGGAGTTTGGGCTATATAACGTATATAGCTGTATAACGGAGGTGTTGTTCATTGCCCCATAAAGCTGCACTGATTTAATGGCATTTTTAAACATCATTACAGATATTCTGGAAACTTCAGATATATATGTTGAATATTAAACAAGTTCATTGTTTTGTAAAAAAGTATTTTCCTTTTACAGTATATTTGTCTTGGATTACCAGCCATGAATAAGAAAATATTGGTATTGCCTGAACATCTGTGGGAGAAAAACACTTTCTATTAAATTGTCGCTGCCCCAGACGTGAAGATTAGGAATTCATTGCATATTTAAGAATTAGATGGTGTTGAAGTCAAATGAACAGAGGAACTTCACTCCCAGCCAAACCCCTCCCAGGAATTCCCAAATCCAGGGTCCAAATTCTCACCCACTACAGGCTGGGGAAAATAAAAGCAACACTTTGCTCCTGTCAAGTATCACAGATGTACTGTACATGCGTGCACACACACACACACACGTGTATGTGTGTGTGTGTGTGTGTGTATAAAAATTGTTTAAAAATGTTTAAAAATTAAAAATGTTTAAAAATTACTCTGTTTTTATTTTTACTGCTTTTGTGGTCATTTCTGATTTGGATGAAGGGGTTATAATACAGATTACGCTCACAGAAGGCCGGAAGAGTCGGCTATCGACAAGTTTCTCTGACATAAATATTTTTTTCTTAACAAGGCATTAAATGTGCTTCTGAAATCTGCTCAAGTACAATACACTGAGGACAACATGAAACCAGACACAGAAACCAGGCTCTGTTTTCACTGCGGCAAAACCCTGGCTGCCCCCTGCTGCGGACCGTATAGTTGTTGATGACATTTCTACAGTTGCATTGCTGCATAACTAGTTTTTCTGTGAATCCGAGGCACCAAAACAGGACATGGAGTAAAAACCAAATTTCAACTTTTTTTTTTTTTGTTTTGCCACTATTTTTGTTATTTGTAGGAAAGAAACAGAGAGCGGATCACACACGCGCTGTATTACCCGTTTGTCGAGGCAGTTAGTTCTCCCCAAACCTGGCAGATGCTGGCAGCTATCCTTTAACCCTCGAAAGCCCCCCCTGTCCCGCAGCACTCCCCTACTAGCCGAATGCTCGCGATCCATTCCCGCCCCGCAGAGCGCAGGGGCCGCATGCCACCAGCCTGTTCGAATTAAGCCAAGGACGAGGCACTTTTGTTAAAGACATATATAAATATCCAAAATAAGAGGTCTAATGGTGTCCATATGATGCGGATTAAGCACTGGGTTTGATGCATACAGACTTTCTCCTTAACACATAAAAATTTAAGTCCCTCAGCGGTGCTTAGCAGTAAATAAACTGCAGGCCCGTGAACAAGTTTAAATAACCGGCATGTCAGTGTACGGTATTTTAAGCCGTCTGTGTCAATATTTTACCGTTGTCAATCCTGTGAAACACACTTTAGCTTCTGAAAGCCTGCATAATCCATACACTGAAACAACACGGAACCGCAGGGGCTGAACACGCTGGGGTGCCCCCTGAGACCCCACATCCCCCCGGTGCTGGCTGTGTCAGGGAGCACAGACTTAGCAGCTCATCCCCTGGGGGGGCTATTATCACAGAAGGGTAAGGGAGGCCCCCCGCTTTTGGCTGGGGCAGGAAGCAGACGCCGGGGGCGGGAGGAGATCCGCTGGGCCCAGCTGACAGGAGAGAACCAGACCTGGGCTCGATAAGTACAAGCAGACCTGTCAGATGACGGATTGTTTAAAGCTACACAATTAAAGGGAAACATAAGCGGCCGCACGCGCCCGCGGCCCCGGAGGAAAATAAATCCGCGTCCATCAACAGACGCCGGCGCCCCCGGGCTGCGACACGCAGCCTTTCTGATGCTCAAGAGCTCCTCGCTAATATGAAGCTGTCTGCCATGATAACTCACACCTCTTCGCCGTACACCGAAAGCACAGCGTTTCCGCTGTCGGCATCTGCCCGTGAGACCCCCTCCCGACATTGGAGCAGATCAGATCAGACATGACTTAACCACTGTGAACAACTCAATTCAAATCACAACGGCACGAGGAAGAGAAAGAAAAGCTTGTTAGCCCTCATCTGGCACAGACGCGGCAGTGTGTGCGACTGGTTTAACATTGGTGCCCACTGTTTACTCCGCGTGCTGGGGTAGCCCTAAACTAACGTGGGACGGTGGCACAGCGGGTAGCACCTGCGCTTCACAGCTCATGGGCTGTGGGTTTGGATGTGGGTTTCGGTCCATCTCCGTGGAGTTTGCATGTTCAGGTCTTCATGTGGGTTTCCTCCAGGCATTCAGATTACCTCCTACAGTGCAGGTGCGTGATTTCAGGCAAACTGGTGGCTTTAAACATTAAATTAATCGTAGCAGGTATGCATGTGTAAGCGATAGACAGATGACCCATCCAGGATGTATCCTGCTTCCTGCCCTACATTTCCAGGAAAGCCTCCAGATCACCATGACCAAACAAGCAATTGATGAAAATGAAAAATACGTTAATTTTCCATTGAGCTTTTGAGAGACATTTTGGTGAAATGAACACAATTCATTTCATTCCAGTGCTCAGGACCATCAGCTCTTACCTAGGTAAACGCAAGAGTGGGGCATGAGTTCATTTTCCACCTGTTAGTGCTTCCTTGGGTCCTGGATAGAGCAGTTTGTTATCCTGAAGGTCAACCAGGTTCAGTGACACCTCTCTGAACCTGTTTCCCAAACATACACTACACGGCCCTAAGTATGTTGACCCGCTTCTAAGGACTGGGTTGAGCTGTTTCAGCCACACCCGTGCAGCATACAAACACATTCTAGACAACTGTGTGCTTACAGCTTTGTGCCCACAGCTTGGGGAAGAAACTCCTTTCCTGTTTCAGCATGAATGTGCCCACAAAGCAAGGTCCATAAACACATGGTTTGCTCAGGTTGGTGTGGAAGAACTTGAGTGGCTGCACAGAGCCCTGACCTCAACCCCACTGAACAATTTTGGAACGAACTGGAATGCCGGCCAAGAGCCAAGCCGACCTCACTGATACTCTTGAGGTTGAATGGGCACAAATGTCCACACTGCTCCAAAATTTGGTAGAACGCCTTCCCAGAAGATGGAGGCCATTATACCAGCAAATGGGGGAACAACTCCATATTAATGCCCATGAGTTTGGAATGGGATGCTCAGCCAACACATGTGGGTGTGATGCTCAGGTGTCCACATACTTTTGCCCATATAGTTTAAGTCTGACTGGCATAAATCCATGAAGAAACATGACCAGCGGAGGACTGATCGTGAAAATCTGACACGTGAGAACATTCTTCCTTCACCAAAAATGAAGCTCCACTCTCCACCTGCTTTAACATGATGTAAAGGCGAAGGCTACGTGAGCTCAGCACGTCCACCAGCGAACCCATAAACTCGAGGGCCATTTTCATTCATCTCTCCACTCTCAGAGCCACCCATGCCAAATTATAACAGTGCTGAAATATTGCTCTCCAAAACATGTGTGCTAACATTTGGCCAACACCACAAGATCATTTTATTAACTCGTGGTTCATTTCATAGATTGCCGCTCGCGTTGCTAACATATGCTGTCCTGCCATTTACTCCTCTATAATTACAAAAGCCATATGAAAGAGCCGGCTTATATTTTAACGCTAAAATAAGCCTGATTGGTTTTCATCGACTCATGGGGTGGGCGGATGTCTGTCAAGGAGAAGATCGTATCATAGCAATGTTCAATCTCAGCTGAACTGAACACTCGGGAACAGCACCGAACTCTCAAGTAAGTAGTCATGAAGTTCTCAACAAGCCTCTTTCTGGACACATTTCTGTAAAAAAAAAATCTTTTATGGCTCCTATCACAATTTCTAAATATGTCAGTTTGCGATTATTCACTGTAGATAAGGCAGAACTGCACAAGAAAAATCTTCCACGTGCGTACTAGGAATTAGATGAACCCTGTGATGGACTGGCAAGCAGTTAAATGAAGAAGCCAAATAAAAATGATAATAAAAAAAAAGCTGGGTATACATTTGTGAGAAGCTGGGGAAGCAACAATGAAAAAGTATCTGGTCTTGTAATATTGTGATCCCAAATGAACGGTGTTTCAGCATTCAGCTTTGAGTAAATGAAGCAGGAAGAGAAGAAGAGAGGCCATTCAGATGACCATCAAATAGGCTGGTGATGTTTTCCAGACCTTTCCGGCACCCTGAACCCCGTGTTCTTTCAGAAGACACATGCTGTTTAGCAAAAGGGGGCTTTGTGTTACCTAGCCGGTGTTTCGTCCTGGTCCATTCCCAACCCCCGCTCATATCCGTGATCAGTGACATCATCAATAATGGGGATGACCCCCCCCCAACTCAACAAGACTGAAAGAGCACTGATTTCAGCACTGCTGTTAATGGTGCTCTTCAACTAGCAGCATGCTAACCCGGGCCTGAGCGCCGTCTTCTCCCCCAGCTCAGCGGCCGCTGTGAGAAGCCCCCTCTCCGCTCTGTTAATGAACTCAGACCTGCTGTTTATTAAGTTAAGAGGACATTTTTAAGAGAAAGCTCTCATTAAACCAGACTATTGGTGCCATGCATTGAAGCCTCCTGGGTCATGCTGAATCAATTTAGGACCATCCGTAAGAAAAAGAAACCGGTGTAAAAATAGATCATAAGTAGGAAGCACTGAAGACAAAAAAACAAATTTTAAAAGAGTTGAATTTTCTTAACTCAGTTTGAACATGAAACACGTTTAAAAAAAACTCAGCATCCCAGTTGTGTGTGATCATTGTTTCGGTCCCCTGTGGATCCAGTTTTATCAGCATATGGTGGCTAATGTAAGCGAGACATATCAAATGGAAAGTGCCAGATGGGGAGAATATGGCTGATCTTCTGTTTGGCTGTTTGGCCTGCATTATAACAGACACGGGTACAGTGGAGCAGCAGGCCGAGTGTAGGGCAGCTGGACTTGCTGAGCAGAAAACAACTGTTTTCGCATGTTTTTTACAGACACACAAAATACGAGTAGGTCTTAATTTAAAAGATTAAACATTGCTTCCACGACTCGTGTTCTTTTGAACTTGATACTGACGTAAAGCACCATGCATGGCTTCAAATGTGAGCTGAAATTCTTGAGATCAGCACAGCAGAGGAAGTTGAAAGCCACCCTCTTGAACATAGCCGGCGCTTTTCCGCAAAGCGACTTTAGGTTGCACAGTAAGTTACTCATAATTATTAACTGATTTATACAAATGGGTATCTTTACTGTGTCAGTTCGAGGTAAAAACCTTAGTCGAGGTTATTAAAGCCAGAACAGGAACTAGGACCTGGGTCCTTCCGCTGCAATCTCACCTGCTGCCCCATAGATCTAACAGCTGAAACACTGGAATAAGTCCTAAATAAACAACACAAATAAATGTAACAAGTAACACGGAAACCACCGGAGTCAGGTACAGCATCCTGGTGCGCTGCAGTCAGTCCATAGGGAAGTCAACGCTGCTGACTCCGGCTTCCCGCCAGAGGAAAGTTCGGGTTTGGCAATGACCTGCACCAAAGTTGCAGTAAAGGCCCAAGTGTGTCGGCTTTCCGCTTGCTCTCTGGGTGGTCTTTGGCCAGGCCCAGCTCTAACCCCACACTTAGACTCCTTCAACTTCCACAGCAAATCTGTCCAAAATCTGTTTATTTCAACACCTCTTTTCTATTTGTTTTACTTTTATGTTTAGCTTAAATTAAAAGTACGTATACTGCATGTGCTGTATAGCTACATTTGAGAGCAATATTTCCACAGAATAATGGATTTTGCATTCAGTTGCCACTGTTATCAGAATCTGAGCAGAATTCCGCTGGGACCTTGTAAAATCTCAGGCATCAGCTGCCTTCTTTCATGTCTCAAGTTACTGTTCCACAAAATATGCAAATGAACAGCCTTTCGTATTATATTAATTAAGATGTGATAATTATTCCCTTCAGTTTTGCCCTCCCATTTCAAATAAGTGTTATCATGTGACCTGAATGACGACAAATAGGAGTTAATGACCGAAAGTCAAACAGTCGACGCTGCTGTGATTCTGAAATTGACTGGAGTCGAAGGCAAATGCTGAAAGGGAATTAAAACCGACAACCGACAGGCTCCCTGGACACCCAGCTGGATAACACTTCAGTTACCATTGTATGAGGGTGGAATTAGTGGAGGGGGGTGTAGGCACAAGATTAGAATGGAGGAATGGAGGGTGTAGATGAGGGTGTGGCAGAGGATACAAAGGGGTGCGGCATTGGGGCAAGATTGGGCAAGACAGGTGGGTATGGCAGAGGATACAGTGGGTGGGATGCTGGGGGCGGGGATTCAGACAACTGGGTGTAGCAGAGGACATAGTGGGTGGGGTGCTGGGCGGGGATTCAGGCAAGTGGGTGTGGCAGAGGACATCGTCGGGGGATGCTGGGCGGGGATTCAGACAAGTGGGTGCGGCAGAGGACATCGTGGGTGGGGTGCCGGGCAAGAATTTAGTCAGGTGGGTGTGGTATATGACATAAAGGATGGGGTGGTGGGTTGAGATCGTACAGGTGGGTGGAGCAGATAGAAAAGGGAGGATCGGTATAAGTCACAGTTGCAAGTCAGATGGAGGATGTACCAGAAGGTATGGAAAAGGTAGTGGGTAAAACAGTGTGTGTGGAGGTGATAACTGGAAATGGAGGGAAGAGACAGAGAGGGGGTGGAGGGTTGAAATAGTAAGTGGTATGAGATAGAAGGTGTGGTACTAGTGGATGAGCAGAGAATCATAGTAGTGTGTGAAGGCTATGACATTACAACTGACCTGAATTTGCTGTTGCAGGAGGTTGATCTTGTGCTGCTGCTGCAAGAGTTGCTGCTGTTGTCTGGCAATCTGGACATGAAGGCAAGAAAGAAGAGTGTGAGGAAACCACCAAAGATCTAGAGCTCAAAGACACGGCCAACAATGGAACTACAGTCTGGCTGATGTCCGGCCAACAAAAGTGACTAAGAGCTCAGCGAACCCGCAGATCTGTCCCCCATATCTGACATTCTGTACTGGACAGTGACACCAACAGACTGGATCAACACCAGCCAATGCAAAGCTTGAATATCCAAATCCACAGTGCCTATACATTTTACAGATTCTGAGGCCTGGTTCGGAAGTACAGAACACAGGACTGTAACCTGAATTTACCTTTTTCAGTTTTGTATGTTTGTTAGCTTTGAAAACTAAAATGATCAGATATGAAATCATACATTTGTATAGGATGTTTAAGAGCAGAGAAAGCTACAACAAACTTAGAATCTATTCCACAAAGAAGAATCGGACAGATTCATACATTTTTTATCCAGTAACTAAATATCACCAGCAGCAAATTGGCAAAATGGCGCCCCTAATTTTGTACAGATTTTGGCGCTTGAAAGTTTAGTTTTTGTCTCTGTGATACATATGATCCTTAGTAACTGAGCAATACATTTATGAAAGAGTTTAATGCGTTTTTGATCCCCCTGTATGAAGTGCAGTAAACCCTGTGCAAATCAACAGCTGTGGAAATATCACAGCATGATGGATCTCAAGGTTCTCCTGGACATCTCAGCTACAACACCAGCCAGGAGAACCGGAGTAGTGTAGATCTTTAGTCACTGGGGGCACAGATGTGGGAGGCCAGCTAGCACCCAGCACCTTCGCCAAGTCAGACAGGCAGCTGTCAATGATCTATACCTATTGGAGGGTGGGGTCATCAGGGGGGTCTATGTCACCATCCCTTCGAGCCATAAACTCACTTCACTGAGCATGGCAAGCTAGTTTTAAGTGTTATTGCATTTCATTTTCAAATATAATTACAAAGCGTTCGCTGTAAGATATCGCTCATCGGCAGATGTGTCAGGACTAATTTGTGCTGCCTTCTTCACGTGTCAACAGTTCATTACTGCGTTGTGTCTCCGCCGCTAAACTGACATTCTAACTTCGAGCTGCACTTAAAAAAACCCAAATATTTGCATTATCCTTCCATCCTCTGAGGAGTCACGCGCACACGTGGGCAAACATCTCAGGTATCGACATTCGGAAAAATAAGTCAGATGCCCGCAAACGTGGTTTAACCGAAGGCATCATCCGATTGTGACCCCGCCCTTTAAATGATTAAATTTAAAAAATTGAGATCAGATTTTACGATGTCGCAATAATTCATTATAACCAGGAACTTTGCTCAGGGTTTTTCCTTATGAATTTGTGCAGAAATTGTGAAATAATATACAGTGTGTTTCATTTTGAATTTGTGTAGTATTTTTTGTTACTGAATCTTTCTTGAAGTAAAAAAAAAAAAAAACTGAAAAAAGCCTAAATATCTTTCAATAAAAGAATATTTTATAGGCACATTTATTTTATTTTATTTTACTTATAGTGGCTTTGCAAATAAAAGTTCTATTGTAGAGCTGAGATGGAGATGAATGCAGAAAGGAGGAAAGGCAGGGGATAACACACACACACACACACACACACACACACTCACTCACTCACCTGTTCCTGCTGCTGCCTGGCCAGCTCCATCTGCTGCCTCTGCTTGTCCATCTGCGAGGCGGCCAGCCGCTTCTGTTCGTCGTGGGCAGCCAGGAGTTGCTCACGTAGGCCGATCAGCTGAGTGATCATGGTGGAGAGCTGGCGCTCCTTCTCCGCGAGGCTCTCGGGGGTTCCTGCAGAAGCGGCGGGAGGGCACAAGGTCTGCGTCACACACGTGACCCGGATGAGCACAGGTAACGCGTTCATTCCCTGACCTCTACTGTCACGATGTCTCTTGCTGGGCCTTCACGCAATCTAACAAAATGTCATAGATAAAGAAAAATAACAAAGTAGATGTTCAGGTCACGAATGCAGACGCGAAAATCAATTTTTGTCACTGGATACAGTGACGGCAACACAGAGCTAGCGTGTCAATTCATTGGAAACACCGGCTTTCCACAGACACGCATGCAAAAGGAAGACCAGGTGGAAGATCCTCTTCCTTCCATAGAAACCGAAATAGAAGGAAATACAAAGAACATTCACACAGCAGATTTTGCTCTCTTAAGAAACTTCTGAGCTTCTCACCATCGTTTCTCCCGGCTGAACGCGTCAAGCAGACGCACCCAACCCGGCCCAGTCGAGCGGGCGACAGCTTCGCCGCAACCTAGCGGAAACCTTCCGAGAGCTTCCTGGGGCCTCGTACCTTCAGCCGCCAGGAACGTGTCGCACGTCGCGCTCGCCCTGCCTAGGCGACGACTTCATTAAAAGTGCGAAGGTTACAGTCTTGCTGCGTGCGTGTGTTTTTTCTGGAGCTCGCAGCTTTTGCGCGACGGCGCGGAGGCGCTGGGATTGTTCCCGCTAAAGAGGGGAGCTGTCACACGCGGTGATAGGTGGCAGATTAGTGACAGACAATGAGGAGCAGCGTGGAAGAAACATCCTCACACACTGACTTTTTTCCTTTTTTTTTAAATCATTCTTCCTCGCTCACACCTGCTAATTTAGCCAGTTGGTGCCGCCACCGATCGCAATTCTCATTAAAGGAGTGAGAGGCACCGACACCTCTGGGTTCACCTCCCGCACCGCGTTCAGGTCACCGCCTCTGTCTACCAACACTGCCTGCTCCGCGTATGACTGCGGTTTCGATGTCGTCCGCGCGGCTGACCGAGGGGGAACGCACAGCAACCGCAGCCGTGGATCCTCAACCGTCGCTCCCTCTACTGCGCAAGCAGTTTACATTTAGCTGACACTTTCCTCGAAATTGACTCAGTGTCCAGCTGCTGGCCGTGATTCACCCACTAACACAGCTGGGTAACTTTTACTGCATTAAGTCAGGGTAAATGCCTTGAAAAGGTGCTACAGCGGGAGGCGAGGCCCTTCAATTACACAACATCACGCTGCGTCCACGACACCCCCTGCTTCTCCAGGCAGTTCAACTGTTACCTCCTGAAATCAACTAGGAGTAGAAGAAAATTCGGACAGATTAAACTGAGGTGTGAAAGTAATTCTATATGTAAAAGGAAAATATCAGCCATTAGAGTAAAACAATGCTGTATGAGGAAAAATAGAAAATATCTTTAAAACATTTTTCTTTGCTGAGATTTTTATCAATGGCAGCTTTTGATGTCGGCTAACTGGTTATCATTATTACTTATCTTTATGTTATTTTTGTGACACTTTTGCTCTAAAACACCTTACCATGTTAAAGCTGAATAGCATGCTACCCATATTGATTTACTCTGTTATACAGCTGGGTACTTTATACTGTACCAGTTCGGGGTAAGTACTTCATCTAGGCTACTACAGCAGGAGTTGGGATTCAAACCCTAATGTTCTGGGCAAAAGACAACAGCTCTCACTGCTACGCCACCTGCTATCCCACGAGCACTGTTACTCAAGGTTAAGTGCCTTATACTTCCGTAGTTACCATCCTGGGACTTGAACCAGTAACCCTCAGATTACAAATGCAGTTTCCATTACTGCTTTACTGTGCTGCACTGTCAGCAAATACCTTTGACTTACAGAGTAAAAACCCCACAGTGTATCCACACGAGACTGATGGTCCAGTGGTCACACACCCTTGTGAAGGGAAAGGGGAGAAGGTCGCGATCCTTACCACAGCGGAACGTCCCTCAACCACAGCCACCACCACTGAAGGATCCCCGCACTGCTAGCGCCGCAGCAAATGGTAAGTGGGACCCCACCTGGTCGCTGTGGAACCCCTCCCACCACTGGCTACGTCCATCTCCCTCCGCTCCCCAGGACCTAGCTCTGCGCTTCCCTCTGCGAAGAGGAAATGCCGTTTGTTCAAATAGGGCCCGGCGGCCTCGCACCCTTCTCGGCCCGGTGCTGCCGCGATGGAAGAGAGCAGTGATTCTCCATTTATCCTCCTGGAGAAAAGCACCTGAAAGCCGCCTTTGACTGGGGCTGCTTGGTGCTCCCCGCCGCTGAATTGACTTCTTATTCAGCCGCCTGCACTTGCGCTGAATGGCTTATCTGTAAAATTGATACATTCTCTGCCAATTTTATTAACCTTTGGCCAGCTCATGAATGGCGACATTTACGGGGGCCGTGCGACTCGTGTCCGCGCTACACACTCGGCACCGGTACAAGCACAATGAGGAGCACCAGGCCGTGGATGCAAAGTGTGTGTTGGTGAAATGAGTGTCGTGAGGGATCCGTTCTGGGGGTCGGTGGGTGTTCGGGTCGCCGAGCCGCATCGCATCACACCGAGCCGCAAGGTGGGAGAGGTAACAAGCAACCGCAGACACACCTCACCCCACCCTACACCACCCCACCTGGGCAGTGGCGGCAAACACAGCCACGCTTGTTCGAGCCTCAGGTGCTCGACGCCCCCCCATTCCACTCACAAGTCTTAACTCTGAAGTATTTATTACTTTTGCTGACAAAAAATAATTTTCAGAATGCATTGCGTCAATAATAGCGCGTCATACTTTCTAAGAACACCGCAGATCGGCTTCCCTTTTTTGGGAGAAAAGCTATTTATGGAAAATTGCATTATAAATACACTTGGTGCCAAACAATGGGATCTTTGACAGATAAGTGAAGTCAGACAACATGGCAAGGTTGGAGTCAAGCAGCTTACATACGAGCAAACAAACACACGCGAATGTCCAGAAAGGAGGCCAGAAGAGGGGACCCAAAGGACCCGAAGCAGGGAGTTCTGGTTGCCATGAGCACAGGGAATATTAACACAGGCTTCATTGTTTGAGTGTGGGGCCACAGTGTGGAGGGTCGGGGCCCGAGCTCAGCGCCTCCTCTCCCTCCGCGTTCCCTCTCCTCCTTTGTTTGCCGGCCGCTCCTCGCACCCGTCGCTCTTTCCCCAGCAGCCTCTATGTAACTTCGCCGCGCTCCGGGAGCGTGGATTTACGACGCGAAGGGGGGGGAGACCGAGAATGGCAGGAATTTTGCAGGAATACGGCGCGACTGAAACACTCGCATTAAAGTGATGTACGACTGTGACGCGGCAGGAATTTATTGAATACACTCTAGCCGAATGTACCCCCATTCTCACGGCCAGTTCTGACCATATCAAATAAATTCAGAAACCATACAATAAAGCATCGCGGAATGTAGAAGATGCGATGTTTTTTGTTTCAGATGTCAGCGTTGCGGCACAATGAATTTTACCCAAGGGAGTGAATAAGGGGCTTAAACATTACACTTCTGCTGAGCTTGACGGAAACAAACGTACATATGCACGTGTGTGTGTGTGTGTGTGTGTGAATGATTTAAAAGAGCGTTGCATTAGTTTTACAGTGCTGGAAGGATGCAAGTAGAGTGTGGGGTCACCTGCTCACCTGTATCACCCCACACCTTGTCTTGACCCCACATAAGCACCAAGCCCACAGAAAGATGTCACGGACCCGCGTTTGTTCATCACCCCCTTCACTGGGATAGGACCCCAAACACTGGTCTGGGACCTCCTGTACTGGGATGAGACCACCTGCACCGAGATGGTATCCCACACCCTTCCAGCTCCCGGTGTTTCCATAGCCAAAGAGGTGGCCCCGTGCTTCGGCTTTACACCTTATTACAATAATTACAATATATTATCATCAATATCTGTTCCCTTATTATAAAGTAGGGTAGAAAATATCGAATGTGCAAAAAAAAAAAAAAAGGAAATAAATAACCGTGGGGGGGCGGCACAAAATGAAACGAGAGGTTTTAGCGGATGAAAGGCGCTTTGTAAGGGTGTTATTTGTTCAGTGGAAGCCGTCCCCCTCCCGGCCCACCCCGAGCGCCCACTCTCTGCCCCCTCTCCATTCTCCTCATCAAGCGGCGTCTAATTTGATTCCAAGTCCAGCACTGGGGGAAAGACGGCAGCTTGTTACTTTGAAGAGTCCCGAGTGAATAACACAGATAAAGGATTCAAGCACAAAACCGGGGGGAGGGGGGAGGTAAAGGAAAGAATCACAAAGCGGCCCATTCTCTTCCATGCCTTTGGCAAAAAACAGCTGAACCATTATGTCCGGGCAATGAATGACTTTTTTAACACTGGGACACTGGAATTTCTTTGTGTCTGCGTCAGTCGGCCTTTGTGGACGCGCCCATATGCTGGCCCGCGGACTTGGTCACCCGCCTTGAGTAAATGAAGACTTCGGTCCATCTCCAGGGCTGCATGGGGGGCCGGATGCAGACACCCAGTCGGAAGGAGTCCCGCTCCTGAGGCTAAGCCCCATGTTCTAATGTGAAGAAGACTGTGTGATGGCCATCGTGCTAGAAAAATCCAGACTTTCTGAGAATCATGCAGGTGGAACCCAGGTGCAAATCCCTAGTCCCACTGTTATGGTGTATAAATCCTAAATCGGTGTGACTACTGCAAATTTGAATGTTACAAGTAGCGTCTTTGTAAGAAAAGCATGCTTATGTTCACAGCAACACTAAAAATAGTGTTCCTGAGAAATGGGGATTATGACACTGCACCATGAGGTCATTCATACAGCGAATTGCCCAAATGGGGCTGGAAAACCATGCATGTGCAGTATAATACAGAATACGTTAGTTACTAGATTAGTTATACACATGTAATAAAAGCAAATAGAACCACATATCTATTTCATGGATAACAATTTTTAATTGTTTTATTTTTCCTTTAAATATGTACATGATTACTAAAAATGACCAAAAGGGTTAAAACAAAAGAGCACTATTGCCAAGAGAGGTAATGTTACTGCATCTACTGTACATCTATAACTTTATGAATATAGAGGTACACCCAGTATCTTAGACTGAAGGCCTTTTTGCCTAAATCAAATGAATTTAGTAATATACACAGCCATCAGTTCCAAAGAGGGGACTCGGGTTTGAATTCCACCTCTTCCCGTTTTATCTTAGCCAATAAGAAATTAGGCGTTTATTGTAAAATGGTAGAATAAGAATGCCCTGCTGTGTAAATGGGTGCAGTAGCACGTATGTAGCTTAGCATGCAAATACAACACAGTAAAGTCCTGCACAGAAAGCATGAGCTAAATGAATTTAAAAGTGATAAAGAATAAACAACAACAAAAAAGGCCAGCTTAACCTGTGCCCCACGAGTCATTGCACACCTGTGCATCCGAATGCCCACCTGCCGAGGTAGAGAAATGTCAGGCCTCTCGGAAGAAACCTTTCCCGTGCCAGGATGTTGAGAATATGGTCTAACGGAAAAGTCCCAAAAGCCTGGAGATTCTCCGAGAGCGAAAGAGAAGACTCTCTCGACTGAAAGACCTCAGCTTACAGCCCCCCCACGCCCATCGATGTTATTCCACAGGGGTTCGTACCACACTGGCAAAGTTCTGTGGACCCAGATACACACGGACTCCGCAGTCATTTGTCTTCACCTTCACATAAGATGAGCGCGTAAATCAGTGCTCTACAAAGTCACTCCATAAAGCCAGGAAGCTTACGGTAAACATCATATACTGTACACCCAGTTTTATTCAAAGAGTAATTCCAGGACTTTGAATAATCATTCAGGTGTGCACGAAAAGAAGATGTTCCATCTTTCCTCAGTGGGACCAGGGGAATGTCATGCCTGTGTGCCGCACTTCCACTGACAATGCTTGTGCCTCTTTCTGACACACATCATTTGTGAAGAAATGGATGCAGCCGAAAGCTTATTGAAAAACCTTGCATTCCAATGCATCTGAACCCTATTTCTCCGTATGTCTATGGTACAAAATGTTGAATGCCTACAAGCAAATTGGAGTCCATGTGGAAAAGGAATGTAAAGAAGTAGTTGTGGGGATCAGTCACCTCTTCATCAGCTTATCCACCTGTGCACAGCTTGGTCGGAAATACTAAAGTTCCTCTGTGCTTTCTGGTGAAACTCACCATTCTCAATCACCATTCCTGGCCCTCAATGTATGACAGTAAGCACTACTTCACCCGACTGCCACCTGTGGTCAAAGATGCGATTCAAGCCCGATTGATGCCACCAATAAGGCTTTATCAAAAGGCCAAATGGCAGCAGATAATATGAAAATGTTACAATGAGATGCAAAAGTTTAATTTTACTGCTGGAACCAACCAAGATGAAAACTCAGGTTGCTAGCCATTGCCAGAACTGGCAGTGATTTGGGTAAATGACAAAGGTTGGGGCTGAAATAGTCAAAGAAGAAGGTTTTCAACTGTGGCGCAAAGCAGCTAAAGGCTTCTCAACTCAGGAATGCGAATGGTCTTTTTGTTCAACATTTTGCATCCTCATTCATTGCGTTGTCAGTGTGACAACATGGGAGCCACCTGAGTTTTCATCCCTGACATACAATGCGTAAGCATATAGCAGCTGGACCGCACTGCACAGATTCATTGTTATGCTGCTCATTCCCTCAAGGAAAATGGTTTTTAAGATGCAATTGCATGTAACATTTGCATTAAGAATAAATTGGCTAAAGAAACTAATCTGCAACTCCTCTTCTTCACAGGTTCACCAAGGTCATGTGACATTGGCCTACTACAGGAACCAGGGCCCTGGCCCCTTCCTGTCCTTGTCTAAGGGTCCCTTGGACCCCAGCTGCTTTCAAAGTCTACTGACTGAAATCGCTCCCGAGTGTTAAACCAGTTAATTTAGGTATAATTTAGGCATAATCCAAAAATAAAAACTTTCCTGCTTCTCAGTTTACCAGAACAATGGTTTATAAGGTTTAACAAATACTAATATAATAACATCCTGTACAATACAGCCAAAGCTCATTCTTTGCATATTCTAATATGGATAAATCATAAAACATAAATCTGTAACAATTAGCTTTTTGTTGAGATTAGAAGCTTGGCATTCGTATCTCTAAATAAGATTTAACAAAATAACTACAGTTTAACAAGAGGTAAATGGAAGCAAGGGGACCATCGGCCTGGTGACTGGAGCCCCTTATTGCCAATTACTTGTACAAACAGTCAAATTTATAATAATGCAGTGCATGAGATAAAATTTTAGTTATGCTGTGGGTATGTTATTAAAAATGGTAAATTGCTTTAAAGAGCATGAATCCATTTGACTTTATAAATGGAGAGCAGCGTGATCTGATCATAGAAATTTCAGTCTTCTGTCTGGAAAGGAATCCTGTGACCATGTGGCCCACCGTATGCCGCACCGCAGTCAGGGGGTCTACAGTCCAGATAACAAATTTCAACATTTACCTCTTGCCCCAATTTAACAAATATGTACAATACTGATGTGAAATGAAAAACGAGAGACAAAACCAGCAAAAATACCAAATTATTCCACGTCTAAAAGGTTGCTTTGCATACACATGGGTCAATTTTTTTTTTTTTTTTTGGAATGACCCTGTTATGTTAAATCCCGTTGTGACCGGACGGAAACAAAATTATTTCTTATGGAAAAAACTATAAAGGTTCCCAAACAAAAAATATGTCACCAAAAGCTAAAGCACAAAAAAAAGGTTTTATATTTGTATGCTTAACAGTCCTATTAGTAGCATATTATTTTGGGGCATCTATTATTGCTAAGCATTTAATCCTGAGCAGGGTGGCGGCAGCCTGGAGCCTAAACCTATTACATATTAGATAGCAAAAATTATTTAAAAGTTCCTCTTCATTGCTATTTTGCATCAAGAAGTACAGGAAAGAACAAAACAAAGGTTTTCCTGGACCAACAGCCAGCATGAAGACACAGGACAGCACAGGCAAATTGAAAAGATATGTGCATGAATAGGTGAATAAACAAAAATAGATAAATTAATAAGACGATCAATAGACAGATATAAATCGGATGAAAATAAAAAAAGTTCAGTGCTAACAGTTGGTAGTGATGGTACAGTGGGGGGGGGCGTGAGTCACTGGAGGTAGCGGTGGCAGTTAGCTAGTATGCTTTCTGGAATTTTTAATAGTGTATTTAATTAATTCGATCATTTGTTCATTCATGTTTCATAATCAAAAACTGCATTGCACAGATCACGGAGCTCTGACGTCTACCCAAGAATCATAAGGATTGAGACAGGCTATAGCTCAGCTATAGGTTTGAATCATCGCTTCCTGCTGTAGTGCCCTTGAGCATGATAGTCACCATATAATGGATAAATAATTCTAAGTAGCTTATCAGTGCACAGCATCAACTAACTGAGTAACAATAACAGAATTAAGTTTACCTAAATGGTTGGTTTTTTATCAATTTTTGTGATACAGAGAAAGTCGGATGCATATAGAGTGCTTGGTTTTACTATGGGAAAACGTGAACAACCTGAAGGAACGTCTGTGCCCCTTCAGCGCCCGCACCGCATTAAAAGGAAACGGCTCGGCCACCACCATTCAAACCTGTTTGGACACTGGCATCATTGTTTCCAGAGTAACTTGGGGGTTTTAATACATTGCATTTTCCAGGAAAGTGCACAGGCTGACACCAGTAGTGAACAGAAACCTTTTGGGTTTCAGACACTAAGTGCGCATCACCGTTCTAAAATGTTTTATTTACAAGCCGTAGTGCAGAATAAAATGAGCTTACAATGGGCAGAAGTGCTGTGATACTCAATAAGGCCATTGTATGAAAAAGGTGTGTATTGTTATGAGCCATAGCTGTTTTTCGTTGTTTTGAATCCTGTGATATGAGGGCATATAAACACACACACACACACACACACACACACACACACACACACACACACACACACAAACACACACACACACACACACACAGACACACATACACACACACACACACACACACACACACACACACTCAATCATGAATATATAGGTTTTTAGTCAATATAATGTACATAGAAAATACTGAGTTATTGTGTTTTGAAGTGAATCTGCCCGGTGGCACAATCCTGCCCCAGCCTTCAGACGCAAGCCCAGGTATGGCAACACGAGCTCAATTTCAGGCGCTTTGGTCAAAGACCCCTAACCTGCTCTTCAGATGCGGGACACATGGTGTGAAAAACCTGTCCATCATCTGACCAGAGGGAGAACTTTATTCCACAAAGTCAAAAACAAAGTTAAAACCGGCCATCCATGGCTAAATGGACTCTGGATTCTAGTTTTGCAAACAAACATATACAAACTTATTTGTTTGTTTTTTAAGAAAATTCTGGAGACACAAACCATTTAAAGGAAAAATTAAAACCGCCCTTTCAGAGAGGGGGAAAAAGGAACCCAGCAGCCTTGATTTACTGTGAATGAATGAGTTCAATTCAAACTCTGCCAGGCAACTGCAGAGATGGTTTTATGAATCTTTACATCCTCAAGTCTTGCATTCCAAAAGGGTTTACTGTGAACAATAACAAACTCTTTTACAGAAACTACATAGCAGTAGGGGATTTTGGCCTGGGGGGGTAGTGGTGGTGGTGGTATTATTTTAGGTTTTCCCCAGGTAGATTTCCTTTTAACAGAATAAGCAGACATTTGTGAAATAGAAAAAAATAATAATAAGGCACCTTCATAGCAGGTTTCACCCACAGTTTATTGACTCACTGACAAACTCGCATTTCCATTCCGATTCTAGCGTTAATGACCTCACGGATGACTACAATATGCTTGGAACAGAAGCCTTACATGAAAACAGATTGTTAGAACTGGTTATTCTCACCATGGATTAATAATGCTGGAGCTCAAAATTGCAGCATAAACTGCAGGTTGCATTATACACCATAAAAAATCTTTTGAATATGACTCACTCCTGCTATTAACCCAGTTGCACTAAAACGGGTCTGGTTTTCTTTTCCTGTGTCTGGGCACACTAACAAGAAACCTGGTTGACCTTGTTTCAACTTATCAACATCAGTGATTCCTAACATGCGACCGGAGTCGCACTATTAAAATAACTGGAAAGTGCAAGAATTAAAGTTAGAAATAAAGTCCATTACCTGCCTGCAAGACTGTAATCTTGGTGCTTAAAGGTCACTTATAGATTATCATTTATTGTTCCAATTCTTCAAGTTCACAGTGAGGGCTTCTTACCAATTCTCATGCTCATATTCAGAAAGCAAAATTTACATTTAGTCCCACACTGCTGTCCTGCCTCCAATCTTCTTTTCTAGATAGACACACTTTACATTGACCTGCCTGTATCTGTGTTTACCTCTTTTACAGACAACTGTGCGTCCAGACCTTTGATAACTTTCTCTCATCACCAGGGTCTGCAGAAACATATGGTGTTCCGCAGGGTTCAGTACTTGGACCGATACTGTTCTCTTTCGATATACTATCACCACAAATGCTTCCAAAGAGAGATGAAGCTGACTATCACTCCATAGCTTATAGAACTAATTCAGAAATGTTTTCACTGATGCAGCCAAGTGACCAAACTGTTTTGAAACAGTGAGTAAACTGTTTTGAAACAGTAGAAAAATCAATGCTCTCCGTCTCAGAAACTGGAAAAAAATCCGGAAGTATTCTTATCAGCTATTAAGTCAGAAGGTTTAAAATTGAACCTCTGCAGAACTGACTGGGAATTTAAGCCTCATTTTTGAGCAGAACCTCTCCCATAATTTCTGTGTGAATCCACTGGAACTGTGACATTTGTTTGTAGCAGGGAATTCTATTTGTTTAAGACATAGTAAAGTTAATACAATATATTTAAAGAAAATGTTAGCAATTACTTACTTTTTTATCAGTCCCATTAGTGTACACACACCAGAATGCTTTATTCGGTTACAGGATGGAAGCCTTCTTGTCATTCCCAGAATTCCCAAATCAACGTCTTGTTGGAAAGCCTTCGGTTACCACCCCTAACCTTTAGAAGAGTCTAGCAGCAAAGAATCATTTAGTCAGGATATTCATATCTCGACATAAAGTTAACCACTTTCCTCTACCATATGAGTTTTGGTGGTTTCAGCTATGTGAGCATTGTGAGTTGAGAACCTGTGAGTTGAAAAAACACCTGCTTACCAGACAATGGACAGTTGATGCTGCTCACTGAACTCGAACATTTCCTCAAAATTGTACAACAATACTATGCATAGCAGGGGTAGGCATCTAGTTGCCTTGGATCACCTCATAAAAGTGTCATCACGTTGAACTCGACTTGTGTCGAGAACTCGCGTGATTCTCTTTGCAAAAGAGGATACGGAAGTTGTTTACGGTTGCCTTCTCAGTCACCAGCATGGGAAGAACACACAAACGTAACAAGCTGGATTTGAATTGAAACCGAACCAGCAGCTCAAGAACTGTGAGGTACCAGCATTAACCACTGTTCCACTCTCACACACCCCCATTAAGGACCCCCCCCTTACCAGCTTTAACAGGTTTACTTCTCTTTTATTGCATTCTGGGTTTTCCCTCACCTTTTAGTTTGCCTACTAGTTATGACTAATGCTACTGCTTTCATTATTCTCGGCCAGCTATTCTTAGACAGCTTGCTAGGAAGGGCAACAGACAAAAAGTGAATTATATTCATAAGAACTGAAACTGCACAGTCACTGATTTACCCCAATAAAGGCTAAAGTGATGACAAAAAAACTGCTCGCTTAGTAAAGACTGCTGATCCTACGGTGGGGTCTCGGCCAGAAGCACGGGGAGCCGCGGCAACCCGGGTATGGTATACCACAGATGGGACACCAGTCCATCTCAGGGCACAGAACAATATCACGTGACCGATTGTTAACAATATCAGGTGACCACCCTCAGAGCAGACAGAAATACCGAGCATCAGCTACACCAGCGTCAGCGGCGAAAGTGTGCCGGGCGAACGCAATAATCGGATCTCGATGGGCGCAAACATGCACTGACGGAAGGTGCGTCTATCACAGTGCTGGGTGCAGCTCTGTAGCAGACCTCCGTCTCTTTGAAGGGCAAATGCTTAAAAAAGTGTGCCATCCCTGCTGGTTCTACCCCCGTACGCTCCCCGTCATCTCTGAGACCCCCACCCTTGCCTCTCTCTGTCACTGCAGTTACAGGTCGGGGAGATATCTTACTGTCTGCGCTTACCCCTGAGCGAAAGCCAAGTGTGGGTCTACCTGTGAAACCACCGTGTGAAAATGATCTGCCTTTAACTGCCTGCACCGATGCTGAATCTGGACTCATTCCAGGCTACGACAAGGCACGTCAAATTATTTACTTTTCAGCAGCTTAAGCTAAGACTCAGTAATGCATATATAATGTGTTTGAAAACAGCACTTAGCAGAACACTTGTACCACTTTTGAAAGTCAATTTCATATTCCTGCAGCTACATTACAAACCCTCTGTGAGATGTAAATGAACACAGAAATTGAGCTTTAACCAAAAACATTGTTTCCGAAAAAACCGATTTGTCCCCTTGTACTTATTTGTTAAATCGGGACCCGCATTTTGTTATTGAAGATGATGCGGAATTTAAGTTGACTGTATTTACGCGTACGTATCGCATCGCTATGGCCCGCAACTGAAGCACCGTCCTCAATTTTGCGGTTGACTCAGAAGCATCTCACTTGGGCCATAAGAAAGCTTATAGCACCAGGCTATTGGTAACTGTGGGCATGCAGGGTTTGGGGAGCGACCAGGTGCGGGGCAGTGTGGGGCGGACTTACGGAAGTTTTAATAGAAAGAATGAAAAATTTTAGCAACCACCCTGCAGACCACAAAACACGAGGCGTGGCAACATCTGCTCTACCACGTGGTGGCCTCCTGCTGTCCATTTGAGGACACGAGAGTCTCACCAACCAGGCCGCTTTCCTGTGTGCCAGCGATTCTTTTCTAACTCCTTCGGCAACGTTGGTAATGTGGCCAACTTAAATACCGATTTTCGGAATCGGGGTTGATGATCAAGCTGTGGTTCTCTTTGGACTCAACGTTCACTGTCCCGCACGGATGAAGCCCGCGGTGTCAGCTCATCGCTCTTTAAAAAAACTATAAAGTGCTGCAGATATTCTGACAAACTTGCAAAATCTGGGGCGCGGGGTAGGACGGCGCAAATCGCATTTCACTCGCTCGCAAGGCAGCGCCCAGCCACCCGTCCCCGCGGTCCTTTGTCGCGGTTCAAACAGGACAAGAGGAGCTCTGTAGGTCGGACGCACAATGGCGCCGGTTGCAGATTAAACGCGAACGGATTTCCGAATGCGTCACGAGGCCGGCTTGCCGGCGGGCCGCTTTTTATCTACGTGTCAGCCTTTATCGCCGGCTTTCCTCCGTGAATTCGAAGCTACGGGCGTTGTCTGGCCTTTGTATGGATTTTAACCCAACAATTAATGTGGCCTCTGATTTATCATAACCACTTTAGATCGTAATCGCATGGCATCTCCGGCTTTGGTGTCTTTGTCTGTGTTTTAATTTAGGGGACCTTGGGCTTCGCCAACCCCGAGCTTCCTTTTAATTGCCCGTATTTACGTCGGGCCGACTTCAAAACGCACGGAAAGATGTTTGCGAAGGGGGGAGCGCAAAGCGCTTTGAAACGTCTACAGTCGTATGAAACGGCATGCTAATTAAAATCCTAAGGCTGCCAGCGCGATATGAAAAGTGTTTATAGACGCGACTTCAGCTCCGGGTTCGGCTTCCTCGGAAATCAATACGGAGGAGCCGGCGCGCGTAAGAATGTGAATCATTTATCACCTCTACCTGGGTCGAGTGCGCCACGTCCCGTCCCCCCCCCCCCGCTGTTTTGATTCATGAAATAAAGCGACGTCGTGCGATTCAAAGCGGCCCACTTCACAAAAGCTATATCGCTTAAAACGGCTGAAATCTTGTCACTTTCATCAGCAGTCACATGGGCCACGGTGGGGGGGGGGGGGGGACAAGTTATTTCACTCAGGCATCCTCTCGGTTGACACTCATTAAGACTGCTCAAAATTTTGATGCATATTTTGGGTGCATGGCTGGGCTTTTCTTCTGCGCGCAATGAATCCGAGCATTTTCGTACATTTTATTCCCGCTATTTTAACATCATAATTAAATCGCTGCACCATTTATTAGCGGCCGACTTGGCAGCCAGGGTGGTAAGCAGGATATTCTACCCTTTTTTTTCCTTTTTCCCCTAAATAAAAATAGAAAATAAAAAAAATCTCATGTCCGTACAGTTCATTTCACTTTTACTTCTACCTTCATTTACTTGTCAAAATTTATTTTCGCTGATTTATTCATTCATGTGTCGCTTTTCTGCAAAACAACTTAAAATGTTGGGTTTGTGTGCTAACCCACTTAGGCTGGGTATTTTTTTTTACTTTATCATTTGAGTGTTAGTCCCTTGATCAAATGTACCGCAGTAGAAGCAGGGATTGTGTAGCTGTAACCACCACAGCACCTGCTGCCTATATTTAAACTTAAAAGCCGTCATCTGTGTTAAACCAGTTCAACGTTCAGTCTTGGTATGTTTTTACGTAAAAACATACCTTTGTTGCCTTTGTTTAAAAAAGTTTCACAACAAAAGTATGTATTGCCCGGCCCCCCAGGCTCCATCTTCAGCCCTGGGCTTGGAGGAGGAAGGGTGGGAAAGACGAGGCAGAGAGGCCCTGGGTTATCTCGAAGCTGGTCTTGTGCCTACTGTCTCGACGTCAGCAAACACGGTAACAGCCAGTGGTAAGGACGAGACCAGCGATGAAAGCCAGGCCTCAGTCCCCCCACCCGCCCAGAAAAATGAGACATTTATCAGCAGAGCTGCAGCTCAGCCCATTCCTCCCAGACGTGGACCCGGTCAAATAGAAGGTTCACAGCCTTTTCTGTTTTATTTACAACCCGACTGCCTGGCTCTACACAATAGCACAGCAAGAGGCATTTACCTGGGCACCAGGTGCAAGCTGAACTTTGGTGCCACACATCATTCTTACCACAATCTAACAAGAAGAAACAGTCAAATAAAAAGGTTACCTCTGCTGCCATAATACTGTGAAACCAAGCAAAAGGAAAAAATGACAGAAGAGAATGCGAGAAAGTGGACAAAAATTGGGATGACACCCTACTTTTGGAGTTTGGTCCAGTCCTAGCGACAAAGATGCTTTAAAATCGAACAGCAGTCCACGACGCTCACCTTTGACATCCCCAAGAAGATCAGTTGTGCTGAATCTCTCCATTTTCTCCTTCCAGTCTTTTGAGAGCAGTTTTTCCATGCAGGAGGATTCTGGGGAAAAAAGCAAGCGACATTTCAAAAATCACTTCAGTCCTCATGAAGTGAACGAATCCTCCGGTGCGAACCCTCCGTCTGCTGACACAAACTGCGGCTCGAAGTCATTTATACAAGGTCCTGCTCTGCATGTAAATCACTTCTCCAAGAACTGTCCACTGACCTAAAGGAGACCCTGCAATTTCTCAGGCTAACAAAGGCAACCAGGTATACAAAATTTTTATGCCCTCCCACTTTCACTTAATAAATAAGTAAACTTGAATTTTCAGGCCACAGAAGGAAACAAATTTTTACTTTACAAACCACGGGGGGAAACTAGTTTCAAAGTTCATTAAAGCCCAACATGTAACTGTGAAGGAAACACCGTCATGCGTTCAATGTTGTTGTCCTCATCTGCTCAGCTTCCTGAGTGAAAGGTGAGAGCAGAGTATCAGAGTAGGGAAAGTGAATCGGTGCCTGAGGGCCTTGACTAGATGGGGGGTTGTGAGACAAGGGTCTGTCGGAGTGCGCACGCAGCCAAGAACCAGAAAGGCCATTAACATTCGGCCTGCACACAATGAATCAGCAGAGGAATGGCTGGAATCCACAGAATTGTCTCTGAGCCGCCTGATGGAGAACATGCTGCACAGCAGCCAAGCGGGCCTTCGCCCCCCCACTCCACCACCCCATCCCATCATGCTCAGAGGTCAGTCTGTTCCCATCCAGAACAGCCCCTTTGGCCGCTCCCAGGATCCCCAAACACAGCCATCTAGAATGGTGCCTGACCTTCACTCAAAGTGGCTCCAAGTAGATGAACCATGGTGATGCCAGAACTCTGCTGGACTTGATGTCACAACCAACAGACGTCCATTAGAGGACTTTGGTAATCCTGCATGAGGATCATACTGTTACAAACGGGGAGTGTCAGGACTTAGAGGAGTAAACGTCTGTCATGAGCTACATCCTTCTACTGTGTCAGTTCAGGGCAGGTACCTTAAACAAGGTAGCAGGACCAGCACTTGTTCGCACATTTCAAGTTTACGGATGATGCTTTGCCCACCATGACTGTCACCGTTCAACGCTGTTTGTGATTTTGTGTTCAAATCTGGCGACAGAGCAGAACTGGAAGCTGGCTCAGTCTCCCCAACAGTTTCAGGAAAGTGAAGGCCATGTCCAGAGAATCTAGGAGCACTTTGCCAACAATGACTCCAGGAAGGTTTGGCCAGGCATACAAGCCATCACTGGCTACAGAGAGAGAGACCAATGTGTGTCAAGTGGCAATGATGGGAACGTGTCCCCAGCCTAATGTGCTGAATGAATCTTATGCCTAGACTGAGGCTCTCAGCCCTGCCCTGGCTATGAAAGTAGCACCTTCCCCAGGTAACCAGGTACCGTCTGTACCTCATTTCTCCATCTGACGTGAGGAGAATTGCAACAAGAGTCAACACACAAAAAGCTGCAGATGTATACATGGGAACTGCACTGTCTTTGGCCTGGGAGCTCTCCAGCAGGAAGTAAAGACTGCCCAGTCCATCACTGGGACATCAATGCCCACCATCCAGACCACCTACTGCAAGCTGTGTTTCAGGAGAGCCTGCATCATCGGCAGGGATTTTCTCACCCACACCGTTTGTTTTCACTGCTGTCTGGAATGCACTGTCACAGCTTGTGGGTCAACACCACCAGGCTCAGAAGCAGCATAAGGTCAACATAGGGATTGATCCCCACTGCCACCACTTACCACCTATAACTGTATCATCACCACCGTTACTACTGACTGCACAAATTTTCTCATCTATTTATCGACTGCTATATTTATCATCTTCTAATATATTATTATTATTATTATTATTATTATTATTATTATTATTATTATTATTATTATTATTATTATTATTCCCTGACCTTTCTCAAAAACCAGATCAACAGTCTGTTTATACTTGAGGTTGTTTCTGAAATGCATAATTTGAATTCTTCGGCGGTCAGCACTTTTGAAAAAGCAGTACATCCACTATCAGCTTTAAAACAATAAACTCTGCTATCAAAGTGCCTTCTGACGCCCTTGTAGCACGAAGCCTGCGTTATTGCTGTTGGGAATAGATTTGTTCCGTTTTTAAAAAAAAAGCCAAGAATAGACATTCTTGTGCTTAAGTGCTTTCCAGGCAACAGCTCATCTAAGGACCAGTCACGAAAGCAGAAAGTTAAACTTGTACAATGGACTGAATATTTGGTTTGTTCATGAAGTCAACAGTGGGGATGACAATATTGAGCAAATATGTCCGTGTAAGGTCGCGATGCTCATGGAAACAACTGGGCCTCTGCTGAGGGGCAGCAGGTGGTTGAACCCTTGCAGTCAGAAGGTTTCAGGTTCAAATCCTACTCCTGCAGCAAAACATTTGTGCAAGGAACTTACCAGAAGTTTCTCTAGGGCAATAAAATGGTTCAGCAAGTAGTTTGGAATAAAAACATTGTAAGTCTCCCTGGAGAAACACATCAACTTAACATTACAGATATGTCCTGGAAAACAAATCGTTGGAATGCTATGTTATTAGTTCTCAGAATCCTTTTCTTTTCTTATTTTTTCATTGTGGAAAAATTGTGGAATCCATTTCTTTCACCCAGCAAGACACATGGGCCCAACATCGGATTGTATGCACAACCTGTCTGATCATGTTTCAGGAACTGAAGGGTTCTGTAAACACCTGAGCGTACAGGGAATGGGTATTAAACAGAATTAGCGCATGATTTACTGTGGCCACTTAGGGATGAAAGTACAATGTTTTACTCTACATCTGTATTTTATTTCACTGGGTATCAAACAGGAAGATATATGTCCTTAGGTTGATAAACAAAAGTGCCGGGCCAGAAGAAAGGAAAGAGCAAGACGTCCAGAGAAGGAAACTCCTTCTACCTTACATGGTGTGTGTCGAGCTCAACGCTGCAAACTTAAACACCAGTTAGAATTTGTAGAAAAATGACTTCAGTCTTGACCGCTACAACCGCAAAACATTTTTTTTCAGCAGAAAAAAGTCTTCATGAAATTCAAAGAGCAAAAATCCAGAACATCTCTGGAAAACGGACATGTAGGAGTCGCATTTGGTCTGACTCATTATTTCCTCCGTCGGGGGAACACGGCATCCTGCTTGGGTCATTGTAGCGTTATTTATGCCTTATTGACATCGCAGCACACACGCATGCTTCTTGTTTTCTTAATCCAAGGAAAGGATGAACCAGTGTGTATGAACTCCCCCGCAAGCTGGCAACCCGCCCCACCGCGCACTCCTTCCTACGCCACCGACACAACCACAGCAAAAGTGGCCCACCTCTCACCCACACCACAGAAGGAACTCGGCCACAACAAACATGGAGTTTAAATTAAATTAAATTAAATTCATTATTCATTCATTGCCCTAACACTTTTCTCCAGAATGACTTACAGTGTTCGGGTACAGCTTACACTCTTTCACTCATTCAGGTTGTGCTCTCTTGTCAATGTATTATTATTATTATTATTATTATTATTATTATTATTATTATTATTATTAAACCAGAAAATTTGGGATATTAGTGGGATAATAACTGGAATAATTGAGACAAATAGAATACATTTATGTATTTACAGTATTTGTTTGTTTGTTCTCTGATGATCACAAAACATCCCAATTTTTCAGGTCTGGCATTAAACAAAAAGCCTAATAACATATTTAATCTCTGTATTGGAGTGTTTGAACTATTATATATAGCGGTTCAACTATTATCAATAATGTTAATAATGTTAATAATGTTAATAATAATAATAATAATAATAATAATAATAATAATAATAATAATAATAATAATAATAATAAAATTGCTTAATTTTATTAATGAAACTAATAGTATATTTTCCCATATATACGCTATTATTTAAGTTTTTGTGTTACTTCTCCACACACTGGGGGGAACTTTGAAGGTAAAGATTTCACCTTCTCAGCCAGTTAGTTTGTAGGAATACATTGTGCTTGTGAATAAGGGGATACCTTGAACCACAGCCTGAAACAGGAAGCCCTTCGTCCTTTGGGTTCCACTACTTTCGTTTCATGATGAACGTGCGCCAGGTGATGGGGCCGGGGGTGGGCACATGCATGCTGGAGCACACAGGAGGTGGGGGTGCTGCGCAGGCATGGATCCACAAATCACCACAATGTGGCTTGAGACCCCGATTAGTGAGGAATGCGCCAACTGCTGGAGATAATGAGGTGCCAACCCTGGGCCTGGCGTCCAGGCCGGGCGCCTCCCCTCATACTCCTCTCCCACTGCTTCACCGCTCCTTCACTGCTCCTCCAGCATTCCTCCGCATCACGGCCCCAGTCTGGGACGTGCCAGGTAACACGGAGGCACCAGATGCACAACGGCCCAGAAGAAATGGGTGGAATGTGAAGAAGAGTGACACACGTAGGCTCCATCAGCCTGTCCTCTCACAGCTGGAAAAAGCAGTTAACGAAAAAAAAAAAAAACTATTTATGGAATAACTGCGGATTTTTTGGATGTCTTAGACTGCTTTAGAGACTATTATCACACAAAACATCCCAAGTTTTCAGGTCTGACTTCAAGCAAAGAAACCTAATAACATATTAAACCTTTGTACTGGAGTGTTTGAACTATTATCTGTTTTTATATACTAGTTTATAGTTTTTTAGCGGTAAAAAATGACTTAATATAAAATATAATTATATTTGTTTTTATTTATTTATAATTCATAACTGCACATTTTTTAACTACCCAAGATAAAAGGAAACATAATTATTACTGTGAAATAGTATATATTTTATAAGTTTATCTCAGATTCTCTCATATTAAAAACAGGCACTTATTGACCAATGAATATAATTTAAAGAAACAGGACGACTTTAGTTGCTGTCATGAAATATTGGAATTGAAATGTTTGCCAAGTTGCAGTCTAAGTGTGTTAGAGATCCTTTGTTGGGAGGGGTTGAAAATGGGCACTCCGAACATTGCGGGCCTGCGGTGGTAAAAGACGCGCAGCCGAATTCGGTGTCCATTCCAGCGGAGTTACTGCCCTTTGAGACAAAGCGCCGGTTTTATCTGGTAACTTCAGCGCAGGGTGCATGCAGAGGAGCCCATTTAGACTGGAGCAGAATGGAATGAAAAACACTGTCCACTTTCTGCCTCCTATTTACATTTTCCCAAGGTCCATGCGGCCGAGCGAGTGGGTCTCTGGGGCGACGGCCAGAGAGGAATGGAAAGAGCCCAACTCCTCCAGACCAGACCCAGAATCCCTGGTTCCAGGGTCAGTAGGGAATGGGGGACACAGCTTGGCAGAGCAGCGGATGCAGCCTGGTCTGGAGCATCCAAAATACCCATGCAGAAAATAACAGGCGCTGGAACCGGGTCCAAAGCCTCTCCCCAGTGGACAGAACAAATTCTTCACCAAGAGATGCGGGAGACAAAAAAAAACACAGCAGAAGGCATACAGAATGATTCTTTGAAAAAGCATTCTAGCATGTCTCTAGCCTCTGTCTCCAGCCTGTGTCTCCAGCATGTCTCTAGCCTGTGTCTCCAGCATGTGTCTCCAGCATGTCTCTAGCCTGTGTCTCCAGCATGTGTCTCCACTATCTCCCTGGCAATCTGCACCATTTAACTTGTTGGTACAACTATCGCATCATCTTTATGACTGCAGGTAAACATAAAGATCAAGATGAGCACCGAGCACAAGTACAGAGCAGGATATAGAATATAAACAGAGGCCTAATTGTGTCCATAAATCCTCTGACAGTCAGAGTTCTGGCACTGCATGTGGTATAAACACGCTGTTCATAACCTGCTGGAGCAGCGAGCCAAAGCCAAGTATTCAAGCAAAACCTCCGGAGCATAACAGCGAGGGAACAAAATGCCGACAGCCTTATCAGGCGGTGTGAAGGCTCGACAGGGTGAAGTTTTTAAATTGTGAAAAAGTTATCCTGCAGTATAAATTCATCCATATACAATAATAAATAGAGTAAACATATTAGACCGATAGTCAGTAAGATGCAGAAGACTTATCTAACATTTCTGGTTTTAATGAGAAGGAAGCAGATGGAAGGACTTATAGGAAGATAGATAGATAGATAGATAGATAGATAGATAGATAGATAGATAGATAGACTATGTCTATTGAGAAACTGGAAAAGAACAAATTCAAGACACGTGACACCTCTCCGCACGGAATATGCTGCAAAAGCTATCAAGGAACTCTTTTCTGGAATCTTCTCTTGGGTTACCGCGGGGAAACATTACAATGTCTGTTGGGTTGTCTTTCTTTCTGCACCAAAAGATCCTATTTGAGCAGAGAGAGAGAGTGACACCTCAGGCCTTAACTGATTCCCTTCAACACTCAGTGGGTCTTTTCTCCCCAACTGCGGGCAGTGGTTTGTTCCCTTTGAAAAGGTCCTTCTCCGGGGCCGCTCTTGTTCTCGCGGGCTGTGCGCTGTGGCCGGGTGCCAGTGCATCTGCCAAAGGCCCCGGGCCTAACACCGCCACCATAATCGCCCCCCAGTCCTCATGCCGGGAGGATCTCACACTTGAGGAGCGGCGCTTGGCGGACCAGCCAGCAGGACTGCAACACTCCCACTTCCTGCTTATACCATTATTCCCACAGTCACAGCTCATAACCGACCAGAAACTACATGTGATGCTTTGATGCCACCTCTGCAAGTAAAAATGACATCATTTTCAAATAAGGTGACCGGGAATTCCCTTCTGTATACCAGACGCTCGGCCCACCGAGGAAAGATGCGGTCGCTAAAATCAACAATCAACTGACATTGAAAACATCAATAAGTCCCTCTAGTAAACACAGTCTTTTGAATGCCTGCGAAAGAGGGGAACAATGGCAAATAATGCAAAGTATAGGGTTAGTGTCAACATCGAATCCCCCGTCCCAAAAAGCACACACAAAATAGTGTAAGATCGGGCCGCTTAATGACACTCGGGCCCCTTTCCAGCATTCGGCTTCGCCTTTCACATCTCCCGCACCCTCCCCGGCAGCGGCACGCAAACCTCCGGCTGCGGGTGCGAGGACGGGCGCCCGGCGCAATCTTTTCAATGTCTTAATCACGGAGGCACTAAAACAAGGCGCCATCGCACAAAATAAAACATAATAATTACAAGAACCGCACCAAAACGGGAAACAACACGAGGAAGTGTGTTTTGTCATCCCGTCGGCGGTCGCGCAGACAACAGCGGTTTGATGCGCCAAGCGGTCGCCGGGCCCACATAATCACGGCGTTATTGAAGCGGGGACAAAAAGGCCACTAATTGCAAGGGAGCGATCGAAACGTAATAGGTTACACACCCGGGCGACATGGCACAATGCGGACGCCAAAAACAACATTTCGTGCGTACGACCAAGCACCGCAGCTAAATTTTCAGGCAATTACCTTCCCTCTTTGTCGACAGTTTTAATAACCTTCATCATTTTCCGCGAGACTTTCTGCTTCTTCTTTTTTTCTCCTGGTTGAATCATTTGGGCTCTTTAACATGCAAATGCGGCGGCTGGTATGCGCGGGTGAAGTGGCGCCTCTGCTCCGAGTGTACTGGCGCATTGTGGAGCACCTGCGCCTCGGGGAGGGGCCGCGCTCTGACACCTAACGCCCCGCGGTATTCTGTCGAGCGCGCGGTCACCTGCGGAGGCTCCTCCGGGCGCCGATACCGGAAAAGCCTCTTGCCAACAGTTTTGCTCAAACAGCTGGACTACAAAAAATGAGCCGCTCCCAGAGGATCTGCCCCTCCGAGACCCAGGTCGCCTTCATCACGCTCCCCGCCGGGCGTGGAGATGGGTCTGCTGACGGGAGACCTAACAGGCGCTGTACCCAAACGCCCAAAGGCCTGACGTTCTGTCTGAATTGCTGAATTGTCGAGACTGCAGCAGCGGGTAAAATAGCTCTAACCGTGTCGCCTACCGACCGAACGCTCGGGACCCCGGAGAGAAAATTAGACGGAATTCCAGACTTTCCAGACCGCGTCTGTACTGTTGCTAAATTAGGAAATGTGTAAAAATGTGCCATCTTCTATGCAAGTAATAATAATGTCAATAATTTATAAAATAGGCCATCATTGTCTTACCAAAAAGATGTGCATTTACTCTAAAATGCGTGAAGCTTTTTCAGCCCTTGCTGACGTTGTGTGTCGGTTGGCTCCTGGAGGTCCAAACTCTGCGGTTCCTGAGAGCGTCGGGAATGAACGGGCCCCACGAAGAGGTCCATCTGAAAGAGGGCGAGACGCCTCCACCCCACAGTGAAGGACAATCTCCTGCAAATCAATTTGCTGAAGTGACCGATGACCATTTAAGGCTGTCTGCGTGCCGATCTTCAGAGTGCTGGCAGCATCGGCCCACACTGCGCTAACAAAACGTGTGTTGGTCACATCCGTGTTGGGATTTGGAATGATCCGGAATGGCGGCGGCAATGAGTTTTCAAGTTAAAAAGAAACGCTAACGGGAAGACTTCAAGATGCTGGCACCATTGTGAGAGGATGTCTCTGGGGCCGTGATGTAGGACTGGGCTTCCTTTGATAAGAGCGAGGTGTTTCCCCAGCTCCGTCTGGCCAGGCCAGGAGCTCATGTACCCACCAGGGAGGATCTACGGGAGGGGTGCAGGGGGCCTACACAGCTGGCCGGCCCATAGACGACCAGGGGGGGCTGGTTAAGGAGCCCTGCTGATGAAACATGTCCTGGGCCCTGCCTGAAAGGATACCGTGAGGGTGGGGTGGGGGTATCGAGGGTGGGGCGCGCCTGTTGGCCACACACGGCACCGATGCTGAATTATAAATCTGAATGAGCACGGAAGCGGCCAACAGACACTGTGGGGCTGTCCCCCGGGCGGACATCCAGTCACGGCTTTGGACAGCAGATGGGGGTGAGGATGGGGGGGGGGGGGTTAAAATAGAAAGAAGACCACGAGAGTGCACAACCTGGAGGTAAAAATATCTTAAGAAAAAGGAAAACAGTTTGGGTGCAGCGAGGAGGGACGGGCGAGCCGGAATAAACTCACATCCTGAGCCCCCAGAACTGCAATCTCCTCTAAAGCCGGAGACTGGCAGCTGGCACAACAGCTGGTGAGCAGGATTAATGTCAGAAGAATGAAATAAAAGTGAACATATGTCCGAGCCCGAGGTGCCGCGGCTGCGCGCGATTCTGCCCCGATGGACGCCATGTGTACAGCTGGAAGGAGCGGCAGCTCCGCGGCGCCGCCTGCACAAGGTCACTTCTTAGGAGGAGCATCATTTAATGCTTGGATGGCAAAATGAACCCTCTTCCCTTTTTTTTTCCCCCCCCAAAGAAGCATATGTCCACAGAGAGACGTCAAGTGCGGCCTTTTCATTCTAGTAAATAGCATCTAATAAGCCAAATAAATAATAAATACACAACTGCACAGTATGGGGCATGCAGAAGCGAAAAAACAGCAATAAATCAACAGTGTTAAACCCGCACCTTCCCCAAATTAAATCGAGACGACTTGGAAACGCACCGCGCGCTCAAAATCAGCAGCGATGCGAGGACGCTTAAATAAATGAGTCTTCTTTTTTTTTTCCGGCAAGGGGAATGAATTAAGGGCGAAATCCCCGAAGACGAGACGCGGGCGCGAGAGTCACCGCTGCAGCCAGGACCGGCGAACAAGCGCCGCCGCCACACGTACGTGGACTTTTCTCTCATAATTTCCATCCGATGTCAGTAATCATTAGGGCCCACACGCTGTAATAAATCATGACAATTTCACAGGAGAATTAAATTACTGGATACCTTGCAGAGGAACGGCTTTCCTTTTTTTTTTTTTTTTTTTTTTTTTTTTTTGCACCCTGTAATCTGACTGTCAGACATGAACTCTTGTGCTAATCGTTGCTCCAAAACATTTGAATTTATTCATCTATGTTAAATTCATACAAGTGTGCGGCGAGGAGTGATCACGGAGGCTTGGAGTGATTTGCTAAATTAATGGGTGTCTGAGACGGAGTACAAGGACTAAAGCGGGCCTAACAGGATCCACGTGAATAGATTAAAATACCCAGGTAAGCGGAGCAGCTGGCGTGGCGGAGGAAACTTTATTTCAATGCAAATGCAGGGCAACTCGCGTGTGCTTGAGAGCTTCTCGAAGAAGAGCCCGTATGACAGCGACGAGACGTTAAAAGCAATAATCGCTGGTATGAAGCTAAACGGGTTCGGCAAATGTGGCTGAAAACATCATTTCGGGCCAAGAGAAAGCATGAAATGTGTTCTAATGGTTTGTCTTAAAATCATTAATGGTGACCCCCTGGTACTAGCGTTACTTTGCAATGAGGAAACCATCTTAAAATGAGTTAAAATCCGCCGTAGACGTTTATCGTCTCGTAAAGTAGACTTTTGTCGACTGGGGCGGCTGGAGCTCACGGTGCAAACACTAGTGTGTGGGCTCCAATCCCACAGTGGTCTTAGTGATTGGAGTAAACACTTCTGAGAGTAAATACTGCATCCCGCAAGCAGCTGTTGACCGCTGATGGGTAAATACAGTTTCAGATAACTGCCGTAAATCTGGCAGTAAGCAAATTATTGAACTGTAAATCTGAAACGGATTCCCTTACAAAATTCTTAAGCATCTGAATATAAGTATGAGTTACGACATGTATCTTTTTATAAACGGCATTCTTTTATTAACTGTTTTGGTTTCCTCATAGGCTGCAGTTTTAAATCAAGTAACTCAAGCAAAGTATCTAAAGTCGCTCAATTCAATAAGAGCACATAAAGAATTTTTCATTTTTTTATCCTTGTTATGCATTAAGTTGAAAGTCCTTTATCCTTTGACTTCTGTGACGGTTAAGTTTGCTGAGGAGCCTGTGTTGGATCGACAGTATAGTAACCATAGAGCTGGTAAAGGTTAAGCATTCTTAGTTGCAGGAAGTTCCCTGGATGACCCATGGGCTCCCCACCCCAAGCCTTTCTTTTCCCCAGCTCCCTGGGATGTGGTTCACACTCGATCTCCAATTTGCAGGTCCCCATTTTTCCCAGCGTCGTGCGACCCTGCATGATATGTAGCGGGGGTATAGAGGGGGTGGTCCGCCATTCCCCGGAGATGACACCTAGCAAAAAATAATATCTAATAGTATCTAAATAATATCGGACACTTCTTTAAATGTGCTTCTCAGAAGCAGTGGAAGGGGGCCAGGTGATATCTCACCGAGGGATCCCTGGCTCGGTTTTGGGTGTCCCTTGTAAAGCAAACCGCTATTGACAACATTGGAGGAAGCCGTGCAACGGTTAAAGAACCTGCCCCCCACGCCCAATGATTTGATAAAACCCAGATTCATAACTTTAAGCAGCCATTGAAACTCTGTGGCCTATAATGGATTTTATGGAGGGTGGGGGGGACAGTATCAACAGCAGCACTGTTAACCACTTGACCCCTGCAGACTTTGAATGGTGCAAGTGCCACTCCCAAGGAGGTTGGTCGCACCCTCAATAACCAGAACCACCAGCATCCAGGCTCTGCGGCACAATAGACACGTTTCTCTCTTCCTCTCCCGACGTTCCTTTTCCCATTTAATGTTCTCGCACCTGCGCGATGTTATCGGAATAGGCAGACGTTTGTCTCATCAAAGGCGATTAGACAGTCTCTTTGTTCCGCCGGTCTTACATGGAAGCCGCGTCTGAAATATTCATGTAACGTTTAAGCGGAAGACAATGTAAATACGCACATGCAATTGGAGTACGATAACTGCCGAGATTCCCCGTGCCTCCCAGAGGTTTCGCCCGACAGCTTCTGGCTATACGGCGCTCCCCGCACGCCCCGAAAGTCATTAGTAAATCCGAGGTCCGAGGACCGAGTATTGGTTACTGCGACACTATTTCGATCGCTGCTAGATGATACCCCGTTGTTCGCCTCCTTGTATGTGGAGAATGCCTGGGAACCGAACCCCCGGAGGAAGGCGGCAACTCTCTGTGACCCCAAGGATAACCTCTGCCGAGGTAGCGCCCGCACCCTGGGTCCACGGCTAACTTGACCCGCCGCTTGCGGTCCAAATCGCAGGGGGAAGTGCGCCAGCAACTGTTCCGCTTCGTACCCATTTTAATCTTCAGGAGAGAGGCTTCCTATTTTCGGGTCGAAGCTCCATAACACAATGACAGATTTAGGGCCATTAATGGAGTCCTGTTTTCTCGTGTCAGCGTTTCAGCAACTGGATTCTGAAGGGTCAAACGTTTTAACAAGTCCATTAAAACTGTTACAAATATAACCTCGGCCCACCTCCTTCTCCTTGCCAACCCACCGCCCCGTACCTGCACCGTCACAGTCTTTTACTTGTATGTCTGAACAACAAAATCGAGTGTAAGTCCGGTCAGGGCTATTTCTTTTGAAAATGCCAACAAGATGCACCTATTGTGTGGGTGTTTGTGCGCGCGTGCTTCTTTTCGCCCCCGATCCGACCGGTCTCCCGGATGATGGTCTCCCTTCGGGTCAGGGAGGTTCTGGTCTGGCAGGAGAGACATCTGCACAATGGAGTTGTTGTGCCTGCCTGACACAAGGGGGCTGGGGGGAGGGGAGGCAACAGCTGAGACCAGGGAAGATGGTTTCTGGAACTCTCCGCAGCAGTTGGTGCCGTGTGCCTATCAGAATGTGAGAAATGGGAAGGTGGCCGGGTCGCATCAAGGAACTGCGTGCTTTAGGGGCAGCTGCTCCGTCCGCTTGTCACTCAGGTCTCGGCGAAGCTTCTTCCTACTCCTATTACCGGATAAATTATGCAGCCTCTCTGGCCGCACCACGGTACAGGAGGAGAAAGAACGGCTTCCCGAACCATTCCATACTTGACCGCATTGACAGGGCTGTTTGTTTCTGTGTAGTATTTTTATCTGCAGGATGAAATTCAGGCTCCGCAAACGTTTTGGCATCGAAGGCCTCAACATCTTTGTAAGGGGTTTGCGCATTGCTTCTGGCGCAGCGCCTGTGGTGCGCATCTCAAAAAGCTGCCGAACGTCTCCAGCCCGGGGCGGCAAGGGGTTTGACTGGCAGGGAGCAGAGAGGAGCTTTTGATCGCCCGTCCTAACAAGCCGTTCCAGCTCGAGGTCCTTCAGCCTGAGCTGCTCCCCGACACTGAGATGAGAGCGACTGACTGGGGCACGGATCCACAGCCAGCATGCATGCATGTACGCACATGCACATACACACCCGCAAACACACACGTACGCGACCGCCGATGAAACGTATCGCTCCCTTCCAGACAAGCAGGTTGCTGGAATCAAAGGCAGGTAGAACACAGCCAACACATGCAAAGGAAGAGGGGTCGGGAGAAGAGAAGCAGACAGCCGACTGATGTCGGGCCAGTTTGAAGTGCCTGAGGGATCCACGAAGACAGGAAGAAAAGGTAAGAGCGCTGTATTTAATGTGTAAGTTCGTGTCGGCCACCGGCCAAGAAATTAAAAAGGCTAATGGGTCTCTGACTCAATTGCATATGCATGGAGTCGAAGGCTTAGGCCACAGATCATTATAACAAAGATCCCTGTTAATAAGGGGGATAAAACCGTGAGCGCTCCGTACACGGAGTGGGAAAGCCACTCCCGCTACTTTATTTTAATACCAAGCCTTTTCATTGAGAAATTTAAAAATATATATATATATATATATATATAAAAAAAGAAATGCAGCCTTCAAGCGATGCGAACCAACATGCAAGGTCTTTCAAACTCATTCAGCTGAAATGGCTGGAGAAATGGTCCTGGAAAAACATAAAGCCTGCTCTGCGGGCGGAGGAAGGTACAGTCAGCACTCGACTGGGAAAATAACTAGGGAAGCCATTGGCTGCGGTTTTGAAGGTTCAAGTAACGCGCAGCATTAATATTTATTCATTTAGCTGAAGCCTTTGTCCGGGGCAATTCGGCAACGCTACGCTCGCACACTAAGCTGCTTACGAAGATTTACCCATCAGTATTCCTAGGTTATTTTTACTGGAGCACTTCAGGATAAATATGCTGCTCAAGGGTATTAGAACACAAATCAGGATTGAAAATAGCAAAGCGACGTCTAGCCACCATGCTACTTGCTGCCCCGTGGATCTCTTTGGCTTGGAGCCCTCCCATCTAGGGAACTGCATCCTAACTTATTGGTCAAAGCTGGAAACATGACCAAAGGAAGAGTGTTACTCTCGGATAGATGGAAGGAAAAGGAGTGAACACCGGAAGGTATAATGTTGGGCACATAGAACAGTTCCATATAAATGAAGGGAGCATGGAGCAGTACAAAGAACAGGGGTTAGACTCTGAGGAATAGCATATCACTTGCTTTGCCAGAGTTATTCAGTGCCAAGCAACCAAGTTGCACTTCTACTTCCAGGTCTTTCAGGGATCCAGCTGTTCACTCAGGCTCCAGTCGGCAGCACTGGGACTGCAACCTAGGAGAAGACCGTCTTCCCTTCGCTGTGGGTTTCACTGATTTGACTTTTATCATCTCAGCCTTGTCAGAACTTCACCTCGAATGGATGGAAAGCGCTCATTCTCTCCAAACCGCTCAATCGCGGAGCAGTGGCAACAGGAACAAATATGTGGGACTCAACACCTATTTCCAGCCTGGGGGATGAAATGGGATCTACCAATGTTTTCTGAGTATGTGCTATCAGTACATCAAAAACTGGAAGAAAGCTGTGGTAAATATTGCATTTTTGGTTTAGCTGAAAACCTAAAGAAATCAGCTGTGAGACAACACTCACCATGCAAGAGGAGCGCAGAAAGCAGCGAGGCTGAGTGGCTGCAAGCGGCACAGCAATGGGCCTACAACGTGGCGACACGCCTGAATCCCTGGCTCAGTCCTCAGTCAAACATGTAATGCTGTAATACAGACCAGCCAGGGCATAAACGTGGATTAGAAGATAACAAGCTTTTACCAGCAGCCAGATCTACTCCTGGCAATACAAGAATGCTGACTAACTTGGCAGAGCGGGACTTCCACTGATGCCCAGGCTGTCAGAAGCCCTGCATGGCTCCCTCACAGGGCCGAAGCCCCGCAGAATGAATCGCTCTCAACCTCTCGTAATAGAATTAGAAAACAGAAAAGAAGATCATTGTCAGAGTTAAACACACGCAGTACAAGCCAGTGCACGAAAACCAACCTTTGCATAATAACAAATAAGAGTGCGCGGCACTTGCCCATCTCACACACTTCCAGCACAAGGTTGAATTGTCAAAAGTTCTTCACAATGTAATAAAACAGACTGTAAATGGCGGGGGGGAAAAAATCAAGCATTCTCCTTGAGTTTTAACTCCTCAAAAAAGAAAATAACCCCTTGGTCAAGTGATCATTTATATTAATTTCCATTTCCTGCAAGCCATAAATTCGGCCCAACTGTGGGGGCTTTGAATGAGTTCGCCGTGCGCTTCCATTTGCCTTTTTTTTTTTTTTGGCCTAATACCATAGTAAAGTACAATCTCTGTAATTCACAATATGTAATGCATTTACAATAAGCAGTGAATAAACAGCAGATACAATCATTAGCGCTGGCTCCAGCAGAACGGAATAGAGGTTTTACAGCTAAGGTGACTGCTCCAGCTAATGCATTTCTGGTGTTAGAAGGACACTTCCATTCATTAGAGCAGCTGCACTTGCTTAAAGCACTTTAAAGACCTGTAGTAGAGCAACGCGATGGGTCTCGCTGTGGAGGACGCGCTCAGTACAAGAGAGACGCCACCTGAGGTCAGCCCGCTCGAATAAAAGTTGCGGTCCACTTCCTTACCGGTTTTGTTTCGATCACAGCGCCGCACATTTGTTTAAGATTTCTACCGGGAACGGGAGGCTGAAAAGCCACAGGAGCAAACTTGCACTACTGTTTCTGAAGGGCCATCAAACCACAGGTAGGACTCATCAGTCAAGGGGACCGCAAGCAAAACAGCGACCAGTTCATCCTGCAAATAAGTGTCATAAGCAAACTAAAGAAAACTTGAATAAATTCTCTGTACACATCACATTGAAGGAAAATACAAGCAAAACGCAGGACGGATCTCAAGTTTAGCTACCAGAACGCTGGAACAGAAAGTCGGATCTTCCCGATGGGGCCCAGGGTCCTTCCTATTAAAGAGCGTTCGAACAGCTCGTGACAAAAGCAGAGGGATCTGCAGGGTTGCGCAAAACTAAAGCGCAGCTTTGGTTCCATGGAAAGACAAAGAGAGAAGAGGAACGTCAGGCGAATACAAAGGAACAATCGATGAAAAATTGCATACTTTAAAACCGCAAATATACACTCAGCTGACGCCCTTTGTCCAAAGTGACTAACAATGATGGGTTTGTACGCTGAGCTGATTCGCCCATTTATACAGCCGGGTAAATTTTTTCAACACCACTGCACGATAGGCACCTTTCCCAAGAGCAATACAGAAGGAGCAGAGATTCAAACCCAGGCCCTTTGGGTGCAAGACAACACAACCATTACTCCACCTTGATTTAAAAACCTTACACTACACATACTGTACATATATTCACTGCAGGTAATACATTAGGCATAACTGTATATGAACTTGTTCTAGAAGCATCCTCATAACCATTGTGTTTTCACAAACACAGTAGGTATCCCTAACCAGGGCCACCGACAAAGAGCGAACCAGATGGTTTGACTGGTTCAACTGATCCAGCATCAGAGCTCTATGCTTGGAATTTTTTTTCCAGGTTTCCCAGTAACAAAGGGAGTGGGAGACATTTAAACACTTTTTAAAGACATTTATCTCAGCTGACCTTCTGAGACAATTTCCAGGCCTGTTAGAGCTACCCGATGCTTCTCCGTCGACACTCACGTCGCGTCCTTCTGAGCTGCCGCACAGGACGGTGGAGAAGTGACAAAGAGAGTGGAATAATGACTTTTTAAACATAACGTTCCTGGATGGATGGAAAATGTGGCGGGCGTTAACCCTGAGCCGTCCGCTCCCCTCGGAACATCGGCGGCCTCTCGTGCGGCGTCGCCAAACAAAAGGGTCTGTTGGTGAGCTGATGGGGCCACGCTGGAGACACACTGAGGCCCCATTATGAGGACCAGATTAGCACAGCTGTACAGCGCTCTGAAGCATCCTCTCCTCCACTCGCCAAAGCGCCGCTCGAGATTGCCAACCGCACTTGACCGCTCAAATTGCCTCGACAATCGGCCATGCCAGCTGGGATGTATTAGCCCGCCCGCCTCGCACCGGCCAGCCGCCACCGCCGGAGCCGGCAACATCCGAGGAAGCGCACAAAAATGTAAAAGGAAGGCTGAAATCAGACAGGCTTTTCTTCAGTGCTGGACAGCACATACGCGGCACGATAATGCAATGCGAGGTGAAGCAGAGCCGCAGAGATCACAGTTAAATATAAAATGCGACCCTGTAAACTTTTAAGGGCATTCTATACATTTACAGCTGCAAACATTCGCTTTTGTAACCTGAAACCGCGCTACATTCAACCCGATTTCACTTCATTGTGACACAAACACAAAATGCAAAGGCAGCGAAAGATAAACGGATGAGCGGCTTCCCGTCCTTTAACTCGCTTTAATTCCCATTTATTAATACCTTCTTCATCGTTTCGTAATTCATAAAAAGCGCTCAGACGCGAGGGCTTTGTGGCGTTCGTTCGTTCGTAGGTGCTGCGTTTCAAGCAAAAGTATTTCTGCAAAAAAAATAAATAAATAAAATAAATAAATAAAAAAAATTGAATAAGGAATAAAAACATAAAGGACCGTGTTTAAAATTGGCAAATAGGGGAGCAAATGATTCCAATCCGTGCAGTGTGCTCGAAAACGGGTAAAAGTCACTTGAACAAAGACCGCAGATGGGGAAAAAGTGTTTGCAACACAAGAGCAAGACTTAATTTGAAAAAATTGACTTATTTATTCTGCTGATGAACTGCTTAAGCTAAGAGCTCCCCAGACAATCGATGAGACTGCGAGATCCCGGGGGAAGCGGGCATTAAACTGCGTGCGGTACAGTCGGAGCTCTAATTAAAAACGGAGTAAATGTTTCAGCTGCTCTTCTGCTTTTATTTTTAGGGCTTTTTTTGTGGTGAAGACCCCATCCCGATAAAAAAAGGAACGGCGACCGTGCCTGCAAATTTGAGGGAAGGAGGGCGGCCCAGGTATTATGAAGGGAGAGGGGCCCGGGCAGCATTTACTCCTTCGCCAAATACAAGACATTAAAGCGCAGCGCAGAGCAACGGGTTCCCACTGATCTTGTACCTCTAACAGTAAAAACCTGTGTATAAACACCAAGGGACCTGCAGACTGTAAGGTGATAACTTGAAAAAGAATGCCTATAAACGTGCTTATTTGTAGGAGGTACCATTACCTTGAAGAGCCGCCCTTAAATTAACTTGGAGGATCCGGGTGTGTGACTGTAAACAGGAAAATACTGGAGCCATACAAATATTTCACAAAGGAAACTTTCCTTTATAACTTAATTGTTCGAAATACCCTTGAGAGCTTAAAGAACTTAATGAAAAGGCAGGGGCTGAAAACCGCAGAGCTCTAGACACGGTGCTACCTTTTACGAGAAAGTCATCGTTTTCATTTTGGATGACTTCAGGTCCGCATACTGCATTCAATAAACTGCTTTTATAATAACTAAATAACTTGAAATGTACCATTCAGAAACATATGGCCTATAGCTGCTCAAATAATTTCATTTACTATTTACATTAATTTATTTGCTTTGCTTTGTTCGAGGCGATAAAAAAATATTAGGTCTGCATATTAAGCTACAAACAATGATCTTAATACTGAGCATCTACATATCAGCACTGTACCTTTTAATATATGAATAATAAGAGACATGATGTACACCGGTACAAATCCTTGATGGTATGACCTTCATCACTTACACAGTTGCAGAAGCAAGGATTTGAACCCAAGTCCTCCAGCCGGGATTTAATGGCTTCAGCCACAACACAGCGCCCCTTTATAATTCCTATAACCCTACCTGTGAATTGCAGCCATCGGCTGTGTGCGCTAACCCTTCCAGCCGAGGCAAAACTTTCAGTTTGAAAATCTTCTGAACTGCAGAAATCACGATCATGTAAAACAGAGCAAAAGCGGCGCCTGTTTCCGCTTTCCCAGATGTAACGCAGCATTCTTTTGTGCTTCTTAATGGCGAAACATGTTTTGTGAACACAGGCAACAACTACAGGAGTGTAAAAAAGAATAAAATGAGCACTAAGCTGAGAGTTTTGTCTTCTGACAGTTTCATTTGACGCTGCAGGTGCTGCCACGCTTGTCTACTTTTGCTCCCTGCCCTTGCTTTGCCATGTTGGATGGCGTGCAGAAGAAACTGAAAACTGGCCTGCGTCTTTCCCTCAGGAAGGTGTTGTTCTCCTGCTCGGCATGGCAAGTAAGGAGGAAGGCAGGACGAAAGGGTTCTAGAGATGCTGACATTGCTTGGGATCTCCTGGGCTGAGAGAACTCCAGCTACAACACTTCTCAAGAACATGGAAACTACTTTAAACAACTCTTCCAGAATGTGAACTCTTCACAAGACCTCAAGAACTTCACCAACAAAGATGGATGTTACTGTGAAACCATTATAAAATGGCAATCTCTGCTTTGAAAACCTCTACAAAGCCTGGAATGAACCTACCAAACCTTCAGCCAAAAGAGAGGCCTCCACTTTAAACACAAACTTCTCCAAGAGCAAAAGGCCCCATCTCCACCCTAAGGCTGAGATCATCTGCCAGATGAGCTACAATATCCCCTGATACTGGCTGCAGCGCAGCACTGAAAAAAATGTTGCTTTAGCTCCCCGTTTGTACAAGAAATTAAGCTAAAACTTCTGCACGATCACAGGCTTCCATGCAAATGAATGAATGAGCATCCTTTCATCCTGAAGTTACCAAAACGACTCCAGAGGTACAAGAAAACAATTCACACAAACACACACAATGACACACAGGAAGGACAGGATGAGCAGTTCCGTACCATCCTGCTCCGTCTTTGTCATCTCTTCCAGCTTCTTCTGCTTCAGCGAGTCCACCACATCAGCCAGGCTTCCCTTGCGGCGCTCGGGTGTGCCGAAGGTGCAACCCCCGAGCAGTTCCCCTCGATCCCGGGACCCTTCCTCGGGCTTGTGTGGTGAGGTAGAGTTATTCCGGAACGAGTAGAGAGAACACACCTTATTGCTGTCCGACTCCTGCAGGCAAACACAGATCGGGGGCAGAGATTCAGCGTTGGTCCTCTGTTTCTTTTTTCTACCCAAAACCGAAAATTCGCTGAGCTAGATTTATGCCACGCTCACAAATTCTACACATTACAGTCTGTACAGATACAGCACAGGTAAAATTTTAAGTACGCAACATTTCTTCGGAATGAAGTGGGGAGAAGAGCGAAAGCAATACAACCCACAACTGTCCTACGCCTCTTGGAGCTGTCGCAGAAGAGCTGAGACAACGTTGTGCTTCGTTTCCTGCTCAGACTCTCCAGCCAAAAGCTACCTTCCACCAAGTGGACTCAATTCTCACTGATACTGGTAATATCTCCAATTCAAACAGCAAAAGAGACCAATTTGACCACTAACTGACCTGGGGCGGGGGTGGCCAGAGCTTCCACTGCTGAAACTGATCTACTTAACATGACAGCTTCAAGCTCAACTATGTGGCTCAAATGACATCTGTCATAAAATTCCGGTTTCCCCCGGTTTATTCCACAGCAGTGTGCTGCAGTCTTCTCGACCGCTAACGCTAGAGCTGAAAGTGAGACACTTGCAAAGTGCACGAGAGAAAAGCATTAGCACTGATGATGGCATGCTTATGCCCATAACCACCCAGGAAGCCAAGACCCTGCAGAACAGCCAGCTGGGTCGCAAGTGGATCTCCTGGATTTGGGGCAGGACTACGCTTGGTACAAAGAGCCTAAGTGGTTGGCGTTTGAGGAGTAGCACAGGGTGACACCTGATAAACAGCTAGTAAACAGGATGGCGGTCTGGCTGCGCACATAAGAGAGAGCAGCCAGGAGGCTCAAGGAATCAGCAGCCATCTAAGTCAGGGTACTGCGCATTTAATTTTAGTCTAAAGTTCAGACTTGGCCTCCGCATAAAGATATTTTGTGGTCCTCAAGGATCTCTTTGTCATGGAGCTTAACATGCTTCTATTCTTCATCCTACAAGTGTTACCGGTCATTTTCTCCTCAACATATCCATGCACCCCCATAGTGCGACACATGACTCTGACAGCTATGCAGAGGCCTTCATGCATAATCTGGGAGATAATCTGACTTTAGGATAATCTGCAGTACTCTGATTCGGGTCTATATTCAGCTGGGCCTCATTGCGTAAGCGATATCGCATCGAGCTGGGTGTCATGCCGTCGCTGTTCCCAAACTGTCCGTGACAGACAAATCGCCACTCTTGTTGTGTCTAATAATAGCAGGAGCTTGACTGTGGGGTGCTGGACCATCTGGGAAAAGGGAACCGTATCCCCAGCCTCGGGGGTGGTGGAAGCAAAGGACACGAGTGGAGCAGGAATGGGGACGTTTTGTGAATTCCCTGGAGTCCTAAAAAATGATGCAGTACAATGCTTGTGTGTGGGCCCAGAACCCTCAGATCCTCGGGGATCTTCAACAGAAGTAACCTTAGGGCAGGTGCTGAGGGCCCGGGGCTCTCCACTTGTGGAGTTCCTACCACTTTCCATGCTCTTGTCACACAGTTGGTTTGACACACTGCAGCAGCATTTGGCCTCCACTTTGTTCGCAGTACAGCGAGACCACAGAAAGCATTCAGTTGAAAAGACTTTCCTGTTCGAAAGTCAGTGTCTCCAAGTTTTTGTCGAGACTGTCCTGAAGATGCAGCATTGTCCATGGGCGTTGCTGCTGGGACTCTCTGGAACAATCCACCAGCATCTGTGTGTGTGTGTGTGTGTGTGTGTGTGTGTGTGTTCATCACTTGGTAGCAGGGAACTCAACAGGAAACAACAAACTACTTTCACATCTTGATGGGGATAACCTAAAAACGGGCCTTTTTATGGTAATCACGGTTTGAAAATTAAGAACACGGTCCCTGCGCTTCCCCAACCCTTCGGAAACCACTAATGCAGACACAACACCGTCCAAAGCCTCTGAGGCATCTCAGCAATTTCCTGCAATATGCTGCCACACGGTTCAGAAAACAATTAGTGCACCAACGTTTGTTTTGGCACGGCAGTAAAATAACTGATATCCTGGCCCATTTCAGCCGCAGCCCTGCACTGCGGTGACTAAGTCACACACCAATGAGGACAACACCAGAAAACATCTAATAAGCAGTTGTTTCCTAAAGTTCCTTTCTTGTTGAAACGCTGTGACATGTGTGATGTGTAACGTGTGTGTGTGCGCGCATGCGTGTTCTTACCATGCGCTGCTGTGCCGACACCATTCCGTCCCAGTGGGACTCTGGCGGGATGCTGCTCATGATGGACAGATCCTCGGCGTGGCCTTTGCTCTGCAGCAGGCTATGTAGGGGCAGCTGCGGTCCGCCATGGGGGTCCATGCTCTCCTCCTTTTCCCAGGGCAGGTGCTCTTGGCTCATGGTGTCCTCTCCGTCGGCAGTGGGGGCGAGTGGAGAGGTGGCTTGCTTGGAAGACATTATTCTGCTGAAGGAGAGATGAAACGTTGCTGAAACAGGGACCCAAAGAGACCCGGACATGCTACTCTGCAGAAACAAAGTGAACAGATCGGACGTTTTAACCAGAAAAACTACAACAGATTTCAGCAAGCAGGCCTCACGACTGCTGCGACACACTTGTGCAGAATGTGGAGCATCCACATATTCTGTCAAATTTCACGCAACAATGTAAATCCCCCATTTAAGACCCAGGAAAGACATAGTTCAAGGCCTATAATGGGATAATAGCGGGCATTCCACAGTAGGTGTGGAAAATCCTCTGATTTAGTCGCTCATTCATTTAACCGATGCAGTTCTTCAAAGTGATTTTCCATCATTTTCCCTTTCCCCCAACTGGGTAATATTTACTACATCGGTTGAGGGTGAGTACCTTGTTCAAGGGTACTACAGCAGGATACGGGGCTTGAGCCTGAACCCTCTGAACTGAAGGTGACCGCTCGGTTAACAACGCACTACCTGCTGCCCTGGATCACTTACATTGCACAACTACGGGCTTTCATTCCACCATCACGGACCACATACGTAGATAACACATTGTAAGCAGCTTTGTGCACAAATACAGCGCTGTGTGTCGCTTTGGTGAGAAATAAAGGCTAAATGAATAGAAATAGCAACCGTAATCTTGTAAAAACAAGTGTACGGTCAGTAATAAAACAAGAAGAAGCAAGAAATTAGATCTCGGTTATACGTTTGCATAGAACTGGCACCGAGACAACGTATGCATCGGCGGTACGAGTTCGTTCAGCTTGGCACACAACCTTGTCAACGTGTTCAAGGGGCCAATGGAGTGCATTTAGCCTTTAATAGGCAAAAAAAAAAATACCACAGCAAGAGGTATCTCAAGGTTAACCCAGAGTTGTAGTCTTCTAAATGCCAGAACATGTTTTCCTTCCCCGGTGGAGTTAATTGCAGATATTCTGGTTATACATTAGGTCACGACTTTGCAACAAAAGACGCATTCCAAAAAAATGTTAAAAATTTTGAAAAATTTTAAAAAAATAAACCAGACTGTCAATCATCCAACGCGATTTAAATAACCGCCGTTCAGCGCCCGCAGATTTTAGCAGGGGCGCGGGAAACTAAAAGGTTGAATTGCTTTTAACACAAAAGCAAGCGGTACCCAAGGCCACGCTTGTCATATCAGCTGTAGAGATGAAGAGGTTAATTTCGACTTAAATGTGGACTTTATAAGGCGCCCCGCGCTTCGTGCAGGATATTACAGCTAATTCCCTTTTTCTCATAATTAATGGGGATACTTTGGCTGTGTCCTGCGGAGAAGCGAATTAATACAGTGTGAAGTAATTTAATCGGGGCCTTTGTATAATAACCGGATTACAGAACGCGGTTTTGAGATGGAGGACGAGGGGGGACACACCCGTCACCCATTCCTTTCCAGCGCTTGGTGTTTTATAATGGGGGTGCCGTTGCGCGTCCGTGGAACCCTGCTGGACGTGGGTCGGTCTGGACACTGATCCTCCTCGGGGGAACTTCGAAAGGGGCGGCGATGCGGGGAGAGCCGGCGGGGTCAAACTGGGCCGAGAGGGCACGGGTCGGCGTTGCTCGAGGATTCTGGAGCGGCACCAACGTGGGGAAGCTGGGTAATGGAGCGGGACAGAAGTCCTTGAGATTTTCCCAGACCAGGTTTGGAAGGCCCCAGAAGAAGAGGTTCTAACACCAGTCTACGAGCTAATCCATCCCCGTATGTCAAGGGCCCTTCAGCCGGCTCCTTCGTGTCCAGCGACTCACAGTGCTGTGTTTGCACACTTGCAAACTTAACAGGAAGTTATTTATTTTCAGCTTTTGCTATTTTTATTTTTGCTTTTATTTACGCACAATTTTACGCATCTTAGAATTCGTGAAGCAAATTTGGATCGGGAAATAAATGCTTTCCGAGCATCCCAAAATTGTTTTCAATCCTTGCTTTTTCTAATAATCATGAATTTTACTAAATTTTGAAATACCTAATGATGATGTTAAAAATTTTAGAACTTTTTTCCTAGCCAAGCCATTTCTTCTGAATTTTAGGTTGGGGAAGATCGTGTGCAAGCAAAGGAAGAGCAAAAAAAGCTAAATTAAATTTTTTAAAAAATCACAAGATTTGTAAGTCAATGCTTATACCACTTGCACACCTCAGAATGACTATTTACGAGTGGCGTGGAGTCCCAAAAATGAATCCACCCCCTGAGGCTTCCAGGGTTAAAGCAAATTAAATCATTGGGTAATTTTTACCGCCTCACACAGGGTAAATACCCCGATGAAGGGTGGGATTTTCGGCATCGCAGTCCACGGTGTACGTTCACAGCTCGGTGATGCAGACCTACGAATACGTGGCTGTTTTCGCACGGCCGTATGATATTTGGGCACCGTATTGTTCTTTGACACCTCGTGCCTTGGGGTCCCCCGCGGTACAGTATTAGTCCAGGATTCACACAAACAGTCTACATCCATCCTGCGCCCGAGCGAATCAACGGACAATAGTATCCATATGTTAATCTCACAGCCCGCGGCAGCTGTGCAAACAGGCCCGGTCTATCGGCAACGGCGGGGAAGGAGCGTAAAGGCCAGCCTGTTCACGTGTTGTTTGCTTTAGCAGCACCAGAGCCCTCAATTTTAATCAGGCAATAAATTGTTTCCTGTAATTAGATTAAATAGAAAATGATCTTGAAATTATGAGTGTTAATTGAAAATCTAAATCCAGGGCAAGGTTAAGAACTTGCACGGCAAGGGTGACCGGAGCCAACTGGGAAGGTTTCGCCCACCCTGAGGGTCCCTGGAAAATAGCGCCGGCTGCGGCAATACAGCAGGAAAAAATATATATATTTTTTTTATTTTATTTATGTTTTTTTAATTATTGCAACGCATTAATAAGATTTTGTCACATTCGCAGATACAGAAATTATTGCATAGTCGGGTTGAAACGGCTAATCGGGTTTTATTATTTTATCTGAAAGCGCTTGGTCTGAAGGGCGGCTAAGGCACTGTGGGGGTGGTGGTGGGCGGCAGCAGAGGCAGGGCTGAGCAGGTGGGCTCCCTCCCCGTGGAGCACATGTGTATGGCAGTGTTGTATTGGAGCCCAGCAGCAGCAGATCTGAGCCAGGCTCTGTAACACTACTGGTCAGTCAGAGTCAATAATTTATCATAAATGCTGACTGAGGGGGGCAAAGGTTGGAAATGTTGAGGGGTGGGTGTCGGGCAGCAGCAGTGGCGCCATGCCTCCAAACACATGTGCGTCCGAGCATGCGCGCGCGCACACATGCACACCCGCACACAGAAGCCCATGTCAGAGCAGCCACCTGGCTCACAGCTACACAGACACCTGCTCCCACCATGCACTTGGGGGCAAAGGGGGTAAATGGGTGGCTAATAAGGCTGTAGATCTACTCAGAGTCTTGGGATGGAACAATAAAACAGCATACACACGGGAATGTAACGCCACAGATGTTGCTGTATTCCCTGCTCGCTTCCGGCCCAACAAGTCACAACCGCTGCGTGGTGGTTCGACATTGTGCCGCATCCACTGCAGGGCCAAACCCTGTCGATTTCACCCGCACCGCGCTGCGGAGGCTCGCAAAGAAGGGGGTGAAAAACGAAACAAGATACCGCAGCATCATCCTCACCCCTATTAATAATTAACCCCGCTTCTCGGGAAGAAAAAAGTGAGTCGGACGTGTGCCTTTGTGCGCGGCAAACGGGCGAAAGTACCGCGGGCCAAACAGGCCTCTCGCAAGCCCCTAACAAGGCACTGCTGCTGGGGCATGGCTGCACAATAACAATGGGTGGCTAACAAACCGAGCTAATCAATAAGTAGATGAAATGCAGCGTGATGTCACCGTCACAGAGCCTAGAGTCTATCCAAGAAAAAGGGGGAAGAAAAGAGAAAAGGCCCGCATTCTGTTGACAGTATTGCAGCGGGGTATTTATAGAGCCGAGGGTCTTTGAGTGGAGTCGTATGGCACGGAATGCTTTGACTCATGAATTGTTGCCGCTGATAATGTTTCATCACGCAACAACCTCTGTTTAACCGGTTAGCGTTTGAACGTTCAGTACCGGTCGCCTTGAAGGTCCCATGACTTGGGACCATGTGTTTGTGGATATCCCATTTCGTCCCCTCCAGCTTCCAGTTCGCTGCCCCGGCCGCCTCACGCTGTTGACCTTTTATAGACAATGGTGATGAGCAACTCCATGCTGTCCTCGCTTGGCAACTCAGACCCCCACCCAAGGACTTGCACCCCACCTAGTAAATCGTAGGTCATTTCTGGAGGAAAACATCAACCCCCGCCCCCGCCCCCCCAGACCTCAGCACCGTGGCTAAAAAGAGAGCATCACGATGAATGAGGCACACACACAAATAACAAGAGGAACATTCAATACGGCCGTCGACATGAAACAACCGAAAGGCTGAAGGTTGCTTTAGGACAGAACTTTGTTTTCACCAAACACTGGGTCTACACAAAAGTATGCATAAAGGAAAATTACACATAATAATGTGGGAAAAATAAGGCATTGCTCAGAGAGGAGTCTCTCTGTCCATATAACATTTCTGCCCATTTGCTGTCATACAGATAAGAATACCTGTAACAAATTATTTTAAAACATGTCATAACCACTACGGCGAGGGGGAAAAAAAAAAAAAAAAACAGGTGGAAAGTCTCGGCAGAATAAATGTAATTTGCACCACATCTTTTCAAAAGACAAAATACTGCCTTTTTTTCTCCCCCGACTGGTAAATGAAAAAGTTATTACTGACAAAAATGACCGTGTGTTTGACAGTCTAAGCAAATAAAAGTATTATTACTTTGAAAAAAGTAGCCGTTCCTTATGGTGACCGAGATCGTTTCCGACATTGCGTGTCATAACAACACGGGGCAATAGGTCTGTTACGTTCACAAACAAAACACGCGCTCCTTTCTCGAGTCCACTTACAGATTAACTAGCGCCCATTAAAGGCATGGGCACCATCTGAGAATGGAAGAGTTACTTCAATTTACGGTAAATGTAGCTTCTGGGAAAGATAATAAAACATGAGAGAAAGAGAGAGGGTTCGCTGCACTGGGGCAAGGCACGCCTGGCAATAGCGCTGATGACAGAGCCGAGAGTGAAGGGCCACTCAGGAAGACGACTCCATGAGTGAAGGACCTGAGATGAAACGGGGACTGGGAAGGTGAGGAGTCCTGATGCCCAAGAACAGAAGAATCGGAGACTCGGAAAGAGTGAGGACTCCGAGCATCTAAGAATAGAAGGGGAACGGGGAGCCGGAGGTAGAGAGGATTCCCAATGGACAACAATGCAGAGAGAACAGGGCACTGGAGAGAGAGAGAGAAAGAGAGAGGGAGAGAGAGGGAGGATTCCCAGAGCGCAAGAACAGAGAGGGAACAGAGACCCTGAGAAAAAGAGCACTCTGGGCGCAAAAGAATGAAGATAGAATGAAGACTCAGGGAGACAGAGAGAGAGAGAGAGAGGGAGAGCAATAAAAAGTGAGAGAGAGGGAGGGAGGGAGGGAGAGAAAGAGAAAATGAGAGAGAGAGAGAGATAGAGAGAGAGGACTCCTAGAGCCCAAGTGCAGAGAGGGAACAGAGACCCTGAGAAAAACAGGATTTTGGTTGCCAAAGAATGAAGAGAGAATGGAGACTCAGCGAGATAAAGAGCAAGAGAGACAGAAAGAGAGAGGGAGAGAAAAAGAGAGGAGTCCTAGAACCCAACACCAGAGAGGGAACAGAGGCCCCGAGAAAAGGAAGGCTCCAAGTGTTCAAGAATAAGAGGGAATAGGGTGAGAGACAGACAGGGCTCCAAGAGCCCTAGAACAGTCAAGGTGGGACCATCCCAGCACCCCAAAACTCAGAGGGAACAGGACACATAAAAGACTCCTGATGTCCACAACAGAAACTGAATGAGGACTCAGAGAGACGGGATTCCCGACACCCGAAAGCAGAGAAGAAACTGGGGAAGGGATTTTCCACTGAGAACGGCATTCGGTGCCACTATCTCCATTCTGACAAAATCTAACAGTGCGCTCTCGGTGGCAGCAACCTTAACCAACTCTCAGATGGGTCCGACCATTAAGTTACAATTTTAAGAATAATGCCTCTCCTCTGGCAGCACAAGGGCTCATCCGGTCGCTGTACCATCACCCACCATCAACGGAGCCTAAAAACGAAACCGATCCCCACTTGTTCCCGCTGCAGCTACTTCTCTTTATTTTTTAATATGCTTGAGCTGTTATGAGAATTGTTATACTTTTCATTCACTAAGTATAAATCTAAACAACTAAACACACAGCATCTTGTACAAAAAGGTAAAGCATGAATATACTTTAACAAAGAAACTATATTTCCACAATAAACTTCAAAGACAGAAGGGACAATTTTAAAGACTGAACAAGTGAGCAAGAGAGCAAAGAGCTTTTCAACAGCTTCTTAAAAGGCTAAAGTACTTCTGATATTTATACAAAGTTGGAGTCCTCTAGTTTTACAGGTGACAAAGATGAGACCTTAAACATCTCCATTCAGCATCTTCACTCAATAGTCTCAACTCCAGGCCCTCAGCTCCTGGTCTCCAGCCCAATATCGCTATTAAGCAGCTCCATCCACACATTTTCAGAGTCACTCTGCCTTCAGCCAGCATAACACCTTTGGTGGTCCCTCATCTGGAGAACCAAGGCCTCGGTTTCTGCTGCTCCCGCAGCGATCGCACCACTGTTTTACATCAGCTCTGTCCACATAAGCTTAAAAACCGGCAGTATTCATGGCACAGACAAGCAGAGTTTTAAAAATCTTTGCTGTTACACAGCAGCAAAAAGCAACCCCTTTAACACCCTGGACTTTCCAATAAGATAAAATATAAGAGAAGTGGTGACCTAAGCTATTAAATAGGGAAAACAGCTACAGGTCATTCTTGTTGTTTAAAAATGGTAAACTTGGAAAAGCATAATTATTTTACATTCCAGCCCATTTAATTTTGTGGAAATTTAACTTTCAACAAAGTGCTGATAATTTTAGCCTACAAATCTAAAAAAACCAGGCAAAGAACACATGCCAGAGTTCAAAGATTTGAATTCTGCAAGAATCAAATGCATCATTTAGAAGAACAAGGAACTCGTTCCCTCAGCAACCTAAAAACTTTGACAACGTTTCTCCGTGCAAGAAAAAACAGAGCAATAAAGCTTTCTGTGACCAAACACGTTTTGAATACTTTTTGTACTTTCACACGACGAATGATGCATACTGATGTAAAAAAATGTGATCGAATCCAATGTGAAAGTTCCTTAAACGCAATAAGAAAATATTTTTCGATAACCCTCTGCACTTGAGAAGTTAAAGCAAACAAAGTGCTCACAATATGAGCTGCTCTGTGTTTTACAGCAGCTCTGCAAGGGAGAGAGAGCAGAAACTACAAACCCCACAGTCTACTGGCACTGATACGGGATGAATGGAGACGCCGTCGAGTCCTCGAGAGCGGACGGTGCGGACGGCTGCTTCTTGATCTCAAATATCCCCTGGGATGTCTGGCGAGAGCCTTTCAGAGCTGCACACTGACCCACAGCCACGACGCTGGACTCCACAGCTCAGCACGATGGCATCGTCACCTTCGACAGTCGAGTCGGCATCCTCCGCAACACCAAGCATAACTCCATCTCCAAGACCCCGGCCCCATGAGCGCAGTATCGCCCATTACGACCCTTTGGTCAGTCCCTCGATAAATCTGTTCAGGCCAACAAACACTTGGTGCGGCTTCATCGCTGTCCCTACCCATGACCCCCGCACCCCCACCCGTACCTCCTCCCACCCGTCCGACAGGGAGCCCATGAGGAGAAGTGTCCCGTCTGCCGGGTGCGAGCCAATTGGCACTTACATGAGGATCCCAACTTGGTGCGCGAGCGCAGCGGCTTCGAGGCTTGAAGGCATAACTGCCCCCCCACCCACACCCCCACCCAAATCCCACCCCTTGGGATGGATGGAAAGCAGGTGGCGGGGGGTGTTTGACGACTCAATGCCAGTCCCTGCCGCCGCACGCCGATCTCTTAACGCATCCAACCAGGAGTCCAGGAGAAACAGAACAACGATGAGTCACGTCAGTGTCGGCACCAGGAGCTGGAGGGGGGGTGTGGGACGAGTCGGCGTTGAAGGAAGCTGTTGGTTCTGTTGCGTGTGTGTGTGTGAGCGGGTTTCCTTCTCTCCTCTCAAACACGCAGCAGTCCGAGCCTCCAGAGGCTGCCGGTTCCCCGCTCGCTTTCTGCCACTGTGCTGCAGCAGTTCAGCAAACTTTAAGGCGGCCCCCGCCGACCGCCAACAGAACGTGTTTGCTGAGCGGCGGTGGAGCTCGGTGGCCCTCCTCCCTGCCGCCCGTAAGTTATGGGCCCTTTGTGGGCGCAGGGGAAGGAAAACAGAGATCGGAATTTGGCTGCAAAATATAATGCAGAATTCTCCTGTCCGTGGAAACGTGCATTTTTTTGGGCTTTTTTTGCAGAAACAATCAAGCATTGTTGGGACGAAGAAAAGCAGCCCTGACAGATGAAATATAGCGGGGGCCCCCTTTTAGGAAAACAGTAAACAAAGCGCCATTCAGGCCGGGGTCCTTTCTGCCATTTATAACAGTAGTCTCCTCCGTGGCGTTCGGGGACGTTCGCAATGAAGGGTTTCGGGTTCGACAAATCGAGTGTAAAATGTCCTGCAGTCGGCGCAGAGGTGAGCGGCAGTAGGCGCAGAGAAGAAAGAGGATCGCGGGGGCCACAGAGGTAGGGGGGTATCGCAAGTTTCTCTGTTTCTGAGAGATACAATGTGTGGTGATAGCAGATGAAGGGGGACGCTATAAATGGGGAAAAAAAGCCCAGCTAAAAAGGTGGAGGGGGGGGGGGGCTCCAAAAAAATAAATAAATAAATGGCAGAAAGACTCACCAGAAACGTGGGAACAATGTCTAATTATGGAGGAGCGATTTTGCCTGGCACTGGAGGAGGAGAGAGACACTGGAGACCCTCAGTGCAGCAAGTGTGAAAGGAAGAGGCCATTCTTCTCTGCGGCTGGTTCCTCGGTCTTTGGCCCGAGTCTTATGAGGTCATCACTGGCAGAAAAGTGCCCAGAAAAACTTGGGCTGGTACCACAGCCGTTGGGACATCTGGAATGTGGACGCACAGTGGCCCGCTTTCTCCCCCGCTCTTTTCTCTTCCAAAAATAGGAAGCCTCGCCAGCGCCGCTTGCCCAAATTGGAAAACTTGCAGCGCATAATGAGAAGAAAAGCAGTTTTGTTCCCTTTCATTCTCATCTCATAAATGGATTTCTGAGGGGTTGGTGGTGGTGGGGGGAGGTCGATCAGGGTGGGGCGGGGTGGGGGGGCGGCAATTACCTTCAACGCTGCTTTGATTAAGCATTCCTTATTCTTGGCCTTGATTGGACAGCAGCTCATTAGCTGCGGCAGGACACGCCCCCCGGCCCCCCGTGTGCTTGTCCCACCCCCACTTCCACCGAAATCACTGCACTTCATTGGCTGCATAATAACGTGCCAAAAAAAGGTGTTCGTGTCTGTCTGTCAAGACTTTCATTCCCTTGGCTTTCTGTTTAGCGGGAGGGGTTTAGCCAGACACCGGGGACAGACGTGGGATGTTATGCCCCTGTTCTGCGTGCCATGGTGCAAATGAGGAACGGGGCAGGTGCGCTGCGGAACCCAGGTGAGGCCAAACCATGGGCCTGAGCAGCAGGTCAGAGAAGCCCCACTTCGGAGGTTTTCGTTATTACAGGGAACGGACACCGGTTACTGCTCTGATTTACTGAAGTCGTGATGGGAAAGAGGAGAGAAAACACGGACTCGGTGATTATTATTAGCCATGTCTGTGAACACTTCAGAAGGATGGCCACTGCAAAGCACTATGAATATAAATAGATATGGTAAAAATAGAGGAGAATCATATAAAGGTATTTACGCAATGCCTTTCTCAGCAATGCGGAAAGTTCTGAATGCTAAGCAACCAACAGTTGCTTAGCATCCTTACATTTGGGCAAGTTTTACTGGGCAAATTCACGGTACTTTTAGTGAAAGCAGGACGTCAAAGCGGGGCCGATTACAAACAGCTCCGAGCCCCACGCTGCTGATGGCAAAGATGATGGAAATGACGGAAAATCTTCCATAAAACAATCCAGGTTACGGGTTGGATCCATGGAAGACGTGCGCTGTTGTCTAGCCTCCATTTATCAAGGTGAAAACAGCTCAGATATAAAACATTTCAGAACATCCAGGATGAAGTTTCCAGTGACAAATGGACTCCTCTCTTTCCCAGCTGAACTGCATGCAGTGATGCGAATTACTGTCATGTCACTGTTTCCATCAAACCTCGGCATCCAGCAACGTTGACTAACTCTTCCTGTGGTTTTTCCTTTAAGGCGCAGCTGTGCATCACTACTGAGTTTCAGAATGACACTGGGAACCAAACCGCTCTCTTATACGGCGGGGTTTTCACCTGGTACCCATGTTCGAGCGGCCTCCTCGGACTCGGGAGCAGCCCCCGGCAAACCACAGGCTTGCGCACGCTGTCAGGTCTGTGACGGCATCGTGCCCGGGAAACGGAATAATATTGTAATGGCTGCCTTCCCCCGCGTTCGGACAAAGGCAGCCTCTGTGGCTGCATATTTGTTGGATTTAATGAAGGCTTAACTTGTGCCTAAAATCAACACCCGGCGTTCTCAGGTTTGCTGTGAAAAATGTTAAACAAATAAATTACAATTGCAGCTCATCTTTAGAAGTTCCTCTCCGACCATTTCGGTGGGATTCATTTAGTTAAAACGTATGTTTTTTTTTGTCTGTTTTCTGTGCTTTTTAAACACGTACCCTCATTTGTTCCAGCACAAACTCCGTAGATTATCACCGCGAGTCACTTTGGAGAAGGCAGGCAGATAAATGACCTAATGTAAATTTCTTCTTTCTATAGATCTTAATGTAAAAATTGCACATTTCGGTCAGAGCCGTTGCTATTATGCCACTCGCTCACGAGGTTTGAAAAATCCCCACGGAATTGAGGCCCGGTGTACAGGCAAAAAAAAAAGTTTACACAATAATTATGGACAAACATCAGCAGCAAGCGCCCAGATCTGAAGATGCAGGGGATGTGACTTACAGTTACTGAGATTACAAATCGAAGAGAATAAAAAGGTTGGTCGCGTAGGTACGTCGCGAAGATACATTGTCCTCCGCGGACCCTTCGCAGAACCTGGTCTTTGGCAATCGCGTCCCTGTTGCCCTGAAGCAACCGAGGTGAGCAAACAAAAGGCAGACAAAACCGCCAGCGAAGGCCAGACAAATATTTGCTGTGGGACGGTGCCCATACTGTACGTGTGGACGAGGTTCACAGGCAGGCCGCCGGACCTCTCGCCTACCTGCCTCATCTCCAGCCCCCACCCCCTGGGCGCCTGAGGTCCCAGGTAGCAGATGTGTCTTTCCCAGCCCTCGGCATATGTGCGCCCAGTCTGCAAACAATGCTCGGGGTCTGACAAAGGTCAGCTGTTGGGCAACGTGTGAGTTTTCAGGGGCAGGGAGGCACGACAATCGGCACACGCCCTGCCGTGCTGCTCCACAACTGCTGTCCCTCACAATATTATTCTTAATATTATATTAATACTATATATAATTATTATATTGTAGCAGACTGGCATTTTGTTCAGGGTGCAGTTTCACGGGCTGAACAGGTCTCCCCTGCAAACCAACGTGACACCATTACATTCACTATACGCATGCGGGCGGTGGTGGCAGCCACAGGTTTGAGACACCGAAACAGTCGAGCTGAGCGCAGCACTTGGCCGTAACAGAGCAGCGCACACAGCCAAGGCCTCTTACAACACAACTGAGTGAACCCTGAACTCCAAAGAGGGAAATTAATCCATTTGGATCAGATCTTAGTCTGCTCTGCCCTGAACTTAAAGTCAAAGCAGAATACAAACCTGAACACAAGCGGACTGGCGTCATGCTGCAGGGACAACGTGCAGAACATCTCAGTGTGAACTAGCAACCAAAGCCATGGCAAAATAGGAGAAATCATCTGGCAATGCTTGGATTTCACAGTTTTACATGTTCCATGGTGAATTTTAAAAATCTGAAAAGATCTGATGCTGTACACTGATTTTAAGTCTTGCGCTGAGGTCAGACACGTATTCATAAATTTATTATTACCGTTTTTCATTCCGGGCAATGGCATAATGCTTTTCTGAGCTCTTTCCAAGGAAACAAATGTGTAAATATGGCTTTGATTGATTTATGTATAGCTTATATCTACAATGGTGTTAACGCAGAAGGAAATGCTGAAATAAAACAAAGAACACATTCTGGCAGCCGATACAAAACCACAGTGCCCGAACAACTTCCGTCTTTGAATCCATTGTTGCTTCAAAGCCATAAAACGAGTGATGAATGTAAAACAAATATTTTTCCCATTACCTTTACAGGTAATACAATAGAGAAAGAAACATTCAGAATGATAAATTGTCTGAAGTTACGACAACAACATTGTGACCTTTTTTTTTTATTGGCCTCGCTCTTTTTTCACAAACCATATGCTTTCACCCAAAGTGGCTTCCGCAGTGCATGACTTTGGCCCCCTCCTATATCTGTACATTCGTAAAACGCAACAGAGGTTAAATGTCAAGAAGGCAGAGCTGTTTTTTAACGTCACACCGTTGTAAAACTTCAAAGCGAAAGCCTGTGACACAGCGCAGTGAACCATCCCGTCTTTATGGGAATGCGCTTTCTCCCTACGCACCATATCCCTCTCCCCACGTGATGGCTACCCTGCTCCTGGTCCGCCACCTCGTCAGAACCTCTTTACAAAGGGAAACATGAAAGCAGCTTCCCCACATTCTGGGTTTAGGCCAAAGGCTGTCAAAAGGACGTCTCTTCCATTTGACTTCAGATAAACGGTTTACGGCGTAGCGCCATCGTGGGAGCAGTGCTGGGTAACAGCTGGCCCAAATCAGAGTGGGACAGGCCCTGATTATGGCAAAAAAAAAGGCTTTTATTCTGGATGGTCGGCCAGGAACCAGAAAGGGTGCGGATTAACTGCCAAGGGTCAAAAAATGAGCTAAAGTCCTCCTTATCTGCAGTACAGGTCAAAAATTTGAGTACACCCGGGGAATTCTAGCGTGGGACAAATTGCACAGAAGAAAGGAAGCAAAAAACAGAAGAGTGTGCTTCAGCTCTCGGAACTGCTGCACAAGACCTGGGAAGACATATTGGCTCACTTCTTCACGGTAACCAAATGCCTTGTGAAGAAAACTAGTTTCCACTAAAGAGACTTTTCACCGGGTAGTACTATGGTTCTCGCAAGTGTTGGGCTACACAAGCACATAGCGTACTGCGGAGGGGTTCACCCTGCCCCTGTTCACAACCTCATAATGCCGAATAAAGGGGCACCTTTCCGTAATTTAGGACCTCCGCCATTAGACCGCAGTAACAGGAAGGGAAGGGTGGCACAGTGGCTCAGCAAGTAGCACTGTTGAGCCACAGCATCTAGCTGGTCAGCCCAGAGTTCAAATCCGACTCAGTCTGTGGTTGCATGTTCCACCCATATCTGCATGGGTTTCCTCCAGATGCTCTAGTTTCTTGTCACTGCCCGAAGATTGAAAGTTTCGGGTTGATTGATCGCTTTAAATTACCTATAGAGAGTGTGTTTGTGTGTGGGAACGCATGCGTGCATTTGTATGTGTGAGTGGGCTTGCTTCCAGGATAGGCTGTAGACTGCCGCAACCCTGCTCAGGATGAACAATTAACAAAAACAGATGGAAGGAAAGCAGAGTAGAGTTACCAGATTCCTGGAGGACAGAAGTTTCATTCAGTAGACTAACATCATGGCCAATGATGAGTGAGAGCTCAGCTGAGAGGTGTGGCTCCCCAGAGACAGTAAATGGGAGGAGTTGGACTTGGTGGATGGAGACTGTTAGGCAAAAGTGAGCAGAGACCATCCAATGAACAGCTGGAGGACTAAGGAAGCTCTGGGGGAGATGAAAGCCCTCAACTGTAGGACCCCATGGGTCCAGGTCTTGAAACAAGTTATTGTACAGCCACCACTGCCTTTACCAGTATTATTCCGTATGTGTATTCCGGGACTTAGCTGGGGAAGTGCAGTACCACAAGTCATTCTACATGGAATGGTTCTCTATGTGATATAGAATACTGTATGTAAATGTATGCATTTTGCAGATGCTTTTCTCCAAAGCGATTTGCAGCTCAGAAGAAACAAAAGTTGATTTTACATTAAAAAATGAGTTTAGATACAAACACAGTCACTGTACCACAGTTAGACAACACCATGTTCCCAGCACACATTACTCAGGTAGCAGCCTAGGGATGTGTCACAAACAGTAAATTAGGTATAGTGGCATAGGGTAAAACAAGTTATGAAGCTGTCAGAAGCTTGGCAAGGAAATGGGTCAAAAGAGTTGAGTTTTCGGGAACTTTTTAAATGCCGGAAGGTATTGAGCAGCTCTGAGGGACAGAGGGAGTTTGTTTCATCCCACTGGCACCAAGAATGAGATCCCACAGTCTTCAGAACCCATACTGAGTGGTTCCACCAAGTGGTCAGAGGAGGAGGAGCACAGTACTCTTGCTGCCGTGTAGGAAGTCATCAGGTTCTGTAGGTATCAGGACCAGGTCTTTTGAACGCCTTGTAAGCCACAACCAAAGTCATGAACACACTTTGAACCCCAAGCTGCATTTTACGTGCAAAGCAGTACACATAAAACAGCAGTCCAAAGCCAACAACTCCACAGGTGTGGGAGAAAACCCCACCTTCAGCGCACACAGTGCCTGGTTGTTCGAGCGAAGAGAGAGCCATGCATTTCAACCTGAGTGAGATAGGCTCTTTTCATCAGGACAGGAACGTAGGTTTTCCTGAGAACGGAATGTCACAGCAAAAGATGGCAAAAGAAAGCCTGCCTTCCTGGCTGTTGCTTTATGGGGATTTTCTACTCTGAAAGCTCCTTCTTACGTCAAGGTTCATTGGATGTTTCTGAGAAAAACATGCGAGGTAACAACTGCAGTCACTATGGACTGCAGGTATGAACCTTTTGTTGGCTGCGAACAAAGACCTCAGTTCACCTTTACAGTCCTAGATCAGTTCTGTTCATTGCACCTTGTTCTGTCACCTTTGTCCAAGGCATTCTGCAATGTTTGCACAATAAACTACCTCCAATTACGCACCTATTCATGCAGCTGGATTTTTAACAGATGACTAAACCAAATGGAAAAAAACTTTTAAGGTTTTTCAGAAAAGCTCAGAAAATGTTTTACCGCAGGACTTTAAAACTCTTTTTAAAACAACAGTGCCTAAAAGCAGATTGGCACCTTTGATTCCACAGTCATGCAACTTAGTTCTAAAACAGTAGATTCAACTTTTAGGTAACTTTTATGTTGTGGTTAAAAGCATTGAGCGTGGACTAAAGTTGTTAAAGGTTGTGTGTATGTGTGTGAGAGCATGTTTTGTTATTTCTGTGAAATAGTAAATAATTCATTTGACAGACAACACGGGTGAGAACCACCTGCGTTCCGTAACTTCCAAACAGTAAGACAAGTCTATTTTGTTGGAGACAATGTATAATGTCTTTAGCAGTTTTATTAAATGATCATTTATTATAATCATATCGACTGAGAGCACCTGCGTGTTTTTAGCTCTAAAAAGGCTGAAATATTTTGCGCGCTGTTATTTCTCAATCATGCAGGAGGGTCTCTGAAGTTGAACGTCGCACACTTTCACTGTGGGATGAAGACGGGTCCTCCTTCAGATTGCCCACCCCCTGCAGACCTGCTCCTTTCCCCAGGTTAATATTCGGCTCTCGATGCCGGTTAATTCGTGATGGCAAATTCAATAACACACAACAGCTTTCGCAAAAAACTATGCCATAAATGGCACCAATGCGACCACACTTTTTCCAGCTGGAATGAGCGGAAACAAAACATAAACTGCCGACTATAAAGCAGCAGCAAGCGGCTAGGATTTACACTGCGGTGAAAGAACCGAGTTTCAATGCCTGGTCTCACAGTACTACTGTACCCTGAGATGCGAGTGTTTTTGTGTACACAATTGAAATTATTTAAAACCCTTTAGTGAGCTATGGCTAAAAATGAACTTTTTTTGTCCACAGGTAACACGAGTCGAGCGTGTGGGAATTTTCAAAGTTAATTTCGTAACGTTCCTTACGTCTCCAAACTACAAGATTTCACCTTACGACCGATTTCCCGGAATACGCTCGTAAGCGGGGTGCAGACTCACAGATGAAGGTATTTACACCGAACCGATGCAGTAAAAATAGCCCAGCCGTATCAATGGGTAAAAGTAAACAATGGTGGATACCTCAAATAACAGACTATGCACTGAATACAAAATAAAATGTTTAAAAATGAATATACGCAAACAATTGCTCCTGCAGGAGGATGTCGTGTCGAAAGTGTTGAAATAAATAGTAAATAGACGCAGTAAAGAAAGATAAACGCCATGACCGCGCCACCCAGTCCGATTTTTGGAAACCGTGCCGAACCGTGTCCTCGTGCACATGCGACGGTTCCTCTAACCGTAGTTGTTGTCTCTTGCAAATCTCCGAGATGAACTCTTTAAAATATTTGCAACAAAAGGCGGCTTTCGGGCTGCACGGCCGCGATTGGCCGTTTAATTTCCTTGCTATTAGAAATAGCTATTTTCTTGCCAGCCGTTTCCCTTCCTTTCTTTTTTTTTTTTTTTTTTTAGCAGAAGTATTCAGTTCGCCAACCAGCTTGGCCGTCGCAAACAAATGGAAGCTCAAAACAAACTGCCATTGTAAACGGGTACGACGACCTTAGCCGTCCTTGGATTCGGCGGTGACCTTTCATCTCCGCCGTCCGCCAGCAGTCTGGCCTAACAACTCGCACGGCAGGGCCTATTAGGGCTGGTCTGCACTTTGTTGTTAAAAAGGGTCCTGTCTTTTCAGCACATTCTCTTTTTCTATTTTTTAAGCCAAGGTGGTGGAAGAACACAAGTCCATTGTTCCCTCGCTGATGGAAGATGGAGTTACTACGGCAACAGCTCTAATCCTTCTTTTTACCACCTTTCTTTATATTATTGGCCTATCAAGTGCTACCTTTTAACTCATGAGTAAGAAGGCTGGCAGCAGCGTGTCCCCCTTAATTAGCTATGATTTTTGCTATGCCGACAACACGATGAGCTACTCAAAAATGTGTAAAATAATGAAGAACAGACAGCAACTATTCCTATGCCAGGGGCCAGTTCCAAGAATAACAATAAAGAGACCATTATTGGGGCGCAGACATTAAAATTCTGTCCTGCCACTGAAACAGAGAGGGTAATTGTTCTGGTGTTGACCATACAATCAACAACCTATTGTCACCCAACGTGAAAAATAAGACGGCCGAAAGCGGGCGCCATAATGATTGGTCTGTGCTGTCATACCAGCCCATGCAGAATTGTCTGCAGAGAAAGTCCGATAGACTGCTGATTTGTTGAAAGGGGAGTGGATGAAGACAACTGTCTGGCTCTTCTAACAAAAAAACAAAAAAAGAAAGAGCTGAGCGCTCTCTTTTTGTCCATCTCTCTCCGCTCAAATAGCCACCAAGCCGCATTAGGCCAAGGACTCCTTTCACATGGTGAAAAGTTTGCAGTGGAGAAGAATCCCATTCGGGCGCAGCGCAGCCCCGCAGTTTGGGCCAGGGTGGATGATGTTCGAGCAGAACTTTTAAATGATTTCTCAGCTACGGAAAAAGACCGGGTGAAACGTCTCACAAACATCTAATATCAAAGAAAAAACTAGCAAAAGGTAAATCTGTACAAAAATTCAATTTAGACGAAGAAAAAAAAAAAACGCAGCAATAAGATCATCGTAATGAAAGCTTAGATGTCATAGAAAAGAACTAAAATATTGTTAATTTTCTAAGAGGAGAAGGTGTTTTATGGGAGCAATTCACGGCGAGCACCTTGAACAAGGACACCACAGCACTACGTCAGGTTACTAGTTCTCGTCCTTAACCGCTCGCTTACAAGCAGCCCCCCCCAAGTAGCACAGCAGTTAAGGACGCGGACACGGCGTACCGACACGAAACGCTATTCCTCCTTATAAATCAGCAGGTACGAAATAATTTTCTGTCGGCCACACAAAGGACGCGGAAAATTCTCAAATTACAAAATACATATCTAACCTTGAGACACATCCATCACCCCTAAACGCCGAGCGGCGGACGGTTCAATTGAGGCTCCCGCGGGTCACGGTTTAAAAGCGGGCCGAGGCGTTTTGTTTAATGCGCTCCGTGTAAGCCTTGTGGGTGTAACCGAGCAGGGTTAACCAAATGCAGAGCTGTACCTTTTAACCGGCCTCCATTGTGAGTTCACGGAGAACAGACGGGGGAAGGGGGGGATGCTAAGTGGGGCCCTCTCGCCCAGTCAATCTTCAATGCGCTTCATTTATCTTCATCTTGTACGGCTAAATTAATTAACAGTCTTGGTGTTACACACTTTCTCTTTTCATTACATCAAATAATGGCGGGCGGAGGGAGGGGATGCTCTCCGGTGGGAACGGGGCAGAATGGCTGGAGAGAGGCCGCGCTCTGGCAGACGCGTACGCGGCAAACTCGCACCGCGGCCGCGCTCCGCTTGTCATCGCCGACAATAGCGCGGCATTAACGCACTCGGCTCCTGTGATTCCCAACAAAGGAGGAAAAGCCGGAAAACAATCGGTCGGATTATGACTTCTTTCTTCTTTTTTTTTTAACGCCCTCGGGGGGGAAATAATTATACGGGTGACTTATATAAAAATTCATGTAAAAGTGCTACTCCGATGAAATGTTAATCTGTTTCATTATATACCAGCGCGTCTGTTGCCGCCTGCAAACAGAATAATTTCTGGGCAAATATGACACATAGTACAAAGGCTAAATATTGAATTATTTAAATAAAACACCACGCGCGGGGAATAATAAAGGCATTTTCCAGCTTTGCCTCTAATTACTGTCACTTGTTGTATTTTTTTTTTCCCCTTCCTTTTTTAAATATGACAGCAACCGAGAATGAATAAAAATCTGTATCATCACCGCGAAACCGAAACTCGCGACACAGCATGTAAACAAAGTTCGAAGGCGATGGCTTATAACAAAAGGGGTGAGTCACTTTTTGAGAGTGGAAGGCAGAAGGGGAACGCGTTTCGCGCCGAAGAACTGATGCCGAGCGGCGAACTTTCTGGAAGCGTCCGTTCTTTTCGGTCGGCTAACAAGCTGTCGGGGGTGAAAAGCAAACAGGGGCCTTCCGATTCGTGCGTAAAAAAAGGATGCAATAATTGGCGGAAGCCGGAAAAAAAAAAAGATGGGGTGATCTTAAGTGACATCTGCCGCCTCTTGTTTTCTCTCTCTCTCTGTCACACGCGCTCGGCTGCTCGGTCACATCCTGTTGTGCGTTCGGGACCCTGCGGAGCGGCGCGAGGGCAGGCCGAGCGGGGAGACCGAGGCTCGGGTCACGGCCCGGCTTTAATCTCGCCCTCGCTTTTCGGGCCTTCCGCCGCGCTCGCGTGTGATCTCTCCGCTGGCACTTCTCCTTTCATTAAAAAAGACATTGACAGAGGGACGTGGATTAGGGCTGTAATGATGCATTTACTTGGATTAATAGCGGCCTCCTCACTGAGTAATGACTTTTACCCAGAACAAAGGGAAATTGTTATGAAACATGCTTTTATAGCAGTGAAAGGTCACTGCCATTTTTTTTTCCCCCTCCAAGGTTCACCAGAGTGCGTTTCTAAGCATCGGGATGGCAAGAGTCCTTTCTACTCCCCCATCCCCCTTAATTCCTTTCCAGCGCTAGTTATCTTAATACGGGTATAACTGGCAAGAACCCAGCATGGCCTCCTTCAGCAGGTGGCCGGAGTCAAACACAATCCTCTACATGGCCGTACTGAGGGAAAGTAAACAGATGAAGACATCCTGTTGAACGTAATCCGGCGTGCACGCGACTGACCGTCGACCGGCGGGCGAAGAAAGAGCAACGCCGCCCGACTGCGACGATCTCATACGCGGCGGCGGAATGCAGGGACAGGGCTATCGCGTTTCATTTTTCGGCAAGATTTCACTTTCATATTTCGGGTCGTTCTTGTTTGGCGCTAAACTTTTGATTTCATGAATTCTGCCATATAATCTCACAGTTTTATGTTTCCTGTGATGTAGCAAATATTATTTTAGCAAGCAGAGATCAAAGAGATGATGGCAACTCCTTCTGCTCGGTTCTCATATTTAAACTATCGCAGGGAGGCAGACACCTGCTTCACTATTTGTACGGGTCCGCGTTCATCTTCCCAAAACTGTGCTGCAGTGCGTGAACGCGATTGATGGCTTCACACCTATGTAACCCTAACCCTTGTTAAACCCTTAGGTTAAATAATCTATTCTGACTTTTGAATCTTTTCTATACATGCTTGTCCACTGCACCGTTCTGATTTTTATACCTTTACAAAAGCACCAGAGCAAGAAAATACATCTCATTACGTAATATCAACACAACTGACCTCACTGTTAACCGGCGAAAGTTAATAAACCGTTGTATCGCTGTGTTAGTTGCAGCGCGTGTTGTTCACTTGGCAATGAACCAGGTAGGAGGTGACCGCTAACCGAAAGTCACCATTTAAACAATGCGCTTATGTAAGTCAAATTCAGGGGCATCGACATGCTTTCTGAAACTTTTTGCTTGTGCTTGGTGAAAAGAAAACGGAAAAAATAATATTAGATTCGCGCTTGAGAATTTAAAAAAGGCCTTCTCCCGTGGGGAAGGATGATCATTTCGGAAAGCACGTCACTCTGCCGTCTTCTCTCCTACCGCACAAGGCAGAAGTTTGCTTGCTGCGGACGTGACGACAGGGTCACGACTCGCACCCCACTTCTCACCGAACATGACGGTTTAACGGGTCAAGATGAACTGCCCAGCGTTCGTCTTAAAAAGAAACAGATTTCCTTCAAAAGAAAGGCACAAAGCATTACAGGCCTAGGAATTCGAGGCTCCGCTTTCGGCCCGTCCGACTCTTAAAGGGAGACGCGTTTGTCTCTTTTTTATCAGCACCTTAGGGTTGGGGTTAATTGCACAAGTATTGCACCCTTAAAAGTCCCTCTTCACGTCTTCTGACAGTCAAGAGAAGTCTTCTGAAGTAACAGCTGCAGAAATTTAACAGTGGAAAGGGGGAGTTTTATAGTACAGCATATCTACTGATCGCAAAGTGATGTGGGATCTTAATAAAGGCCACAGCTAAGTCCACATGCAGTGCTTGTAAAGAGGAAGTCAGAGCCATAGTCATGGTCTGTTACGTTTGCTGTGCATAACTCGCCTCGCTGCTATTTAAAACATGCCATACAGTTACAGTGTCACCATTCTGGGCCACCGAAAATGACTCATTGCGAATGCTCGCTTTGCCACAAACTCACATTTGTTGCTCTGGTTTAATCTTATCGCTGCTTGAAGCACTCCCGCACATCGCCCTGTGCAATTCTACGTGAGGCATGCGAATGCTAAAGGAGCCTTTTGGTAAAGAGGGGCACAAAAAAAAACGAAAGTCCACTTTGAAACATCATAACAGCGAGAACAAATACAACGACAAAACACGACAAAACTTCAGGAGTCTTCGACGTGCACTCATTTGTCCCTCCGAACAAACACCAGATTATAATTTGCTTACAAAGCTTTCAATATGAGAATTTACTGTTTAGTGTTTTCCTAGAAATAATCGGTGGCATTGTTTGAAGGTCACTGGTTTGAATTCCACTCCTTCTGTAATACCTTTGAACTAATACAGTAAGAGTACCATGCTCTACAAAAAGGTACTGTAAATTGTTGTAAAACACTAAACACTAAGCACTATAAATCACAGCGGACAAAGGTGTTCGATGAACAAAGGTTAGCAAAACCAATATTACTGCAACACAGGAAACGAACCTGGCAAAAAAGACCAGGGCCGTCCTTTGTGAGCCTTTGTGAAATGGATGGACCGAGCTATCGTACAAAAACTCACAATAAATCTTTGTATGCGAATACATATATCTGAAAGGGGAAAACGCTTATGGAAATGTAGAAAAACACTGAGCTGCATTTACAAAATTTTTATTTCATGGAAACAAAGCACCTAAAATTCAACAGAGAGCAAACAGAAAATAAAGGCCACTTTGTAAGCTTCATTTATTTTGCTGCAGTATGAAATAGAATAATGGGAATTTGGATTCATTATAAAAGGTATGGAGTTTCAAGTCCAGGAAGGGAGCACTGTTTGTTATACCCTTGAGCAAGACACCTAAAGTGAAACTATTTAAAAATATCCAACTACACACAAGTAAAATGTTCAGCTGAATCATTTTGGTTAAACAAGCTATCTGGTTACAAAAGGGGGCACAGCGCACTACATGTGTTCACATGAGTCGAATTAATAAAGAATAAGGAGTAAAAACATTTGTGGAACAACAGAAACTATTTTCATGAGTGAGCTTACAAGTACTTTTAAGCCTAAGCTTAAGGAAGCATTTTTGGAGCATTAGCATTGCAGAACTATATTAGCATTAGCGTGAGCTTCTGTACTCCAGACAGTTTTATTATTTTATTATCATTTTAACTTTTGTTTCTTTTTGTTCTTTTGACTGCCAACTAAATGATAATTTGTTAGAACAAATGAATGAATGAATGAATACTGATAAATGAAAACTTTGTTAATCCCAGCAGGGAGACACGCAATGCGCCAATGTAGAACACATGGTGACGGGTTACTGTGAAATAAGTCGCTAAATAAGTTAATATTAATGAAATTATTTAGCTTGTCGTGCCAAAAACGTGCATGCTTTGTACATCATGTCGAAGTAAGCATTTTTATTTTAATTATGAGGAAAAACTAGTTGTTCTTATTTGAGGATCGAATATCTCGATGGCCATTTTCTTCACGCTGGGAATGAGCTGATACCACGAATGTACATGATTTACGATTTCCACGATCAGACTGGGACAGCACAGGCACGCGCTAGCCAGGTTATTTGAGCGCTTCTTACTCTATCCCGAAAACCTGTTGAGTACAGCGGGGTCTTCCAGTTTCCACATCGCGCATTTCATCTCTTACAATTTTTCTGGTCTCGTTTTGTCTGGTGAGTTTTTACAGACGAACCCAAGACCCAGCCAGCAGAACTCCGGAACTGGCTTCCATACGCAGTTTGAAAAGAAACCTTTAAAATTAAATTTTAAAGATGGTCATCTCCATCACCAACAAATTTGGGGTGGGGGGGGGGAAGCAATTGGTTAAAATGGCAGACGCTTCCAGTTTTAATAAGGCGCCACCAATTAGGACTTAACATTAAGGCCAACATAAGCCTGTTTCAGAGGAGGACGGTTAAACGGCAGTCGTACACGCTGGCAAGTGCTGACAGCCAAAATTCCTCATCAGTGTCAAGAGATGGCGGAAAATTTGCAATATTTGGAAAACGCCGCGCTCCACGAATTTAACTCATCTCCGTTTTTCGCCCACACCTGTTTGGAATCAGTAGTACAAACAGGAATATGGACTTATGGTGCAAGTACATGCATCATGGACTAAATGGCCAGGTTGTGTGATGTGCCACGTGAGACAGCACCCTGTGAAGTGCTTTCAACTTCGGCCCGTGGTACAGGACCGCTGCGAGTTTGCCGTCGTCACACGAAGAACGTGACGGCTGCGGTGACTCTCAATTCATGGCTAAAGGTCTGGCTGGGATGAGCTCCCTGCGACGCACTTCTGCCCGGCTTAGTGCCTGGTTCGTAACAACGTCAGGGGGTCTTTTCCATGCAACAGTGACATCAGGAAAGGCAGCCTTGTGGCACAGAGGGTAGCACTGGTGCCTCACCACTGCCAAGCTATGCAATTAGACGTGGGTTTGATGCCCTCTCACTTAACAGGTTAACATGGTTTTCTTCCATGTGTTCAAGTTTCCTCCCACAGTCCAAGACATATTTTGGGAAAAGTGCCCGTTCTGAAAGTGTGCGTGAGTGTAAATGAGTGCTCCGCTGTATCGATGGGTGACTAGTTATACTGCAGCGTGTCTAGCACTGTAAACCACCTCGGTTATGTTCCCTACAGCATACCCTTTTTGGTGGAAAAGATAAATGAATAAATGTAAAAGGAACTGACCTCGCGCAAAGGAAGCGATCCATTTTGAGATTCTGGGGTTCCATGGATGGAGGAAAACGCAGGACGTACCCTAAATCCGCACTGGCAGAAAACGTGCAGACGTACATATGCCTTCTCAACTGTCTTACTCTGTCATAGTTATTCAAGACTTCTTCTCCTCGGATGGAGAACAATTTGCATACAAGGATGTCGGCCGCGGTGTGAAGATTTGCTTACAACACACAACCACGTCGAGCCCCACAGCAACACCCCTCCCGGGTTGCCACAAAGCCCCGGGCAGCTGACCCTATACAGAGGAGCTACTGAGGCCCCCCCAGGACCTTGAATCTGTGGGGCAGGGTGGGCTTCCTAAGGACCTACGAAGAAAACCATACGAGAGCCGTGGAAGCACGTGGTCTCTGCAAGACATTTTGTTCAGAAGCTCCCAGCGTGTTATTTTTGCCATTGTCGAAAGTGTCATCCTTCTTAACATTCAAATTAAACTCTTCTTTTTCGCAACTTAAAGCACTTTTGTGCACACCACAAAAAAAGTGTTTTTAAAGCGCTTTTCGTTCTAAAGCCTTGCAAATAATAAGTGGACAATTCGCAAATTGCTCCTGAGAAGCTGGGTGAGAACATCTTTGTGCAGCGCATAAAAGTGGCCCCTGGCTCCTTTCTATGTCACACACAGAAATTCTTCAATGGAATTATTCCATTCAGCCGAGAGTTTTTATCTTAATTTGCTGTTATGTGTTGTTCCTCCGTTCGGCCGGTTTGAGCCCGATTTGTTCTCCAAAAAGGCACCTTAAGTGCGGGGGTCTTGGCTTGCAAAGTGAAAAGCATGTCCCTGATCGTGTGAAGACTGTTTTGTGGTGCCAACTTTGATCGCTTATGATCTAAACTAGCTGAACTGTGCGACACGTGCACCCACACACACACACACACACAGCTTGTTGGCCTATTACAGCTTCTCAACAGGGATGCCCACGACACGCTGTCTTTTCCCACCACCGGGGGTCCAAGGGAGGGTCAGGAGGGGGCGACGCCATGCTGGCCATGTGCGAGCACGCCAGCGAAAGAGCACAGACCCAACCGTGCGTGTTTCCGCACTGCCTTCGCTCTCTCTCTCTCTCTCTCTCTCTCTCTCTCTCCCCCTTTTAGTTAGAGAAATGAAACAGGCCTACTTGCGCACACGCAGCCACAGAGCCGAACGTGCATCTCCAGAAGCCCCATATGGAGGAAGCAGCAGCGTCCAGTTATATAGCAATTCGACAGGGGAAACAATCTGTTGGCGCATACGCACACACACAGCCCACGGCTACTTGACCAAACCCCTGCCTGGGGGGTCCTCCTGTCAGGCGGCCAGTAGGTCCTTGAACTGTGCACAGTGGACCCATACAGTAGATGGTTCCCAGTGTGGATGCAAAGGGCGTTTAAAAAGAAGCACCACATGTTTGTGTGGTGAGTGTGAGAGAGCGAGAGACCTTCAGCATCACATTTACATTTATTTAAAGCAAACTTGCACTGTTTCACCCATTTATACAGCTGGATCATTTTCACAGTGGCCATTCAGGGTGAGTACCTTGGTGAAGAGTGCTATACCGAGAGGTAGGATTTGAAATCGAGACCTGTGAGTGCTGGGCAACAGCTCTAACCGGTACGCCACCTGCTGTTCGAAAACATTACACAGCTCAGCCCAGTCATGGTGGCTTCCTATTCGCTAACTCTTCTTCCCACTTTCCCAGCTCCTCTGCACCCCGGCAGCGAGGACAAGTGCGCATCCTCGGCAAACCGGGAGAGGTTTGGATGTAGAACCGAGGAAAGAGTGACTCAGCTGCGCTGTGTGTTCGAATCCACTGTGGAAAACCCGAGGGGGGTGAATCTCTTATATTTAGAGCAGGCTGCAGTTCAAGGGCGACGGAGCCGTGAATGAACAGCGTGTGTGTGTTGGGGGGGGAGGCTGGCACCATGAGCCAACGCGGGCCATCCGGCAGGCCTCCGAAACGCCCGTCTCCTGCCAGAACCGGCCTCCGCGTTCAGCTCTCCCGCCATCTGCAACAAATGTGCTCTATTAAAGCAGAACCATATGGGAAAAAGCTCGCTGTTAACACGGCTTCTGCACATTCCGCTAACATGGGCCAGATTTTGAACTTTGGGTCAAATTGACTGCTGAATTAATTTCACACCACAGCTTTTGAAGCCTTGGCACGGCACAGCGACACAGAGCCCGGTCGGTACCAGCCTGCGCGTCGCATGAAGACAGAAGAGCGACTCTTACTGTTTCTTCATTTTGGGCCCGGGTATCTGCGTACCGGGCTGCTGAGCGACGGACACAAAACCCAACCCAGAACTCGCAAAGTGAGCAGGAACAAGAACACGTGGGCGTTTCCCTCTCAGATGTCCTTTCAGTAGTTTGGAACAGGAGCTTGACAAATAAAATATTCCCTCATGAATAAACTGGCCAGTCTCTGGAATGACAAACTGCTAAAACTTTGGCAAAAATTCTAAAATCAAAACGCCAGCAGTGCTAAAGCAACAATAATACATTCATCAGATGGTTCTTTCCAAAGTGGCTTAGGAGCCGACACCCTTATCCAGCGTTAGATGCACTGCACTTCCAACGTTCGACCATCTACACAATGTGACGTATAAATACACACATTGTGGACAACTGACCCAAAACACTTCTATTTCCACTGTGAAAGGAAACCCGCATGAAAACCGAGAGAACATGCAAATTCCACACAGACCGCGGAGGAGTCGAACCAACGTCCTACCAGCACTACCTGCTGAGCCAACTGGCCATACACAGAAAGGTTTTACATCTTTAAAGCTTTAAATAGCTTTTGAGGGAGATGGAGCCAAAAAGGGAATTTTTTTGCATCAGAACAATTGTTGAGGCCTTCACTCTCCTCTCCCCGATGACTCAAACTGCCACCTTCCACCATCACGGAGGGACACGGTTAAATGCTCGTGTGACAACAGCAACACGTATGAATTGATGGCCACGTGTGCATCAGCCTGCTACTTTAAACTGTGAATAATTCCATTCCGGAGGAAGGAATGTGAGAGTCGGATGTTTCTTTCACCGCTTGCCAGACAGCGCAGCCGAGATCTGCTACGTGAATCCGACTGGTACGTGAATCCACGCCCATGTGAGCCATCTCCAAGGGCCTCTTCCTGCCCAAAAAGGAGCAGCCAAAAAGCACAGAGCTGTACAGATAAACAGGTCTGCAAACGTGAAAGAGGAATACAGGCTGGAGGTGGTGGCTTGGGTTGTTCATCCAACCAGACCTAGCCTTTCTGGTGTTTCATTCCCTGTTTTGCACCAGTACGCCTGAGGTGTGTGGGGTGGTGGGAAGCCCGTTCCCATTTGCATCACGCTCGCAAAATTTGTTCCTCATTTATTCTAAACCCAAACCCAACTAAACAAATGTGAGCGACAGGTCACACCTCCAAAGCATCACCTGCTGTCAGCCCAACTTACCTCCTCCAGTTCCCCCAAAAACACCCCCCACTCGCTCCTTTTATCAACCTCCCTCGCTGAAGTCGGACCCAGCAGACGCTTTGTGCCCCAGCGGTGCGAGAGCGTGTTGTAGGCCATCTCCTCGCGTTTCTATGAAACACACTGCTGGTCAGCATTAGCACCTCATCCCCCGCCCCACCAAAGCCACCCGCTTCCGACACTTTGAAGGCCCATTTGCGGTTCACACCGGAATAATTAGAAGACGTCAGAAGGAATTAATTTCCTCATTTTTCAAAGGGATACACAGAAATTACCATGTTATTATATGACAGGGTCCCTCCGAGGATTGTATTAAATTTAATTTTGAGCGGAGCCCACACAACAAATTAAAGCCATAAATAAGATGGAAAGGAGAGGGGCGTGGAGCATATGTTTATGGCAATGAGCGAAGCCAGGGGACCGGAAACAACCGTCTTCATTTCATTTTATTCGCATTGGGCCAACACTGCGCACGTGTGCGGGGACTGAGATTCAGGCCCCCCGCGTGTTAGCAGGGGGGTAGCAGGACAACTTGTCTGGCAGCCGGCCGGGCCGACGGGAACTGTGATAGACACGCTGCTACGGACAAACCTAGAAAAAACCCCAGGAGGATACGTGTCCACAGCAATACACACGCGGTCCACAGCACATCAGGTATTATTCAGATCCGGACCACTTACGGCCTGCAAGTTATTTTAAATTCTGAGTTGTAAGGGAGTTAAACGCTACTACTGTACGATTAGGCTTTGTAGTAGCTTTGAGAGCGGTGTTCCAGTAATAATCGATAATTATTAATATTGCTCAGAACAAGCAGTAAAGTTAGGAAAACACAGTAATATACAAAAACATTAGTGTTGTACACGGAAGGTTATTCTTTATTTAACCAGTTTAGAGGTTTAGCTTTTGCAATGTTAAAAATAAACCTCAAGCTAAAACAATAACGTTTATGATGTTTCATCTGGCATGTTCACAAAAATGCATTGTTCTACTATTAAGACCTTGTACAGCAAGGTTTTTTTGGCAAAAAAAAAAAAAAATTCAAAAAATAAAAATACGGAAAGGTAAAAGGAAGCCGACAGAGAGGCATCTTGAGAAGCCCAACACTGCGGATCTGTTTCCTTCTGGCTAATCCGGGTGGCCATATCTCACCTGGCAGGGTCCCACTGCTATGAAAACATACGAGAGACTCACATCAGGAAGGGACGCCAACGCTGTCCTTTTTCTCTAGGTGCGACTATCTAGGCTGTCCTTCAACATCTGCGTCAGCAAAAAAGAAAGTTTTTTTGTTCTGATTTTCCACTGGATTCAAAGCCAATGCTTCCAGTTCTGGTACCAACCAAACAGTGGTCAGGCAGCAGTAAAGTTGGCGCTCCTTTTATTTTAACACTACCAGACAAACTGATCACAGGTGTCTAAACTTATAAATCCCAACACTTAGCCTCATGCATCAAATGACATAAACAATCTTAAGGTACAGACAGTCTGCAGAGTCTTGCGTGGTTATTATTGCATTAAGTTCTGCGATGCAGAGATAAAGATGACTAACGCATTTCAGTCTTTTAAACGGCATCAGGGTTAGAAATGTCACCTTGCAATCGGCAGGAAACAGGTTCAAATCCCTCTCCTACTGCAATGCCCTTGAGCACAGTACCCTGAATTAATACAGTAAGAATACCCTCTTGTGTAAAAGGGTAAACATCTGCAATGGTGGTTAATGCTGTAGCTGCCCCAGACAAAGACTTCAACTAAGTAATAATAATAAAAATCTTATTCTTCTTCTTTCGGCTGCTCCCGTTAGGGGTCGCCACAGCGGATCAATTGTTTCCACTTCAATAATAATAATAATAATAATAATAATAATAATAAAAATCAAGCTGACAAAACTGTATAAGTGGAACAAAATGGGCTCAGCACCCAGAAACTATTGAGAAAAGAAATATAAAGGGTGGCGGAAAAATAATGAGGGGTGGCAATTGTTTGCGCAAACGTGCTAATAAGTAGTTAGCGAAGTCTTACATGCGGTTCCTGCCGCTCTTCTTTGTTTTCTGTGTTAAACGGTTATTAGAGGGAGCACAAAAGTTAAAAGTGGTAATGAACCAACTGTTATCGAAAAAAAGGAAAAACTTACACTTTTAATAACCAAATACAGGAAAGGAATAAGAAATGACGAAGGTGCAGTGATTTGTTTCGATCTTTCGCCCACAGCTTGTAGGAGAACATTTACGTGGAGCGGAGGGGTTAAAATAAATGATCTAAAATGGGTTGTTTCTTGGTCGACTTGGAAGAACAGGCTATTTGTCTAATTGCTTAACCAAATGAGGCTTCGCTTCGGATTCACCGCTTTATGGAGCTGGCAGTAGCATCTGAACAGTTCGGGAGGGATTTCAGGAGAACGTGAACGCGCCCCTCCGTTCGAGGCCTTGGATTAGCTTATTGCAATCCGTGGCAGTGGAGAGAAGAAACGTTTCTTCGGCTCTTTGGGAACGGCTGCCGTCGGGGCCGAGCGCTCCCCCGGGTACCACACGCTTCCACATCATTTGTGAATTAAGTAACCGGCGCCTCTGGGTGTGGCGTGGACTTCACACCCCTTGCACACTGGTGGCTGCGGATGGAAGGACGCGTGCAGTTTATAGACAGAGCATCTCCCACCGGAAAATTTTTGGCCATTTCCAACACTCCCAGCTATCGGTAATGTTTCACATCTGGGGAAACTGACAGATTAATTCGATTTGTCTCTCGGTCGCACAGCCGATAGGCGGAAGTCCGTTTTTCTCGTTTCCCGCCGTTTTTACAGCTTCTTTTGAGGCCTGGGGTGAAGGAAGAGGGCTGAGTTTACATGCCGAAAACTGAATAAAGGGCATCTAACAGTCAGAAAAGCAATAAATTGGGTAAACGGTGACAAAGTGCACGGCCACAGCTGCTCGCCGCTGGGACATAAGAGCACCGAAATGAGGTCTGAAATGGTCAAAGGAGCAGGAGAAAAGAGACAAAGTGGAGCTGCATAAGCAGCGGTCAGAAGAACACAACAAAGGCATTAAACGTAGCTGTTCAGCTCTCTGTGCGTTTTAACCACAAGAGGTTATGATCGCTCGCGTAATTTCTTCTTTCTGGTTGCTCTAACTTTACCTTGAACACTGGCACTTATTCTGCTAGAACGTAAAAGGTAACAAAAAAATGCTAAAACCTATTATTGCTGTTTGGAGCATTTATAAAGAGCCTGCACGCTTTCAAAAGCAGCTTCCCTCAAGAGCTTGTGAATCGGCAACTTTTGGATGACCGTTTCACAAACACCACATTGGCTATACGGAGGGGGGAAAAAAATCCATAATACTAAGAATTATTCAGCTGATGCCTTTGTCTAAGATTCTGTTAAAAAAATTGGAATGATTTACCTGTCTGTACAGCAGTTTCCTTACTGTATCCACGCAGGGTTAACACATCAAACAACTCTACAGCAGGAGGGTGATTTGACCCAGAAAGTTCCAGACAGCAAGACACCGCTCCCAACCACTACGCCACCTGGTGGCCCACATTAAACATCAAAATTATTCCAAGTGCACTAAGACTCCCGTGCCTTCTGACACAAAAACGCTTTTAGCTGCTTTAAAGCACCTATGCGCTTATCGGATAGCAATTCCGGAGCAACCGCACGATTGTCCCGATCGAGAAAGCCAAGCAAATGCGGAGGCTGGTGACATTTAAAATATGATTTTCAACTTCTTTCAGCTCTTGCTTCGCTGACCATGGCAGATCCAAATAAGTTAAGCCATCTGTGTTTAATTGCCAGCGTGAGGGGGAAAGACCCATTCAGATGTCATTTAATTTCGAAGCGAGGGACAATGACGCGTATTTAACATTTCAGAAAGTGACACTCGCGACCCCTCCGTCCCCTCCGGGGACCATCGATACCTGCGAAAATCGGGATCGACTTCCCGCGCCAGGCGGCTGAGGCACGCGGGGGGCCCGCGCGGACAAAGAGGGACCTCTGGGTAATCGGTGCCGCGCGGGGCGGCGCATCCTCAGGTGTGTCTCGATGGGATCGCGCGGGAGCGCTTAGGCGCACCTGAGAACGAGCCGAGCGTCGCCGGAATCGCTTTCCGCCGCGTTTTCTAATTAATTTAACATGCAGATTAACGCCGCAAAAGAATTCAGATGGATGAGCGAGGCAAGTCTGCGCGATGTAAGCACGCTGAGAGCGCGGATGCTCCCGGGGATTCGATGAGCGCGAGTTGTAAAACGGAAGAAGACGGGGGTGCGTGTTCGGGCCCCGCCAGGGCTGCTGGGGGGGCTCCAGATGAAGTGTGGTCTTATTTATGTGTGTTCTGACAGCTTCTCGGGCGACATCTCAAGCACTTCCAAAGCCCAGCTTCTGTGGAGGCGCACCCCCCCCCGACCACGGTACCTGACATCACAGAGGAACAGCTGCTCGGAATAATTACTGACCCCATTGTTATTCTAATGAGCGCCATCTTCATTGTGGAGCCTCATCTGCTGGCGCTCGACTGCAGCTGCAGACGCCAGAGAGGAGGCCGGCGACACAGAGCCCAGAACTGGCCACCGCCAGGTAAACACACACACGCAAATCCCATCAGATCCCACACATTACATTCATCCCTCCCAGCTAACAGACGTCCAAGCCCAGTATGTGGCAAAATCATAGTTACATAATCCATAGGATTTATGGTTGATATGGTTGATATGAGGTAGCCACCGCCTTACAAATGAAGGCCCCGGGTTCTAATCCCCGCTCCCTGTGCAGCGCCCCTGACCGTGGTACCTGCCGCGAATGACACCGGTGAACAATGCCCAGCTAAATGAGCGAGTATTTGCAAAAAGCTCAGTACAAACTTAACATTTAATACAGTAGATAATACTGCAACAGGACTAAAACTCGGCATCTCGCTATTATTTTACTCAGCTCGAGCCTGTGCCGTATAGCTGCGGACAAGTACGTTCTTCCAGTTTTTCATTTCTTGTCTGTCTTTGGGATTCTTGAATGCCGCTGTTAAAAGGATTTCAATCAGTTTGAAGTGGTTGACTCCAAAATATTATTTCGTCGCTTCCTTTTCATTATAAATGTGGCCATAAAGGCAACTAACCAAAACGTAAGGCTTAAACTATTAGGTCTCATTTCTGAGAATGTCATTTGAAAAGATTTTTCTTCTTTCTATTCTGAATAAAGGAAGGCTGTCTTTAGGGTTACACACAAATGCAAGCAGTGTTGCCTTCTGCCCACCACAGCGCTTACGCTGTTACTCAACCTGCTGAAAAAGTGCCAGACCGAGAACGTACAGCCCGACTCATTTTCCTGACCTATATGGTATTTCACTTCTTATAAATCCACACAACGCCCACTTTATTCTCAAAACAGAGCACCTAGACATAAAATGTATGAATATTTACAAGAAAATTGGTAGCTATCTTTAAAAAAAAAAAAAAAACAGGACTGCTGACTGAAATCACTGCTTTGTACTTTACTTTTTTATATTCTATTCACTCATACTGGGCTTTTTTTTTCTTTTTCTTTTTTTTTTACAACTTTCACTAAGATTTACGTTCAATTGTGCTGTGAATTACATCATTATTTAACAATCCAGTTTCTTGAAAAACATTGGCATGCTTCATCCCAGAAACTACATTGAAACTCGAAATTAGAAGTTGCCTTCGAAAACCATCCATGCGCAAAAACTTAAGCCTTTGAGAAGTTTTATAAATAAAAATATTATGCCAACAGGAGAAATACGGTTAATCCAAATCCAACACAGATCAGGTATCAAGCAGAGAGGTTAACTCCTATTATAAAAGGTGATAATGGGGCAGAAAATTCGTATGGACAGACGGTGCCAGAAGACCCCGGTGGTAGTTTTCACTGCGGACGTTCAGTTATTCTACCCAGTTTACTGTTTGATTAGGACCAAAATGGATCGCTTCCCTGTGAATGAACGCACTCCACACACACTTTACACGGTGGACTCGGCACAGCCAACAGATATGGCCAACGGCATTTAAAAGGGTAACAAGTGAAGCCTGGTGGGCATCGCAAAGCCAGACGCGCACAACAGGCCGCAAATTGCGCTTCTTGAAACATTTTATAGCCACGGGACGACTGCATGCGAGCGCGTGTGTGTACACATCTAAGGTTTTCTACCGATCCTCTCTATCCCCTTTCCAATGAACAACATCTGGCAGCCATCTCTAAAAAAATATTAATGTAAACTTTCCAGGCTTTATTCATGCAGTGCCGCCCTCCCCTCCAAAAAAAACCCCACCGTTTTTCCAGATATGATCTTCATTACTAGCAGAGAACAGCGCATTAAAGGCATATTGTAGCCGTACACTGAGGTTTCCTGAAGAGCTGTCTGAGTTGCTTTCAAAAGCTTCTTTCTTCAGGGCTCTGAATGCCCTCATTGAGGCGGCGTGCCGCCATAGCCGTTTCGAAACACAAGCACACATTAGCATGAAGAATAAAATCAATGTTAACGTGGGGACCTCACTTGGACAGGTATGTCACAAGGGGAAAGAAAACAAGTAGTAAAATCGAGATTTTTCCCTCCGACTTGGGAAGTCTGGGTGTTCCGAAATCACAGTAAGAGCCAATATTTCTATATTTTCATCAGCAGGACGGAAAGCAAAACAGCCCCATTATGATATTAAAAACTCCGTTTTTAATCTTCGTATGTATATCTGTAGTATGGCATAAATTAATTTAAAAAAATACCAGGTGTATAATTTTCATTTCATCATTGTCTAGCAATTTGAAGCCATGAAACACAGAATTCAGTTTTAATGTTAATTCATTTTCATTGTTTGCCATCAAACAGAATTATTTGTTATACATTTTATCTATCATTGCTTTAAACTGATGGAAAATCAATTTCCATAAAATCAAAATTATATAATAGATAAAAACGTGGACAAAATAAAGAGCTGCAGGAGAACATTTAATTCTACAGTAAATATCCATTTTTTTCCCCCCACTCTTGAGAATTACTCAGACCCACAAGGCGTCTGTTGTTGGACACGGGGTAGCTTTTCAACAAGTGCACATTTCATCAGGACTAAATAGTGAAAAGATTTATCTTTCAACCTTTTTTTGCACTCGGTAACTTTCCAGGACCCTGAACAAGAGGTGCACTTTGCAGAACTGTGGGCGTTCTGTCCAACACCGCAGCACAGACAGCAGCGAGGCGCACCGGGACCGGGACCAATCACGGCGGTGAGACGTACCGGGCCCAGAACCAGGACCGATCACAGCCATGAGACACACTATGGCCGGGACCAAACACACTGGCGAGACGCACCAAGACCGGGCCTGATCCTAGCAATGCGACGCACCGGGACCGAGACTGAGACAGATCACAACGGCGAGTGGAACCGGCTCAGACTCTAAGTACATAAGCAAAACAACATTTCAGATCAAAAATTTATAAGCAGTAGAATAATTCCATTACTTACCAAAAAAAGAGAACAATTTCAGCCCCGGCACCTTTTGATCACTGGTGAGTCGATTTTGAATTCATGAAAATGACCTGCAGTGAATAAATCAGAAACAAAGACACCACAATGAGAACTATTTTGTCATAATTTATTAAAGCAGCTTTATTGACTCACGGCGATTCACAGTTACGGCGCAATTCCAAATACAAATATTGATATACAGATAAAATGTGCAAATTATTACATGCAATATTATCATGAAAGATAATTTTCATTTAAGGTTGATCTGGTTGGGAGCGGAGGTGTCAGGGGTGAGTCGAGCGGAGCGCGGCCTCCGGCCCCTCGACTCAGACAACGTACTGAGTTATTTCAGTTTTACCCTCTGGGCTGCAGCGCTAAGCGGTGTTTACAGTCTATGTCTCTCAGACATCATTAGTCGCTCCTTTAGCTGCTGAAAGAAAGTGTTTTATGTCCTCTTTCAGACTTCGAACTGCTCACAAGGTACCTGGTGATGCACAGAAACACCGTAAGGACACTCCTAATTTACCATTACTCACAGCTAAGCAACCTCACAAACACACGCACGCACTCAGAAATGCCGCGGTATCCTTGGCTTTGCAGCCAGTTAAGCCTCCGATGCCACGTAGAGACGAAATGGAGGCCCTGCCATGGAAAAAAGGGCTCGCTGCAAAATGCGCAATGGACGGGACCTTAGGCCAGCACCTCGCGTGGGATCCGAACCAAGCGCCGCGCCCTTCATCTCCCGCGATGCGAGCTAGTATCTCATTAAAGGTGATTTAAGCAATTGCCCTGCTTCGCCGTCGCCAATTTAACAAGGACAGAGGTTTTTTTAAGGTTATAACTAATTGATGGGCATGCAATTCACGCCACCTGGGTCCCCGAGTTCCACAGCTAAGACACCAAAGGCCTGTCCTTAACACGGGATAAACGTGTTACGCAGATACGGGCCTGGTTTCTATGGAGCTGAACTGATGTGTGTGTGTGTGAGTGTGTGTAGGAGGGGTTGGATACTGCAGCAAATAGCCAGGTGTTGGTCTGACCTGCAGTGTGTGAGTATCCACATGGAGCGGTGCCTCCTTCAGCAAACTACAAGGTGTACATACACTGTACATACAATAAAATAAACACACGCTTCTGTGCACATCTATACACTCCAGGACTGAACAGAAACACACGGATGAGTTTCGGCCTCCTCCGCACACACACACCATCCACACCTTACAGCAGGGAGTCCACACACTCAGCAAGGGCAGCAGATCTGTAAATGAGTTTCTCTTTGTGAGATTAGTAAAACATAACTAATTATTTTTGTATTTTAATGAATGTTTTAACTGTAGGGGATTGACATTAACCAGCTTTTGAATCTGTCATTGTACGATAATTGAGAATAATGGCAATATGTGCCTTTTTTTTAAACATGGGCTTTTAGTTAGACAAAGTATTTGTGTGGAGAACATTAACATGACCAATAATAACCAATAATAAGAGCGGCGTCCCTGTAATGTGCTGTAATGTTCATAACAAGAGCAATGATTGTAGTAAGAATCATGGTTAGAGGACAATGCATTTGTTTTCTATGCATAACAAAGGCTGCGATCCGAGAAACGGTTACTTTCCCTCGCTTTTCATAAGCATGGAATCATCACATCAGTTCAAATCTCACTTTACTGAATCCTCCACACTTCTTCCTGGAATTGTTCCACCTGCATGGATTTCTCGCAAAAGGAATGTTGAAGATTATGGCGTGGGCGTGGCCAAGATTTTGTGGTGACAAACCACAGCTGTAATATTCGGAGGCCCCTCCCACATTGAGAAAGGCCACACCCCCACTGAGAAAAGCACACTCTTTGTGACAATCTTTTAACCTCAATGGATGTAAATGCTCTTGTTGTGTTAAGAGAGCACTCCCCTATTTGTGTGTGTGTGTGTGTGTGTGAAGTCCTTGAGTAAACAGGGACTTTGTGCAAGAGCTTTGAGACAGCTGATTTTTATGTTAACGGAAAAACTGCCGCTAACTGTGCATACTGTCTTACTTATGCCGACCTGATCATGTGTTGCGTATTGAAACTAAGCTCCTGCCATGGCAATTTAGGGTCTCACTCGAAAGTGGTTCCACGGCACACCGCCCAAGGAGAGGCATCTGAATTTCAATCCGAAATCAAATGAACCTTCAAATTCCAAGCATGTGCTCTTCTCCAGCAGGGGGTACAGCTTGATTCAATTACTTCAGCGTGAACGCAGAACTTTGTGTGCCGGACTCTCATGTGACTCCGACTTCACGGTAGTATCTAACTTAAATCGCTGCCACCGCGACAGCTCCTCCGCAAGGTATAAGGCCGAGCTAACTGTTAGCAGCCAGGGAGCCGCCGATGACCACTGGGACAGGGCATGGCTGTTTGGACCTCACGTGAGGATGAGAACCACCGTGTGAGATTTTCACTTTTATACGAAAGCGGTAAGGCAGGAAGGGCAGGAGTGAGCCATGCCCTGCATCTCCTCAGCCCTTCTGGAAACAAGACCGCACGGCCTAAACTCTACTTTGGCAGATGTTCTCCAAAACGCCATTTCTATTCCAAGCCTCTCCAGTCCAAACACGTTGGAGAAGGGGACTCTGCAGAACTTGTTATCTTAACAATAGAAGCAATCTCTTCCATCAGCACCTTGTTGTTCCCCACCTGGGGGTGGACTCGCTGCTGCGGCGGCAGAGGCGGAGGCGGCAGAGGTTTGCGCTGAACGTAGAGGCTCGCAGCTGGCACACAGAGGGGAAGGAGGGGCAAGCGGGTGGCTGGCCGGGGGGGGGGGGGGATTGCCAGCCTGAGCAGCTGCAGCGGCAGTCAACGCTGGCATTGTCAGATCCAATATCCAGCCTGACAAATTCAGCTTGTACTCCGCGTCGCCCCGGGGTAGTCAAGAAAGACGCCGACTTCGAGGAGTAAGTAGGCTGAATTATTAACCGCTGAGATAAAGCTATTACAAATGTAATAAAAAGCCATTAATGTTATAAGTCTACCATCACCTGGCTTGAGGTGGGAGAAAGGAAGAAAAGGGAGGGGTTGTACATTTGCACGCAGGCCAGGCCTGTTAGTGCGGTCGGGGGGAGACGCGCGTACGAGGACCACGTGATAAGCTAATAAATTGAGGGCTGTAAATTTTCCCTGGAATTCTCAAACGGCACTCCCTGAGAGCTGTGGCATCTGAAAGGTAAGCTTTATTCTCCTCTTAAAAAAACAAGACATCCTTCAGCGTCGCAGCTCTGGAAGGAGTCCAACCACCCCAAACAGACCAACAGCACGCACCGCCCACAGGTTTAAGAAGCCTTTATACAGCAGAGGAAGCATTCCAGTCGCAGGCAAAGTGCGCTTGTTTTGATCTGGGTTCTTGCGGCTGCAACGAAGACTCACTCGCGGTTGGACGAGCTCGATCTGAACAAGAACGCACAGGGGCATTCTCGCTCCTGTATGTTCTCTCCTTTCAAGTTTTTTGGCATTTTAAGAGCATCTTATTTAATCCAGCGCAGCTCACTCAGTCAACGCGCGTTTGTCTGATTCGGCTTCTGGTTGACAGAAGAAGAGTCGCTCCTGGTTGAACCAATTTAGTCAGAAGAGTCCCAAGATGCACAGGGGCATTTTCACATATACTGTATATATATATATATATATATATATATATATATATATATATATATATATATATATTTTTTTTTTTTTTTTCCCCTTCCTCCTCCAGAAACTGCCAAGATTTCAAAATGTCTTTTTCAGCACAGCAGCACTTTGCTGAGCTCTTAACTGAGAGCAGCTTAAATAGCTCTGTTTCTGAACAAGTGCCACCGTCGCGCAGCTCAAAGCTTTGGTTAGTAGACTTTGACTACGTATATAAAGACGTGATTTAAAAGGTGATTTCCAAACATATCCACCCCAGAAAAAAGTCTATTTTCAAATTATATATTCCTACATATAATGCTTACAGTATATTATAAGTATTATATCTAGGAATATTTAATATTTATGCTGATCGCATACTATATTATACTTTAGATTCTATACATATGATTTGTCCACGGTTTACAGCATTTGAGAAGTGTTCTCCTCTAACATCAAGGGGCATTTTCTCTCTCTCTGCGGGGTTTTCTCACTCACCCGGGCCATGAAAACCAGTTACCCTCCCTTCCAGCCGTAGTGTTGACCTCCCTCCCATCTTCTACTTTACTGAGTTTACAGCATTTTTCTGTTTTATCACCAGACAATGCGAGGCATTTTAGCTCCTGAGAGCCTGTTTACCACGTTCCCGTTTTAGAACCTGTGAATTGACCGCCGCCGAAGTCGCGGCCTTGGCGCCCACCCGCCTGCCCACCCGCGCCGCCAGTCGGGCCCAAATGGGCTCGGCGCTTTTCATTCAGCCAAGGAACAAATGGAAGTTTTTAACACCTTGAAGAAACCTTCACCTTTGTCTGGCCAGAGCAGAGCAGCCCGTCCATCTCCAGAGGGGGGAACAGACTGAGTGCAGGAGGACAAAGAGCCTGAATCACCAAGCCAGAGGGGGCGGCCTTGTGGTGTGAGCACCATAGATGCACACATGAATACACTCGCTAATACGCACAAATACACTCCTTATACATGCACACAAATATAGTCACTAATATAGACACACAAACACACATAAATAGCCACATATACACAGAATTAAAAAAAAATGACACAACGCAAATGCAACAAAAAAGCCAAACACTGTATATTTGCAGTGAACCAGTCACATTTGTCTGCGCACATACATCATTCACATTACATCAGACGCGGTTACATAGAACTAAAAATATCAAAAAGACTGAGCAGGGCCTCAGGAAAATCCATTTAAAAAAAGAATCATTTTGAGAATACAGAAACTTCAGCATAATTACTTGTTCAAATCGTACCAACGTACAGCAAAATTTTCCTACTGACCAGAGCTGGGTGTGTTACTTAAAAATGTCATATTGCTTATTTTTGAAAAAGTAATCTGTTATGACTTTGTGTAATAAGAAAAAAAATTACATCACTCAACATTTTACTTTTCATCAGGAAATTTTAACAGTAAGAGTTTGATTTTCATGCAAGTTTTTACTTTTTCGCTATTCATGTGTGTACAAATTGAAAGCTAAACAAACACAGCACTAGCTCACTGATGAAAAAGTAAACATATAGGAAAGGAAAAAGAAGCGTATCTTTTTAACTTATTATTTCAACCCAACAAATAAATAAAGTTTTAAAAAACTATGGCACCAAGATGCCAATTTCAATTTTAGTTGCCGATTGTTTTGCATCCTTTCCTAAACATAAGATGCCTGGAAAAGATGTTTACCACCTGCTTTCATCACCATTCCTGTATTCAACTGCTGCAACAATTTTTTATCAACTACTAGTTTTGCTCCCCGGTGCTGACCCGGTCTACAAGGTGTAGTGGTGTAAAGGTAAAAAGTAAGAACTCAGACATATGGATGGCACTGACAGCAACACACACCAACCGTACTGGTGTGCATACAGTAATGACAAATTGTATATCCCCAGTGAGCAAGAAAATCCATGGGTTTCACGGACGTCAGTGTGTATGCGTACAGCGAGAAAATCCACCAGCGTCTCATTCGTGCGCCCTGCGTGTGACATCCAGCTTCTCCAGACCGTGTCAGAGACAGAGTCTTACACTTTTACAAGAAATTAGCATTTTGGGGGTTTCAATGAAATTTACCACACAAAGACCTCATTGAGGGTGAGAAGTACCTGTGTCAAAAAAGAGTCAAAAGTCAAAAGAGTTTATTTGTCACTTACATGGTTACTGAGTATACCATGTAGTGAAATGTGCTTAAACTGTGCGCCAAAAAAAAAAATTTATCCTAGCCACATCACCCCAAGCATCTCAGAACGTAGCACAACTACATACAACATGAATAAGCCACACTTTAAACAGGTAATGTGTTCTGCTATGGTAAAAATAGAGTTTCGGTAAAGTGCGAAACGCAACCGTGCCGCCGATACCCCTTCTGAATCCCTTCCACTTCTGCTTCCCCATTGAACCGGCAGGCAAACCCGAGCACAGCAATTCCACGGTTAAGATGAACGCACACAACAGGCATTCAAATGCAAATATGCTCAGGTGCATAAAGGACCTGTAACTTTTTTTTTCCCCCGCAGCACCACAGTCAACCTGTAATTGTCTCCTGACTTTTAGCCATCGTGAGATACCCAGCCTCATCCAGCAGCATCTGTATTCAAATGCCTGCTCTATTTTAGTCACAGCTCTATGTAAATATGTTCCGACCATTTCGAGCTGCGAGTCAATTATATGCTAAATTAAACCAGAATAGAACCAATTGATCCATAAATGATCAGGTTACAAGAAGGCATCAGGCCCTGGGAATTATCTGCATTGTTCTTATTCAAACATTGGAAGTATGGACTCTGTTCCTATGGTTATTCCCCAAATTATATTTACAGATGAACTGTGGATTTTTCACAGTTCACCTTTTCGGTAAAAATTCAGATGAGATTATAATGAGGGAACTGGATGTATAAGTTTGCCAACCCGGATTTGGGTGAGATGAACCCTGTTCGCTAAAGCATGTTGATAATAAAAGATTCTGCGCTCAAAGATGCCGTCTTCCAAGTGCATTTTCTTGCAGTTTCATTTCTTTATCTTGATGCCGAATTGATAATTAAAAGGGAGGATTTCCATCCCAGCGCAATGGCAGCGCAACTCATTTGAACCTCGGTCTGATTATTTCTTTTTTTAACAAAACCTTTAACAAAAATCATATTTTATTTCCCTTTTTTGTCGACTTCAAACAAAACCGGTCTTGATCTCCATACCCCAAACTTGCCAAACAAACCACTGAACCCCATACGGGGTGGGCCTTCATCCTTATTCTGTTCACATAAAAAAGTGAAGAGCAAACATAGCGCGTTGTAAGGAAACTGAGACTTTCAAAGAGTTTACACACATTGTACTGCGGTAAAGCATGAGAAATGGTGAGCACACACTGATTGAGAAACAGATGGATTAGCAGATCATTATAAAACAGTTATATACATAATGGGAAACATCTGTGAAGTACAATAAATTAAAAGACGTCTCTAGCGGCATGGAGGACTCTGTCCAAAGTGTGAATCTTATGATGTCTGGCACCAATAACAGTGCTGACTATTTTATTATTTACTTAATGTTTTTCCCCAAAGTGACTTACAACATTGCTTTCTTATACTAAGCGTCTAACAGTGATTTACACATCCATACAGTACATCTGGGTAATTTTTACTGTATCAATTTTGTGTAAGTATCAGGCTAAATGATACTGGGATTCCAGTTCAAGCCTTAACCACTATGCCACCTCCTGGCTGATGGTGGACAAATGCTCCGCACAGCCCGGCTGTGTAAATAAAAAAGAACTGTAGTACTGGAGTCCCCATACACTCCCTTTACTGAGATTAGCACATGGTTTTTGAATCCCAGCAGCCAAATGGCCTCTCCGCAGGCAGCAAACACGCAGAGGCTACAAGCTCTGGCAGGCGTGTCTCAGGGCTCGGGAGACACATGGAAGAGGATGCTTCACAACCAGGGGGATGGAGTTCCCGTTCAAAACTCCTATCCGTACACGAGCAGTCACATGGCGCCCCTCCGAGCGTCCCATCCCCATGCATGGAAATTGGCTCAAAAACATGATGTGAGGCCTAGAGGACGCGCAGACGGGGGAGTGGGGGGCGTCACATGATGTTGGGAAACACACAGGAGAGGAGGGACAGCCCTGGGCACTGGGAGGGGGGACTCACTTACAGAGCACACATGAGCACTTGGACAGAATAAACCACCACCAAAATGCTGAATCAATATCAACATCATTGAATAAATTAGTCCAACCCCGTAGGAGTTTGCTGTTCCCCACTTGGGATCGTAGGCTGGAATACAACAGCCTTTGTGAGTCCGACATAATAAAAACTGCAGAAGCAGGGAGGCGGCTCAGCCGGAAACTGCGGTAGTTTCTCAAATACACGCGCATGCCGCCACAGCCCAATGGCGTCTCTACAGCACGGCTCCGTCTTCATGACAGCCTTACGGAAAATAATGCACACTTTCCACTCCGCACATCCAGTAATAACAATTTACATCACAAGCCATAGTACAATTCCCATTTTAAAAGGTCAGTTTTAAGCAACAGGGGGGTAAAGAACACACACACAGAAGGGTTACTGTTTTTCGATCATACCGAAGGGCGTAACTGGACCACGATTTGGGCACTTTTGTGACTCACAAAGGGTTTGACTCCAAGGGAGGCACAGGGCAGCACCCAGCATCCACCAAGCAACTACAACAGCTGGGGCTACAGGGACAAAAGTTTAAATGACAGCAGAGAGGAACTATCTGGCTTCTCTGGTTGTACATCTTGTGTCTCTGTTTGTCAGTTTGCGTCATAGTGCTGTCCTGTCCCACTGATACCCGGAGCTGCAGGGGGTCAGTCAGGCACCTCCCTCCCCTGCATCCATACCCCCTGCCATGATGCCGCCCCGCAGCAGAAGCGAGAGGTCAGCACTACAGGTGGGTCACTTGGAAGGACGCTGATTTCCTTCAGCCCGCCAAACACATGGTTCCCATCATCCTCCAGGAAGGAAAAAAAAAACAAAAAAGCGCCAAGAAAAACACCAGGAGTCTGCCGCGGCTACCACTACCGTTTGCCGTATCGCGGCGCAATGTACATATATTCCATTACACGGCGATGTTTACCTCCAAGGAGACGGAGCTTCTGCGATTAAACACAAAAGGCTCGGAAAAGTGAACAAAAGAAAAAAGTAGAAAGCCGAACGCACAAAGTGGGATTTTTTTTGCAGCAATTTGTTCGCCACGACGCGAGCAAAACAGTCCGCAAGACGACCCTGTCGGCCTTGGTTTAAATCACGCAGATGCCTTTGGTTGTGTGCGTTGGCCCTGGGTGCTGTCAGAACACAAGGGGACAGGTGCTTCTGTGTCAGCCCCGCATCAGCACTTTACACCGATTCACCATGATGGTAATGGTGGAGCTCTGAGACTCAGAGGATTTATCACTCAGGCTTAAAGGATTTGTAACCAACACACCAGGTGAGATATTTTACTACCGGTATAGTAACAGAAACAATATATAACCTACAGCTTTGTCCAAAGCAACTTACAGCATGAGGTTTGTACACCCAACTACTTCAAAGGTCTACAGGGCAAGCATGGATTTAAATGTTTTGTGGGAATTTCCAACTACAAAACACGACTCTAACCACTGCGCCACCTGTTGCCCTAAAACATTAGCCCTCTAGGCACAAACATGACTACAGCCTTAAAGAAAATCAAATAAATCTCTCAGCCGGATCATTTCTAAGACGGTGCCCTTCTGTAAAAGCAGAAAATGTCTCGAGGCAAAACAAATTATGTTAAAACCAGTGTTTTAGCCATAAAGCTTAAATGCACACTTTCTAAGAACACCTTTTGGATCCCAGCACAGGTTCTTCTGAAAGCAAAGGGTGCAACAACAGTGTTAACCACCAGTATTTTAAATAAACGTCTTTTTGGGAAATTGTGAGGTTGAGGCTTAACTGTCTATTTCTTATGTTAAAAGCACCACTGAAGATGATTTTAAAACCAGGCCACGGTGTCACGTGTCTGCGCTTGAAAATGATAGTCATCTCACTGTTGAAAAATGCTACCTCTTTGCTTACACAGCGCATACTTTGAAGTTCACAAGACCATGCGACCCTTGGCAGGTTTTTTTTTTTTTTTTTTTTTTCGGCAGCTAAGCTAGCGCTGGCACGGCCAGGCTTCCTGGCACGTTCCTGAGGGCTTTGTTTTCAGTTTGTTGTGAAGACCTGGGGCATTACCACAGTATACCAGGGTGATCGCATTGCCAAACAAGTATTGCACTCCGCAGTGTCTTCCCTTTTACCACCCTAAGGAGGAGAATCTGACAACTTTCTGTTTGTGGTGCCCCTGTGCAAGGTTCGATAGCTGCTAAAGTTTTTTGGTAAAACAACTATAAATCACAGAATACCACGGAATGCTGGTTTAACATTTGACCAACTTTGTCCTGATCAGTGCTTGAAGTGGGGAAAATAAGTGCCAGCGTGCATATTGGTCAGGATGACAAACTGAAGTATTAAATGACAAATTTCTGCCGTGAAAAAGAGATAATAGGAGATATTGCTAATGTATATTTCTTTAATAGAGGGGACACAGACTTTGAACAAATGGTGGTAAAGCAGCATGTGAGCCACTTGCAGTGTGACTTAGTGCACCCTGGGTAATGAGATGTAGCTGTGAGAGTTTTTATGAATCATGGCCAAGTGGTACAGCAGTGTTTTGCTGGGATAGCAGCTCAGCCGAAGGATTTGGTCGCCAGGGGCAGGAAAGAGTAAATTATGAGAAGCGCCGGTAGACGTGAAAAAGTCCCAGCTTTCCAAAGAGCAACATGTAGAAATGCTTTTGCTGAGCTGAGTACCAACCCCCTCGAGCGCTGATTCCCAGTGACTATCACAGGTTCTACAATTATTTTGGGATTTATATCCTTTAGACCCTATTTACCTGAAATGATACCACTTGAGTTTGTGTGTGTGTGTGTGTGTGTGTGTGTGTGTGTGTGTGTGTGTGTCTGAGAGATAGTGAGAGAGAGAAAAGAAAAAAGTGAGCGAACTCCTAAACCCGCCTTGGATTTAGATCCTCTCATCCATTCACTTCCTACAGCCAGCCAGTTCTGACCAAACGCACCACAGATGCCTGGAATGTAAACAAAGCGTGTCGAATTTTGCAAAGGAAACTTTATTCGCGACAGAGAAAAGTTGCAAACAAGCCACATTTGAACCTAACACAAGCCAAGGGTTAAAATGGCACCCAAGCCCAGGGAAGAAATATTAACAGGCCTCCTATTTGAGGGTGAAATTTCTGCCCAAATAGCAGCAGCTGAAAGGGCTCAGATGAAATCCGCCGTGCAGATGATATCAGCGTGCGGTTCGGCGGCTGTCTGGCAGCCTCGGCCGCCACTGCAAGCCCCATATACATTTCTGCTGGCTCCCCGCTCGGGCAGATAGCACGTCGGGATATTGGTCTGTTTTTCCATGTGCACAAGACGCTGCTCATCAGGCCCATTTCCCCCCTTCTAACAGCAGAGCTATAATTAGGTTTTAATACCGGGTTCCATCGCTGTGTCTGAGAGGCACATTGTCACTGGAACGTCATACCACACAACGTACGCCGCTGCGAGTTTCCAAACTGAGACGGCGCTCTGCTGATACAATTACCCGGAGAAACCCCACAGTAAGATCTCCCGCTGCTTCCAAATACCCGAGGCTCCGGTCTGGAAGCCGTGGGCCCGAAGGCAGTCGGGTCCCCGGATCAAGGTGACGTCTACTGCAGATGTTAGAAATGCTTCCCAGAGTATTTCTGAGGTGCGGTAATTGTTCAAACCTGAGCAAAAATGGCAGAGTGCCCTTCACTATATGCCAAAGCAGACAGGAAAAGAAGCTCATGGTGGCGTCCCGCTGTTTCAACCGCTGCCAAGCACAGGCCTCAGTGGGAGCTCCACCAGGTCCTAGTTCTCAGAAGACTGAGCATTCAAGGCGAGTGCTGACCACAAGTCTGCGATGACGGTGCTGTAATTAGAAGTTTCTCTCAATGCTGGCAGGGGCGCAAACCCCTCCACCCAGCAGATGGCAAACAGCGGATCCCCGAGTACTCGAGGAAGAACAGCGCGTCAACTCAGACCAAACTGTCTTCCAAGCCCCAAACACCCTCCAGAAACACAGAAGACATCAAGGTCCTCCAAGCCCTCTGGGTCCACATATTGTCACCGCACCACAGAGTACCCTTAGATCTCAGGGTGACCCTTTTCTGCTACGTTTCATTACGACCATTTACTACAATTGAATGGATACAGTTTTTTTTCAACTGTCCGTATCTACAGTACGTTGTTGTTTTCAAGGGCAGTTGAATCAGCGTCAGCTGACAGCAGACGTGCGCGCGGTTTCCAGAACATTCACCTCTCGGTTTGTGCCGTTAAGCTGAAAAAGGGGTGTGCTCGAAGCCTGTGTATAAAACATCCACATTTATCCAGTTAGCTGGTGCTTTTCAAAAAAACTTGGATTTTTAAGCAACTTGCAGATAAGGAATGTGAAAGTATTGCTTTGATACAGCAGAGAATTATGGGAAGTGGGAGTAATTCCAGAGAAGTGTCTCTTAGCCGTTTTGGGTGTGCTGCTTAGTTGAATAAATGGGGGTGCAAGGGGTCCCTGCTTCATTTCATTACCCATCCTTGTAAAAAATGATCCAGTTAAAAGTGCAAATGACCCCAGAGCACTAACTCTAGTGCAGGGGTTCTCGGGCGATGGTCAGAAGCTGGCAGAAAAGGTAACAAAACTGAGCTGCAGTCGTACCTCAGCTGTTCTCCCGGTAAAACTGAATCTACAGTTTGCATTTTCCATTTCATTGTGTTGTGCTTTACAGTTATCATCCTTCCTGCATTATTCAGTAAAAATGTCTTCTAAGAAGATGGAAAAGCTTATAAAGAAATCCTTAGTGAGCTGTTCAAGAGCGTTTTAGTTATATTTGGGGAAATTTACAGGGAGTTTTGGGATTGGGAATGCATTATTATTTTTCCAATTGAAAATAATGGAATACGGGCTCCTGCTTCCTGAAAACTGACTACCAGGTACCTTTTTCAGGAGTAGATGAGGTCTAGATAGCTAGGTATAGTGGTGTTCAGAGTAGGTACCATGATCAAGGATACAAAAGCAAGAGGTATGATTCAGAGCTGGGTTGTCCAAAACAGCCAGCCCTGCTTTAACAGTTGTGTTGTTAAAGGAATGTAATAAGGCTGAATTTGGCTATTTAAAGTAATATATTTTCAAAGAAGGTACAAAGAAGCGAGCTGGAGTTGGCCTCTAAGAGCCAAGACAAATAAACAAGCAGATCTAACAGTGGGTTTCACGACTGACAAAAAACCTCCCTGCGTATGTTGTTGTTATTGGAAAGATTTTGTTTATTCGTTTATTTTACTCAGACGCATTTCAGTGTGACTGGCATTTCTATTTTACTTTGCGTCGCAGCCCAACTCTCCTAGAGGTTTGTTTTTCCACTAAAGAGGCATGAGTTGTTGGCAAGAGGCCTTTCAGCACTCAGCTGCAGGGAAAGCACTGTAGTTCTCTGGGAGAGGCTGGGGGAAAAGGCTGTTGGGTCCACACCCTGCCAGACATGGGCTCCTGAGCTACAATGTGCATCTGTGGTTTTCCTTCCTTGTGGAAGAAAAGGGTCATGGGATACAGACTGGAGGACCTACAGTGCTCAGCACATCATCATTATAGATTTTTAAAGCATTAATATTTGCAAAAATGTTTGCTGTTACAAAACTGAGAATGGAAGACGCGACTGTAACCGAGGCACTCAAAGGACCTGTTTGAACCCCATCTCCTGCTGTAGTACCCTTGAGCAAGATATTTGCCCTGAATTGACGCTATACAAATTCCCCAAATGTATAAATAGATCAATTATTATAAATAACTTGGAAAAAACCATTCAAATGTGAACAAAAGAGCCCTGCACAGATACAGTACAACTGGTTGGAGATCAGTGTGAGAGGTGGAGCACCAAATGTACTTGGTCACAATGCCATTCCAATTGCCGCCGACGTTCATAAGGCTGCTCAGCAACCCCCTGAATGGGCAGATCCATATTTCCTCGCGCAGACAGGCCCGGGACTCGGGCTTAGCCGCAATCACAGCATCACATTCCTCTCAGATTCTTTAAGGCAATCGATTTTCATCTGCATTCCAGCTGCGTTCAAGTTCTCCTCTACGCTGTACCGGCCTTTGCCGCTGTGGAAGACCTCCATGGTTTACCACAACAATGTAATCGATACCTCCAGGCAGCAGGAAGAATATAGAAAACGTGCCGTGACACCTTGGAATATTACAATTCATGTACTGTACAGCAAATATTAATACACAGTGATCCTTTATTTGAAAGGGCTGATTTTGGCTTGAGTCACTAGAGGCACAAATTAAACCTCAAGTGCAAAACGTTCAACGAAAACGGCAGGACACTCCATTGTGGGCGAAGAAAATATCGGTGCATTTTGACAACAGGGGATTCCTACTTATTAAACAAGTTTTTGAAGAGGATTTTTAAGACAGAAAAAAATAGCATGAGATTTAGTTTTTTTTAGGGTTATTCAGAGGTCCCTGATTTCCAGCGTTACCTTGACGTTGACACCACGGGTATAAACAGGGCCACAGATGAATATAAACCTGAAGTGTGTTCAGGGTGCTAAGGAGAATTTCTTCTGCAAGCTTCCCATCTCCAGACCAGCTCTTGCTGATTCAGTTCTCTTGGAAGAACCTGACAAAGAGAGCGATCTAAGCAGGGGTGCTGGGATCTGGATATAAATGTGCGGCTTCAAACTGCACCAGCCATCATGCCCCCCCCCCCCCCCCACCGGGGACTTATAAGAGACCCCGTGTGCATGCACAGCCACATACATGTGTAGCGTGACAGCCTAGCGGGACGCAGCGGTGAACCTGTCAGCTTTCGATATCCCTCCTTTCAGAGTTGGCGCGAGCGCAAATAAAAGCACACAAATGTGACGCTGTGGCCCGAGCACTAGAGTGCAATGTGGACGGGGTATCTGAACCCTTTAACCGTGAGAACATACTGGCCCCCAGGAGACCAGTTGTGTTTCAGATTTCCTGCCAAAGCTGAAAACTCGCTTCTCCTTTTCTCCATGGAAATTAAAGCCATGCATAGAGGAGGTGAAAGTTGCAGTAGGGATGAAGGACACTTTTACGGTCTTGGATGGAACCATTAGGAATGCTGCAGAAAGCAGAAAAGCTGACACTTTCCCTAATGCACAGCACTGCTATAATACGGAGCGTGGCCACCGTAGAGCCAAAAGCGGGTTCTGCCCCGGTCCGACTGCGGGGTGGGTCGATCGAGTCAAAGCGTCAGTCGGCCGGGCACGTATCCAAAAGTAATTATTTTGCAGGCAACAGACCGATTGGAGAGACAGGATTCAGCAAACAGCCTTGAACTTCTAGCACTTTAGCATTCTGCAAAAATAAATTTGTCAAAAGATTTCTGTTAGCCCCTCCCAAAAAAAAAAATGCAGTCCCCCTAACTATCTTATCTGCCTTGACATTATGTGTCCCCAAAAAATCCTTTTAATGTGAATTCTCATTAATGTGTTTCCAGGATAGGCTCTGGACCACTGTGACCCTCACCCAGATAAAGCAGTTAAGGATAATGGATAAATGGATGGATGGATGGATGGATGGATGGATAACTGTGACAAACTCCACACGATGGTTCAGCTGTCGGGGAATATCCAAATTCGGCTGACAAATGCAAAGAAATGCCTCGTAAGCCGAAGAAGTGGAATTAAACTCCTTGCAAAGCCATATCCTCGCAACCAGAACGGGTGCATCTCCAGGTACAGTATGACTGTATTTCTTCCCACCTGTACGTTTTCAGAATGATCCTGAAATCTGTTGTTTTCCGAACCTACTGCCTCCTCTATAATGACTGCCAGGCCACCCCGTTACCTTCCTTTCTGCCGCTCACCTGGGATCGCTGAGATTTCGGTGGACAGAAACAGCGGTGGCGGCAGCCCTGACAGGGAGGCCTTTGATCACTCAGCATAATGGCTCCTGCTTACAGCCACACGGCAGCTTAATGCGATTCGAGGCTCTGGCTACACAGGGGCTGTCTGGTGCCAAGGGAAGCGAGAGTCCAGGACCAGGACGAATCTGGGCTCACAGGGCTGCGAACCGCTCGCCTGCCACCGAGCCGCTTGTTAAGCTGCGGTCACGTATGAGGTCTAACCAATGAGCTTAAACACACAATGAGTAGCGAATGAAAAAAACGGCGACTCACAGAAATTAAGGTCAATGGGTTTATATTGTTTTCCTTCATTTATTGCATTTATGAATCCACTGGCTTCTTATTTGTGTTAAATTGGTCAGGAAAAATATTTCAAAAGGCAGAACAGCCCGGCTTGTTATGAAGCAGATGCCAAATCCGGTATCACCTTGTAAATCTCTGTGCCAAATCATGTTATATCAATTAGTGACCCTGCGGTTGCTTCTCGGCGCAATAGGGTTTGCAATCGATCACGCACTGACAGTTTTGCAGCAGGCGACGACGGAGACGACAGCCAGGAGGGTGGAGACCTTCTCACCGGCTCCCCTCCTTTTCTCCCGCTGAATCAGTGATGCGTGGAAGAGGGGCCACGTGTCGTCCCCATACCAACCCCCCTCCAGCCCACCCCACTCCGCCGGCACCACAGGAAAGGAGTGTGTCTCCTCGCAGGCCGACCTGCTTAGTCACAACACCTGGAGCGACTGTAGCTTCCCGTGTCAGACAGCTCAGGCGGTCAGGCTCCACTAACCACCTGGTTTTTAGCCATTGGATGTCGAGACCTGGCATCCCCTAAACAGGATCCGTGCGTAAATCGAGGTGCCAAGAAGTGCAGCTTCACCTTTTCTGCGCTAATCTTTCCGCTCGTGCGTGCAAAACGGCCCATCCTGACATTACTGCAACTATTTGGTCATGTACCCTAGGTTTTCCTCCAAGTTGACTTACAATTTGGTTTCCACAATAAGGGCAATTAAATAATAAATAAATAGCATAATAAAATAAAATTAATAAAATGTATTGAAATTGTTTACTCATTCACAGCAGGGACACTTTCCCTTTTTCCCGCATCCGCTCAAAGTAAATACCCTGATCGTGGGTTCTCCAGCAGTACGGGGGATTCAAACCTGGACCCTTCAAGAGCAAAGTGGTAGCACTAACCTTTACCTACTGTTTGCCATGATGAACTTTAGCAAATAAAAAGTTTTTACCATAAGTTTAGCTGCGTTTGATTACACGACAATACTTTCCTGTTGCTTTGGGATTTAAAAGAAAAAGAAAACACATTTCTGTAAAATTCACTTGATCTTTCCGAGGTTTATTTTTCACAACGCACGCTGACATTTGTGGGAATTGCCGAAGACGTTCCTTTTCCCTTTTAACTGCCACCATTTTCCGCGATCTGACATCTGCGCACCAGTCTGTGTGCTGTGTAATAAGCACAGCAGTGTGAGTTGTGTTACAGAGTGTGTGACTGGCACGCAGTGGAAATCCAAGGCGGGTTTAAACTCTGTTTGAGGCTCAAGATGCTCGTGGTGGTCTCCTACGTCTTTCTGCACGGAGCTCCCGTCCAGGCCGAGGGAACTGGCACTCTGGGACCGATGGGGAGACGAGGGTGCAGGCCTCGCGGGGAGGGTGGGGGGGCTGTCTATGTCTGAGAAGCGCACGGTTCCCAGCTACATCAAACAGCATTCCGATTCCCTCAGAAGTGCAGAACGCCATCCTCAGAGGGGGGCCCCGGAAATCAGCAGAGAGAGACTCGGCAAAACTCAGCATCCCTCCGAATAGAGATGCCGACCCCTTTCGAGGATCAAGTCGTAAGGTCAGCAACTCAAAGAGTTCATAGCATGGAAGTGTGAGTCTCTGGGTGGGGATGGGGGGGGGGGGTCATGGCTGGGGCGTATCTGAACAACACAATCCCATCAGCACACAACCGAGTCAGGGTGGCCCACGACGCAGATCGCGGCCCGAGTATGAATTTCATAACACTCATCGCTTAAAAAATAAAGGGACTTTTGTATGTGCTTTTTTTCCCGAGCAATAAAAGGAGGAGGGAAAAAGCTGCAGAGGAGAAGCCGCAATGAGAGGGCGGCTAAAGGAAACCGACGCTGTCTTGAAAGGGTTTTGGCCGGGAGACAGGCTCTCCGCAGAGCCGCGTGCGCTGGCATAAACATTTGTACTAAATTATAAGTGTGTGTAGAAACGTGCGGGAGCCAGCCGCCCGCACGCGGCCCCGGGATCCCGGCGAGCCTCTGCCCCCGCCACGCGACGCTGGGCTCCAAACCACCGCTTCTTCCATTACCGCCAGGCCGCGCACTGATGCGGCCGCACATCAAGCCTCAGCAAAAAACAAAAGAAGGTGCAACGTGCGATGCGAATTCCTTCAGGACGGCGAACCGAGAGTCTTCACGGTGATGTAAAACAGAAAGCATGCAGGGCAACTGTGGCTCTCTTGCACTAACTCCACATTTGCCACTCAGGAACACATCCCAAAATTCTGAAGTTACCTGCAATGAAGTTAGATCCAAAAAAGATTCTCCAAAGCAGCTTACAATGTTAGGATGTACACTGTTACTTAAAACAATTAAATGTATTTATACAGTTGGATAATTTATTCTGCATTAAACACAGGTAAGTACCTTTCTCGAGGGTGACACAGCACGAAATGGGATTTGAACTCAGGTATCTGTACTTGCCACTGCGCCACCCACCAGCCTGTATGTTCGCGCAGAAAGGCGACAGCAGGGAGCTAAAGAGCAACCTTTTTATGCATCAGCAAAGTTGCAGCTCTGCAGCCAAATGATGCTCACATTTAGACCGAGCGATTCGCACAGAATGGCTTTCGTTCACTGAGGTCTGAGGCACGGCCGAGATTCAGAGATCCGATTTCTCGAGGGTGGGGGTGTCCATTCAGAGGCGGGGAGCCTGGTAATGAGCCAGTACAATAAGTCGGGCCTGTTGAAGGACTCTCACTGACGGCACGACAGGGGAGCAGGTGTGGATGTGCGCTGTTTTTCCCAACACTGAGGAAAAAGTGAGGGTATCCATTTACAGGACAACAATGAGAATAAGAACATATGTTCAATCTTCCTTTTATGTAAAAAAAAAGGAAATGTAGCAACAGGGCTATAAAGATTTAAAAAAAAAAAAAAAAACGAACGCCCTCAACAGACACCATCAAGCTGGGTTGTTCTGCTGCTTTATGAGGCCTGATTGGAAGCAGATCCTGAACTAAAGTAAATTTCACACCTCTGCCTAGTATAAGCACATTGGGTAAAACGTAAAAAAACATGTATATAAATACAGATTATCTAACCTGCGCATTTGCCAAGAAAAAAATATTTTTGCATACCATAAAAGTTGTATCACGTAATTGCACACGCCTGGATTGTTCTCACAAAACTGCAAATTTAAACGGCTCAACAGCACAGTTTCCAGCGAGAAGCGACGGGTTTTAAAACCATCCAGCGAAGTTCTGAGTTCACCGGAGACAGAGACGGGCTCGGAGATGAGCTCTTTACAACGCGCGGTGCGACGGACACCTTAGTCGCACGGGGCAGCAGGCGGCGTAGCGGTTAAACGGAAAAGCTGGAAACCTGAACCGAATCCAGCCTGTTAAATCTCGCCTGGACAGCCGAGAAAATGGCAACAACTTGAAGTTAATTCGAACATAAGCATCGCAATAAAAACAGAGTTGCTACAACCGCACACTTTTAGTGCTGGCACGTCAAAGACGTCATAAAGCTGAGCCGCCGGGTGCTCCGCTTCACCAAAGCTGAAGATCCAAATTATATTCCATTACACGGACAGTTATCCAAGAAACCCGAAGGATCGGTCCATCGCATTAACAACGGGGCATTTAATACCCTGCACGCGTATGCGGTGTCTTACACAAAAATGCCCAAACTCGAGGAGCAGGAGCGGTTCCGCTGCACTTCCAGTGGGCCCGAGAGGTTTGGAAGGCCACACACACGGAAAAAACCACCTCCTAATGAACACGCAGCCACCGGTTTTGATCACCGCCGAAATATTTGGCTGCAAATTAGCTAACACTAATCATGACAGATGTCCCAACATGTGTTCCCATATTTATTAATGCACCTGTCCTCCCTCACTTCTGCCACGCCACTCCACTCCACACCAGCTTCGCGTTAACACGCCGGCTGTTGTTTGTTTCCTCTCATCTTGTTTATCATTAGGAACTTTCCCGTTTGCGCTTCTGCCTTCGCAAAGCCGAGCGCACGTTGCCTTCTACCACAAGCGCACCGCTTCGCTTCATTAGGCTGCTCGTTCTTCCCCCCTCGCCAAGTGGCTCTCCGGTTCCCTTCATCGTCGCCGGATCCAAAAGGAATAAAGTCTTCATAATGCTATTCATTAATTCGTGACTTTGAGACGTTAAAAAGAAACGTGATGATGAAGCATCGCTGCCGGATCGTGCCGGAGCGGCGAAAGGGTGCGTGGCTTTGCTCAGAAATCACAGGACGGGACTTCTTAAATGCTTCGCATGCTGGGCCTGTTTTTGGCAGCTGTTTCGGTAAAGATGCAAAGGGATTTTTACGCACGCATACACAGATGCTTACACATCGTACATAGAGAATCCACTTTCTTAAATGCACTTTACATTGTCCAGATACCTCGCTCGTACAGTATTTGTGTTCGCTTTTTTCATATCTCTATAAAAGCCACATGCAAACCATGTACTTTTATGTGAATTCTGATAAATTGATTTAAGTCCAGAAGGTAGCAATAAAAATGACTGTAATTGCAAAAACCTGGGGGGATTTACGTCCATAATTCATTTGAAAGTTAAAGAACTCTTGCATTTGTGTATCAGCTTTATGTCCAACTACAGAGCAGAAAGAATCTGTCGTTAAGCTCCTGGATTACAACCCAAATCTGTTTATTTATTCTGAACACTGCAAGACTCCGGGGAAAATTTAAAATGCATACCTTCAGAATTCCAGCAAATAAATGTGCCACATTTCTGCCATAAACACACAAGCCGAACTCTCCAAATATTCACAGCTCAGACACGCTCACTCCAGAATTATTTGCAGCTTTAAAAATGATGTACTGTATAAAACTGCAAAAATATGCTTGAGATTAATACTAAACAAACGATAGCCGTGCGTGATTTTTTAAGCAGCAGATATCATTTAAGGAGCCATGAAAACGGAGTACGTGGGACGCGCATGGGACTGACGTATGAGATATTTCATACCTGTATGACAGGTATGTATGGGCGCGTCCCGGCCAAGCGTCAAATTGCGCAAATGGATCAGAGATGAAATTATGAGCTGCACAAATCGTTATTTATTTATGTTTCTCCAAATAAATGAAGAAAAGTGACAAACCCGTTTTAAAAAAAAAAAAAAAAAAAAACATTGTTTTTTTCTCCAACTATCGCCGCCTCCCTGCGGTGTAAATCGCTCCCCGATTTTACCAGAGAACATTTAACTTTATTACGCATTTAACTGTCATTTCCACAGGAAAATTATGATTTACAAATAAAAAATGTTACTTTTGTAACGAGAAGTGCTGAGATGTTTGTCTTACGAATTCGCACACTGATTTAACGCTTTTTTTCCCACTTAAATCCGAGCGACGCCCGTGAACGGACGGTTGCGCCACAATAAGGAAAGAAGCTTCCTGCATTTTCGGAGAAAAATGTACAAGACACAAGCTGTTTCATAATAACTGGCATGACAACGTCGGTGCGATTTGGTTCAAGTGCAAAAACCCCCACATCGGGAGAAAAGTTGTGGATTAAACGATGCGGGCAAATATTTCACTAATAAAAACGCGCACGGTAAGTGGAAGTGGCCGAGCGAACGGTGCGGTCCGTTTGGATTTGAAAAGAAAAATCCTCAAACGTGTGTGAAGTTGGCTCGGACGTATTTTAACGGTGACCACGGTGGTGGGGTTCACGACATGGTTTTTGGTGTCTGCGTTCGAAGTGCAGTTAGAAAGCGAGACGCTCTCGGTGCGTAAAAGCGCAGGAGCGCAAAGCCCGAGCGCGCAAAACAGGCAGGGCTCTACCTCGCTGGAAACGAAAGGAAAACACAGTCCTTCTCCGAGAAGCCTGCGGTTTAGGGACGAAGAACCGTCGCCCCTCATCGCTGCTGGAGAGGAAAACCTCGGAGGTCCTCGCAGGACTCACCAGGGGCGCAAACGCAAGCGCTCCTCCGAGGAGCCCTCGCGTGTGTAACACCGGCGAGTGCGTCTCACAACACTGGGAAGTGCGTGACGCACACTGACGAGTGTTTAACACACAGCAGAGGGTGTGTAGCAACACTGGAAAGTGCGTAAAGAATACCGACGAGTGGGGTGTGTATACCTAACAGCACTGGAAAGTGTAAAACCAACACTGGAGAGCGTAAAACTCCCGAGGGCCATCAAACTGGATTCTCCAAGCGCATTCCTGCGAAATGAACCCCCTCAGCACCCATAAACCACGGGGAGCAGACAGGCGCGCATCTCCAGCGTGCCGCAAACGCAGCAGTGACGAGCTCAAAGGCAATAAATACCAACTGTAAAAAATTAAAACTGAATTACTCTGCTTTTCATTTATTTTAAATTAGCTGCTATCACAATAACACAATTTAACGCTTAACACGACGCGGGATGTGAGCGTGCGTCCGTGCCTTCGTGCGTGCGCGCTTTAGCAGCAACGCTTCAAGTTTAGAATCAGGGGTTGAGAAAGAGAGGCTTTTCACTGCGCTCGTTTATTGTTGCACCACAAAGAAAACACATATTTCCTGCACGCAAAGGTGAACTAAATGCAAGGGTGAAGAGATTAAGGACGCAGCTGTTATTTTTTAGGCTGGCAACGTGGTGGTGTGGCGGGGGGATGAGGAGGCTGCAGCGGGAGAGAGAAACGGCGTTCATCCTGGGACGGCCGGGGTGCTGAATGGACAGTCTAATAATAAACGTGCCATTTGGACCCAGTGCGGCTCCGGTGATGATCTTACCTTATGAGGTAAGTGACCCCCACCGCACACAGCAACTGCTCGGCACAACATTCCCACCGAGGGACCCGGATTGCGCCGGCTTGTTTTACGCACAGACCCTCTCGCTCCTCCGCACAACAGGGTATTATTACCGCGCAGCACAGTACAAGAGCGCTCACGGCTTCTCCTGCGCACTGGACCACATTCTGGGGGAAACGCCTCCAATACGCACAAATATATACATTTAAACAGTCCCGGTCCAGCTCTGCGTTTTAAACCCTGCCCGAGTTGCTTTGTTAAATATGAACACAATTGTACCTGCGACAATAAATAATAAAATTCTTAAGGAGAACTAACATAATCGCTTTTATTAATATGTATTGAAGTTTCTGAGTGTTTAATCTGTTGATCTGTTTAAGATGACCGGTTTGGACCCGTATTGTATTTTTTTATGTAATTATTAAAAGTGTTGCTATCATAAACACGCAGCAGCCGTGCAGTAAGTTTATCTGAGCCGCGAAAGGGGTCCCGTTCGGGAAACGCCCTGAAAATGATGTCTTATCGGCCGTCTCCAGTCAAACTTCTTTCCCCCTCCGCTCGCCTTTTCCTTTTATCGTGTTCTTAAAGCATGTTCTCACGCTTTGTGCGCGTTCTTTCTGCCCTAAATCTTGAGCATCCCCGACCCAGCCGAGTTCCTTTCATTTTGAACTTGACCACTTCGCCGCGCTGGCTTTAATATAAAAAAAAAAACCCGGTTTATTGGATTTTAACTTCTGTCGCGCATCAAACAAGCCGAGACGGACAAAAACGGGGTCGCTCTGCCTTACTTTTTTTTTAAATGCTACATTTGTTTGGGATTTATTAATTTTATTTATTTATTTATTTTTTTAAGTGGACGATCGCACCTGGATTTATTAAAATTACGCAGTTGAAGCGCTGCAATAAAGCGCGTCAAAAAACTCGGAGTTATTTAGTATTTTCAGTGTTTCTCGCGACGGGGGAAAGTGAAAGCCCCCCCCTCCCCACACACACACACACACAAACCTGCCCCCCCACCAGAATCGGTCATCGCACAGGGCCTGCCCCTTGTCTCGCGACCTGCTCGTTGTTTACATTCAGATACATTTTGACCCGCAAAAGTGAAAGTTTTTTCTTTTCTTTGCCCTCCCAAAAGGAAAAAAAACTGCTACGAATAAAAAGCATTTCCACAAATAAGGGCAACCTAGAAGTGCAGACGAAATATCAAAGGATCCCGGAGTTCAACTTGGGCTCAGCCGCCGCCCCCACCCACCCTCGACTCCCTCGCCCCCAACATTGAGTGTGAATGGGGGGGGGGGGTGGCTCAAAAATAACTGTAGTGACCCACGCCTCCCAGAAATAAACACTCGGTTCGTTATTCACGAGCGCGACAGATAAATAAATAAAAGCGATCATAAATCAGCCGGAAATGTTGGTTGTTTAATAGCCGGACGGCCACCGCGAGTCGCCGCCGCCGGGTTGTTGTCGCCGCCGTGTTTATGAACTTTTCCCTGATCACGGCTGTCAGTTTCACGGCGCTTGCCGCTGTCACTGTCGCTGTCGCTGCGCCTCTGAGTTCGGCACACGCAAGGCGACATTAAAAAGTACCGAAAAGTGGCTGATCTCTCTCGCTCTGTCTCTCTGTCACACACACACACACAGATTTAAACAGAAACTCTGCGCTGCTGCGGAACACGCGCGCTCTCTCCGGGCAGACGCGAAAATGTCCGCGTCGCCGACAAAAAAAAAAAAGTGACGCGACTTCACGCCGACGAAGTGGAGGGACGGCGACGGCGACACAACAGGGCAGCAATTGGTACCCAAAATGTGGCGGCGACACGCGTACACGGGCAGAAACGGGCGACGCGGGTGACAGCGGTGACAACAGTGATGACAGGGAGTTCGGGCGCACGTGGTTACCTGGGCGCCAGGAGGGCAGAGCCGCCGATCACCAGGAATCCCCCGCTAAAAAAAGGCAGAAAAGAAACAAAGAAAGATGCGCGTTTGTGCGGGCGCTACGCTGGGGCTGCCGGGGAACTTCCAGGGTCCCATCGGAGGGCGGGTTGGGGGTGCAGGGGGTGGTGGGGGTCAGCCTGCGCCTTCCAGTTTCGCTCGTAAAAGTAAGAGCGGCGCTACGATCGCGCGCGTCCCGTGTCTGTGCGCGTCCCGTGGCGTGTGTGCGCGCGCGCGTCGCTGCAGCTCGGAGCGGCCACGGCGCTGCTGTCAGAGCTGCAGATGAACGTGAGCGGCCATGTCGCAAGTATTCAAAGCATTTCCCGTCGTGCAACATCAGAAAGTGAGTGGCCAGGGCGGCGATGGAAGGCAAAGGCGGACTCCCCCTCCCGCCTCCCTCCTGAGAGAGAGAGAGAGAGAGAGAGAGAGAGAGAGAGGGAGGGGGGAGAAAGAGAGAGGGCGGGAGGGCGACAGAGAGAGATGGGGAAGATAGAGAGGAAGATAGAGAGAGTGGGAGAAAGAGAGAGACAGGGAGGGAGGGGCTATCAGTTGACAAGAGGAGCGACGCGGCGGCCAAAAGAAAGGCAGATTAATGAAAAGAGTCTGTTTTACTGTAATTTTGCAAGTTTTACATTAAAAGTGCGTGCAGAAGCGGCAGACAGGCGTTGTGAAATAATTCGAGTCCAACCAAAGTTCGAGATGCGAACGCCCGCGTCCGAGCGCAAGATGAGCGGGAGCTTCGGAAGCTGCGCCTCTCGTTTCGCGACCACATCAGCGCCGTCGATGTGACACTCAGACGCCAGGGTTCCGCAGCCAACATTGTTTGGGCAGAGCCCAAGTCCCTTCGTTTGTTTAAAAAGAAAACGAAGGGATTTTTGCGAGAAAACAAAGTGACGCTCTGCGCCTGTAAATATTAAGATCGTCATCTTCAAGTTCGTCAGTGAGATCGCCAGCAAAAATCCTCGCTGTGCGTTCGGTATTGCGATCATAACCGTGGTTCAGCTGTCAGGTTTGGACCATAAATTGAAATATTCAGATGACACGGATTTACTGCGGGAGGGGATGCTCGGGCTTCCCAAAGAGGGGAAAATACTTTCAGGTAGAGAAACTTGCGTGGCAAAGTATTATTTTGTTTAATTTAATTTCATTTAATTTTACTTTATTTGTCGGAAGGCTGTGGAAATAATTCAGCTTTCATGCGAATAGTAACGCTGAGCGTTGTCCTCATGTGGGACAGGGACTTGGGGACACTTGGGGACCCTTTCCTCCGTCCGAAAAACCCGAAATTCCCCGCCTGAGAAGGGGGCAAAAATACATTTTAGGCCAACACCCAGGTAAATATTCCCGAAATGAACACTTTATATTTTACACACCGTTTTAAAAATCGCATCATTCAATACCAATCGTTCAAACCAAATAAAAGTGCACCAGGCTAACTTTATAACTGCCATGTCAATTCAGAGCAATATTTTTCCATTTTAAATGCCAATTTCAGCGAGCCGCCCCTTAATAACTGTCAATGTGCGCGGCAGAAAAACACGCACACGCCGGCATCCCGCACGCCGGAATCTGATCGTTTGAAAGTCGAAGAAGAAATGCGTGAATTCCGCACGTTGTGCGCAATTAAAAATAAATGCCCACAGGAAGTGGGGCGCGTCTCTCCCTCCGGGTTAGCGGGGAAGTTAGGAAATACAGCGCATTTTTGTCAAGTTCTGAATTAGAATGAGGAAGTTTCCGTGTTTGGGGGGTAAATAAAAATCCGCCCAGTTTAAATTTAAGTTCAGGGCGGACGGCACAGTTTTTCAGGTTTTTAGGCTGTTTGTTTGTTTGTTTGCTTTCTTTGCGGCTCGCGTTACAATTACAGACGTTCTGGGGGGGAAACGGACTGCTGCCCGTTTCGAAATTATTTCTTATAGAATTTAGTCAAAAGTTACAGGTATCGGGTGAAGGTGCGGAGGAGGGGAGGAGTCACACGGTGGGGCGGGGCGGGGCGTTCCGTCCGCAGCGCTCAGAAATGCGGCGCTTTTTAAAGTCCTTCTTTCCGTTTGTTCTGTCTTTTCACAGGTTTGCGTCAAAATACGAATCGCTGCTTACGCTGGAGCTACTGTGCTGCATACCAATGGGGTGGGAGTTGGGGGTGAGGGGGGGTCCGGCAGAAAATGATTGTTTACAGGGAATAAAAAAAAGATTAGAGACATTTTTAGGGGCTGAAAAGAAATAAAATATTTATTAAAGTTAAGCAACCCCGGTGCTTTACACCCCTCCCCCCCACCTCGTGTCCACAGGAGATTTTTTTGATAAAATAAATTACATTATTGCAATAGTGTAACAATGCTAAAAGTATACAGCACGCAGGGGTCAGCGCTCAACACGTTTACTGTACTGTACAGCGGGTCCTCGTACAACGGGCTGTTTAACACCGCTGCTGCTGTGTACAACGGTATAAAGTTTAACTCACTATGGGAGAGTGGACCAATTTTTACATGTTGAAAAAGCTTGAGGTGAAAGTTATTGTTAATAATAATAATAATAATAATAATAATAATAATAATAATAAATGTGCGCTGTTCGCAAGTACCGTGACGATCCTCACGGGCCGCTCGCGTACCTCTCACCCCACCTACCGACCGATGTGAGAACTGCAGCTGTACCGAAATTTATTCCGACTGTAATTTATTCAGATAAAAATGATAGGTTTAATCCTTTAAAATACAAATTGCAGGACTGCCGAAATTGCTGGCTCACTGTTCAGGAATTAAGTGCTTTCAATGGCTCTTTTGTGTCATTTGCTTTGCGTAGTTTGTGCGATTTAAATATATGTTCATGAAAAATTAATTTGGGAAAGGCGGCCGCTTCTTTTTATCGCGTTTATGACAACAGAGAAGCCTCGCCGGTGTGCACATTAAGTAAAGTTGTTTTGCCAGATATTTCAGACACACACGTTGTTAAAAGGAGAACCGAGGGAAAGGAGATTTTTTTTAACAATTTTGTGAGGAGCTGCACAATTCGACACGAAGAAAGTGTTTGTTTTAGAAAATATAAAATAATGCGAATAACAAAGCAAGGTGAAGGTTTTCGGAATTCGCGGAACTGCAGGAACAAATGTGTGCGCTCAGGATTTTGACGTTTAAAATACTGGAGTAAAGCAGTACAGCCGAATCTTACTGGACGCATGGTGCTGAGATGGTGTTTGTGATGCTGTGCAGAAGGTGGGGAGAAGGTGTGGAGGTGGAGTTTGAGATGTTTCAGATGGTGTGGAGAAAGGGCAGTGGCCATATAGAGATGGTTTGGGGAAGGAGTTTGAGATGGTGTAGGGATAGTGTGGAAACACCATTTGAGATGCTGTGGAGAAGGTGTGAATAAGGTGTTTGATAATAATAATAATAATAATAATAATAATAATAATAATAATAATAATAATAATAATAATAATATAAAAACAGGTGTGACCCCATTGATGTCTCCTTCACTGATATTACTGTACCGAACTGCCACCTTCTTCAGGATGAGCTGAAGGAAAACGATGGTCTGACTGACTGGTATTTTTTTAACCAAATCAAAGTTATGAGTTTATTTTCTCAGTGACCTTCACGCTGCAGCCCTACCTGCTGGAAAATCATTCACAGTAAAAAATTAATGAAAAGGCTAGAAATAGTAGAATTTGTTTTTTTCCCCACCAGAAATTTCATCTAGAAGTGAAATAAATAATTGAGTGAAATTTTCTGGTTTATTAATTCACCTTTAGCGAATGCCTTTGCACAAGGTGATTTCAGCCATTTATACGCAAGGTCAGTTTTCACTCCATTCTTTCAAGGTCAGAACCTTCAAGGGCAACAAAGCAGGAGGAGGGATTTGAGCCAGCAACTTTCTGGCTTCAGCTCCTCCCAGAACCCTACATGCTATTTAAGTGGATTGTTTAACTGTTTGTTACAGATTAATATTTAACATTCCTCACTGCTGGTGGTAACTGAACCATGTTTTTCAAAGTCCATTAAAACATGGTAAAAACGCTGTTCTTCAGCTCGCTCACATCAGGTAACTCTGCTTTTTAACTCATCCAAGACACTGAATTTTATAAATGCAGTGAAGAGGCCCTAACCACCCTGAACCTCGTGCCCACTAATACATTTTTTATGAAACGGCAGCTTGAGACTGAAATGGTAACTCGGGCACATTTATTTTTCACCAATTACAAGTTGAAAGTTGCGTTGACTGAGTTTAAATTCATTCTGGAGAATTGGGTTTCATTCCCCAGCCTCTTTATCACTTTTAGATAATTTCCCTAAAACTGGATTTACACACTCACTTGAATGTAAGGGACACACACAGACATTTATTTAGTCATCGTGCATCAATATTAGAGACCTTAAACTTTCCTTTTTGATAAAAGAGGAAAATTTAGAGAAAGCACCTCCACCTGCTTCCTTTTCCAGCTCCTTAACCATTTTGCCATTTTCAAAAAACATTTGGTGTGTTGAGCTAAAACCAGTAGAATCAAATATCACCGTTGTTCATATTTCACAGTCCTGCCTTCGAATTGCTTATCAATACAAAAATTATTCACTCGCAGTCATGCTGTCGTCTCTTAGGGAAGAATAAATTATTGAGTTTTTACATTTAAATATGACTCAGCTTCAACAGGTTCACGCTGAAAAGCGCTAATAAGTGGAGGTGACAATGTGAACAACTGGGATGCAAAGAAATAAACGCATCGCTTAGCTTTAGGAGGTAACACCTTTCACATGCATGACGAATATCTTTTTTGTTTATTTTAAACAAACTGACAGCTTACTTGCATTAATGGCTCACTGACACTCGGATGTCGCTCTGGTGAAATCGGGTCCCTGGCAGCATTTCACATTATACTGGAAACCAGATAGTCCACACTAGCGTATTTTGTTGCGCTAAAAACTAAAATGAACACAAATCATGTGGGATTTTTTCATCTTTAATGGGATCTTGAGACAAATAATATTTAAGTGAGAAGATAGAATGACTTTTAGGGGGGAAAAGTGAAAGGCTGTGAATGGCTGAGTTGCAGCTTCACAAACACTCTTTACAGTGGACATTGGGGTGCTTGGGTTGCAAATCACTCGCAAAGGTAATGTGAACTCACCTAACAGGGATCCTCATTTGTCCTAAATAAAACCAGTAGCTCCTGAAGGTTTCATGGTTGAACGGTGAAGGAATAATCATGGTCTACAGAAAGATGATGGGATTTGCTGCCGAACGGTATAAAACAGGAGAGGAGTTTAAAAAGTTGCAAAGGCATTCACAGATCATGGAATACAGTCAAGATTTTGGGGGGAAATAATTAAATGTTAAAAAAAACCTTTAACCTTAGCTGCAAAAGTGTGTACACTAAAACTGTGGAAGCAACTTTGGCTGTGAAGGTTTTTTTCATAATAAATATTTTTATTATTGCACACTACAGGAGCACGGCAAAAAATATTAGGATTAAACTGCACTTTTGACTTTCTGGACTTTTGTCATATTTGGACACCTCCACCCCCTATTAAGTCCAAAAAATGTAGGATCTTTTTTTTGTGCAGTCTCATTAAAGTCAAAAAAGGCTGCTGACTCTTGAACACTTAAAGTTTAGTTTCTGCACAAGCTGTATTTCATCTACACATGCGTTGACACACATTTTTATCCACTCTCTCTCTCTCTCTCTCTCTCTCTCTCTCTCACACACACACACAATTCAAAGTTTAAAAGTAATAAAGTTAAAGTTTGGTGATATATAACTTGTTAATCAGTGCACATCACTACGGTTGCCTAACACTTTGCTCTCAGTTCCATCCACATTTGACTGCAAGAGCCAGAAGCTGTTAGATCTGAGCAAATTAAAATGTAAAAATTAAGGACTTTTCATGACAACCAAGGTGCTGTACATATTAGTGAGGGTAACAAACGGTAATGCAGTCTCTCAACTAGTCAAGATACTGAAGGAAAGCAGAGTTTGAGTGTCATCATTTTGTGAATATTACACACACACACACACACACACACACACACACACACATACACTCACAGAGTATGGCACAAACTGCTTCCCTTCGATGTATTTTACCACGGAAAAGCCGTAAATAAAGAACACAACAAAGTGTTAGATACTATATGGAAAGAAATTATGGGGACCAGCAGCAGGAAATCCAGTCCCTTGTGGAGCTGTGTGCCCCTTTCAGGATTAAACTGGCTGTTTAACCACAGACAGCAGCTTCAGGCACAGGGACTCGTGCTGCACTGTTGTTCATCTTTTCAAACACAATTAGGATCAGCAGAACAACTCAAGCCCTTCTGTTTCTCATTACAGATCCTTTACAAAGCTCAACAGGCCCTGGCTGAGAAGTTACCCCTCGGCTGAGGCGGTTAGGATTTTACCAGGGCAACCAGCCACTGTTTCATGGCCACTATCCTTTATTCACACAATATTATCTTTTTCACTTGTATGCATAGAGTCAGTGGGGGGGGTGCTGGTGCAGGAATGGGAAAGGGTCAGGTTTTCTCCTTGGTTCAGCTTGCATTAGGGCAGCCCATTGATGGAAATCCAAAGATTTACAGAAATGATAAGGAATCAAGGAGAGTCCTAGCAAATGAGCAAGGTGCTACATCAGATGGGTCACAGACTAGAACATGGAGGAATGTAATGGAAAAGGCCAGAAGTGCATCAAAAAAAGATTTGTATACACAGAGGTGTTGGTGTTTCTGGTGTCAAGCAGGAAAATGCATTTATCTGCACAGCTTTACGCAACATCATCTTGTAAAGGATCAATGTGCATTGAATTGAATAAGACAGCTGAATTTGTCAGGGTTTACATCTCAGGACCCAATCGTAGACTTAATGAAGGGAAGGAGATTGATTACAGGGGTGTCCAATTCATGAGGGTAAAAACAGGTCAAGAGAAACAGGAACCAAACACCAGAGAAACAGCAAACAATCCAAAACGTTTGGCAAAAACAAGTCAAGAGGAACAGGGTCAAAAACCAGAGAAGTGATCAGCAAACAGTTCAGTCTGACAGGCAAAAGCAGGTCAGGGGAAAACAGGGTCAAAACCAGTGAAACAAACAGAGACCACTATCACAAACCAGGCACAGGGAAAGTACAGTCGCAACCTGACAAGGAACTGGTGCAAACACAGGACATAAATGCCTAAAACAATAAACAACAGAGACAGCCATTGAAGGAACACAGGAGGTAATTATGAGGGTAATAATGGAACTCATAATGGAGATCAGGTGGGGGAGGTGGGGTAAGGAGCACAAAGGAGTAAACAGACGCGTATGGTCTTGCAGTACCCAGAATGGCCAGCAGGCACTGGCGACATTTTGCATTATAGTGGAAAATGGATACGGTATGTTTCAAAAGTCTACACACCCTTAACTGATATGTCACATTTTGTTGTACTAAACATTAAAATCAACACAAATTATGCAAGATCTTTTTCATCTTCATCTTGGAGAATGTACCAATTGCTGTGTTTTATAATGGAAAAGGCCACATACACACACACACACACACACACACACACACACACACACACACACACACATGCACAGTATATAAAATAATTTCCCATTTTCATAATTTCCGGCTTGGACAAGGTTGTCCAAAGTCTATCTCACATAGGGCATGAGAGAGAACTCACTGTGGATTGGACACCAGGCCATCACAGGAAAATCTGTCTATCGCTCTCTCTCTCTCTCTCTCTCTCTCTCCCTCACACACACACACACACACACACACACACACACACACACACACAATGGGGGCAAATTAATTTCAGATTCACTTGAAATGCACATCTTTGTACAGTGGGAGGAAACCAGAGCCATCTAGAGGAAACCCACATGAACACAGAGAGAATATGCAAAAAACTGACTGATCTGGATTCAAACCCAGAAGCCAGCAGCTATGAGACACTAGTGGTACCCACTGTGCGACCCACCATGACAAAATATTTTTCTTATTAAAAACATAATCAAAATACAGAAAATTAAGCAAAACTTGGGGTGGATATCTTTAATGTTTAAAGTGATATAAGCAAGAAGATTTCATTTGGCAAATATTAATGCCACTTTAACCGATGTACTGTTACACAAAAACATATGGCATACAAACATAATAGCTTTTTTTGCAAATAGTATTAGCATTCAATGCAAATTATTGTTCATTTTGTAATGCTCCAGTTGAATAATACCCAAGCCCTCATTTGATAAAAGTTAATGCCTTAAAATTCAGATTAAAGTGTAAATCATGGAGACATGGAGGAAAAAATTGAGGTCAAATCTGCACTGTTGCACAGCATGTATAAAAATACTACAGCATTACTTGTGTTTCCATGGATACGCAATAACAGCATTGGTATTTTACATTCCTTGTAAAAAAATCTTGTATTTTAGTTTTAATAAAAAAACAAAGTCAAATGAATCCTGCCTTTAGCATCTGATGCTAAGCAATGAGAAGCTTGTGTGTCCGTTTAAGGTCCCCACTCTTCGGGAGTCTGGGTCGCTGCTGTCGGTCACCGAGTGAGAGCCCCCCAGCGATGAGACGACCCTTTGGCTGAAGGAAACACAACCACAGTGGTTCAATGTTCGGCATGTGAACACAAAACATGCTGGTGTCTCACACTCTCACACACACACACACACACACACACACACACACACACACACACACACACACCTTCCAAGTACAAAGCGGGAGAGAAACAGATCCTTCAGGACTAGACTGAACACTTGACTGCAAACTTCACTAAGAAACAATAAATGTTTGTGTCCACTGGGATGTCCACCAGATTTGCTTGTTAATTTCTCTAATTTCTCCTCAGCATGGTAGTTTTTATATTTATAAAATAGGAGAGGAATGACAGTAAGCTGGGATTTTCTCATCCTCCGTCATCTCCATTTATGAAGGTGGCATAAAAAGGAGAAAAACAATAACTGATTGAATTGCACAAACTGCTATTGCTGTTAACTTACAAATCTTAAATATTTCAAAGCCTCAAATGACTGGATTTGATTTACTGATTATGCAACATCCTATATATATATATATATATATATATATATATATATATATATATATACACACACACACACACACACACACACTGTTTAAATAATGATAAAAATATCCTGAGTTCTTATAGTCCATCCTCAACTATCCAGGCTGCATTTTCTCTTTGTAACTACAAAACCTACAAAATTGTGTAAAACATTATTTTATGCATTAAAGTTATTTCCTCAAATAAAGCTAAACAAGTGAGCATTTAAATGCAGTTTTTTAATTATTTCTCCCTTATACTTAAAAGTAGCTTTTTTGTAATATTTCTGCAATGGCAAAAATCAAACTTGGGAAAACTGAGGATAAACTGTATTATGGTTACAAACTGCTTTTCAAGGTAAATCAGGGTAAGTACCTGGACCAAGTTTACTTCAGAAGGATTGGATTCGAACCAAAAACTTTCACACTGTGTTGATGACTGACCGCTAGCATGGCTGCTGTTTCCTAAGTTTGGTTTGTTCTCCAAACACCCGTGCAGAGAAAAAACAACAGGCTATGTGTTTTACCGTGTTTGTTCCAGCAATGAGGTGGCGCACAGTCATGGTGGAGACACACAAATTTCACAAACGGACTGATGCGCACGAGCGTTCATGCAGGTATATTCACAGTGTGTAACACTGAACATCCATCAACACGCCACAAACCGCAAGTGCAGCACATCACAGGCGTCCTCCTACAGGTGTGCAGATGAACGATGGGAGCCAGAGGTAGCGCAGGGCGCTAAGTGGGAGGCGGTTTGACACCGACCACCCCAGCGGTGAAGACATGAACGATGAAAGCCTCAAACTTAGACATGCACCACCTTACAGGTAGACCGGCTGCAGACCCCTGCGCAAACAAAGGAGCGGGGCCACGACCCCCAGCTCCCCGACACCAGACTCAAAGGTCAGTGTTCGGGTACCGGCAGCTGCTGCTTCTCCAACAGAGCATCACCAAGCATCCCTGTCTACGCATCTTGTTGATTTCTGACCTCATTTTAACACCGTTGAGATGAATGTGATGAATGTAGATGCCAGTGCAACTGCGACCATCAGCAAGTAAATACAAATATGCAAAATAAAGGGGACTTCAGTCCTTTATGAATCAGGCACAAGGAGCAAATGGCCCCCTAGGCCAACCCTTTGTATTCCCTGGACGCAGTTACACTCCACATTAGCTGGTCACACGGTGTGCGAGGAAGCGCATGAGCCTTGAGGTGAGCGTGAAGTGCCGAGCGGCCGAACCTGATAGCGCAGCAGCGGGCGACGCCATGAGCGAGTGTGTCGGAGGCGGGGGTGTGGTCGAGGGGGGCGGTCCTTACTCTGTTCGCTCGCATCACACAAACGTGTAGTGAAATCCATTGCTTAAGGAAGGGTTGGGCGGCTGTGGGGCAGGAGAAGGGAGGGCAGGGGGGTGGAACAGCTGGCTGGGAGCTGGTGGGTGGCAGTGGGGGGAACAGGAATAGTGCTGTTAGACACACACCTGGCCAGTGCAGGGGCAGCAGGCACTCCCAACAATCCTGTTTTCCTCACCCGTTCATACATCTCCTTCAATATATACAACTGCATCCTCCTCTACTGTGTCCTCCATTATAATTCCAACCCCCCCCCCCATTTTGTGGATAAAAATACTAATAATGGACAAAATCCTTTTATTTGGCATAATACATTTATTTGCAGAAACACTGCTGAGCATTCCTCCTAAGCAACCTGTGACAAAACGGCACAGCAAAACTGATGCAAAACACACTCTACTGCCGCAGTTAGATATCAGAATAAATAAATAAATAAATTGCAATTTCTGATGACATAACTTATCTGACATCTAAAATTTCGGCAGTTATTGCAACCTGTATTTACCCACGCCGCCCATAGATGGCAGTAAAGTGCATCGAGACAGAAAAGGAAAGAGTTGGCTGAACTCACATCCACAGTGTTTACAGCACATGCCTGGTTTTGGTCAGTGCTGGTGATCACTAGCAAGATGATAAATGATGCACATTTATAAGAATTGGTGAAACTATCAGATTTGTTTGTGATGAATATGCTTTTGAAAGTCAATTTAAATTCCTTGCTCAACTGAAGTACAAATGTTATAATTAAGTCCTACAAAACAAGTGCAGGTATCCTTCAAATTACAAGTCTTGAGTTTTTCACATACAAGTGAAATTATTTAATACCCTTTAGCGAGCCGAGAGCAAGTATGACGCTTATTCTTCATGTTAATATGAGCTGAAAGTGGGGGAATTTTCATACTGTAGTTCATGCCAGGACAGTTACTGGATTCTCAGCTTACGAGAGTTCACTTTATGGGCCCATTTCCACAAAAACATCACACTCAGAAGTAGGAGGACACCTGTACTTCCTATTTATTACAGCTGTAGCTTAGATTTCTGCAGACTCTATCCTTAGACTAAATCAAGGGGCATCTATGTTTGTAAGGGTTAACTGACTGTGATTTGGTGATAGAGACAGGATCATGTGTACAAACAAAATTACATACAAACCGATTCCATTTTATACATTGAGGTGCCAGTTTACGTGTAGACTGAGCTCAGTGCTCTGTTAAAAGTGAAGCTTTTTTCTGGAAAATTCGGATCAGAACTGAGACACTGAAAAGTAAAAATCGTTTCATTAAGAGGTATAAGCCTTCAGAAAATCTTCAGCAAGCCTGCACATTAGGACAGCCTTTTCATTCAACATCCCTTCGAAATATAAAATGGATTTGTTTGGAAATTAACGCACTGGCTCATATGGCCCTCAGTCGTAAATCACGTCTCCAGCCATCATGTTTCTGTGATAAAAAACTAAAATGACCAACGCGTTTAGCTTTCAGCTGTGGCAGCTTACTAGAACCTGCTCCATACACGCATTAGCGAGCCAAGGAATTGAGGCAGAAAGGTAAGCCTTGCAAGCGGAGGTCAGAGGAGCATCGGTTACCTGCCGCCTCCTTGCTCCTCAGCGAGGCCTCGGACGCCAGGACGTAGGGTGCAGTCATCATCCGATCCTGCAGGGCCCAGCTGGCACTTGGTTCGCCTGGCTTCTCTGGGTCCTCAGGCGGCGGCATGTTCTGAACACTGACAGGAAAACACACACACACACACACACACACACACACACACACACACACACACAGGTCACCCTTTAATGTATAAAAGTGCAGGACTCACCTGGTAGTGAAGCTGCTACTTTAAATTTTCTTGGAAAATACAGTCTATACAGATAAAGCAAATAACTTTGTTACCTGCCACCACAAAAAAAAACAGGTGCATTCAAGGAGAGGCCAAAGGCTAAACTTTACACGGTTCAGCAGGACAGAACTGGCAGAAACTTGTCTTTATGCTTCTATTCAAGCTTAAACAAATCACTGCATGCAGTTTTGGAGGTCAGCATCATCAACTGAGCAACTCTAAAATGACCAAACACTGTTTGGCCCTTTCTATTTCAGCCTGCTGAAAACCCGACTTAGTACCTGGATTGGGCCAGGATGCCACTGATTCGCTCTGCTCTGCGGAGCCGGACCCCCATGTCCTGTTCGCTAAGGAGCTCCTCCGGCTCGGCCGCTCTCTCGGGGATGGACACCTTCTGGGGTATGGACAACTGTGTAGAGGAGACGACGGAATAAACTCACAGACACAAATTCCTGCCATGACAGTCTTCTTAATGCAGTTCAAAGTTCAGCCTTAGTAGTAATAATAAGATTGTCCAATGGTGTTTAATGGAAAGGAATCATTTTTCAGTATTTGATGATCGACTGGCATTTTTAGACAGATTTTTAGTGACAGAAATAAACCCCAGCTAATGTGGGGCCTTGTTCTGGCAAGCAGTCAGTGTTTGCCTCGCGTTGCAGGTCCAGTTCAAAGTCCACAGGCTCCACGTCCACCACCGTCATGGGTTTAGCGAGTACGGTGAACCACTCATCAGCCTGGGGCTCTGCGGTCTCCCGGTGCTCGGGGGGTCTCTCCGCACCCTGCACAGCCCGATCCAGCAACTGCATGTCGAAGTCCTGCTCTCGCTTCCACTGTGGGGGGAGAGCAACACAAACACACACACCGCTGTCACCCCCACTCCTCTCAGCCTGGTGCCGCTCAAGGGCCCATCTTGGAGCCCCCAAACACCCTCCCCTCAGCTTTAACTAGGATGAAAGATGATGGAAATGAAGAGAAGGTGCCGGCAGCAGCGCGCAAGGGCACTGATGGCTGCAGCGTCAGACAACTGCCAACAGGGGACCAGATGGTATGTCTTGGTTTCTTAAGCGCACAAAGTGAGGAAAGTGAAAAATGAAGGGGTGGAGATTCAGCACAATCGCCATACCGCACTAGTGTGCGGCCTCCCCACAGTATGATATATGAAGTCTCAAGCAGAGATTCGTGATGATGAACATTCATTTCTGACCACAGACATTCAGCTCACTTCATTATGAAGCTCATGAGAATAATAAATCTGGTGCATTACATACTGCATGTGTACACCTCTACCAGCCACCTTCCACCTCCACAATGCCCTACAAGGTCCCTGTCAACACTGACTATTTATTACTGTCACATATTTTGTTTTTTTTTTTTTGTTTGTTGTTGAGTATCTTATGTTATGGGCCCTGTGTGTAAAGCTGCTGTACGGATGGGCTCAAATTCTGTCCTATCTTATAAACTAGTTTCTTCATTTCACACAAAAACAAGCGGGACTGAAATTCTATTATTCTCATGATAATAATATTGATTTTCTCAAACTAAGGTTTGGAAAATGTGAGCTATATCAGATATTGTGATAAACTGAACAAACTTTAATATTCTTATCAACTTCAACCTGAAAAGGGCTGTCTCCACAAAATTCTATACATTTATGGGATCAATTTGTCCATGAGCGTAACTGATTTTGAACACAAACACCTGTGACGCAAGCTGTACACACACATTGGAAGTTTGCTGAACTGGGGGGCGCTCACACTCCTATTTGGATGAGTTTCATAAAAAGTAGCAAAAACCCAGGTTGTGTCCAATACAAAAATTTTTTTAGAAAGCCACAAAGTAAGAGAATGGGATTTGAAGAAATTTAACTGAAAGAAGTTCAATATTTGAAGACAAATATTTGTAAGATGAGGGGCAGATGCTATGAACAGAGACAGTTTGACTAAAACTAAAGCACTGCAACACACACACACACACACACACACACACACACAGCATTGCAGTTTCACAGACACCCTGATCTTACTGCGGTATGAAGCCCCAAGGACAGTCCAGACCCCCACACCAGGACAGATTCCCCAGTTATGTGCATTGATTTGATCTTTTCCTCATTTGCATGTACGCGAGTTATCCGTTTTATTTATTAATTTACTTTGCCTTAAATCTTAATATTAAATCCCAGGCTTCATTGTGCTTACTAGACAAAATAAAAATGATGGACGGCGAGAGAAACATCACCCCTACATATTCATGAGGCACCAGCAATGAAAAACATAGCCAGCATTCATTTATTAGCAAAGTGTTTTATTTAAGTCCACACATTACATTAAAAAAATGACAGAAGTATGAGTTGAGAATTTAATACTCCATTTGCAGTGTAAGTTTTTGGTGAGTTGCCTTTCGATTTAACGCTGTTCCAACAACCCCTCGGATGTTGCTCAAATGAGGGTTACGCTACTGAAATGCACGTGACTTTACAAGTTGTTCGGAAAATGCGCAGCTTGCTATTCTATTTCCCTCCAAAAAGAAAGAGACTGCGGTGCAAATAACTAGTCACCATTTCACACATAACTACCACTCTGAGCACAAACTACAGGTCTCAGTCACGTTCTAATGGGTGAAACGTGCAGAATTCTGTAATAAGATCAACAAGAGAGGGAAAGAAGGGTTATAAAAAGTATAAAAACGCAACTGTTCAAAAAGAGCGTCTCAAAGTCTCGGATGCTTTCTGCATTATTTGTCTAAACCTTGTTATTTACTGAAAATTATCAAAGCCGTGGCAGGCTAAAGGCACGTGAGTGTGGAAGCTCTGGTTATGACCGAGACTTTAAAAAAAAACTTCACAAATAAATTAATAAAAGCCAGCGGAGTAAATGTTATAGAAGTATTAGAGCTACGATTTAAATTCCGTATTCCCGCTGTTAGCGCTGAACTACACAATGAGGCCTGGGCACAGGAGATCTGGTTAGGTGGTGAAAATCACACATTGGGTTCATCCGTCGGGTTATCGCAGTATGTGTTAGGGAAGGAGATGGAGGTGATGGAGGCAGGAGTGGGATGAGTGACACGGAGCAGAGCACACACAAGATCAGGTGGAAGAAAAGAGATTTGTGAGCGCATCTGGCATAGCAGGAGGAGGGTTAGGGTTCCTACAGCATCACATACATACTGATAGAACACTTCCCCCAAAACAGGAGAGGAGATACAAAGGAAAAGAGGAGATTTGCTTAAGGAAACAACACAGACCAATCATCCATTCACCTGGCAAACGGGGTCAAATCACGACACAGCAGTTTCCCATCAACATAGAGCTGAATTTACTTTCATTTACTGATGCAAAAACACATCATGCTCCAGATAGAGAAGTCACCCAAAAGCCATTAATTTACTGACATTTGTCTAAAAATAAATTGACCAATGAGCAGGTGTAGTAACACAGCCTGTACTCAATTTAGGGCCATTCCAGGTATCTACGAAATACATGTTGTGCATAAATATGCTTCCATTTTCTGACTTCTGAATCCTTCACACTGTGCATCAAGTGACAAACTGTGTAGCTATGCAGTGCCATTTTCCAGGCCTTCAACATACAGCTTTCTGACATCACTTACATACCCACTTACCTGGAGCTCACTAAGTCTTACTTAACGCGCTACTTTAACAGGGTTACACACTGAATGCCTCTCTTCGACAAATTCCCAAAAAAACCGTCAAAGCCGGTCAGGACATCCTGCTGTGGGGTGGGGTATGGGAGTAATTGGAGGGGTAAATTTGTCTGTGTTTTTGGCAGTTCTAACGTACTGAGCCCAGGTCTGCAGAGGGGGGTTGGGAGGTGGTAGACGAGGCGCGGGAGGAGGTGCTCTGGCGCTCGCTCTGGCTGAGGTTCCGCTTGCGCTCGCGAACCACAGCCTTGTGGTGCCTCTTCATGCGTTCCAGCTGTTCGTCAGCGCTCATCCGGCTGCCGTGCTGCGCTTCCCCTGGGTACAGACGCTCCAGGGCGCTCTTTGGTCTTTCCTAGTGGGGGGTGACCATATATACATTGACACTCACAATCGTATCACTCAGACCAACATTAGGAGGAACAGGCACAAATCAGAGCAGGCAGGGGGGATTTGTAGAAAGTGCAGAGACAAACAGACAAATGAAAAAAATGAAGTCAAGCACAGAAGGAACACACATCTTAAAAGTCATAAAATCTAAGTAGAAGGTCACTTGTCACGAAATCGTAAAATAGACACTCATTGATTTATTATTTATTGGGCAGGTTCTAGTTAAGAAAATCTCAGGCACAGCCACAAAAAAACAAGAATTTATCTTTTTCAATGTCAAATTTTGACTGATTCCTCCTATGAACTTTTATCGTTGTTGATCATGGATGCCAGACATGAGAAGTAAACACTGGAAAACAACTGAATGAATCCAGTTGCACAGCTGTTTTCTTTACTGCCACCTATTGACAAAGAAAGGCTACTTCATCTGCACAGCCAGTTGAAATTTTAGGAACGTGATAAGGAAATGTAAATAAAAGTTAACAAATAGCGTGCAGAATATCAAACTACGTTTCAGTACAACACAATACATAACACCTTGTGCACCATTGATATAAAGAATATATCAATACTTATTCATAGCTGAAAAGTTATTCATCAGTTCTGCTAAAATCCACACCCTCATTGTATTCTGAGCCCTCAGAATTTTGCACCAGGAGCACAATCTAACAAAACCTGCAAAATAAACAACTAAAGGTTATGAAGTGTATGGTAGTGGCTATCACCCGGATGTGTGTCACCATATTCGGAGTCTCCTTTGTATGAACTGTTTCTCCTGGTTTCTGCAGGTCTCACCTTGAAGCTCATCTCCGAGATCCCTCTCCGCAGAGTGACGAATGAAGCGATGTTGCTGGACTGGTTCAGCTTCGAGGTGGAACCCGCTAGCCCTGTGAGAAATTCAGGCAACACTGAAGTCCCACCGCATTGTTTGAGTTATTTACAGCTGACAAAGAAAGAGGTTTTCACCCACCTCTGCTTGGGAGGGTCTGGTACCCGTTCCCATGTCCCCCAGTGTCCACATCTGTTTGAGCAAACAGCTCAGGTTCGCTCACATATGACCTCAGTTCCACCTGGGACAGAGTTAAATACACCTGTGTTGCATTTTGGGTAAAGCTGTGACTCTTATTCAGTGTTGGCGACTTGGTTCTCTAGATGTGCCGTACAACTCCAATGATGCTGACAAACCTTGTAGTCGCCGTTGGTGAACTGGCCAAACTCCCGGTCGCGCTTCCTCTCGTCGGACTGGCGCTTAAGGCCACGGACGGACATGTGCCGCACAGCAGAGGCCTCCTTGGGGAGCGGGGGCACCACAGGAGGGTTCTCCTCGGGACTATACAGCTGGGGCAAGGGGGGTCTGGGTGGGGCGTCATCCTCTTCCTGTATCTAAAGCACAGGAACATCTCATCTATGCGCTTTGAGGCACCGGTAAACACGTCCCATGCACCATGTTGAATATGGCACCCATTTACCACCCAGGGGAGTGGAGCAGGTGCACAGGATCACTCACCCATGTTGGTAAGGGCAAGTAAGATGTGGACACCTGGGAGTCCCTGTGTGCAGGATGCAGAGGTTGATAGATGGGCAGGCTTTGGGGTTCCAGCTGCGTGGGGCTGAGAGAAGGGCTGCGCAGGGGGCTCCTGGTTTCTCCCACTGGTGCATTCGCAGGCAGGGAAGGCACTGAGGGTGCTGATATGGAAGGCACGAGTTTTCTCTCTGCGTTCACACAATCGCACAAACAGAATATATTACATCCTCCTCTCAGTACCACGGTATATGGAGCTAGCAGCATGCCCAGGTGGTTCTTCTCACCTGGGTTCTTCATAGAGTCTACAGTGACCTTGTAGTTGGCTTTGCTGGAGCTCAGGCCTGCCATCACGTCCTCCATCCTCCACAGCTCCTTCCTCATCTGCGCCTTCTCCTGCTGTCGAGACACAAAAAGTACCCACTTCCGCATCTAATAGCAGCCCGCTTGTGCAACTAATGTAGGCACTTCTGAGAGCTCCTGGGGTTTCTGGTGGTTTGGTTCCTCTTTTCCCTGCAGGCTATCCTTTCACTTACATGCGCCTCCCAACAGTTATGCCCCATGAAACGTATAAAACTCTCATTCCCACCAGATAGCGACAAACTGCCTGTGTGCACAGTAGGTGGACCTCACCTGAGAAAAGATGGCACGGCTCATCTGATCCTGCAGCAACTCTCTCAGCTGGCATAGGTCACTCTCCAGCCGGCCGTACTCGTTCCAGGCATTTTCCATCTCCTGCAGGACACAATCACAAGGGTGTGGGTTTTAGTTCAACACATACTGTGAGAAAAAACACAAAACTCATACTTTCCATCTGAAGCACTGCACAGAATTCTTTTTTTCTATTAAAAAACTGTATTTCTTTATGATGCACAACAGTTATTAATGTGGTGTACAAAATGGTTAAATAACCTGGGTTAACTTGAGTTATGAATGCAGGAAGGAAGTGAACCAACGGGCCTGGAGCAGCTCACCGTGGAAACCCGGGAGATCTCAGCCCGGATGTGCACCACATCCTCCTGTAAAAGCCTCTGCTGGTAGGTAATCTTCTCAGCGTGGGTCGGCTGGTCTCGGTACTGCTCCATCTGCTGATGGGACACATCCAGCACAGACTCCAGCTTGTCCTGGGAAGGGAACACGGAATTGTGGGGAAAGTGAATGAAGAGGATATGAATGAAGATGAATCGCATCCTACAGCCTGGTGTTGCACTGATTTACATCAAATATTTCATACCTGACTTTTATTCTGATTATTAGGTGCAATCCATCTAGCCACACATTACTAAGGAACATTGAGTGTGACCTGCTGCATTGCTCTCTGTGTACCTTATCCTCCTTCAGGGAGCGGATCCGGGATTCGAGCTCTTGGAGGATCTTGTCCTGTTCACACAGTCTGCTTAGCTTCACCTGCAGGTAAAGTTTGGGAAGCAATCAAATCCTATCCATTCAAATCAATGTGATCGTCACGGTAACACCAAATCCAATTCCATCCTAGACAGCAACCTGTCCGTGTTTGTTTTTGCGCTTTAGTTTCCTCCGCACCCAAGCACAAGCGCCTCATTCTCAGCCTGATGTGTGGACTCCTCCTGTACTCGGACAGCCCTGCTTGTGAAAACGGGTCTGCGGTTCTGTACTTACGTCAACGTCGCTTTCCGCCACTTTTACAGGCTTCGCCGATCTGTCTTTCATCGTTTCACGACCCGTGACCTAAAGGAAGTCACAACTGGTTAAAGCCTTGGGAAACACTGGCTGGGCCACCTGTAAACGGAGGCTTGGGAGTGATGCTGCTATTACCCAGGATGCACCAAGTTACCCAGCAAGTCGGCTCACAAGCACTAACAGTCGTTCAAAATTTGCACGCTCTTTATTAAAGAAAAATATACTGTGATCATCAGCAATATCTCCAAGTATCTTTACTCCCTGTAGAACTTCAAAATTTAAATCTTTAGTTTAAACACCCACCAATTTGTACACTACTATGGCGATTATTACTCCCCCATCCACATCAAGCACGGCCATAATTTTTTACCTCAACATACTTTTCTAAATATTATATCTACACTGCTTATATTCTAGTGATTTCTGTTATAACTATGCCACCAGAGCCTCAAGAAATTTCCCACAGTGCCACTGAAGTTCTCATTCTTTAAGTTACTTAGGGAACACCTTTTTTTGAGTTTACTCATAATAATTTACCTGTTTTCAGAGTTGGGTAATTTTTACTGCATCAGTTCATGCTGAGTACCTTCATTGAGGATGCTACAGCAGGTTTTGGGATTCAAAAGCGAGAGCTCTAACTACTACGCCACCTGCTGCCCCATAAACAGCTCTGCACAAAACCAGTTTTACAATTAAAGTACGCAGAGGTGAATTAGGGAGACTTCCCTTCTGCTAAAGACACCTCCTTTCTTACAGGGAAAACCTGCAGTTAAGTCAGCCAACCAGGGACCTGAAGTTCAAACTGGGGTGACAAAATTGAAGGTCTCACCTTCAGGTCCAGATATTCCAGGTTAGACTTCAGCTGCATGTAGGTGTCATCAGCCTTCAAGGCAAGAGGGGCAAATCATGTGACCAGAAGATGGCGAGATCACGTTTAGACTTACCTGGCGCAGGTGTGGCCATCACAGTCAGTCACAGTCCAGTGAACCCACAATGCACTACGGTAACTTTTTATATTACATGTTATAGAGAACTTTAATAAAATTAATTTTTGCTACTGGAAGAAAAAATCTACTGCCAGCTCCCACATGCATCATGTCAGCCCTGCCTGCTGATTTCAACAAAAAACTGAAACTGCAGCTCATGAATATTAAACTTAGTGTTTTAACCCAACTTCAGCAAAGATGCAAACGGAAGCATCCCTCTCATGCTGGCAGCAGCAGTTTGAACGGTCTGGCAAACAGAAACAAAATGGTGGAAGAAGCAGGAGTTCAACGCTGCAGGTCCACACCAAGGCACACCGATGATGAGATGACCTCACGTGACCGCATGCTTTCGCCAAAACCTCACGAGTGAAATGGTAAATGTGGTCAAGTTCAACCCCAGTGTAACGGTTCAGCAAGTGGCCCTGGGTAAGGTCAGAGAGGTGGGATTACCAGGGTTCTAGGGCCACCGCACCGCTGCAGTAGGGCTAGCGGCTGCCAGTGTGCACCGGCCACCTCAGCCTGGTGTTTCCTGAGCTGGACCAGATGCAGGGTCAGCTCCTCTGGCTGAATGGCCGCGAAGAGGCGCAAACAGCGCAGCTTTGCATTTACACTATGCCGTACCACTCCTGCACCTCAGGTGACAGGCAAATGGGAGCCGGACTAATAGGACATCAGATTCTCCTTCTCCCCTCTCAGAAGCCATTTTCCTACGCAACCAAACTGATCTCCACAGAGAAATTTGAGCACCGACAGATGATCATCTCCTGCTCATCTGGAATTTTATTACATTTATGAAATGCTGAGGAAGCATTAATAGGACTTATGCACTTGCACTGGCATTTTAAAGAAATTAAATTAATTAATACTTTATTAATTATTAACGGAAAACATAAAATCTTTCAAATCGGCTGACGTGTTTCCCTTACCGTTTTCCCATGTAAGCTGGGTGCGCTGACCGTGTGTGTCATGTAGCCCATGGGTGGTATTGACCGTCTGTCTGTGGGAGCTGTCTGTGGTAAAATATTGGTTTCAATGTAAATATCAAAACAGTCTGTATTTGCCAAATCTAGATGACAATAATTATTATTAATAATAAATAATAATAATAATACCCCCAAGTGGGTATTATTTTAATATGAGCAAAGTTTTCATTATTTTGTCATGTTCGTTAGAGTCTTTTCTAAACTGCTTCAAAGCTTTTTGGATCTGAACCCATCTTCCATACAGGTGGTACAGTGAAGGGCTGTCAGCCAGAGATGTTGTGAGGTCTTTATTGATAAACGCGCTGCCTTAAATTCACACATTTGCTGGGAGCAAAAAAAGCACAAAGAAGTCATTCCTAGACTTTTGCTTGTTCCTGTTTTAAAAGACTAAATAGAAATTGGGGAGGTGACTCTGTGATGGGGGGCTGCGGCACGTGTATGTGTTCGGGGCCGGGATGATCTCCACCGCATCCACAGAATCACATGGAGCGCAACACAAAAACTATGCAGTTGACAGCAAGAGTGCAGATGAGCTGCTTCAAGAGGATAAATAAGCCATCAAAAACCCTCTGTCTGACTGCAGGTATTAAATCCATTTATTATTACAGCTGTGAAATAAATTAATAACAAAACAGGATTTATTCTTTTTGTATCTCCTGTTAGTTTATTCTCCTCAGGTCTAGAGGATACCTTTCTTATGGGAACTTACAGAAACTTTGAATCTTTCTGCTCGTATGAAGCAGGCAGCAAAGAAGCCGCTGACTTTACACCTGAGGACTGTTGGTTCAAACCCCCGGCTGTAGTACCCTTGAGCAGTGCATTTCAATGTAAACTTTCTGTAAAACACCCAGATGTATAAATGGGCCTAAAACTGTAGGCTGGTTTGGACAAAAGTGCAGGTTATGCAGAAATGAACTACTAAATGTATTTATTTTTCAGGCTGCAATACTGACTGTACCGCTGCTTACCTTCAAGTGCTGGGGGTGAACATGCCGGGGGGAAATGGAAGCTGGGACCCCAACCGCCAGCACCTCGTCTGCCGGCCGCACAGTCACACGGTTTGCAGGCATGTGAGGTCTGTGGGGAGACAGGGACTTGCTGGGGGGCCCCGGCGGGGGAATGTCGGACGGCGAGGGTGGCACCGACATGGAGCGCGGCACCTCCAGCGTGACCCGGAAGGCAGAGGCGTCAGCATACAGCGGCCCAGTGGGACTGCCGTGCCGGAACTGCTGTCGCTGCTGCCACTCATACAGCTGCCACACAGTGCCCTCCTTGGTGGCGACGCGCTCACCTGCCGACATGCGCAGGTGGCTCACGCGGTCCGCCGCGTACTTATAGTCACTAGGCAGGTTGCGGACCACTGGTGACGGACTCCCAGCAGGGGCATGCTGGGACGTCTTTGGTAAGGACTGGTAAGCCTTAGGCTGTGTGGGTGGGGTCCGTCGGGGGAGTGTGTGTTCAGAGGGAGAAAGGCTGAAATGGGAGAACCGCTTTCAACACACTGCCTTACTGCACAGTGGACCATCATCACACTACTCATACATCATCGTTGATAAAATACTTTATGGCTGGAAGAGCCGATCACGTAGTAGCTGGGGTCATCGGCTCCTACTCAAAGATCCCAGCTTTGAATCTCCAGACCTACTCTGGTTCCCTTGGCCAAGGTATGTACCCTGAATTGATACAGTAAAATCACTCTGCAGTATAAGTATGGTGTCATATAAACCTGAAACTTATATATTTGAGATATGCATGTGATTAAATTTTTTCGGAACTTGCCAAGTCGAATTCTTCTTTTTTTATTTATTTGCTTTTTGCGGTTATTTACCGTTTGCAGGTGTTGATGTTTGCTTTGTCATGCGGAACAATAAATATAAATGAACATAAATAATATAAACTGTTTTATATATATATATATATAATATGATAATATAATATAAACTATTGTTATAGCTTGCTTTGGGAAAAACTGTGCCAGCTAAATAAGATATAATAAAAAAAATTTGTAATAATTTGTTCCCATTAGTTCCATCGGTTTTTGTTCTTTAACTCAACACAATTCTCACCAGCAGGGTATGCTCTTTGCTCTTCTTGTACACGAATAATGTACAGAGGTACTGTGGTGCAGAGGTAAGGTAAATATCAGTACTTGCTGCCGAGCAGGATGTTTGAACAAAAAGGTGGAGATTTATCTGACCTTAAAACTCTGTATATGACACTAAACCTGACAACAATATTCAACAGATAAACTACTGGATAAAACACCTGTGTGACTTGTCTGTAAATATTTTTTAACACTCTGTGTGTGTGTGTGTGTGTGTGTGTGTGTGTGTTGTACTGCACTGCACCTCCTTACTGACCTCCGGGGGTCCCCCTTCTGCACCTTCACCCAGTGTTCCACCTGGGCCAGAGTGCTCTTCCTCTGCACCTGCTTCTCTGTATCCAAGCACAGGGTCACACCTTTCTTGTACGCTGTTCCACCGTTCGGTTCAGCACGCTGGACCCCTGGGGACAGGCGGCTCACTTGTGTGGGCGGTACTGCTCTGGGGGCCATTGAGTCCAGGGAAAGACCCCCTGGGTCTACAGAGAAGGTGGAAGACCTGGTCTGGCCGCCAACCTCCTTGATGACGCGGTAGCGTTCACCAAGCTGCCTCTCTTTGTGAGGATCTTCTGCCTTTGTGCTGAAGGAGGTCCCGTCAGGTTGCTCTGTGCTCTGTAGCTGATGTAGACCCTCTGGCTGCGAGGTGCTCCGGCCGCAACTGTTGACGTGATTGGTTTGTGGACCTGCCTGTCGCTCCAAAGTCCTGGCCTTCTTCTCTGACCTTTCGCACTCTCTGGAAAAGAACAGGAAAGAACAGGAAAGCAACTGTCAGAGTCAACTTAACTGGCATACAACAAAAAAATTCAAACTTTAAATTTAAAAGGGTCATGGGGGTCTGGTGCTCATCCAGGCTGTGAAACTACACCCTGAACGGGATGGCAGTTGTCCTTCCCAACATCTTCACATAAATTTATGCACCAATGCACCAAGTACTATTTGCACTATTTTGCTGACACCCTCCATAAATGACTCTCAGCCATTTTATTATGTCTAGAAGATTAGAAGCAGTGCGGCAAAAGGAAGCAGCAGCTGCCCTTCTGGGTGACAGTCAGTCTAATATCTGTACTGCTGAGCCGTCTTTCACTCTTCCTCCTGAAAATTTTAAGAATAGATGAGCCTTTTGGCTATAAAATTCATTAAATTCATAAATGCGATTACACATCAGCTATACAATTACGTAAAGCAGAGATGCGGTTATGAATGTGCTTATGCATAATTTTCCTCTGTCTGAAAGTCTACAACTGACAGGTGATGTGTAAGTAAAGACAGTGTTGGTAAAAGTACTGTAATTTGGAGCAATATGACATCCAGACCCCAGATCGTCTGCCTGCATGACACAGGAGGGAGCCCCTTTAGGAATTCCACAGCAAAAACCAACATTCCCAGCAGCTATTCCCCTGGCTGGAGGTAAGAAATTACCGGAACAACAGTAAATCCCACTTGCGAGGCAGTGGGATGACCCACGTGCCTTATCACTCTCAGCCCAGACACCTTCCATTGATCTTCTCATTTCCTGACGCTTTACACAACCAATGGACCCCAGAAACGGAGCCTCAACACAGCAATCGATCCAGCGGACAAAGTGACAGTGCAGGAGGATTTGCTCTTCTTGAGTACATGGCTTCCAAAAAGGAAAAAATAAATAAAATGCAGTATATGCAACTCCACAAGAGCCCATAAAAACAACAAAAGACCACAAAAGCGCTGCACTTGTGGTGTAGGATAGGTCTTCTTGTCACCACCTTATAATGATTTACCCATTTACACAAGGTAAATTTTACTGAAGTAATTCAGCGTAAGGAGGTGAGGTTCAAAACACCCTCCTTTCAGCACAAGGTGGAAACTCTGACCACCGTGCATACTGCAGCATCAGGATGACCTCCCCCATCCAAAGAGCTGAGCGGACCTGTGTCACCATCTCTAATGATGGAAACCTTGGCTCCACTCTCTTGGATGGGCAAACACAGCAGCTCTGTTCATCTCTGCTGGAACAACGTTCTCCACACCACCAGGATTGGAGTGAGACCACAGCCCAGGATGCTGGAGATGCAGTGACCACAGAGATGAGACCACTGCCACTCAACTGCTAACCAGCATCCTTGTGTGGCAGTGCCGGTTCTGTACATCAAGCCTCTCTGCGGACATCTTCGGCATTCATCATAATAAAATTTATGAAGAAATCTACCAGCAGATTCATCAGCTTATGGACTCAAGTGCAAGAAGTACAAAACAGATTAAGAATGAGGAACTTTAAAACCCATTGATCTTATGCCAGTTTAACATAAAAGAACCCAAAAACCCAAGCATTGCAGCCATATTTATGTTACCATTCATATTCATTTGTTTAGCTGATTTTTTTCTCCATCACATTCATCTCAGCGTATATAAAGGTGCAGACAAAGAGTTTTAGATACAGACAAGACTGTCAAAGCAGTTTTTGTTTGTTCAATGCCTGCATTTTTGCCAGAATACACTACGGGTCCACGGGTGGACACAAGTTTCAATCCCACCTCTAGCGGTACTTTTCCACTTTATTGCCTCAGGAAAAGTTACCCAACAAACAGGTAAGTCAAAATAGCTTAAAGCTGTGAGCTGGTTTGGAGAAAAGTCTCGTGTAAATAAATGTTTATTACCTACTTAGTTACTGCCCATGGAAAAGGTATCAAATGGGAATTACCGCATCGGGCTGAATATAAGACAATCTTGATTATAAGATGAATCCCTCATTTTCAACACTCATTTTTGGAAAAAGTTTTTGGAATGTCTTATCTTTAGAAAGAAAAATCATATTTATTCATATTTACTGCGTTGTTAAGATGACCTTTTTGGGCTCTTCATCTTTGAACACAACACTCTAACTTTATATTTCTTGGCTGCTTGAGAGCCATTCGACACCCTTGCCTTAGTGATGACATTTACCTTAAAATTGGCATCCTAGCTCCTCCTCAGTCCTTGGTTAATATGGCCTAACTTTGAGTTACTTTTTTCGAAACCGTCTTAAGGTTGTGCCATCTTTCACATTTGCCAGTTCCAGTTCATCGTTTTTGTGGATAATTGATCCTAGTGGATAAGTGACGCCAGCTACTGCTATAACACGGTATATGACCTTAATATGTCTAGCCCTCAAATATAAGACGACCCCATCTTTTTAACATGTAATTCGTAGAAAAGGAACCACTAATTAGGAAAAAAAGATGCATCCCAAGGTCCACTGTCAACATGGATGGAATTCAGCAGTTCTGAGGGGCAGAGAGAGCTCCTTGGCCATCTATCAATTCGACATGTTTCATTTACATTCAAATGTATAATACCTGTAGAAAAAAAAAAAGAAACAACTGACCAACATCCGGATCTCCTACAGCACTAGCCTGTTAAGTAGCTTCACTACAGCAGAACATCAGTCGGCATTTCTAACCAAAAAAGGGTGAGGGGAGGATTGAGAGGGTTTTGACAGGGACTCGAGATCAAACCTTGCATGAACCACAGAAAACCAAAACTGAGCAAGATTTCTTACAGTGGGTATTCAGAAAAGACCAACAGTAATATTTTCAGGCCAAAGTTATGATGGATGAGCTTGTTTCACAAGCAGGAACTGAGAGGATCATCCCACAATGAGGTCAAAACAAAAAAGCGAAGCTGTCCAGGCCCGGGGGGGGGGGGGGGGTGCTGTGGGGGTCAGCGGAAACAGACCTCCTCTCTCCAGGTGGGTCCACCAGAGCGGCCTTGTTCATGGCACGGATCCAGCCGTTCATATCCTCCTGGGTGTCAGCGCTGAAGAAGTATGTGCGCATGCCACCGTGCTCGGCTTGAATACCACCCTTGTGGATGTGAGCTCGCATCCCAGCGTGGCACGCCTGTGGGGGGAGACAGAGAGGTCAATGTCAAGGGGTGCAGTACATCAGCCACAGAGGAAGAACCCACGTAACAACCAGGCCTCACATGGACACACATGGGGATGAGCATCAGCAAGAACTGCAATACAACACATCCTCGGTAGCAATAATGCCATTTGTTTTTGTGGCCATTTTATACCAACTCACTATTAAACCAGTTACAGATAAAACCAAGTTGCAGCAACCAAATTCAAACACAGATGCAGGAAACCCTTTACACTTGTGCTGTATTCACAGCGTTCAGCAGGACAGCTCATATAACACCATCTGGAAGACCCAAAGAGGTCTCCAAACTTTCCAGAATTCATAACAAACGTGATGCAGGTCAAGTCTGGAGACTCCCATTTTAAAACAACACACGAAACTGAAAGGCATAAAATGTTGCTTTGTTCCCTTTCTGTTCAGTTATTCTCTCCAGTCAGGAAATCCTGCCGAAACACAAAGTCTTACTCCACACCCTCTTACCTCGTACGTTTGGCTAGACGTGCCTGATCCTCTGCTGCTGACCTATCTGTGTGCCCCGGCACCGCGTGGCTGCTGTGCCATACCCCTGCGGGGTTCAGCGATGCTCTCTGCCACCCGGCAGCCCAGCTCCACACCAGCTCAGCAGTTTCCATTGTACTCCCTGCTCTCTCCCCCCTTGTCACCCTCCCTTCCCCGTGTCCTCTGTCCCGCACCGGCACGTTGTCACGTCCAAACGCGACTGGGACTGAAACAGCAGCTTCAGCAATCAAACTGCAGCAAGAACATCAAGACTTAAATTGTATTAATAAAAGTGCTGGATCCTGTGATTTTGTTGTTTTTTTTGGGAGTAGAGGAGAAGATTTTTTGGGAGTAGAGGCTCTGTTCAGGAATCTTCCAAATCATAAGAGCCGAGATGGCATTTAAACTGTCCTTATAGTCCTAAACATAGGCAAATCTTGTATTCTGTGTTGCTAGGAAACGGAATACTTCTATATAACAAGCCTATATGCATTCTATATTGTTAAGTATTTGGCTAGGTGCAAACATTTTAGTTTAAAAAAAAAAAAAAACACAAAAAACAAAAAAACAAAGGTTCTTACTGCTTTGTTACACAACTGTTCTCTTTGGGGCTGCTTTACTGCCACCTATAGGCTCGGAGGATAAACATGAGCGACCAGAACAGAAATTATCATTTATAATTATTACCTATAAATATATATACATCTATTATATCTAAATTATATAAATATAAATTATAATATTATATACATAATATACATTTTATTGTTGAAATAATAATTATTGAAATGAGAAGAAAAACAGTAAATTACAGAAAATGCTACAAAATATAAACCATAAATAGGGGTCCCTATTTGTAAAATATTAATAACCACCTAACTGATCCTGACATGCACTAACAAAAAATATAGTTACTTCTAGTATAAAAATAAAACTATATTGATTACACAGAGCACCAGTGATAATAACTAATATTCTTTAGGCACCAGCTAGACAATAAGCACTACAATGGACTGGAGTCTCTCGCTGGGTGCGTAGACCCAGCGGATATTTAGAAAAACTCCATTTAGTCTCACAACACAAAGCCTGTGAACAGAACCAGTTTTGTGGGAAAACAATTACCTGGCTATCTGGGCTGCTGGTCGAACCTCAGTCAAAGTACACATAAAGATATAAAGCAACCATTTCCACCTGAATCACTGCATGACTGCAAACGTAACAAAACACTGCCTAATCTGGATGCTTTAACTTAGTAACAGCTGCACTTCTAATACCCCTGCCAACTACAGTATTCCAGCATCCACTTTAAGGCTCATGCGGTCGGCCAAGTGTCACCCTGCACTTTCATCTGATCTCCTCCCTCCTCAGTGTGATTCCATGGCATCCCTTTAGAGACCAAAGGCCTGCGATGCTGAAGGAAGTCTTGCAGGAAGGAGGCTGTGAACAACTGGACATCCCTCTAAAACAACAAATCAGCCACAGCACTCAGAGGAACAACAGGAAAACCCCTTTAGGCACTGCTGGGCTACTGCACAGCCAGTGACCTCAAGGTCTTTGTCAGTGTGGTAAACTTTATACTGTTACAAAGTAAACAAAGAAACAATCCACACTGCTCTTTCATGTGGTATGTGAGTAGAAAATATTGAGAGGAACCATTTATTAGTTATTCTTAGATCATATGAAATAAAAGACATTTAGTGTGCCACAAAAGGACCTGGGTTCAATCCCCTCCACAGCTGTAAAATTCTTGCTAAAACAATGTATTTACTAGAACTTACCCTTCTGGCAAAATCGCTTATTTTGCGGTCTTGTATACATTCATCTTTTATATCAGCCTAATACTTTCAGTCAGTGGTTCCTTAACCTATGGTCGCAACCAAATGAGTATTGTAAGGGTGTTATTCCTTAGGGTTGGGAGACAGGCAAAATATTAGGAACTTAACAGAATATTTGTAAACTGGGACCGCAAGGGACATATTCAGATATCTGTTTGAAACTCAACCACTGCACCACAATCAGTACAAACTCAGTAATACAGGCATCGCTCAACTTATTCACAAGCTAAATTCCATAAAAACTTCAGCTAAAGTGACAAATTCTATTTATTTATTTGATTTTCATCAATTGTTCATAAAAATAAAAAGTCTCCACAAATTCCTATTTAAAGTCAACTGACAAATTTCAGCATCAACATTTTAACAGTGAACAACCCTCCTTGTTATTTGACCACAGACACTCAGCAGCACCAGACACAGTGTTTAAGCACAGTGGATGTCAGTTCAAATAAATCTGGTCTCACCCTCCTACTGAGGTTTTGCTTTACTGTGAGCGAAACCCTCAGTTCATAACAGATAATTGAAAATACACAAGCAAACAAAATGCTTGCATCTTCAAAACTTCAATGTACATGAAAAGAGGACGGCAAACTGCTCAGTATTTAAACTTAAGTTGCCTTGGCAACCAATAAATAAAAACATGTCTGTGCATACACTACTGCCTCATAATGCTTCAAATACACATTATGTTTCATGTTCAAATCCAGCTCTGTACATGCAGACTCTCCCGAAGTTTACAATTCAAGTATCACTAAAGGCAGTGGTAAAGCCCTCCTTTACCATGAAAGTCACATAAGTGATCACAAGGAGTCAAATTTAACTCCCCGAAACAAAGAAATATTAATTTTGCTAAAAGAAAATTCATGTTTCCGCATGTGTCTGAAAAGCCTGTCTAAATCAGTGAGCTCCCTCCAACATGCACTGTAGAGTTGCTGTGACCCGCAGGATTGAAGGGCATCTCTAGATCATTCTGAGCAGGAGGGAAACGGAGAGCTGAGCCCACAGAGATGATCCCTGGCCCCCAGCATGGCCTGTTACACATGCTGACCTTCTGTGTTGGGCGAATGGACATCCTGTAAGTAAACTGGCAGAAAGCAGCTTAAAAAGCAATCAGGACAACATGTTGCAACTCACAGGTCCACAAACTGAAGCTCCATTTAACCACATGACAGGAGGCCCTTCCAGATGCCACTCCTCTCACCAACCTTAACTGTCCTGATCTCAGGGCTCTTACATCCACCAAAAGCTGGGTCCATCCCTGAATCACGCAGGAACGGGTGACTCCTGGTCACAACACAGACCAACAACACAGCGGCAATAAGACAAAAAGCAGGTGGAGACTTCTGCCAAAGACTGTAATTTCATATGCCCCCCCATCTCAGTGAACATCACTCTCAATAAAACAGTTACTCAGTTAGGTGGTTGCAAGAGGTAATCGGTACCCCTCTTGTTCCAGCTAAATAATTTACGCTGGAGTAGAAGGCTTTGGATCTTTTCACGCTGGCATGACTGCGACCACAGGCTGAGGAAGAGGAGGCCTTAGAGAAAGGACCTCATGCATCATTAATCGGCCCCACTGCAACAGTGGTACAGGAATTCAATGAAAAGAAATCTTAGCGCAATGTTGGACCCACGCAGTATTACTCACTCAGACAGTAGCTGTACAGAAGAAATAAAGGCACAGCAACTTAAAGGCTCCCAAATACATCAAATAACCATAATGCATCAGTCACTGTAAAAGATGGTTATGCTACAACCTGTGATAAAAAAAAATAAACACCTGAGAACACTGGGCACATCACAATGGAACAGGGAAGTTTCCCTCCATCAACACCAGTACGGTTCTACTCCATATATAGTAGGTATCATGTTTTGCACCTTATTTTTTTGGACTTTTTTCTTACTGGTAAGAACTTCGAGCTACAATAAAACATGTGGTGTAACTTTATGCAGCGACTGGGGAGGGCTCCCAACACGTAAACCATGTACAATTGTGTCACCATATGAACATTATTAGATTCTATTTACTGGGAACTGCAAGTGACCGAGTGGCTCCTGGATAGGACAGAAGGCCACGAAACTAGAAGCAATACGTAGGGGTCCTCCGTCATAGTGGGGTTGATGTGAGTTTATAAACTCATGCAGAGACAAGTAACAGAACAGCTTTACATCACCACTGAGAACACACGTCTTCCAACAAATGATCAGGGAATTGATCATTTTTAAACCAGAAAATGTGTAACCTCTACAACCAGAAGACAAGTGAAGAAAATGTCATAAAAAAATAAGCAAATTAACCTGGGAAATGCTTGCATCCTTAAAAATTTGTAGCTCAAACATTTGCTATATGAGAAGCCACATTAAATTACTTAAAAATATTTCCAGTTAAAAATTGTCATCCTCCTCTTTAGGTTTTAACCCTTTCATTCATGAAGTTGTGGGGATGATGACAAAAATGTTTATATGTTGTAACAGTGCCAAGGAGATGGTGTTAATAGTTCATTCATTTGCTGAGCTTAAACCTTTTCCTTTCACAATAAGGACATGACTCCAAAATTGTTAAAACCAGTTCAACCAATTTTCAGTTTGGACAAATTTTGATGCCAAACGTCGGCAACCTGTCTAAATGCAAACATTTTTTCTTTTTAACTGTGAATCAAATCCAGGCTTTGCATGCATACAGAAGGTTCATATATTTTACAATAACCAGTGACACGTAGTACAATATTTAATCTTACAATTCACATCTGGCTATACGGTGGTAGAGGCCCGAGAGAGGAGAAGCGGGGGACACGGCAGATGGACTGTTAAATGCTCCAATGGAAACTGATAGACCCAGCAAAGAGCAGTGCAGACAAGGTGCTCAATCACTAAAGTGCACAGAAAAGGTCATTCAAACAGTACGAACTTTAAAATGGCTGCACTGGTTCTGCAGCCACAGTTGGGGGTCACTGAGCTTCTTGATCAAGCGAAAACAAGGATGCACACCATCACACACGGGGCTCAGATTTGAGGATGCAGATGCACTTACATCATTTTCTTTGCACAGCCCACAGACCTCCCTCATTCTGGGGGCTGTGGGTTCTGTGCCCAAGGGACCGTGAGGGACCTCACCTTGAAGGCGTACTTGCGGCTGATGTGGTCAGAGTGCTCCACCGGGGCGACGATGTAACTGAGCAAGGGGATGCTGCCCAGGACGGCCTCCTCTCGACTGTCTGTGGGTACAGCAGACAAGACCTCACTGCGCCTTCTGCACAGTCACCTTCCAGTGCCACAGCCACACATTTCTGTCTGCCGCAGCAACTTCTGGAATTATGTGCGGTGATGATAACTCTGGTTCTTGTGGGAGACACTCCCCATATGTGCCCAATGCTTTAATCTACTCTGTGAAGTGCCAGAAGGAGGAGTGTATAAATTGCATCCCATAACAAAATTATTAGAGATACCGAGGGACAGCTTTACAAACTGCTCACAGCAGGACTCGGGTACACCAAGAGGCAGAAAAGCTAACAAATCTAGGAACTGTAATGCTAATTCTGATTTACTGAGTGATTTATGATGTAGCATAAATAATACAATAGCAATGCAGTAATAAAAATGGTGGAACCTTTACAGCACATCTGTCAATGTTTTCATATAATGTCCAAAATTGAACCGCTTTAATTGTTTTTTCCCCTCAGTTTGGCTTGAATTTTCTGGAACCACAGAAGGCACCGTGGATGGGGAGGGCTCTGTCACCTTCAAAGCTGAAAGTCCCCAGGTAAAATCCACAATCCTGCTGCAGTACCCTTGAACAAGGTACACATTCTGAACTGATCTAGGAAGAGCACTCTACTGTATAGATGGGTAAATCATGGTAAGCAGTTTAGTACACAGACCTAACTAACACTGTGATTCACCTTGGACAAAAGTGTTAAATAAATAAAAGGTTAATAATAAAAAACTTTGCAGTCTCAAAATGCTTTTAAACTACATGTTCTGAAGAATGTCTTAAAACTTCAGTGCAAAACATCTAGATGAGGTTGCATTTGCTTTCATTTGCCATCTCTTGGCCTGGACCCAACAAGCACCCTGAACACAGGATGAGCCCAGTTTCAGTCCCCTCAGTGCTTCACCGCATTGTTTGTGCAAGAGTCAGGTTTGCAGAACTGACCAGCAAAATTCCTTTGTCAAAGACAAAACATGGACTGTTTTTAGCCCTTGAGCCCTTGGCTGGTGTTTATATGATCAACACACAACCTGCTGTATCACCAGAGCATGTAATGTGATTATAAATACCATTTCAGAAACCAAAAATGAAGCCCACCGTTCCCCAGACCTACAATTCCTACCCGTTTCTATCCTCCCTCGGGGAGGGACACGACCTGTGTGCAGATGCTTTGTCCCCCTGACTGCGGTACTCAACCATAGCGGTGGTTACCCCCCTTTAAACTGACAATAATTCACATTAAAAAAAAGGCAGGCACAAATTTAATAATATTCATATTGCTTACAGACAATTACAAAGCAGTTCCATAATTCCTGGAGTAAAAAAGCACTGTCATAACCATATGCATTTCTTAACGGCTTTATTGCTTCTCGTGTCGTCTCCGAGCATCATGCTGCGTGACTCACCTTTGTAATAAAAGAGGCAATGATCAGCCAGAACAAACCACTTTCTCTTCCACAGTCTCATCCCCGAACTGTCCTGGAGCAAGAAACACAAGGGCGCCGTTAACCAATGCTCCTTAAGACTTTTAAAAATAAATGTTAAAGACCTCACTGAGCAGCCTTTTGCAGGGGAGAGATCTCGCAAAGACGGCTCACCACGGAGAATTTGAACCATTGCTCATGACCCCATTGGGTTAATTTTTGTTCAGTTACAGAAGTTAAAATATGTTATCAGTGTTAATGTCAGAGGTTCTTTAGGGCATATTGATTCGTCTATTTAACCTTGTTATATTGACTGCAGGTCTACAAGGTGGTCAATGGATCAGCACCCTGATACCTACAGCTGCTGAATGTTTCCCTACTGCTTAGCTGACACCCCTGACCGCTTGGTGGTCCCCCTCACATTCAGTCCAAACCCTATAGGTACTTGGTTTTGACACCGCTGTCTGCATCCCTCAAAACTCCTGAATCCGTCCCGGCATTCAGGAAGGCTTTCAAAACACATCTCTTCCAGATGCATTTGTCTTGTCATCTCCCAAAATTTTCATGACAGCATTTCCAACCATCTCCACATTTCCTGTGTCAATTCTATAGGCAGCTGTGCGTGCACGCACGCGTGCATGCAATGTGGCTTGAAAGAAGAAAAAAAACAACTATACACTTGAGATTGCGTGTTTTTATCCAAAACCCTTTGTGGTGAAATGCACTTTGTTGACTGCGAGCTGTATTTTACTTTGGAGAAATTAACCGGCTGCATGAACAAACGTAAATGCACAGAAGACTGGCAAATCAGCACCAATATCAATTTCCCTGCACTCAGACGTTCAAAGGCCAATCTGCCAGGCCGAGTGGTCTCACCTGTTTGTAGAGCCATCCTCTCACCAAAGCTGCAACGTTGGGGTCCCTTTTGATGGAATGGTCCCTCTTTCCGAAGCTGTGTACCTTCCTGTTGGACCTGGTGCCCTACAACACACAGACAGCCTGCTGATAGTGAGAGGGGCTTATTTATTAACCGTAGGATTGCCTGCGGTGCCTGCCAAAGATCCGGCTGGCAGGAGGCCTCAGGAGGCGCCGCCACAGCTGATCCCGAGTGCCTGGGCCCATCAATACTACCCCTACTGTAATTTACACATGACACTCTCTTAACACACTTTATCGAATACACCCACTCCCTCGAAGAGTAAAACGGTGTGCTGACGGCAACATTTCAAAACGCCCATTCTCGTCTTATTAGTGCTGATTTATTCTGTCTCTAACTGATGAATTAGAACGGGAGAAAAGTGCGAACGTGTTGAACCCCAAAGCTGCTAATAATAGCCACACTATTTAATAGCTACCAGTACACCGCGGGTTTAATGCCTCACAGAGCTCTGCTACTACTGCTGATATTTTAATTGTACCACGAACAAACCACTGCAACATTTATATACGCAAATAAAGCTTCTGAATTTATAATATCTCATAAATGTTTGTTTTGCCAGAGCAAATGCTCCAAACATCTGAATTTGTGTTATGCCATCACATGATGTAGAGGAACCACAACAATAAGTGGCTAAGCAATAAATGCATTATTTCAGGTTTAAGAATTCAACTTTTCATGTTCCATTTGTTTGTTGGACAGGAGTAAACAGACAAACAAAAAACTTTTTCACAATAATGCAAGATATTATTGCTATACTTGAAACACATAGCCCCACTATATACTATTTATCATTCTTTTCCACGACTGAATTTCCATTTATGAGACCTTGCAAAGTGGGGACAGTTTTTGCCTTTGAGCAGCTTATTACCTTCCACCACACATCAGTCAGATTTTTTTTGCTTTAGATCCTGCCAAATTTTCTGGCTTTAGAGATGTCAGCATGGTAGATGCAAGCCATTAGGGCCCAAAAACAGTACTTCCTGGGTGGCAGCTTTAAATGACCCACAGCATTACACAATAAGATCAAGGCTTCTTACGAATTCCTGGACTTTCCAGGAACGCAGGATAAGTCTCAGAGGAAGCACAAGGTTTCAATAATAGTGCCAAAGATGTACGACGAACAAAACAGATAAAAAGCAGTATTAATTTCTAAAGAGAGCTTTATTTTAGGACTTGAACAAAATGTATCAGGTAATAGTCCCATCTAAGACATTTCAGGCTAAAATGAATGAATGAATGAATTAGGATTTAACCCCAAAAGAAATGACACAACTTAACCAAACTAAATCTGTAAATTGCCTTCTAAGGAAATATCTCTAAAATTTTTTCGTTAGCCAAAATATTTGTTTCCACATTAGGCTTAAAAATGACATCTTGGCTTGGATTGATCAGTCCGGTGGCCAGCAACGCTGAAGAACTGTTATGCAGTACTATTGTGAACATGAAGGACCGTCAACCAGCAGCCTGAACCTCACCTTTTCTCCCGGAGGTGGGTTCGCTGTGGACGAGGTCATGGTTGTGGAGGACTCGCTCTCCACGCTGGGAGGCCTCTGGTTTGACTCCAGCTTGGACATGCAGGGATAAGGACTGTGAAAAGAAAAAAAAAACTACAGTGGAGACGGGAAACGGCAGACTTGCGCAAGACATAGCTGACCTTTGACCTTTCTTTGGCATCGTGCACAAAAAATAGCGAGAAGGTGGAAGCCATAACCTCAAGCTCCACAGCAACAAACACCTAACAACGGAAAGGGGCTGAATAACATTAACAATGAAACAGATCAAATGGACAAAAGTATAAACTGGAAAAATATCTACTGAATGTCTGCACTTTCAAAGAGACAAGAATACGACCTGCCATTCATAACAATCAAATACCGTAGTGGCCTGAATGTAAGATGATCCCGATTATAGGACAACCACCTCTTTTTCAACACTCATTTTTGGAACATTATATATCTTATTAGAAAAAAAAAAATCATATTTATTCATATTTACCGCATGTGTTTTTAACATGGCCTTTTTAGGTTCGCCATCTTCATTTCTTGGCTGCTTAAGAATTGCTTAACTGCTCTGCCTAATTCATCACCATTAGTTGGCAAAACTGGTATCATAACTTCTCCTCAGACCTTGGTTAATTTGGCTTAACTTTGAGCTACTTTTCTCGAGACCGCCTCAAGGTTTTGTCATCTTTCACACTCGCTAACTCCTATTGATCATTTCTGTGGATAATTGACTTCGGTGGATAGGTGACGCCACCTACTGGCGTGATACGATATAAGATCTTTATAGGTCTAGCCTTTAAGTATAAGACGGCCCCATCCTTGTCTTGGTGAAATTTCCATAAAAAAGTTTTATATTCAGGCCAATATGGCATTTAAGGTTTGCTTTACAGACATTCAGCACTTATACAGATGAGTTCAAAATGTAGTTTCTCCTGGACACAGCAATAGGGCCCTACACAAGACAACACATGTATGGTACATAAATACATTTACATTAACGATAATTTGCATATTAGTAGCAGCATGAATTTTAGGAAAATTAAAAAAACAAAAACAAAAAAGAACACATCACAAGAACACATCTCAAACAAAGGGCCTCGTCTCCCAGCAAATTCATTTTATCTTTTATTCCAGCAACTAAACCGGATTCCCAAATACCCAAAAGGCTTGAAAACATGTTCCAAACTTAGGTTGTCTGGGGCAATGAGTGATAGGCCAAACTGTGGCACTGGTTCCCAGAGAGGAGTCGTGCCAATAGGCAAAAACAAGAGGACACGGTTTTGAGTGTTGGATGGAGAAGGTTTTGTCCCCAAACCTTAAGGTTCACCATAATTAAGAAGACTGTTGAGTTCTTGTGGCCCATCGTATCTTTATTTGTACCAAAGCCAAATCGCAACACTGCTCTGTCCTCCAAACCCATTGTGTGTTGTCGAACTCATTAACAGACAGACTGGCTTGCGGAAAACAGTTTGTGAAAGAAAACTGCAGACCCATACTGTGGAGTTTTAAAGAGATCGATTTTGAGTTGATAAATATTACACTATAGTCAGGTAGACGCTTTACAAAAAAAGTGGAAGTGCATTAACCTATTATTACCCCCAAATAAATAAATGGTTAATGTACACTCACTGGCCACTTTATTAGGTACATACAGTTGTTTTTCCATACAAATTCCACCCCACACAGTAGCTCTGCACATGGTTGTGGCTCAGTATATGAAGCACACAGACAAGGTCTAGAGGTGCAGTTACTCTGTGAATGACCATTAAAACGGACAAGACTTGCAAAAATGGATCAATCATAGGTGCCAGTCACTCTGGTTCCAGCGTTTGAGAAACTACTGCTCCACACACACACAACAGTTATTTACCATATTTGACTACAGTAGCCTGCACCACCCCTGAACCCAGTAAAGAATCTTGGGGATGAGGTATAATGTGATGTTAACAGAATAAATGTGGAACAGAAACAGCAAGGCTGACAATAACTGACAAAGATCCCTGAGAAAACAAGTGCTGCTGAATCTATGCTGCTCTGGAGTTAAAAGCGGATCCTACTAAACAGCTGTACCTAATAAAGTGCCCAGAGGATTGGTGTAACTGAACTTGTAACCCTTGTCTATAAGTGGTAACAGTCTCAATAAGGTCTCATAACAAAATACCACCAGCCAGTCACACCACACATTATCCCATGATAGCAGCCCAAAAAAGAGCAGCTTTGCTGCATGGAAGCTGTTCTTCACATAGAGCTGTCCAGATGGCCATTATCCCGTTCTTATTTAAAGCAACTATGCAAACGGAACTTCCCAAGAAACCAAAAATACACACAAATGCACATTATTTTGGAGGAAAATAGAAACCCGTTAAGCACATTTTGTGAAAAACTAAATGCAATGACTTTCCAGCGGAAGGGAGTGGATCAGTGCAAACCTAAACCGAAGACCTGCTCCCTCCCCGCTCCCTTTAAACTCCACCTAACTGAGGTTGTCATGGGCTGGAGCCCTGAGGTGTTCCTGGTTTAGGATCCCAGAGTCACAAAGGGGTCAGAGGACCAGAGACAGGCAGAGAAACACCGGAAAACAATGCTGCTGGTAGCCACCCAGAGCTGCTGGTATTCCACCCTGGTTCACACCTAACATCTACCCTATTCTTGGACAATAGGCTCCCTCCTGTTTATCCCCAATAATTTATTGCCAGCATCTATACAGGAGACAGAGGAAAGCTCTTTTGAACAATTCCCACGAGAATTTCCCCAGGAAAGGAAGGGGACCACATCAGGTAGAAGAGATGTTCCAGGCTGCTGTCCAACTAGGGCACTGCCTGAGAGGAACAGCTACACCTCCCACAATGCAGTGTGGTAACTCCGGAGTCTATCACAGAAAAGTAAAAGCATCAGTGTGACAGACATGGCTTAGAGACTAAAGACTGCACCCATTATAGATGGAAAGGTAAGGTGGGGTTCAAAAGTCACCCCCTTTTCAAAAATATGTTCTCCCAGCATAAAAACATATCTTTCTAGTTGCACACAAAACAATCGCTCAGGTATTGTTTCAAATTGGCGATTAACCGGACAGTATGTGGCGTAATGGTTAGGGCTTTTACTTTGCTAACAAAGGTCCTGAGTTTGAATCCCTGCTCCAGCAGTAGTAGATTTGATCAAAAGTCTTACCCTGAACTCAAAGAGTAAAAATAAACTTATTTTTAAAAAAATTCAGTATCAAAATGTAATGTTGCATATCACTTTGGAGAAACTGAAAATAAATAATGGTTATTAATGAAGAGACATAGTTTGTTGCTGTTATAGCCAGTTCAAATATGTAAATAGTCAACACAACAGAATACAGGAGGCTAGAAGCTTTTCAGTGACACACGGGTAATTTTGTCCGCAAAAGAAAATGCTCTCAGAATACAAACTGTTTCTATTATTCCCCATGGCTTACTCATAAGTCTGAATACCATTTTCTTTCAATAAACATTCAAGTAAACAAAACAAAATAAAACGGTCTCATATCTTTTAGAGTATCTGCTTGAATGAGAGTTAGAAACCAGTTTAGTTTGTGTTGAGTTTGCCAGAATATAGTATAGCGGTAAAAAGCAACACAAGAAAAAGTATGACTGTTTTTTAATTTAAAAATCAAATAAAAACCTACTTTTCCAATAGCCTGCTCGGGTAAGAGTAAAAAGTATTTAAATTAATAATTTCTCGCTTTGCTGGAGTTCAGGCAATAACTCTCAGCCATACAGAGTGGCAGTGAAGGTCAGGGAACAGGATTTGAATATAACAGCTGTGGTGCTTTAACCTGAATTTTTCAACCTTCTTTTTGTAAAAAAAAAAAAAAATTAAGTTGGTACAAAACAGCATTTGTAAGAAAGTCTATATGTTTAAATGGATAGAACACTAGAGACTTGCATAATTCATACAAACGCGACACTGAACTTACTCAAGACGCGTAAAAAAAAAAATTTATTTGTTAAACTTTAAACACATTTTTATCAGTTGTAGCATCATCACTTAAATGAAACAACTAAGTTGTCCGTCAAAGCCAGAGAAAACTGAGCAATGAACTCTGACTGGCCAAGAATAACCAATGGCCAACGAAATCCACAGAAAAAGCCAGCTGACATGAAGGAGGCGTAAGTATTGTGTTCGACGTCCTATAGAAGTGACAACTGGATTTAAAGGGACGAAATGAATACATTAACTTATAAGTATTAATAAACATGATGACAAAAGTAAAAGTAAAAGCAAATATATGTAGTAAAAGTAAAAAGTTTACATTTCGCACATCACTCCAGAAGTTCCAAACACTTATTTAGGTAACCATGTAAACACGTACAATTCATTAGTGCCCACCTTTGGACACGTTCTGTCGGATTTTGCATAGATTCCCTTCAGGGAACTTCCCCCACAGTCCGAAAGCAAACCCAAATAAAACTCCCTTTACAGCTCATCTACAGCCACAGGCCACCAAATCACCAGAATTTATGAGCTATTGGAGGCTTATCTGATATTCAAATGACAACATTGATAGTTATAAAGTCAATGCAGCCATGAAATCTATACTTAACATTACATAAAAGCCAGTGTTTATTTCCATTGTCTCCTGCTCTGTGTGAGTGAAGAATGTCTTGCAAAGCTGTCCCACCTTGATCTTTTCATTTTCTTAAAGAAAAACATAAATTGTACACTATTCTATTACTATTGTGATGGTCTTATGTGGGATTTGAACCATCAAAGTGCTAGGTTTGTACTCTTAAGCACTGTTCCACCAGCCACCGCAAGCAAATAATTAATCTGCATTCAAGTTTCCTTGGCAAAGCCATGTGACAGAAACACCTCAAGCACCATCACCCATGAAACAGTGTACTCACGGTTCCTCCAGGAAGAAGTCAACGTTTTCGGGGGACACCTCTCCCGTCACAGGGTGCTGGAATGTTGTCGTCCTCTGGTTATGACTGAACAGGTAGCACAGGAAGGGGACAGAAAACAATACAGAATCAGCTTCTCATTACATTGTGTTTGGGCCATCACACGTATGTCAATGATCCAGCTTCCCGTCCGACACGTGGCTGCGGGCAGCGAATTCCACAGGAACTCGCTAGGTTTCGAGGCCTTCCGTGACATTCTACAGCACCCGGGCCAAGCAGGTTCGTACGATTCGACCCGGCAGAGCACGGAGTCTGGTGTGACCGGCAGCTGGCGATGGAGGTTTATCGATTCCAATTACAGGATCTCATTCACTGCTCGTGCATTTGCTGTATCTTTGAGACAGCAGGACAAACGGGCACCAAGGGGATCATATCTGATTCAGGAAGAAGTGTTAAATGCACAAAAGAATTCAGCCTTTCTGCTGTATTTCTCACCCTGATCATTGCAGTGCAGCTGAGAACATACAATTCACTGCTTTTGACCTGTTTTGCCCAACTGGACTCTTTAGGCAGAGTCCTTGGGATTTAAGACCCTTGTTCACAAGTCCATGTCAAAATAAAGTGTTTAAAATAGATAAATAATTGTAAGTTGCTCAATGTACAAACCAAACACTGCAAGTCACTTTGGAGAACAGAATTGGTGTTATTAGTATCCGCTGTAGGCAAGCAAACATCAGTGTGTACTGAAGTCCAGCTGACTGTCAACTTTGTCCATTCGCAGATACTCAGACGTCACCGAACCCGGGAGGTGCTGGTTTCGCAACCTCAAGTTGAATTCAACACCGAGGGTAGAACTGGCAAAATACCGCACTGTGTGCGTCACCGAGCGATAACAGAGCCATCAAACTATACAGCAGGAACCCTAGTGCAGCAATACTCAACATAACTGTTATTATCACAATAGAAATAGTTTTTGTCTTACAGGCAGACTGTGCTGTATCTTTATTTTTAGCCATCACCATTATTTCCACTGGCAGTGTGATATTGTTGGAGCTCACATAACCTGAAAGGGCTCCGGCGCACCGCTGTAATTTATTCGGGCCTCTCCTGGTGGGCATCAGCTAATGTCTGGGAGTAGAAGCCACCTGTGCCTTCGGTTCATACACACAGTCCAGTTTTTTTTTCCCATGCCAAGCTTTCCAAATGGAAATCAGATCAGAAAACAGGCTTTTATCAGCAAACAGTGGCACAGGTTTTCACTGGGAAAAAGGAATTTTTTCCACCATGACGCAACAGGAAACAGGTAGTTTCTTATCAAACTCTAACATAGGGGTCTATCTAATGTACCTCATTTCCATTGCTGGTTGAAGTGACAGAAATACAATAACATTTATTTAGCTGGTGCCAAAGATACTTAAAATTATTTACCCATTTATACAGCCGGGTAATTTTTACAGTGCCATTTCAGGGTAGGTTTCTAGATCAAAGGTACTGCACCAGGAGGGGAAGTTCAAGCCTGAGTCCAGTGAATGGAAGACAGGAGTTCTGACCATAATGCCATCTGTTGCCCTGAGTTTGGCACCTTTATTTTAGTGACAGTTTGGGACATATTCTCAGGTTTTGGAAACCTTTCATAATAGTTCTCATGACATTTCCGAAACCTGGCTTTTACACCATGAGGACTGAACAGTAACACAGAAAAGCAAAACAGTAGATGTCATTATTGAATATATAAACCACACTGCTTTTAAGCAAGCCACAACATAAGGGTATAAATACAATCTATTCGCTGCTTTATTTACCTGGAAAGCAGAACCTGTACTGTTAGCCATAACAACACTTACTGGTTGAGAGGAACACGGCTCAGATGCGAAAGAGGAATGTTTATACAGTCAATGGAGATAACATCCATACTGCCACCTGTTTGATCCCAAACACATTAATCTACAGAGTCAAGGGCATGGGCAAAAACGCGGGAACTCGATGTTGGAATTCCACTGCCACATGTTTTTCTGCACTTTTCCTGACGTAGGAATGGACAGAAAAACATCATGCAGAGACAGATACCGTAAGTACAGATCTACTCTTTGCATTTGATGTTCCAGCTGGTGAGCACATACAACTGATGTCACTCACCTCAACCCATCACACTAACCTTTTCACATCTGTAGATCTTGGGGACACAAGCATGTCATTCAGTACACCAGTGGACACCTTTCTTGACTACACTTGTACTGACTTACAAGTATGGCACAAGCAGCCAGTCTCATATTCAAATGATTTTTTTTTAACGCCAAAAATACATTAAACCAAAATTTTAATTGAAAACAATTTTCCAGCTGATCTGTATATATAAACTCCCCATCTGTAAGGCATTGGTATTTTGAAACTCATTATGTGTCTTGCATGGATTGTCCCTGCTGGGTACCTGTAGTGTCTGGTCTGCAAAAAAGTCCAGTTATGCCAGCACCTGCATTCATAATGTGCAACATATTACCGTACATTACAAAAACCCATCATAACATCCGAACCATGAGTGGAGAAATGTTGAATAGCTCGCCAAGCAAAAGGGGATGGGGGTCTGCTATGCCTTTGTGTTGAAATGCAATAGTTAAATTTGTGTTGCTGTAGGAGAACAGGATAACAGAAAGAGTGATAGTGAAATTTGTTAGGCACATAGCCATTCTAAAATGTTTCAGTCCTATTTGGGGAAAAAACAGGTTGAGTTTCGGGAGGTCGGTGTTAAAATTTTATAAATTTACTCTCCCCCAGGCTCCCTGTTTATATTTCCCCAAATTAAGTCTGGTTTTCAGAACAGAATAGGAATGTAAACCAGGGGATAGGAATAATAATAATGGTACATTTTCACAGATTCATACTTGCATTATTATTTAAGCATATATATATATATATATATATATATATATATATATATATATATATAGAGAGAGAGAGAGAGAGAGAGAGAGAGAGTATATAACACAAGCAATATACATAACCCCACACTAAGAGATGACAAAAATAAGACTGTAAACACAAGGCTGCTTTGTTAAAAATGCAGTTGAACACTAATCCACTTTATATAAAAGTTTTAATCACATGGCTTTGCAACACAAAGGCCAAAGTCGACAGAGAGGAGCTCATTTCACATTTGGTTGTTTACTCCCCAAAACTGGTAAGTCATGCATGGGAGTGTTATGGCTGCTGGTATCTGAAATACCGCTTCCTGTGAGGGATGCGTGGGTGTATTTGGGCTTTGTGGCGTCCATTGCTGCAGACCTCCAAACTAAAATACATGGTCTTCAGCAGGAGCCCCCCCTCTATCACATGATACCACGGACAAAAACGGCAGATGCTGGAAAATATTACATGGACACTCCCCCTACACAATTTACACTGTTAAGCCCTTACTTAGAATTATTTACACAACTAGGCAACATTCACTGTACTAATTTAAGTTAAGCACCTTCTCCAGAAGTACTACAGCAGGAGGTGGGATTCAAATCTTGGTCCTTTGAATCCAAGGCAGCAGCTCCAGCAACTACACCACCTGATGCCCATCATTTGTTGCTATTCTGAAACCTATATTTCCCATTCATGCCAATATCTGGTCAGCAAAGTCAAGAATGAAAAAAGGGGAAAAAATGTAGGAAACAATCTTAAGTTAACTGTTGTTAAGCAGACAGCTGTCAAAAACCAACTTTCTGGTAAGCGTCTTCTAAGAAAATGCTGCAAACTCGGTACGTATTTTTAGATGATGGAGAACAGAACACTGCGCTGCCCTGCAGTACTTGTGAACATCAATGTCGCATTAAAAAAAAAGCCCTGCCTGCCCTATCTGCATTTCCACAACACTTCCCTGAAGTTAAACAACGCTCACTTCCCTGGAGCGCCGTGTTTGTCCCCCTATCTCCTGGAATGTCTGACAGCACTGGAAAACCTCAATCTTCCCAGTGGGTGCGTCCAGCGAAAGGTTGCGTCTATATAAAGATTTCCCAGAATGCCGTATGTGGGGAGAGGGACGCGGGTGGTTCGAGAGCAGTTTGTAGATTACTTCTTTCCTAGATGGGCATGCAGTTGTTCCCATTCACGGCGCAAGATCTTGTGTTCCGTGAGATATCAGCCAAAGCTGTTTACCTTGGCAAGGCTAGCTCTAAGTCTGCAGAGCCTTCTGTTGGACCTCAACCCTCAAGGCACCTTCAGCTAACGTGCCTTGCAGATATTAAGAAAAAACCTGAGAATTACAGGTTCCGAACAGTGCGTGAAGTGGAGGAAGTGGAACAATTAAATATTACATTTTGAATTCGTGCAGGAAATAAAAAGATCATAGGAGATGCAAATTTCTGAACAATTTTTTAACAAATTTTGAATGAATGGTAGGAAAGTAGCATACGAGCTGACTTGCACCGTAACTTTGTGCACCTTGGATAAAGAAACGTAGCTGTAAGAACTCCAACAGAGAGTCTGCTCAGCCAGGGGAAGAAAAGTGTACCTGAAGTTGAAGAGAAATCACAGCACTCCAAAGAGCAAAACACACAAGTGCTACTACTCCGTACCAACTCACTTTAAACAATGGTTGCAAATATATGCACCTTCCTTAACAGAGACACTCTGAGATTCGACCCCAGGCTACCCACACAATATTATCACAGCTGCTAAGAGGCTCTTTGAACACAGTGGAAAAAGAAACTGTGCTTTTTTGCATTGTTTTTTTCTGAAGAGCACAATTGCTCAGCTCAGCAAGAGTCCAAGGTACACCCACAGGACCATTCCAGACTTCCCAGAAAAATGCTGGGTTTTGCTAATGTTTGACCGGACACGAACGCTGCAGAGCCCCGCCGGTGTTTTCTCCACACAGAACACCTCTGCAGCTTGGTACCCATCGTGTCGTCTTGCCTTTTTGCCAGCAGGCAACGAATAGCAGCTCGGCGACCAGTTTACCTGTTCCTTCATGGAAAATTGTCCCTTAAACATTTCTTCCATCCCATTGGTCTTGAACTTGAGGCATTGCATCACTGTCAACAAGGTGGCCAAGTCCAGTGAGAGGAAACAGGCAGGGTGAGCAGCACAGCTTCACCCCAAACTTAGCAGGATGATATAGACTTTCTCACAGGTCTGCTGCCCACTACTTCTGCTTGATGATCACAACTCTTCAACAGACAACAGTTCTGCCCTGAGCCCACAGGGCCCAAAAGCCAACTACCCAGGAAAAGCAAAAACCTATCACCTTGTCCAATCCTGCAGAGCCTCAAAAATGATTTCACAGTGACCAACAGCTTCTCCACCTAAAGGCAAGTCCACAACTAAAACCCAGCACCATCCAACGTCTTTCACGGTAGCCCGGAACACAGGGGTTAACCGTGTTGTTATCTAAGGGCCACCCGATCCTTCCTCAGCACGGCAGCTCGCTGGAGTGGGAAGTTCTGATTCTGCTCCAGCTGTGGGATCTGGAGGAAGGCAGGCCCCCCGTCTCCTGATTGGCCACAGGTTCCCGGCCTGGTGCGGGTCCGAGCAAGCGGGAGCCCCGCCTCCACGCAAAGCCATTTCCATTCTAACACCACGCATTGTGACACTGAACAGAGGAATGCATTTCCCCCTTTGTGCACTGCCTCCCCACTCAGAGCCAAGTGGCCTTTGTTGACCGTTTTGCAGTAATTCTGTCACAGACGCCCGTATTACGTGCTCGACGACCTCGGCCACTGGCGTTCGGCAGCTTCACTATAACAACAACGCACAAACTCATCGGGGGAGGAAAAAAGGAATTTCCTGTAGAGGAAAGTGGGTGTTATTTGTTCACAGCCAGAGTAAATATTGTATCAGACAAGGGAACCAACCAACTTAAAGGAACAACCTTACCAAACAACAAAAAAAGCACATATTGTCCACCACATTAGGCAGAGGTCTATGATACCGACAACCAATTTCTGCTGATCCATCCCCCTACAGTGTATGTGTGGTTTGTGTTGTGACAGCTATTACATCTACAGTTCTTAAAGATGCATTAAAAAAAAAAAAAAAAAAAAAAAAACTCTAATGTAGGATTCCTGACATTCAGGGATGCATTGAATTGCACAGCAGATATGTTATTCAGAAATGAAGCTTAAAATGGAGCTTAGAAACTCTGCGTGCAATAAAATACAATTAAAATTAGTTATAAAATAAAACTCTGCTCCAGAACCTTGGTCTATGGTTTCCAAAGTTGATAACTTCAGACTATAAAATACAATGATTTACTGCCTGACAGGTGTGTTACCATGTGTACATTTTCATTTTTAATAGAGCAAAGAAATGTTCCACAAAATAAAGCTAGGGGAGTGAGGCTGTCGAGAAGAACCATAACCCTGTAGATTTTTTGCTGGGTATCTGCCCTGCTGCAGGACCTTAGCAGCACTTCTTACCGAAACAGAACTGGTAAAAATAAGTGTTTGGCGGAACCCAGCTGGAGCCCGTTCTGATGCCTCTGTTTTTCTATGGGCACTTTTTCTCTGTGTTCTGGCAGACAAACTGCACAGGTTGTGAAAATGAATCCATTTTAGGTGCTTCATAAAATATTTGTCGGGATTGTGCGGTGCTATAAAAAGCTTTTGAATAACAGGTCGGATTAACTGTGTGTTTTCATCTCTGATCTGTAACGCCGTACGTTCCACAGGCCTCTGCTGACCTGGTCGGAGTATCAACACGTGGTAGTGACTGCTGTCTTTACCACGGTACACATGAGCAGCTGCTGAAAAAGTGACTGAGAGAGTTGGGCCATTTCATATCCACGCTGACGAATGATGCTTGCAGATATGCTGTTCTGCTGCACCGGGAGAAAATCCCACTTTTTGCTGGTAATCCAGCCGCACGCAGGGCACAGCGTTGTGTCGCACATCCGCTTTGGCTGGTGGCTTACGGAACAGGACGAAGGGGGAAGGGTGCGTCCATCGCTGGGGGCAGGAACACAGTGGGGAAGCGGCAATGGAATTAACACCACCCCGAACTGCAGTTTAACATCTTAATTTTTTTGTATTAGCCAATAAACAACTCGGTTCAGAAAGGAACTGGCTGCTCCTGGTGGGGTCTCAAACAAACCTGCCTGTTAGACCACATGTGGTCATGTTCCAAATATGCTTTACAGCAACACATCACCTGCTGTTTAAGCACAGACTGGAGTGTTTCTTTAGCGAACACGAGGCCCCGGTGCAAAGCTACAGCGCTCTCGCTGCCCAGACTTAGCTTTGGACCCCTGTAAGTTTCCAAAGTGGATAAAGTTGGGCTCCGGAGGGAATCCGTGGAAAAGTCCGACGTAAGCATCCCGTTGTGTGGTGGTGGCAGCGGATAGCCAAGGGGGGGGCAGGAAGCCAGGGGTGGGTGTGGAGACAGGTTTTCCTGTTTTGATGCTCACAACACATGGGCATCAATACAGTGTGTGTGGTGTATGGGCGTGTGTGAGATGACCTTGGCCATGCATATTGGACTTGTACAGACTTTGCAGGGATACTGCTGAGGCCCAGAGATTCGGAACAAGAAGATCCAATAAAGCTTAGCCAGCACGTTAATCCCGGGGATCTGATCTTTTTCTGCTGCATTCTTGAGATGTTTCTTGAAGGTCACCACCTCGTACAGGTTTTACTCCAGGTCGACAAACACCGGGGCCGTGTTTCAGCGCCGTGCTGTAACACTTAAACATTCCTTAGTTATTAATGTATAATTACAAATGCAGGCAAGTTGCATCAGAACGGACGACCTCCTGGGATGTAGCCTTTGGAAGAGCATTGAAAATGTTCAGTATGACCAGCAACAGAACTCTGCACTTTGGCTCTTCTTACTGCTTGGCTGCATCACTGAATGAGATGTGTTTACACATCATTCCCCCAGCAGACACACTTTATTATTTTAGTTGATGCCTTCCTTAAAAAGTAACTTAGTGTAAAGCTGCTTACTGTTATTTGCCCATTTGTACAGCTTAACAATTTTTCATTGAGCAGTTAAGTACCCTGCTATTGGGAGCTGCATCAGGGTGCAAGGCATGAAGCTGATACCTTGTGAGTGGAAGATAGCAGGTGGCATAGTGGCCAGCGCTGCTGCCCCAACACTTGGCCGGGATATCTGGCGGAGAAGGAGGAACACATCCGGGGGTGTGTGTGTGTGTGTGTGTGTGTGTGTGTGTGTGTGTGTGTGTGTGTATCTTTTCCGTTTCCGAAACAATACAGTAAGTCCATCAGCAATGGATAAAGCCTAAATAATAGGCCTTTAGACTTATCCCGCAAATGCTGCATGTGGCTTACGTTCTGCCCCTTGAACACTGAGATTTTGTAATTATACTGAATAAACCGCATTAAAAAAATCTAACTTGAAGGTCTGCGGTACAAACCAGGGTCACGACTCCAATAAATCTCAGCCAATGAGCTGTGGTGAGGCCTGAGCCAGCAGTATTCTGCTCTGCTAGAATATGAACACAGCAGATACACTAAGCAGGATTCTCCAAAACACAACAACTCAACACACCAATAATTATTTATTTACTGTATTTATGTATCTGAGCCTTTTCTCCAAAAAAAGTAGCTTAAAATATTAGACTTTTCATATAAAGCTACTTGTAGTGATTTACCCATTTACACAGATGGTGATTTTTATTGCAAATTCAGGGCAAGCACTTTGCTCCCAGGCACTACAGTAGGAGCAGGAATTCAAGTCTGAGACCTTCAAATGGCTTTAAGCACTGCGCCACCTGCTGCACGAATACAGAGGTGCAAATGGGAGAGGAAAAAAAAAAAAACACCTTTAAAGCATCAAGAGTTGGAAAGACATGGAAAGTGCTCTTATTAATTGTTTGTAAACCGTTTCCAAAACAGTGCTGGACTGCGTTTCATAATCCTTTTCAAATCTAATCATGTACTTTAGCTGGACCACCTTACCATCAAATTTTGCTGCACTCTTTCCAGAAAAATCTTCAGCTGTTCAGCTCAGGTCACATCACAACTTCCATTAGTCCACCACACCATTTGCACACCTATAAATGTGTATAATGGGCGTTTTTGAGCCATCTGTCAATAACGTCATAGTTAGAAGGACCATCTGACTTTTAACAGTAGGTTTTTTTTTTTTTTTTGAACGGTGGGTTTGGGGGGGGGCGTGTCAGTGCGGCAAGTAAATTAGCAAGAAAGTGTGACTGATGTGATGGGAGCCCATTTGGATCAGTGCTCAGAATGTAAAATGAGGAAATAAATAATGCAACAGAGTTACAGCCACCGCATCTCTGTACATCTTTGTTTTAATGTCACATGCTGGAGAAATTAACATCCACCCAGGCGGAAGCCTACAGCTCACCAAGAACCCTGAGGCCCACTCTTAACGTCACATTTGAGCCACAACCCACGAAGGTCCCGACCCAAAATCACTCCAGTGTGGAGGATGCTGGACAGTTGGCGGCCGTACATGGCAGACAGAGAAAAGGAGCGGTTTCATTCCTGCAGGGACTGGACAACACAGCTCCCTGACGGATGCGTCTGCAGTGCTGATTCACCGCGTCTCGCCATGCAAATACATAGAGTCACCCCTTCTTCTGAGTAAGTCCAACTCGGAGAAACTGGCTCCTATACGTTTTATTTAATTTTATGAACGGGATGCTCAAAGGCCTGACCATCAGGAGGGTATTCAGAACTGGATGGATCTCTGCATTTTTCTCCCTTCCAGTCCTTGAAGTGGTGGAAAATTATAAGTGCCAGCACTTTCCTTACTGAAAATTTGGCAGGGTTATCAAGTATTAAGGTATTAAATTTCTCATTTCTATAGCGAATAAAATGTACTCCGTATGCTAAAATGTACCAAGGGACATTGTTGATGATCACAATACATTTTTCTTTAATAAAAAGAACATAAATTTCAAACACATGGGGAATCTGCAGGGTGCATCAAGTTATGCAGCAAGTAAGCTCACCTACAGTTTGTTCAAACTTTTCTGCCCCCTTTAGTAAACTAATATACACTGTGAACACCAGCAATATCCCTTAGTTTTACTCACCGCAGAATTTCTAAATTTAATGCTGAAACCAACAAAAACTCCCGCTGACATGCCAATAAGGGGAAAACAGGGAATTACTCGTTCCTCCCACTTCAAGCACTCATCTGTGACAGCCACACAACTGCATCCAAAAAGATGCAGATGGAATTAAACGCATAGGAAAACATTGCCATTTAATAACGTAAAATTGGTGGGAAGCTAAATGATAGAAATTGTAGAAAGAGTGGCTCAATATTATTGCAAAATGGTGTTTACATAGAGATGTGTATCAAATAAGGCCAAATTGGTGTCTTAAAGAGCAACTGCGCCACCTTGCAATGGTAATGGACAGGTTGATGCAATGGTAATGGACAGGTTTTGCAATGGTAATGGACAGGTTGACAGATGAGATCAGACAGGAGTCACCGTGGACTATGATGTTTGCAGATGACATTGTGATCTGTAGTGAGAGTAGGGAGCAGGTTGAAGAGACCCTGGAGAGGTGGCGATATGCTCTAGAGAGAAGAGGAATGAAGGTCAGTAGGACTAAGACAGAATACATGTGCATAAATGAGAGGGAGGACAGAGGAATGGTGAGGATGCAGGGAATAGAGTTGGCGAAGGTGGGTGAATTTAAATACTTAGGATCAACAGTCCAGAGTAATGGGGAGTGTGGAAGAGAGGTGAAGAAGAGAGTGTAGGCAGGGTGGAGTGGGTGGAGAAGAGTGTCAGGAGTGATTTGTGACAGAAGAGTACCAGCAAGAGTGAAAGGGAAGGTCTACAAGATGGTAGTGAGACCAGCTATGCTTTACGGGTTGGAGACGGTGGCACTGACCAAAAGACAGGAGGCAGAGCTGGAGGTGGCAGAGTTAAAGATGTTAAGGTTTGCATTGGGTGTGACGAGGATGGACAGGATTAGAAATGAGTATATTAGAGGGTCAGCACAGGCTGGACGGTTTGGAGACAAAGTCAGAGAGGCGAGATTGCGTTGGTTTGGACATGTACAGAGGAGAGATTCTGGATATATCGGGAGAAGGATGCTAGGAATGGAGCTGCCAGGCAAGAGGAAGAGAGGAAGGCCTAAGAGGAGATTTATGGATGTGGTGAAGGAGGACATGCAAGTGGTGGGAGTGACGGAGAGAGATGCAGAGGACAGGAGGAAGTGGAAGCTTTTGATCCGCTGTGGCGAGCCCTAACGGGAGCGGCCGAAAGAAGAAGAAAGGAGGTGTCTTAAAGAGCAACAGCAGAACAGTCGAGGATGCGGTTTGTGCATGTTGGAGCGGCTAACCTTGCACATAAAGACACTGAAATGAGGTATCCTTCACACCGCCCACAGCTCGCTGCTTCTCTTTCTAATAAAGCAATACGTGTTTTATTACAGTCAGCAAAGCGCCAGTGTTTCAAGGAAACCACGTGGGTGTGTGAGCCCCACAAAGGGCACTGGCAGTGGCATTCCACTCCACACTACTCCTCCTTGCAGGGTTTCAAGGCCTCTCTTCGCACTGATAAATGCACAAAAGCATGGTGCGGTTTGTGCAGAGGCGAGGCCCCGATCTCAACCACAGGAGCAACCGATCAAGAAAAACCTAAACGAAACCATCAGCCGCCACAGCAGCCCTCTGCCCGCCATCGAACTGTGGAACCGGATTTGAGTGACACCGACAAGCGCTGACAGCTGCCAGCGCAGACCATCAGTGACCATCAAAATGCTGCAGACTACCATGGTGCGCCTGGCCTTTCGTTATTCCATCCAGTATGGATTTTAAAAAAAGCATATTTATCAATTCCTGCCTTTATAAGGATTACGTGAAATAAAAAACCAAAACAGGGCCCTGAATGCCATCACACAAACAGTAAAAATGTCAAATACCACTGGGTTGGAAAACAAGTTTATTTCGCTATGTTTTTAAAGTTATATTTATTAAAACTAGAAAATTAAACATATTTAGTAATACTTTTAAATTTAAGAAAATTCTACTTAAAATTTCAAGGTCACTGACAGTACACTGCAGCTGTATTTACAATTATTCATAAACATACTTACAATTTTACCCATTTACACAGCTAACTTTTATCTTTTTTTTTACTAGAGTAGTTTTTAGGGCAAGCAGAACATGGAAGTTGAAACTCCAGCATTTTGATCCAAGGACAGCAGCCCTAACCAGTGCACCACCTGCTGCCCAACTGAGGAGTTGTTAATGTAAAGCCACTAAGGCATCTTTGAGGTACTGAAATACAAGCTTATGGGGCTCACTAATAACAATGTATGCATAAATAAGGTTGATCCATCTTCTTTTTAAACCACAACCCAGATTTCTTGTTGAAGTACTGGACCGAGGCTGATTATTCTTACACACTTGGCAAGGAATTAATTCTAATGCATTAGCCCACACCTGAAGTTCCATCTAAAAGTATATGGGTGATCTAAATGTTTAATTCTGCACCATTCGATGAATTACAATTTGATGTACATGGCAGTTCAAAGCAATTCACGAATGTCTGGGCGCCCTTCCGGAAAGTAATACCTACAGTACATCTATACGGTCATACCTGTGAAATATTGTAACCTCTTGACCTTCAGCCCTCTCGCTATGTATGTGGATGCATTTGGAATTCCTACTGTACCGTGACTCGGTGCTGTTCATAAAAATAATAAAGAAAAATGCACGCGGTTACTGTGGAGCAAATCAAGCTCAAACTCTCCAGTCTGGGAGTACAGTGATAGATTGAGGTGCTCCTACTTTGGGCAAACCATGAGAAGGTTGAGGTCTCTTCGGAAAGATGGGGAGAAACATTCGAGTAGACGGATGCGCTGCGCACGAGCAGAGGGCAGAACAAGCGGGAAACGTTTATGTGGCCGACATCAACTCCATGCCGCTTAGCAGCAGCAGCAGCAATGGGGTTATTAGTGTAAAACAAGGTTATAAAGAGCCTGTCACTTTGCCTTCTCTCCTCTCCATTCTCTCCCTCTCTGACCTTTCACAAATTAATAAACAGCCACTCCGTAAGTTAAGGCTTTCAATTAAACTGTCTTGTTGCGCAGAATCGAATTACAATAAATGGCAATGAATACAAATAAGTGCAGAACTCATTGTTTTCTATGCGTTCAAAGGCCACAACCACTGACACTGAGAAAGAAAACAAATTCACTCCAAAAAAAAAAAAAAAAGGGAATTCTTACAGGAAAACACCAAATAAAAATTTAAACTAAGTACTTTTTTCTCCAGACCACCACAAACAAGAAAGAAGCTATAAACGGGAGATTTTGGGTGATGTGCAAGTGAGTCACAAAGAGTCTCAAAATTTTTTGACTGAGGTCCTCTTGTGAGGTGTCTGGGGGCAAACAAACAAACAAACAAATGAATAAATAAAATCACATTCAGTTGGGCTGCACCATGCATTTCAATAGCGCTTTCTGGACCTATTGTGATAAACAGAGGAGCACAATTGACGTAATGCTAACCTTTCTGAATGGAATTTTGGGAACAGTTCAACTGTGTCCCAAATACTGCACACGAACGTGGGTGTCTGAAGCACAGGATGCCAGCTCATGCGTTACACATTTTTTAATTGAAAAAGAAATCTATTTTTATGTCTGATCTACTGTGTTACTGTTAGACCTACTTGGCCAGAGTTTAAAAATCACTCTATTGGTCTGACTATAGGTTGTAAAAGAAACACTGATGTCAGAAATTGTATATTTCATATCTGTGTGCTTTATTTCACTTGCAACACATTGTATTTTTGGTAGATTTCACTGGTATAATTTTGCTGTGTGATGATTTTAGTAGGTGGCCATTACCATGTTTACCCACCTTAATCCTAACAGCATGGGGACTCAAAGTATACTGCTGTCTCACAGCACGTGGGCCTTTTTGGCTGTGGGTTCAAATCCAGCTCAGTCTGAAAAAAGCTTGCATTTTCTCCAGGGGTCTGTGGGTTTCCTCCCACAGTCCAAAAACAAGCATTTCAGGTGAGCTGGTCATTCCAAATTGACCTAACATGCGTGTGTGAATGAGAGACCACCCTGATATGGACTTGCATCCCATTCAGGGTGCAGTTTCATAGCCTAGCACTCCATGATTCAGACCAAAAGCAGTTAGGGTTAATGGATGGATGGACTGATGGATCCATAGATAGATAATCATATTTTCATGATGCACATTGGCAAACACAAGGTTTGAAAGGAGCTATGCAACTATAGACTTCTCAGATGCACCAAGAAGGACATCATCGCCCATGTTGTTCAGTGTGCCATGAACCTTAATGGTCCTGTTACACAGAGAGCTCCTTGGTCACACCAGCCGCTATCTGCCTCCGCTCAGGTTCCACGTACCGTAGTGAAATTCAAGAATGCAGCCCCCCATTGGACCCTAGGAACACATTTGCGAGCCGATCTCCCCACACACCACCGCCCTGCAAAGCAGCACCAAAATGTCCCTAGCGTGATCGCATTTCCACCTGCGTGTAGACATGTGTGTGTGTGTTTGTGTGGAGAGGGGAGGGGGGTCAGGTACCCCAGGCAACATGCAAGAGAAAGACTCTGAAGAGCAGACACCAAACCTGACAGCATCTCCGCATCTCAGCTCTCAAGAAGACAGCAGTTATTTTTGTTTGGATGCGCAGCTTAACCTCAGCCAGCAGAGGGTCTGGAGGACTGACAGCAACAGGACGGGTTGTCCATCACAAACCAGCCTGAGCCAAACATCATATTTTCTTCAGCGATTCGTTCCTCCGTGCCCACAAGACAAAATAAACTTCCTTAATCTTAATAAAATCTAATTGAAAATTCAACACTCTTGACATTTATTCAAAAGCACTTATAATTGTTTCGGTGTAGCACTTCTAGAAACCAGCAATGCAACCCAAACCACAGACGCTGGAAAATTTTAGTCACCAGTCCCCATGGAACACATGCCTTTGGACCGTGGGGGAAGAATCAGCACAACCTAGAGGAAATCCATGTGAATACATACCAAGCTGATCTGAAACCCACATCCATTTACACTGGCCAGGTGCTGTGTGACACCAATGCTACCTGACGCCCAACGGTAAATAAAAACAAACTGATTCCATTGCGTCAGTGCTGGTTTGGGCTGCAGACAATTCTTCCCAGATTCATTAAACTTACATGATCTTCAGAGACAGCAGAGTCCTTTTTGCAGCAAAAACATTATCTGGGGAAACACTCACTGTGTCACAGTAGGCACAGAAATTCATTTTTCCCTCTAGGACATCAGGAGGATGAAGAGGGGGCTATCAAGCACGCATGCGTACACACACACGCCCACATGTACACGGCCTATATAAATGAACAGGAAATAAAAAGCTTCACAAAGACCCTTTCAAAAGAAAAAAAAATCTATATTACATGTAGACCCTACACATGCTCTTTATTCTTTTGATTCATTGTCAATAACTGCTTTTCTGCTCTAGGGCTCCAGAGGTTCAGAGTCCATCCCTGAAATATAGGGGGAAATTATAGGAACTGTGTTGAATATTTGCACTTGTGCAAAGTAGAGAAAAAATTCATGAAACTGGAATGCAAATAGCAGCACCTCAAGACCTAAAGTCTTTCCAAAAACCTTAGCTGTGCCTCCAGATATAGATCAAGTATTTGACCAAGTGTAAGGTGAGCACAGCTGATCTTATTCATGGCAGCAGTCTACCTCCTCATGCTGGAGGTCATTCTGAGCAGCTCCTGTGTATAGAATATAACATCGCTATGTGACACGCTGGAGCCAACCTTCCTTCTGCTCTCTGCAGGCTGTGCTTTGCAGAAATAAAGCTAATTTGCAAAAATGCATGTAACAGGTTTCTTCTTCTGTTTGCAACCCTCTGGAAACAAGGACCATAAAACAAACACTCAAGCAAAGATAACTAAAACTAACACAGTCAACTTACAGACAGACCTGTCAGGTTTCACTGTTCATTTTCAAAAAGCGACCTACCCTAGATACACCACCCAAAAATAAATTGTTCTATTTAAAAAAGTACTTGGAGATCTGCCCCAAGCGAATCTCATAACTCAGACAATTTAGGGAAAGTGCACTGACATTTATTATACCATCACAATTTCAACCTGATGGCTTCTTCCATAACATGGCATTTTGTGAATATCAAGATAAATTAAAAATTAACCTAGAAACACATTAAAAAATAACAAAAAATATGCAGAATCAAATGAGTCACACAACCTGAGTCCTCGGCTCACCAGTACAAATACTTTCATATTTGTAAGTCTCTAAATTCAAAGCTGCTTTTGCCACTGTATCAATAAAAACTTAATAATACAGACACCTCTAGTTCTTTCTCACATCTCACGTAGCTATAACACAGAAATACTTTGTACGGCTTTTTTATTGACAATTTTTAGTGACTTTAAAGTGCACTGTAATTAAAACCAATTTCAAATCCCTGCAAAACAAAAACATGCCAACACTAAAAACTCAAATTCAATGTCATTTCACCCCTATAAACATGTGTACCTTCCTCATTGGTTACTGACACCAGCACTCAGGAACACCAGAACCAGGCTGTAAACATAGTGAAAGAGAATTGAATTAAAGTGGTCCTGCTGTCCTGTTCTTTTTTTGGTGGATCATACTGCCAACTAATAGCTGGGTGTGTAAATGCAGGTGTCATTTACTCTGCAGCAGGCGGAAATTTTAGAGAACAAATAAGGAAATGATTGTCATTAAAAACAAATAAATTAACTGAAAAAATATTTGTATTTTTGAAAAGGTGCCCCCCACCATTATGCTGCAATTATTCATCATTGCGAACTACAATATTTTCCATTGTTTCCGTAGGATCGATCTGAAGCCCAGTAAGCACGCACCATTTTATATGAATGTCTTATTTTTTAATAACATTTAATTTTTGGACTGAACCATCAATTAAAAATTGTGTACTCTTTGAAAAACAGTGTATTAAATGTTAAAGAAAATAAATATTCTTGCGATATTAAATATAATACTGTCATAATGCACTACCAACTCGGAAAAAGTTGGGACAGTATGGAAAATGCAAATAAAAACAGAAAGCAGTGATTTCAAAATTCATTTTGACTTGTAAGCCATCACAAACAGTATATCACATATAAGCACAATTACAGTCACCTCTTAAACATTATCTGTTTCTACTCACATAATAATTTTCTTTTTTAACTCATTATTGGCCTTAACATTGCCCTCTCCTAACTTTTTTGGAATGTGCTGCAGGCCTTCAATGGCAAGAATGGATGCGTATTTACAAAAAAATGAAGTTCCTCAGACTAAATATTACATATCTTGTCTTTGTGATGGATTACAAGTCAAAGTGAATTTTTAAATCACTGCTTTCTATTTTTTATTAGCATTTACCATACCTTCCCAACTTTTTCCAAGTTGGGGTTGTAGATTCCGAATGTGACAAGGACAAAAATGCAAAACTGGGCAACAAGGTACAGATGTAGGAATGATGATCCAGAGTTTACAACACCAGCAGATGCGTAAAACCACCTTACCACTAAAAGGAGGCAAAATCCAAATATTAGCCTGGTTTTATGCCCTTGCGTTACAGTTTGTGTTTCCAGGTGTCATTCAGCAGCCACTATTATTAATGTCTCCGGCATTAAAATAAATGGGGATTTGACACCAATTTGCTCCGGCAAAACCTGGGCTGTGAAATAACTGCAGCGTTATGCCTTCAGCAAATTTAAATAGACACTCATGTCATCCCACAAGCACGGCTGCTAATACAACAATTAATTCATATTTCAGTAGCTACGTTATCAGGGGCTGCCAATTCTCAAATGACAAAATGTTCTCTTCCAAAACCAATTTACAGATAAAGGCAGAAAAAAAACTGTATATTTAAAAAGTCACAGTTTTCGGATGTGAGGAAAAAGCTGGGAAATGAACTCTGACTTATAACCTTAAGGTCAGCAGCTCAGATTTAAGGAGACTCTAGTGCTAAAGTGAGGCACCAAGGGGTGCAGTGGTTAGAGCCTCTGAATCCCTACTGCAATGCCATTCACTAGGATAACTGACCTGAACTGACAGGGTAAGCATGTAACCAAGTAACACTTGGTTTGCCCAGGTTGATGTGGAAGAACTTGAGGGGCTGCACAGAATCCTGACCTCAACCCCACTGAACACCTTTGGGATGAACTGGAACACTGACCATGAACTAGGCCTTCTCGCCCAACATCGGTGCTTGACCTCACTGATGCTCTTGTGGCAGAATGGGCACAAATTCCCACAGCAGAGCTCCAAAATCTGGTGGAAAGCCTTCCCAGAAAATAAAGGTTGTTATAGCAGCAAAAGTGGGGGGGGGGGCAACTCCATAATAATGCCCATGGGTTTGAAATGGGAATTTCACCAAGCATATATGGGTGTGATGCTCAAGTGTCCACATACTTTTTGGCCATATCATGTACCTTACCTACTAACTATGTAGCTTAATATATAATCCGCTCCAACTCGCTTTTCTTCAAAGTGTCAACTAAACAACAGCAACAACAAAGTCAGCTAGAACAAAGCTTTCAGGTATACAGTGGTTGATAATTATAAAAGCTAAGAATGAGAGACCAATAAAGGATACAGCTGAAAAAATAGTAAAAATTTTAAGTTGCTTTGGGGAAAACTGCCAGGAGGCATCCTATTAATAACAAAAATGATTAAAAAATATCCATCAGTATAAATGGGTTATGCTGCAAACACTGGAAGACACACTGGAAAAAGCCATCCACATGTATAGAGAATGAGTAACAAAGGAGTGGAAGTTGTGTAACAGGAGAGGTCCCAGGACAGCAGCAGGTCGCAGCCCACTAATCACAGCTGACGGCAATGGAACCCTGTGCTGCGCTGCTGGTCTGGATTCCACCCACAGATTAACCCCCTAATGCTCCTACAGAAGCTGCTCCTGCATCTCTCCCTACACCCTGCTGCCCTGTGGGGGGTCTCAGCAGCACAGCCCAGGACCCATTATAAATCATAATCTTCCTTTCCAACATATGCAGAAATTTAAGGCTATTTAGACTTAAGTACTATATATTTATCACATTTTCACATTTTGTGAGCCAATGTCTTAATTATAATCTAACTAAAGCAAAATAGATAATTTACAATAGGTTTTGAGTAACAATACAAATATTAAATTAAATATAATACCACTAGAAAATTTTATACTCATATAGATTCCACACAGGACAAAGGCAGGTGACAGGTTTTGTTTTTTGTTTTTTTTTTTTTTTTTTTGGGGGGGGGGGGTTCTCTGTACTTCACACAGTTCAGGTGGTCCTAAGGAGTCAACTGGGATGCTACATACTATTACAGATTTAATATTCTTCCTCCTGTGGGAGGTAGTATGAAATTATTTTAAAGTTTAAATAAAATCAGGTCACAACCACTGTTATAAATGCAGGTCTTTAGTTACTGCTGCACGAAGGGGGGGGGGGTTCAAAAACATAGGGGGTCAGCTGCTGATGTTCAAATCTCTGTAGCCACACTTTATACCAATTTTATTGCCATACTACATATACAGCACCCTGTATTCACTTCATAAAACAAACGCACACAAAAAAATTGCTCCTACAGCACATCATCACTCTTATCCATTCATTAGTGCTTTTCCCAAAGTGACACCCATGTATGCCGCAGGAAGAAGGGATTCAAACCCTGTCCAGCAGGAAGGTATGCATCGCTATAGTTTTCTGTCAGGAAGCTCCCCTGAAACCAATTTCCTGTCCTTTAGAGTCTTTAGTTACCCTGAAGTGATCCGCTGTTATTTAAAAAAAAATAAAAATAAAAAAAAAGTTGTTTCTGGGGAAAGTTGGACACACTTCAAGTAACTATACTCAGGTTTGGAATCAGTATTGAAATACAGAGAGCAGATTCTACAGCACAAAAAAGTCTTTAAAAATACAGAAATTAATTTATTGAAAATTGCAGTTCCTATAACCGAAACCAACTTGTATGCAAAATGCGTTACAGTTAGGGCCCCAAGATGTCCAAATCTATATATGAGAAGCTCAGAGTCTATTTCTTCATGCTGTAGACTTGAAATTAGCCACAATGGTACTTTTTATAAAAGTTAGTGTTAGTATAGCTCATTAAATGCCAAAAAATGCTAACTACTGTAAAAATTTTCAGTCTTTAATAACAAATGGAAATGTGAGCCTTATTTCGTCACACACAGAGTGTATGTCACGCTAACAGGGCAGTTCAGATGCTAAAAAGTACAAGTTTGAGCTGCACAGTTTAGTATCTAACATAAACATAACTTATTACTGTACAAACTCAACACAAAATGTACATCGGACTACGAAAGGGAGACAGAGGGGTGATGTGCTGGAGGAAGGACCCAAACTGGCAAGAGGGAGTGAAAACCCTCAAATGAATAAGAAATTATACATCTCACACAGACACACAAATACAAGTGTAATAGTTTGATCATTTAATATGTTACTACTTTTTACCTACATATGCCCATATTTTCAGTTAAATGCAGTTAAAAGCAAATTTAAATAAAATAATTATTGGCTTTTGACAAAATTTTGCAATTTGTCAGTTACTTTACAGCTAACTGACTGTAAAAGCATTAAAGGGGTCCAAATGGACAAATAGCTATCATGTGAATGCAAAATGTTAATGTTTTAAACTATGAAGTTGTGTTTTTTTAATTCTTTAAAATTTACAGTTAGATAAACCTATATTCACTTTTTTTTTTTTATGTGGACCGGAAGGCCAGTTGCATAGGAGTCACAAGAGCTAGCATACAGCTGCTCTCCGGCGGCTGACAACAGAAACAGCCCAAATAGGGCTACATATGTAAAGCAGCAGAACACCGCACTCAACTGCATAAATGGGAGTAAATCACAGCATTGCTGACTCTGAAATATCAACACCAAGGTCAGAGTTCTGCAATGATACTATGCTCAGTTTCATTTCCTCGTATGTGAAAAATGGTTCAAGAAATTATAGTTTTGTGGAAGTTGTAACAAGCAGGCGAGTACAGTAAATGTTAACCCATCATCTCTGCTGGATGAGAGAGAGAGAGAGAGAGAGAGAGAGAGCGCACCAGGTGCTCTAGGAAGTGAGGGGCAAATTCAGAACAAAGGGCACATTCCTGGGTAGAGGAGTGTCCAGCCGACAAAGGGTGGGTCTGCTCTTCCCAGCTAGAGAGTTTCCTCACACACACACACACACACACACACACACACACACACACACACACACACACACACACACACACACACACACACTCTGGGTCAAGCACAGACACACATCCTGGGGGTCCAGCTCCTCTTCCTGCAGCTGAGTTAAGTACAGTGTCACCGCAGTACTACAGCCCACAAACAGGAAGACAGCTGGCAAAGTGTGACACACACACCATCTGTCCATGAAGATGAACGTGATTCTAACAATCCCTTATACACTCTCCACAAAACACACCCCACAGGGTACACAACACACACCCAAACAGCACAGACCCCCTGCTGACTCTCCTGTCCTGCTCTGCAGTTCAGTCCAGACAAGTATAAGTCCCCCCCTGCCCGAGCTGCAGTGGCGCTCTACACGACATACATGCTGCGCTCCTGCTGCAGTCTCCAAAGCGGCTGTAGGAGGTACTAACCTGCCTGGTACGCAGTAGAAGAGCTGCCCTGGGGTGGGGGCTGGCGGGAAATAGCCCTGCTTCCACATGTCCCCATGGAACTGCAATCCTGTTCAGTACCGGTGCACCTGCAGCCACTCTGGGACTCGAATCCCATTCAAAACGGCTTCCCGCTCCTGGTTCCCCCATGCGAGTGCTGAGAGGAGGAGGTGGAGCCTAAATGAGACGCAGCACACTGCCCCCTCACCCTGAAAGACCTCCCTCCCTCACACACCACAGAGATCTCCAAGCACCAGAGAGAGAGCGCAAGCACAACACACACACACACACACACACACACACACACACACACACACACACACACACACACACTCTACCATATTCTAGACAACCTGTGTGAACACCTGCAGGTATGAATCATCCCTATTGTCCAAAATGTAGCACTGGAGCAGGTATCAGGTAACTCTACTCACCACACACCCGCCACACCACTCCCCTTCTAAAGAAGGCAAACCCCAAAAACCTGAGTATCAAGGCCCCCCAGCAGAATCAAACTGCACACCAGTCACACGTTTGGTGATATGTTCAGTGCCCACGCTGACAGCATCGCAGTAAGAGTGCCGTGCACCTCCACACAGACCCTGTCATCTCTATCAGGATCGAAGACTGTTCTGGCACAATCTCTCTGGCGGCTTCGGAAGGTGGTGTGGGGGGGGGACTCATGTTGAGGAGGCCGCCAGTCTGGAACGTTCAGTTGAACAGTCATCGGTCACACAATGGGTAGCTTACAGCCATACAGGGCTTTGTTATATCTCTTCAAAAGTTCAATTACATTTATTTATTCAGCTTACACTTTTCTCCAGAACAACTTGCACCGATTTATCCATTTGTTCAACGGGGTAATTTTTACTGTACCCATGTGGAGTAAGAACCCGTGACCCATTATCGCTAACCACCACAATACCTACTGCACATGAATACAGATATATAGTAGATCTACATTTGAATCTCAGCAGGAAAAAAAAAATTCTTTAGAACCCATGAGAACCTGCTACAGGCCCTGCAATGAGGAGAACCTGCAACAGTGAGGAAGTACACTTTGCCTCAGGGCTCCATCCAGCCAAGGAAGATGGAACTCACCTGCCCATCGCCTCCACAGACTAAGAAAGAGAAAGAAGGCAATAGGGTTCAGCACCGGTACTACACTGGATTATATCCCACACACTGCGCAACCCTAGAACCTGCTGGAGACCCAACATCCAAACTAAACACAAGTGATGTCCGCAGAACTCCAGCTCTGAGCGATACACACCCAGCTCCATACTAAAAACACCCTTTCACAGCAGTTCACGCCTCACCTTGCAGCCAAGAGTCCCAAGATTATAGTGTAGTATTTCTCATTGAGGTAATTACCCTGAATTATAGTAAACTTTACCCAGTTGTGTAAATGGGTAGATAGTAAGTTGCTTTGCAGAAAAGCATCCGGTAAAATAAAATATACAGACATAAACAGTTGTTGGGTAGCAATACAGCTTTAGATAAGTGTGCTTGATTATACTGTAGTATAGAGGGTATTTATAATACAGTAGCACCTCCATTAGTTCTGTTCTGGCACTTGTTTTACCCCTTTAAATAATTTATCATAACAAATGATCTTTTTATTTAAAAAAAAAAAAAAAAAAAAAAAACTCCTTTGTGTTACATTTGTTATCCATATAGACTCTTTTCTCTCCATATTTGCTATCATTAAAGGTACCGTGTAACCAGCCTACAGAGTATTGTGCTATACAGTTTAAGTCCTATTTATACTACATATTATTTTAATGACCTCTTATAGCGTTGCTTCATTAAGCTTCCATTTCTCAAGAACACATCTAGAGGGTGAATCCATGTATAAGTGCCGTTTTAAAATATATTATCTGTCCATCCTTCTTAGGCTGCAAAAATAACACAGGAAGTTGTCTTGGAGAACAGTACTAAAAAGAATAAACAGGAAGTGCACGCACTGGAAGGCCAAAGTACGTGTATCCCCCTTCTCATGAATGAGCTGTTTCAGCCGCACCCATACAGCATTCACATGCATTCTAAGCAACTATAAGCCTCCAGCTTTGTGACCACAGTTTGAGGAAGAAGCTCCTTTTCTTTTCCAGCATGACTGCAACCCCCCGTGCCCAAAGCAAGCTCCGTAAACACACGGTTTGTCCAGGTTTAGAAGAACTTGAGTTCCCTAACCTTAACCCTACCCAACACCTTTGGGATGAACTGGAATGCAGACCGCAGGCCTTCTCGCCCAACGTCGGTGCCCGACCTCACTGATTCTCTTGTGGCTGAGTGGGCACAAATTCCCACCGCAGCACTCCAAAATTTGGTAGAAAGCCTTCCCAGAAGAAGGCTTTCCAGCAAAGTGGAGGGGGGGGCAACTCCATATTAATGCCCATGGGTTTGGAATGGGCGGTTTAACAAGCAGATATGAGCGTGATCATCATGTGTCCACAGATAACATAACAGCCTACAGATGGCAACGATTGTCAGTCTTCAGTTTAAGGAACACAGGTGTTCATGCACCTTCTATTTTTTTTAAGGTGTGAATTTCACGAAATTATGCCAGGTACCCCAACAAGGGCAGGGATCTGCAGCCTGGAACCTGGAACCTTCCTGCTGTAACACTGGGTGCAATGACCGCTTCATGCAAATCAAGTGACATTTAAAAGACAAATAAACAGCCGCCTTGTAACACAGTTGTGCACAAAAGGGCATCTTAATCCAAATTAAATGCCCACAAATGTGCTTAAATTCAAGCACTCATTATTGGAAAAATATCTACCATTTTCCAAACATTTCTACAAAAACAATTCCTTGTCTTTTACAGCCGCTTTTTGATCAAGGGCAAACTATACTGTACCTGAAGGATGTAGGTTTTACTGGTTAGATTATCATCAGCACTCATTTTACACTGCTATTCATAACTGCTAAGCATCCTGGAAGAAGCCAGGGGAGGACTCTGCTGTCCAGATGGAGAGAAGCTCCAGACCCCTGCCACCAGCTCTGTTCACATCCACAAGACATGGGACACTCAGGGCACCATCATCTCAAGTTATATTACCGATTATTCATTTACCTGACACTTTTCTCCAGAGCAACTTGGTGTACTTTCAGCTACTTAAGACTACCTACAACTCTGAGCAGTGGTTTAACCTCTTGCCTCTGAACAGAGGGTTACAGGTTTGATTCCCACGTCTTAACTCATAACAAAATAAATACAGAAAAAAACCCTGCTACTATTAATACTGCAAGTACTGGTGCTCTCACTAGTACTTCTGCTAAATAACGTATAAAATAATTTACAAATTCATGCAGCACGGTAATTTTTAATAGAACAGCTCAGGGTAATGACCTTGCTCAAGGGTGCTACAGTGGGGGGTTCAAAGCTGAATCTAACCACTTCGACACCTGCTGGCCCAACTCTGGAAAGACACACCTTGGAGGAAAAGGAAAACAAAGCAAGGGAAAGGGAACTGAGGGCCCATAACATACTGCAAACCCTCCCTCCATCCACACACACACACACACACACACACACACACACACACACACACACACATTACCAGCTGTCGCATGTGCTTTTACTTAAAGGAGGCTCTGGCCCAATGCTGCAGCCCACACTGCAACAACATCCATCACAGCGTCCCACAGTGGCTGTGTTTCAGGTCCAATCCCGGCCATTTCAGGACACAGCACCTCATACTGTCGATAATATTTCAACACCATAAATAAAGTATGAGTTCAGATCCAATATGGTGGGGAAGTGCAGCAGGAAGTTCCACAAGGGCCGCACATGTCCTTCAGAGACTGTCTGCTGCATAGTCTTCCAGCCTCTCTAACACAGTCATGACGCTTAACCACCTCTTACCTGCAAGCAAATCCAGGCCCCTGGGAGCCAAACCCTGTTGAGAAGCGTCCCCACGATAAACCAGGCGTTACTGTCCTTGTGGTTTAGTAACAACCCCTGGGTGTCCTGCTGCTTGTGGGGTTGCAATCCCACAATACCCACAGTCACAGCTTGTGGTGCAGCATTGCAGAAAGGAGAAGCCTGAGGAGCTGGGATAGAGAGGCGGGGCGTGATCCTGTCATCTGCTGGATGTGCCAGATCTGAGTTTTGGAGAGGAGACCCCCCCACCACCACCACCCGGATGAGCTGTCTGCAGCCTCTCTCAAAGTCACACTGTTACCCTTGTCAGCAACTTCCCTCTCTCTCCCTCACAGCTCACAGTCCATCCCCAGGAAGTATGGAACAAGGGGTCCAATCGGCAGGTGCAAATGCCCCACCCCCATCTTCTTGCCATGCCTTACCCCCCCCATCCCAACCTCTCTAGTTACAGCAGCAGCATCTCCATCCCTGCAGCACCTCGTCACATCAGCACATAGTTGTGACCTTATCCTCCTCAGAGAGTTTAGAGCCAACAACCATCTGTATGGTGAATCCCCACAGGAAAACTCTGATCAAGTGCCTTTTGAACCTGGGACCTGTCCAGAAACATAAGGCCTGGATGTCTGAACAGAACTCCAGTCCATCACAGGGTACAGATTTTTTAAATGTATAGACTGTAGTAAATTAGATTAAACTAAAAATCATCTTTTGTGCCCCCCCCAAAGGGACTTAGTGTTAAACTACTAAAACTAAATTTCCCCATTTAAACAGCCAGGTATTTCATTCATTCGTTCATTTTATTTTATTTATTTATTTATTTATTTATTTATTTATTTATTTATTTATTTATTTTAACCTGAGCTGTTTTGATTCCCATTCTCAAAGGTTACGACAACAGAAAGTGGGAACTGAACCTCAGTGCTTCCCAAAAGGCAGAAGCTCCAACTACACCACCTATTGTCACAAAACTTGAATTAAGTGATAAAAAGACAAACTTTCACCATCTGGCTCGTATTTCTCAAAAGTAACCAGGAAAACCCACATGGTGGAGGATGCTGGGATGGAAGTAAAACAGCGATGATGGCGCTGCCTTGTGGCCAGTCTATAGAGGTACATCTGCAATGGTAGTAACCATGTGCCAAGGTCTGAGACCCATACAGCAGGGAAGCTTGGCCCAAGCACCGAACCCATCATCCAGGCAATTACAGCAGCCAAGCAATGGTCACTTTTCTTCCAACCATTGCAAATATTCCACCAGGCCCCTCGGCATCTGGCACCAGTATGTCACTCCCCCGGGGCAAAAAGAACAGCACAATAAAGAAGAACAGTTCTCACACACCTTGGGGGATCAAGAGTGCCTGATGTGAGACTTAAAGTAGATCCAAGTGACCAATAGCTGGGCTGGGGTCACCGTCACAAACCAAGTCTGTTCACGGTCCAACTGTACACAAAGACACCTCAGAATAAACCATTTACATCACTTTGCTCCAGTTTCCTCCCACAGTCCAAAGATGTGTGTCTCAGGTTACCTGATGACTGTAAAACCCCATAGGGTACCAGGATAAAGCGGTTAATGATAATTTAAACCACTTATTTTCATTTGTACTTTACTGATGGTTCTCAAGTATCTATAAATATGATTGCCCAAAAATTGACTGATGCACCTATAAAATATAGGAATCCTCACTGACTGAATTCCTTCTGACTGATATTCACAGGAAAATTATAAACACCATAATGGAACTTGCAGCATAATGTGTGCAAAAAACAGGCTCTTTTAATTCACTTGTTCACAATTCTGCTTGATCCATTCAGCAAACACATTCAAGAGATTGTTTTCAGCTGCATGAGGACAAAAATAGCAAGGAATGTCCACGGTGCCCTTTTCTGGAAGCATTAAATGGAGATCATAATAATGAACAGGGACAACACGTCACCACACCAGCCAGTCTCAAGTGACAGGACGGAATGTAATATTATTAATATGATCAAGAGGCTGAGTGCTCAGATTAACTGCGATGTAAGAATAAAGTTAAGGTGCGAATAACTGCATGAGTCCCTCTTAACCAACTACAGTCATCAAGGTTTAAAATCCATGTAGACAAAGAAGCAAGACAAAAAAATATATATATATATTAAAAATTAAACCTGTGGCACTGAAGGAGATGTAAGGACACCATGGACAACCACCAGAGGGGAAAGAAAACGACCTTGGATTAAATGGGGCCAGAAATCTCAATGGAGGAACAAATAATGACGATGTTACCGTATTCTGGACACATTGTGAGAAGACTGGATTCTCTGGGAAAGACAGCGATGTCTGGGAAACATGGAGGAAAGGCAGGAGAAGAGAACCACCGGCAACTAAACGAATGGGTTAAGTCATAAAAGGATGGACGCACCACTTTCAAGGTCACGGCCAACACAAGATGAGGACAGAACTTTCAGGAAGAACCTTATACATGCAGTTACGAGCTTTTCAACTCGGCTGAGTTGACAACTAAAGAAGACAACCTGCTGAACTGAAGCATTACAACAGACCTTAAGTTAAAAAGCAACAAGACTCAACCTGAACCATACCAATGACTAAAACTATACAGAGTCCTCTTCTATGACATTCATCCATTCTTAAACACATTCCTTCAGGAATCTACAAGCTGCTGTGGCTTCCATCCACTACAGTTCATCTTTATGGTCCACCGTGTCCAGGGAAGTCCAAGAAAGATCTTAAAGAAGCTGTAAACCCATCATCTGCAGTCTTGCAAGGGAAAGTTCAAATGGTTCCTTTCTACAACTATTCCTTGCTCCCGTTCTCCCGGAAACCAACGGTATAGAAGGACCCAACCTCTGTCCTTCCTGCAACTCCTTCAGGCTACAAACGCAACACCACCAAGACGAATACACATTTCAAAGTCTGTGAGCCTGAGATGAGGAACCTGTTCCAAGTCTTGTGAAATCCTACCTGTTGACTTCTTTTTGAAGTCCATCTCCTTCCCCCTCCATCATCTCAGGGGCCAGCTGCCTCCCATGCCTCGACAATAAGCAGCTACAACACGTGCCCATAGTGGCTCCAGCCTCAGCACTACCTTTCGAGTATGAGAGCAGCTGGCTCCGGTTCTGGAGGCTGGGTCATCCCAGGAATCGCTCACCCCGGGGGGCAGACTTGATATATTCAATGAATGCATCAGAGGTTAAATATCTCCAGTCTTGGGGTCAGTGATGGAATGCCTACCATGTCCCACCATGGGACACAGCCTCCCACTGTATCAGCCTCTCAATCCCTCCTTTGTGCCTTACATTGTGTTTAGTACACGGTCACACAACCACAGCGCAACCAGCATGACCCCTCGCCCAGCTCCCAAACATTCACAAAAGTTGTCAACATTGAGATCAAATTCATGGTAACATTAATAAATCGTTTTCATTCTCTACCCCCTTTAATATGTAAAGGAAACTCCACTGCTGACATAAATTCACTTATTCAATCCCACCAACTCTCTCTTTCCTTTTATCCCAAAAAAAAAAAAATCATAATCACTTGGCATTTCCACCACGTGTGGCTTTTTACAGTGGCAGTCTCACGTCAGAAAAGAACCCAAATGAATGAACGAGAGAAGAAGGTGTGATGGACAGTGTCCATATGAACAATAAAAGGTGTGCATTAAGGTGACAGAGTGTATGGAGGCATGTAGTGCCAGAGAGGGTTCTCTGGCCACGTCAGCAGTACATCTAAATCTAACAAACCAGATCAGAACTTAACTGCTAACCTGATGTGTTAAAGTTATAAAAAATAAAAAAATAAAAATGTAAAAAACACAGTAACTGTGCACTATCACTCATTACTATTAAAATTAAATTAAATAGATCATTTGCAGGCTTTTTTAAACCATTTCTGTTGAGGACACTACACAGAATCAGTAACTCGCCCAAAATTAATACCAGCACTACCAAATAAGATATCCTGAATTACAGCATAAAACATCCCATCACTCTGAAGCTTTCCAAAGTAACTGTAAAAGTGGCGAAAATACCACAAAAGCAAAATACCGAGCCACAGCAATACCCAGTTAACACATTAACCAGTAAAATAATGAACTTGGGCAGTAAAATGAAATAGGCAGTACTGTAACTCCCCTATATTACACATTACTTTACAATCTAAAGTTATAATGCAATATGTTATACACTGATGCTGTGTAGTACTGAACTAAGTAAAAAAATAAAATAAAATAACACAAATTGCATTGTTGCTTGTCTATACAGGTGTCAGATCTGGACATCTTGTCTCTCCAGAGAGACCAGGAAATATGACAATGGACTGTATTTGTTTAATTACTGCCTGCTGTATATAAGGAACTTCAGAATTATTGACCCACTTATGTAGCTGGACTATTTTAGGTTTAGAACCTTCCTCCAGGGTACTACAGTAGCAGTGGGATCTAAACCTAAAACTGTCAAATTACAAGCCACTGTTCTTTACCGCTACATCACTTGCTGGCACCAATTTGCTTCTGTGATGTACAGTCAAGACTACTGAATCACTGAAACTTCTTGGATCTGTAGAGGGTATTAATGCATTTTTGCAGTTAAATATTTTTTATCAAAACTCTGATAAATAAAAACTTATCAAATGAACAAATGAAAGTCATCTAATATTAAACAGTTAATTGTAGCACCATACAGTGTCTACCAACAAACTCTCCTCAGGCTTCAGAATGAAGAACACTGGCAGTGGTCTTGTGAACTTTGTTTCTTCACATCACAAACCTCCATGAGCCAAACTGAAAGTGTCATTATGTGTCATGTGTCACAGCCTGCGCTCACACGCAACTATTCATAAGGAGTTCAGGAACTACAATTATATGAAAAGACACAGAAATAACCATTACTGTTACAGATATTACAGAGTCGAGTTCTTAAAAGCGGTCCATTTAACTGCGGTGATGTAGCCAACAGATGTACTGCATCCATAACCATTGATTATGCCTGGAGAATCAATATTTAAGAAATGTTTCAAAGAGACATGTGCATGGTAAGTTACTATGGTACTGCTTTGCATGTAGTCACTGACCATATTTAAATGTCAGGCATCCATCATCATTATCCTGGTCAGGGATGCAATGGTCTGGTCCCTATCCCAGAACCTCGATCTCTGGGCTATGAAACTACACCCTGCATGGGACAACAGTCCACTGCATAGTAGCTGTAGTAAGATGTATTAATGTATAATTTGCAGATGTGTTAATGGGTAAATCATTGTAATTCATTTAGAGTACAAACATCACTGTCACACTGCAAGCTGCTTTGGAAAAAAGAGACTACTAGTGGAATTAAATGTAAATTAAAGTAAATGTCTCATAAAGACAAGGTCAACAGAGAAGAAAAAAAGCGAAGGATGGAAAGCATTCTGAAAGCAGTAAGAGACTGTGGTGTGTGTGTGTGTATATACACAATGTGTACATCCTACTGATGCCCAGAAGCAACACAGGGATCTGCTTTTAATATAATAACACCCCTGCAGAGCAAATCCTTCATCTCATAATAAGACTGGAATTAAATACTGGATTCTTCTGTCTGAGTCCTAATACTGACATCAACACATACAGTCCCCCCCACTCCCGGGGAAGTTTCTGGAACCCAGAAAAACAAACCCTTGCAGAAAACTAAACAGATTGCTTCTCCGCAGCTTCAAAAGAGAGAACTTCTCCAATCTGCACTCGCACAGAAAAGCACACCTGGACCCCAGTGTCATGAATGTAAATGGGCGCAGTTTTCACCATGGTTGCAGCGTTTAAACAATCCCCTCATTGTGTGCCGTCTCCACGCTGCCGAAAGCTGCTGCATGAGCAACAGCCAGTTGCCACGGCAGCAACATGTGGACTTGGACCCGACTCGGCCCGCCTCAATGAGCCAGGGCAACGGCGGGACGGATCGCAAAAAGGCAGAATGCAGCCGTCCATCCCCAAAGACTCAAAGCAGCGGTGGGACCAAGGGCTTCCTTTTATATTTTCTAGATATACTGTGCAAATGACATAAGATTAATTTACTGTATTATTTACTTCCACCATGTTGGAAGTGATAGTGCTTTGCTCCACACCAGATGCAGCCCAGCTTAACCCTTCAATCTTGCAACATTTAAATCACCTTTCCTCAAAACTCTCATTCCAGAGGGTCAAAGAACCACCAGGACGATGACTGACAACTTTATTCAAGGGGATTTATAGTGCAGGGTTTCAAATCAGTGAGTTGCTGTGATTTACCATGTATACAGCTGGGTAATTTTTACTCTCCCTTGGTCAAGGGTACCACAGGGGTGGGGATCCAAATCCATACTAACATTCCCAACATATCATGTATAAGCTGTGTAGTCTATGTTACAGTAAAATAGATTAAAATGTTCTGTGTAACAGGAAGATGGTCTCAGGGTCTCACTGCGACCAACGCTTCCTCCTGGTCAAACCCTACGCAAATGAGCACCCATTAGCAAGCAGTAAATAATTGATGGCGGTGCGGCAGCGGTGCATCCCCATTTAGAGGATGTGTGACAGCGGCTGTGTTGTATTCGGAGACCCGTTGCCTTGTGATCACGGTAAGGTCACGTCCCCTTTGGTCTGGCAAGGTGACGGAGCTGGCACCTTTCTGGCAAGTGGTTAATGGAATAAACACCTCATCTGCAGCACTCTGCTCAAGGGCACCTTATCGGGCATCCCACACTTAACCTCATCGCTGGAGGTTCTCCAAAACTGCTCTGAGCTCTGTCTCCCACCGCTCCAGCTGGGACTCGAACCTTAAATCAAATCCTGATGTGCACAGGATGCACCTCCACCTGCTGCAATGCACCAGTCAGCCTTCAATAATTTTGCATACCCTTCTAGGGAGAATATTTAACAAAACAAAATGATACCGAAAGACCATTGGTTTGCGCTGTTGGTTCGATGACAACATCTGACAGCAAAGTACATAAAAGAACATCCAGAATTCTCTCTCCTCTACTTGTTTCGTTGAGTATGAAGGGGGTCCAAAAGATTTCAGTTTTATTTCAAGGAAACTCTTGAGACTTCCATCTGGCTTGAAAGCTCTTAAATCATAATATCTTCACTCCGGGTGGTTAAGGAATTGCTGCAGCATGTGCCAGATTACTTCAACAAGGTAAAATCTAAAGCATTTCAGAATGCAAATATCACTTTTTGCTGAAAGGGACCCAGTGTGAATCAGCCTGAACAAAACCTGTATGGGACAAAGTGGACGGAGGAGTGAAAACAGCATCAATGGGAAGACCCCGGTGTGCTCAAACTTTTGACCATTACTGTGCAAACAGCTGAACCCCAGTAAACATTTATGCAAATAAATAAATAAATAAATAAATAAATAAATAAATAAATAAATAAAATACAAAACTGCACCCTTGCTATAGTCAAGTAAAAGACTTTCTCTAAACAGCCATAATGGTTAATGGTTAAACCAGCCAGAATGTCAGTGTAGTTCAACAGCTCGTGAATGCCATGAGACCACATCCCTCAAATGGTGTGAATACTGCAAGCGTCCAATGCGTCGCCGTCCTCCTCGCGTGACCAAGAGGCCAAAGTAAACAACTTATTTTTAACCCAATTTATTGTTCTTAAGTGACTCATAGGTGCCCCATATCAACTTCAACGTTGACTGATGGCGTTGCGCTGTTAGCTTGTTGCATGTTTGTAGTGGCAGTGCCAGGTCTTTATGAACAAAAATAATAAACTTACACCACACACTCAGCCTTAACACCCAAAACCAACCACCAGCAGGAAGCGAACATGAATTGGACCAACAGACGAATTGACGGTGGGGCACAAACCATCACCAGAAGCTGACCAAAACCACCCAATGCAGCAGCCGCTGCCAACTCCTAACACAACCAGAAGACAGCTTTTAAACATCATTAAACGGTAAAAACTGACAAAGCAGCACGGCATGACAGGAAACCAATATGTAAATCTAAATGAAAAATCTGTTGAAGACTTTTGGGGAAAGGTTGGTTATAAAATCCTTCTCTCATTGAAAGGGAGATGGGTGCCATGGTGACAGTGGAGGAGCTTAACTGTTCAACTATTTGCAACGCTTTAAAGTCTCATAAACCTGTCATGAACCAGCAACACACTGCATGCATTTTGGCGCAACAAGACTGTAAACAAATTACAAACATCAGTGAACCCATAATTTATGTTTGTAACAGACTGGTGTAAAAAGCAGTGTCAGCAGAAGTTCCTTTGCACATCTTCTGTAGAGTTTCATAACCGCAGAAGAAACATGGAGAGAAACACTCGCTGCAATGCAGTTTGTTAAAAGTCAGAAAACCAAACCCTGAGAAGGAGGAAACAAGACAGCTTTACCCCCAATTCCCATGGTTCCTAGCAGGAACAAAGAGGGGACATTCAGCACCAGTGAGCAGGACCCAAAGCAGGAACCTTTGAGCCGTTGAGGGCCACAAATAACCAATTTATTTTGCGGCCCTGACACTCGGGCCCTCGTATATCTCTGAGCGACACTGTCGGTCTCTGAAGCCAGCGATCTGAGCACAATAACCGCCTTCATGTGGCCATGTAAACATGTCAGAGGCAACCAATTTCTGAAACCAGTTTAACTGACCTCTGAGGTCTCAGCAACAATGCCTATGTCCTGTTCATTCTTCTAATGCTCACGTGACCGGTGGCCCGGGGTGCTAAGCGCTGTCTGTCAGCGCAGGGTTGGCCCTGCAAGGAGTCACTACCTCAAACTCAAGCAGACAGTATTGAACACAGTCGGAGACGCAGGTTATTATATCGCATTAGACAGATGCATTATCAGCTACTCATTCTCTACAAACACCTGATCGAGAATCTGTCCGTCGTCTCACCTAAAATATACACGTTTCCGTAATCTAATCTCAGACATCAGTCACTTTAGCATCATTTTAGTTCAATTTTATCCTTTTCTCCAGCTGTTGCTCCTTAGATAAACCATGTAAGCAACCTGCTAAATCAAAGCTCTCAGTGTGGGAGGAAATGGCCCAATTTGGCCCTTTCTGCCAACCAAACACCACCCGAATGTGACATCGGCAGCCACAGGTTAGGACAGCATGTCTGCCACCTGGATTCCGACCCATTACAGGTGCAGTTACCATCTGTTCAGAGGTCTACCTTCTCCAATGCAGCACCTGCTTCTACAGCTCCAGTAAATATTTTATTATCAGCACTCGCTCAGGCCCTCACAACAGGCAACAGTGGGTGACCAGCAAGTGTACAAGGCAGTGCAAAGAAAACAATAACAATATTTTCTAGAACACTGGAATAAATATGCATTTAATATCCAGCAAATCCTAAATTCACACAACTCTAATTCCAGCACCTTAAGCAGGGGGGGGGGGAAGTGATCTAATATATTTTTTTTGTAACTGAACTTGAGTATTTTCCATGAAATGTGTGTATTGCTTCCTTGGGTCTTCACACTTCAGAAGTTTATGTCCACACACACACACACACACACACACACACACACACACACACACACACACACACACACACACACACAAATCCATCCAGAGTTTACACAAGTCAAATATAAAAGTGCCGTTAACTTTTTGAGAGAAAGTGGCAATGAAAGGATTTATCAAATTCCACCCAAAGTAAACAGGGGCCATTTTGCCCCCTCATACTTGCATCTCATTCCAGTCATAGTTTGAAGAATAAACCTCAATAAAGACTTCGGGCAATATATACACCTTCACTACTGCCAAGCTGATCTGATACAGCGTGGGCTGCATGTAAATGAGTGTTTCCTCTCCAAACTAGTTTAAATGCCTTAACTAATCCAGTTAGTCTCTCAAATGACCATTTAAGAATGTTAGTCACACATATTCTCCAGTTTGTTATAATTAAGAAACACAGCAATTCACACAGACTCCCTGTGGGCAGGGCCATTCACATCGCTGAGGTCACCAATCCACCTGGGTGACAGAAGACAGAATAGTTCACCTGTCTGCAATTTCTGCCAGAAATTACCATCCTGTCCACTTTCTGGGTTATTTTTGTCAGCAACATTGGAAAATTCGCTGCTCCAGCTAATTCCCGAATGCATGTTTTAGGAGCAGAATGAAAATTACAAAAATGTCCTTTTTTATGATTTATCCTTTAGCTTAATGTTATATTTCAGCAGCAGGGCCACTTGGAGAACACTTTACTGTGTCCTTTTTTGATTTATGACCTTAATTTCCTTTATTTTATAAAGAACTTGACTATGTTCCGAGTACAAATTTTCAGAGAAAATTACACACTTTCAAACTGAATAGGCAACAGCAAATTCCTGCATCCATGATTCCATTGGGATCCCTATAACTTTTATTATAATCTGAGCAAACACCTTCATGCTGTTCCAAAACCAGTGCACATCTTTCCAGCCTCTAAACAAGTGTGTGTTGATGGCCACGTTGAAATGTATGCACGCAGGAAATGTTCTTACACGTGTGTTATACTGTCCAGAAGTCATGCGCAGGGCACGCAAAATAACTAAAATAACAGCGAGCAAATCAAGCGCAGCCAAGCACAGCAGGAGGAAACAGCAGCAGAGAATTTTGGCACAAAACACTCGCCGTCCTGCTTATCTCCCATCATCTGACCAAAAACATAGAATGGCGACAAAAATGCTACAACATGCATCAAAAAAGCACAAATTCTATAACCTAATTATTTTGCCATCATGTTTTCAGTTAAAATAAATAAAACACCACACCTGTACTGTCGCCTCCTATATTTTTTAAACGTTTAAGCAAAGACACTCGTGCAGAAACAGAACGCAACACAGTGAGGTCAAAATTACATTTTAGAACAGATTCATTTTTTTGCTAAAACATTTACATTTACATTCTTAAGCTTAAAAGTCACAAGCAGGAGGTCTGCAATTCCAGCACTGATGTTTAAAAAAATAAATAAAATAAAAGTTGCATACACTACAGTTTACCTCGATCACACAGTGTTCAGGTTAAATTGTACGCAAGACAATCTTTGCTGATACATTCACATTTTCCGGGTGGCACAGACCAGCACTGTTTTTTCTTTGCAGTTGGGAAATGAGAACCTTTTACAGCACACACACCCACACACTCCTTTTCTCAGTGCCAGAAAGTACTGAGTGACAACTTCCACTGTCAGAGGAAGCTTGCTGAGGTCACCTACTGATATCACAGAGGGCTATAAAACACCGTCAGAGAAGCTGAGAGCACTCAAAGTCCACAGGGGGCCAAAGGGTACGGACTTAATACACAACCGACTACCACCAAACTGCACAACAGTACAGAAAATAACCCTGCTGGTTCCATACCCGCCTTTAAAAGCACCACCTCATGCATATTTATATTTAAAAGAAATAAAATGAAACAACCCACCACACTGCAGGGAAAAGGGAGCCATGTCACAGTTCTTACCTGGTGAAGACCATAAACCTCCTTACCAGGTTAAATAGTGACTCGGCAAAAACACTGACACCTTGGAAATTCTTTATTCCTAAAGCGGGCACTAAGAGGTTTAATTTTAAAGTCTTATAAGCAGGAGATAAATTAAAACACTGACACCTCTGTACTGCATAAACAATACATATTATGTCGGCTTACAGTGGACGTCGTACTCCTTTATCTGACACCTTTACCGAAACTCGCATGTTATGTTGGTTAATAAATTTATGTGATTTAAGGCAGAGCTGTATGAATCCCTGCAGTGAAATTCACCCGTTTACCCATTTACACAGCAGGGTACTTCGGGGTTTGCACCTTGCACAAAGGTACGAGAGCAGGAGTGGGGATCTGACCCAGCGACCTTCAGAGCACAGGGTGACGCCCAAAAACCGCAACCTGCTACCCCACAGACTGCATTTGAAAAGTAAAATTACTGCAGAAGTTTGCCAAAAAAAAGTCTGCAGCTGACCAACAGCACAGGTAAGTCGCATTAGAAGCTTTGAGGAAGAAGGAAGGAAGGAAGGAGGAGTTTGGACAGATGGAACTGGGTTCTTCTCCCATCTCACACTGGATACTCACTTGATGAAGTAGCTGGCGCCCTCCTCGGTGAAGCCCTCTTCCCACCCGCGCGGCAGGTCTGGATGAAGGGGGGCAAAGTGTCGATAAAGCGCATCGATCCAACACTGTACTAGGAGTGAGACTCTGTTCCTGAAAGCCACCATTTCCATCATGCAAATTCATGCAAAAGCAAGAAACTGAACTTTTTGTGTTTGGTTCTCTGCAGGGGGGGCTGCCTACCTGAGCGCATCATGTGTCCCGAGTTGACCGGCTCTCCGGTGCGCGGATGGAGCCAAGTGGTGCTGCGACTGTGATCGCTGCAAAGAGCCACCAAACACACCTGTTACTTCTGGAAAAACACACACGCACACACACTTTTACATATTTAAATACCCCCCGCCCTCCGTGGGCTCACTTTATGAAAAAGACTCTGCCATCTCGGCACACTCCGTAGGACCAGTGCTCGGGCAGGGCGTCCGCCATGATCGCCGAGGCGCTGCGCTGCGCGCCCTCCGAGGAGTCCCAAGGGACCGCGACGAACGGCGGGGTCCGCGGAGCGCCTCTTAAAGGGGACGCGCCGAGCACTGCGCCTTTAAGAAGCACCCGAGAGCGGCCGACAGAAAAGACAGGTAAAACTTTTTTACAAGTGCGAGTGAAAGTACACTTTAAAGTGCTGTGGCGTGATTTAAACAAAAAAAAATAATAATAAATGAGTTTAATAAAAAAAAGTGGAAAAGTATTACAAAATGTTCCAGAGAGATGTAGACTATTATAGCTGATAGTTATTTATCCATTTAGGATTTCAGTTCAATTCAGTTCAGTTTTTATGTAGCCCCCTTCTCACTGTAGTGACACAGAACTGACATCTAAAGGGTTTTGATTCACCTGCAGTTCAACAGGTAATCTTGCACAGTTAGCCAAGTGGTCACACAGGAAAGGGGAACAACAATCTCCTTTCCACTAGGGAATAGGAGAAAAATACACCTCTGGGGGTTCATGTGCCAGTGGAAGCCCACCCCTCCTGTGTTGGACAGCTTACACTGATTCACCAAGTTTTAAAGCTGAAGTGTAATTTTTATTTGAGCAGTTCAGGGTAAGCATGGTGACAGATGGCATAGTACTACAATATAGTACAGCATCCCTGAACTGATCACATAAAAATAACTCTGACATTTATATGTCAGCAGAATAAAGCACAATGGACATCCTGGTCTGTGCTGTTTCTGTTCATCTTCCATTTTCACGTGCAAAATCCACAGTCTGTATTGCTCCTTGGCTTTCCTTATCAGTCAGTCTGGAATAATCCCGACTGCATTTTGAATGACTTCACAACAATAAAAATGCACAATATGGGTCCAACTCAAGAAAAATACAAGTGAGGCTTCCAGATGGCTCTTAGTGAGCAAACTGACAGCTGTGGTTATGTGCGGGAATAGCCAAGTTAAAGACTGCAGCAGAAAGAACAAAACATTTAGAGAAGCAAGAGAAAATGTGAAGTCACCATAAACTTTGACAAAAAATATCATTATAAATGTATTTATGGAATTACAATAAATAAAAAACTACAGTATGTAGGTGCATCTAATAAAACACTGAAACACCTTAGCTGCATGGTAAAATTTACAGAAGAGCAGCAACTTATGAAGCTCCACAAAACAAGCAGGAAACGGGCCATATTTCATCCAGACAGAAGGATATAGTTTTAAAAAATGGGTACAGAAAGAGAAAAGAAATGGAATGTAAGGAAAAATGCGGATGGTGCTCTGAAGGAGTGCGAGTGTGAGCAGTGATGCTTACGCTAAGCTACGGGGAGCCACCTGGGGGGTTAAGGTCACCGTGAGTTACTTTCCACTGCATGATCGTGAGCTTTTGTCACCCACATATTTTTATGATCATATAATATATTATAATTGCCATCTGAATTGAATATGGTGGCCCGGTTTACGTCTTTACAATCTTGAATATTATGAAGTTTGCTTGACTAAGTTAACAACCCCTTAAATTTATTACATATGATATGAGCCTTTAAAAAGTACTGTATCTGCAAGTTATTACTGAGTTGGTTTAATAACTAATTGACATTCACGTTCATGCAAGTTGGGCAGCAGGGGGCGTAATAGTTGGTGTCATCACCTTGCATTTTGAAGGTCCCAGGTTTGGATCCCCCTTCTACTGTTGTAACATTTATAAAAGTACTGACACAGAATACCATATAAATGAGTAAAACACTTTAGTGTTGCATATCGCAATAATAATAATAATAATAATAATATGACAGTTCATATGAGAAAGCAAGATCAAGATACACTCCATGGCCAAAAGTATGTGGACCCCCCTTCTAATGACTGAGCTGAGCTGTTTTAGCTACACCCACAGAGCATGCAAGTGCTTTCTAGATAACTGTGAGCTTCTATCTTTGCAGCCACAGTTTGGGGAAGAAGCTCCTTTCCTGCTTCAGCATGACTGTGCTCCCCCCTCCCATGCAGAATGTGAGCTCCGTAATTTCATGGTTTTCTCAGGCTGGTGTGGAAGAACATGAGTGGCTGCACAGAGCCCTGATCTCAACCCCACGGAACCCCTTTGGGATGAACTGAAACACCAACCTTGAGCCCGACCTTTTCACCTGACATCGGTGCCCATCCTCGCTGATCCTTTTGTGGTCGAACAGGCACAAATTCCCAAAATCTGGTGGGAAGCCTTCCCGGAAGAGTTGGGGCTGTTATAGCAGCAAAGGAGGAGCAACTCCATATTAATACCCATGGGTTTAGAATGAGAGGTTCAACAAGCACACTTGGGTGTGACGCTCAGGGGTCTGCATACTTTTGGCCATATCGTGTACGTCTCATATAACTGTCCCACTGTAAGTCATAAAACAAGATGTGTAGCCTCGTATTTCATCTGCCAGCCAGAAGGAGCAGAAGGACATTTGCTGAAGCAATTCAGTTAAAGCACTGGCAGTGGAGCTGCTGTGCTCAATGTCAGCTGTCCTCCCGGGTCCTTTACTCCGGTGCACCGTGGTGATGATTTCCAATTATTTGGAGTCAAAGTCTCAGGAGAAGGAGACAGATGAGGTGGCAGAAAGATAAATTGATGCAATCATTTTATCAAACGTCTCTGAAAATATTAATAGGAAGCCCATTTCGTGGTTCTGCATCAGAACTGTGTTTAGCCAACCCATTTCCCGGCTTCCCTTCATTTACTCATAATAAAGCTTGCAGCTCAGGCGAATTATTTACCACGAATGGAAAGTGTGAATGTACGGTGAACCTTTCCAAACTGGACCTGTACCATCCAGGGGGTGTGGAGCAGGTTTTGTCTTTTTTGCCCATTTTCAGCATCTGAGCACACGGCCCTCTTGGAGACACAGTTTTCATAACGTTGTAATGGGACGACGTTGACATGAATACAAGAATTGCACCGAGCAGACCAGTAGGACTGCTCACCGCACGTCTGCGGAGTTTTATGTGACTGCTGTCAGTTTTATCAGTTTGTCAGTCGCCAAATCAAATTGTATTTACATGTTCACAGCAGCTTACAATGATTTAGCCATCTTTAGAGCTCGATAATAAGGGGGGGCACAATGGTTCATTGTGTAGGGCTGCTGCTTTCCTCACACAGTCCAAAGGCATGTGTTCCTGGTTAAATGGTCACTCCATTGCTCATTATGTGTGTGGCCACCCCATCCAGCATAGCGCCCCGTGATTTGGGATAGGCTCCAGACCACGGTGACCCTGACCAGGATTAAGGGGGTAACAATAATGGATGGATGGATGGATGCATGGACATCCGTGTGAGTTCAAAGCCATGACCTCCAACCGCTGAGGCGGCAGATCTATGCGCCACTGTAGTACTTAACTATTCATCACCTGCAGTACAGCAGCTGGATGAGGTGACCCCTGCTGGATATTCGGCAGCTGCTGTGGAGACCTTTGGACCATTTTAATGCGAATGTCGAAAATGATCAGCAGTCGACCTGCTGCGCGATCTCCAAAAGTTCAGTTAAATCATCCGATTGTCAAAACTTTGTACAGTAGATGGAAGTTAAAAGTTGGCTTCAATTTTTTTGTGCTTTGAAACCATTATAACTAATGTCACTCCTTGTCACTGTCACTGCCCCATGTCATCTGGACATGCATGCACAAGTTTGCATAGTTATGTAGATAAATGAGATGGTTGTGGAAGAGGAGATGAGTGTGGAAGTTGCAATCCAGACTGCATCCCCCCTCCATTGAGGTGGCCAGTAGGTCACTGCACCACAACTGGCCCTCAAGGAACAGCTATCCAGAGACTCTGGAGGTACCAATCATCCCTCCTGACCCCACCTACAAGCAGTTTTGTCTTGAACCTCGGACCACAGAGGACACCAGGATGCTTAACAGCCACAGTGACTCAGGTCCAAACTTCTTGCTCGTACTGACCCACACTTGGCACCGGTGGACAGTCCTGCAATGCGACTGCAGCCATCCTGAAGCCACAGGGTGACCTGCTGTTTGCAGTCTCATTTTCCAGGGGTGGCAGCTGCTGCCTCACGGCTGGGGGTGGTGGAAGGTGACGGTCGCTCAGACACACACACACACCTCTCCTTCCTTTCCCCTCTTTGTCAGGTATATCTGGACACCTTAGATTTGCATATTTATATTTTGCATTGTGTATTTTCAGATAGCCTGAAAAGAAAGGGGTGTCACACAACCCTGATCATGTTTGAGTTTTGGAGGTCTTCAGTTGTCCTCAAAGAAACACTGAGCAGCTGCACTGCAATGAGGCCTAGGCTGAAGGCCAGCTTCTTGCGCGCTCTCTCTCTCACACACACACACACACACACACACACACACACACACACACACACACACACACACACACACACACAGAGAGAGAGAGAGAGACATCAGTGAATTTCCTCATTGTCCTTTATGCAAATGCCGTGTAAATAATGCATTCCCCAGTGCGGCGCAAGCACTCGCATGACAATGAAATCCCCAGCAGACGGTCAGCAAGTAAAAAAAAGACCTACATGCTTTTCTGTGCTTGGGCAGCTTCTGCTGTGAGACTTCACACTCAAAACACACAACTTTCCAAAGTGGTGCTCAAAAGAATATTTTCAGTTCACCCCTGCAGTTGTGAAGGGCTACACTGGAAGCCCTGGCATGAAGGATGAGGAAACAGGAGACCTGAGTCCAAACACACAGCAGTTACATTTTCAGCTCAAAATAAAGCAGCTCTGTGTGTGTGTGTGTGTGTGTAACTCAATAAAATGGTTTTCTGTATATTTACACACTTCAGCATTTGAATAGTTTTATAAAGAATTCCTGAACACTCAGCACTCCCTGCATCTTCAACAGCAAATTCTGATTCAGATTGTTCAGTTTCCAGGACAAAAAAAAAAAAAACCCTAAACATCTATTTCAGCTTCAGTAAGAACTTAACACTTTTTCTAAGCAACACAAAAACATTACTAATGGTCTACAACTAAGCAGAACAAAGCTTTCTAGAGAGGAAAAAAAAAAAGCACTGCACTGGCAAGTGCTGCCCCCTTGTGGTCTAATGGATGAAGGAACCAGGATTTTCACAGCTCGACAGAAAAGCACGAATGTGATGTGGCTGTACCCCAAAACACTCATTTCTCACCAGAATGGAGCAACATGCTGACCGTCCCGCCTTCTAAACACTTAGTTAAAACAAAAAAAAAAAAAAAAAAAAAAAAAAAAAAAAAATCAAAGCTCCATCCACTACACACACAACCATTACCAAAACACAGGGCAGATGTGGTCATCAAATCCAGTGCTAAAACAAGCAGGGTCATAGCTGCTTAGGTGTCAGCACAGCTAAAAAAAAAAAAAAGGCTGTCTCGTTAAACCGCTCGTGTAGGACGGGGCACAGAACACAGAACACACAGCAAGTTCACCGAAATATGTTTTATTAGTCCAAAATGTGAAGGCATTTATGCCACCAGAGCAGAAGCCGTGGATGATTCGCTGTGAAAGGAGGGGGTGAAGAGAGAAGGAAAAAAAAAAAAGAAAAAGAAAAAAAAAAACTTTTAATGGGAGCCAGAAAACCACTTACAAAATCATTACATTTAAACAAGTGCGGAAAAAGTTAAATCTGTCCATCTGAAGGCTGTTTTAATGCGTTTCAACTAAACGTGACTTACAAATATGTATTTTTATTTGAACTTATGATATCCTGGCAAAAAGATCAAGAACAACAGCTGCGCCACAGCGAGCTCCTCAATCGCTACCCAAGCAGTTATGCTGGCACTGCAGCGATGAGAGCCGCTGGAGTGACCGCCAGCACAGTTCGGTGACAGTCACAAGTGTGTGAAGGGGACTGGCAGGAATGGCACTTTGCAGCCACCCTGCTAATTTACCTCCAACTTTTCATTTGGCACGTCAGAAATATCTCATTTCTTACGGGAGAAGAATGGGATAATGAAACGTGCCAAATATCGACTGGAGAAATAAATGTGTTCAGCAGGTCCTGATGCTCCAGATATTTGTCAATGTACTAAGTTTTCACTGTGTGTTGATGTGCATCAACAGTACTTACTACTTCCAGTTGGGTGGGAGCACTCTCTTGGTCTTGTAGTAGCGAGCCAACCTGTGGATCCTGCTCTCAATGAGAATCAGGCGGAATTTTGCATCCTTGTCCTGTCATTTTGACAATAAAAAAAAAAGGTTTGAAAAAAAATCTGTTTGCAGGGGGAAAAAAGCCATCTCAGCAGAGGGGAAGATGTTTTTCAGCTTCTTGCAACAATGATGGAAGTACTGTGAGCGCAAGGGAAAATTATCTAACCTTTCTGTTGCGCTCCAAGTGCTTCCTCACAGCAACGGCCTTCTTGATCAGATGATACAGATCTTCGGGCAGATCTGGGGCCAGGCCCTTGGACTTGAGGATCCGCAGGATCTTGTTGCCCGTGACAAAGCGCACCTGAGCCACACCGTGGGAGTCCCTCAAGATTACACCTGTAAGTGAACACACACCAGGGCCATTTGAACAGGTACTCAATTTCCACAGGTCATGCATTATGTTCACATTCAGTCAATTGCAATATAAAAAAAACAAAAAAAAAAAAAAAAAACTGAACTTCACACAAAACCTCTCCTAGGTTAAGGACTTGTCTTTGCAAAGTTAGTACAGCTTAAACTTTAAACTTCACTGTAAGCTTTGGACAAAGGTATCAAAATAAAAACAAAACTGATAAATGGGTCATAAATTCAGGTCTTCAAACCTGACAAATTATTCACATATTCTCAAAAGTATCTTAAAAAACATCTAATTCAGAGGTGGCAAAGAGACAGGTATGAACTGAAACACTTGGTTTGGAAGGCATAGCAAAAAAAAATTTTTTTAAAAAATCCAAATTTCTTCCCTTCTCGCCCCCACCTTAACATATATAGATGAAAAAGAACACAGCTACACATAAAGTCACCAGCACATTCAAGTTCAAAGAAGGTTACCAGCATTATTCCTATTCTATTCCTCCTCCAAGTCAAATGTACAAAGAACATTTATCCTACAACCATCTGTCATCTTGGACAAATATTCAAACTAAAACAATGTCAGTTACCAATCTGAGAGGGAGTCAAGCCCTTCTTTGCCAGCTTGAAGATCTGCTCTTTGACATCATCAGATGTTAGCTTCAGCCACTGAAGGAGCAAAGAACAACACACTTAGAACATCAAACATGTGAACCTGCAGGTAAAAGTATATCTCGGTGCATTTCACTACTTACTGTGGGGACACTGCGTCTGTAGGGCAGCGCCGACTGGGACAGGCCCTTTCTGCAAGAAAGATGTCACAAAAAAAACAATTCATCAGCCATGTTTTACCACTGAGCTCCCAGGAACATGAACACAGAAAGAGAGAAAGAGAATTCATGCGTTTTCCCCACCATGGACCGAATAGGCCTAGACACACTCCCAAGCACACGTGCGAGGTGTCAAGACATCCTTCTACTCTGCTAACACGTCTGAACGTGCTTTTTGTACCCGATTAAGTTAGAAAACTAGAAAGGCCTTCGCAAAATTAACAAAAATGCCCATTTTGAACGCAGGCGATGGGTTCTGCCTACTGGGCGGAGAGACGGCCGCGTTACTTCACCCTTTACGTTTCATTCAAGCAGCAACTATCAACGTGGTTAATGTTTAGAGAATCTAAAAATACCACAATATAAAGTTAGGAACAATTATATACAAGAGTAAAACCAGCAGACTGTGAGCTTTGGCGATTTATGGACCCCCAGTGCGACAATCGTAAACCGGGAGACGGCCACGCGCTGCCATGCTCCGTCCGACGCGGGCAAAAAAAACGTTTCTTCTACGACGAAGCTTAACTTTTTGACTCCCACATCCATGTACTGGGACGTGCACCACATCGCTACACCACTACGAACCGTTTTATTACGATTACAGGACGAAAATATCCATGTAAAAAAGTAATAATCAATTCTTACCCGGGAGCGTGCATACGACCCATGATGGCGATGTAGAGGAAGAGGGAGGCCAAACCGAGGCTGCTAGAACATTAGGGCCTGGGGAGGAAGTGACGTCACCAACACTCAAACTAGCGTTCTAGATAAGGACATTATTTTTAAACATATTTTAATTTACTTGAGTTTGTCTTTATTGTATGTGTTGTTATTCTGCATTTTTCGTTAATAAAAAATAAAAGCGAAAGAAGCCCAGAACTTGGCTGTGTGGATTAGCGGAAGTGACGCAACACACGTGAGTCATCGTTGATCTCAGAAACGACAGGAAACGCACAAACCTGAATTAAAATTGTTACTTTTATATATTTTTCAGTGTGCTACTAATATACAGCGATCTAGAGTATACTGTAGCAAAATACCTTCGAATGTTTCTTTTCTATTTATGAGAAATGAGGTTGCCTAAGCTTTTAGGAAGAACTAAAGACTTTGTGGAAGTTCCCTAAGCTTTTAGGAAGAACTAAAGACGTTGTGTTCCAGAAAGCACTGGATTGTATTTGGAATTGTCACCGTGATCAAATCATCCCTGATCGATAGTTATCAATAAAATCACTTGTGTCCACTTTAATTATCCTGTGGCTTGAACAATTTAAATTTTGAGAAGAGCATGTGGAAGTGGGAGAATAATGAAGAAAGCGAGCATGGAGACAAAGGTGGTATCTTGCGTGGCCTTAAAAAGAAAAACAAGTAGCAAATGAAAACAGATTAAATAGTTTTGCAAAGAGGGGATGCATTTATTTATGAAACTATTTTTTAGTTTGTAAAGTACTTCCACACCCAGATGCAACCATTGCATTCATATTCACTCACCATCTTGCAAAAAAGCTAAGTTTTATTTCATATGACCAACATAAATGAAGTAAAGGTTGTGCTAGGCTGCAAAAAGCAAATATATTTCCAAATTAACATCTTTTATATCACAAACAGCTGTGTTTAATTAATGAATTAACACTTTAATTGGAAATTGGAAGAAGGCATGCACATTTTGCTATAATGAAAGCTGATAGGATCTGCAGGCTGCCAGCATTGTGACTGACACCAGAAATGACCAATTAGCTGCCTTCATCAGTTTCCATGTTATGGGAAAATAGGAATTTGTTTAAAGAATGTTTCCTAAGGCGGGGATTTTTTCAGGTTCCCCACGCAGGTTTGGATTTAAATAGGAGGAGGATAAGTTGAAACTAAGCTTAGTTGTGGGTGGTATAGATTGTTAGGGCTTTTGAACAGTTATTTGTTTTAGGAGTTGGTTTTATAGTGGGGTAGCTAGCAATGTAAGTGAGGCCTTCTGAAATTGCTCTGTTTTGGTCTGTGTTTTTAAAAAAAAAAATTGTTTGAACTTGTAATTGAAAGTTGTCATAGTTTTTATAATGGACAGAATGATCTGTTTTTTTTTTTTCTTCCTTATGTTCTAAGCTGTATAGCTTAGTTATTAAGGTCTATGTATCTTTACATAGACACCATAGATCAGTGACTGTTGGTTTATGGTAGTTAATCTTTAGTTATGGAGTCACTTTTATGCTATAGTCAAACAAATTTACTGTGGGTAAATGCAGATGCAGTGGATCCTGGGTTTGAACCTTTGCTGTGCACTCTTCTTGAATCTGCTAATAACTACCAAGGAAGTGCCTGTTACTGTGGGTAGACTTCAGGAGACCTCTACCATGGATGACCTGCAGATGCTTTCTGAGGATGAGGTAAGTACTCAGCTCATAAAATGACTAAAACAACACAATGCTGGATATGTTCCATATTAATGTTAATCTGTTTGGGGTCCAAAAATCTACTTGGGACTTCTTTTTAGCTCTGCTTGTAAGAGAAATGGTGTAAACAGGGTTTGATTTGCATATCCCTATTGAATGGGGTAGACTGTGGCCTCACACCTAAGGCTATTGTATAGGTAATGTTAATACAACTGTTTAGCAAAACATGGGTACAATAGTGATATGTGGAGGGACAATGGTCTATGCAGCTAGTTTCATGAGCATAAACTGAATCCTTCTGTACTAGGATTCTGGGCTGCACTATGATCGCTATCTCAGGGAAGTTATCCTCTTCCTTGAAAAAGACAAGCATTTCTTCGAGAAGCTCCAAGACACTGGCATAGCTGACATAAAGGTAACAAACAGATTCTGATATTTCAGCTGGACAAACTTTAACTTCCTTTTCTGGAAACAGGAAGGAATACTGGCCAAGGAGCTGGAATTCGTCAGCAGTCAAGTGCGAACAAAACTGGATGAGTTGAAAAGACGAGAAATGAGCCGGCTAAGGGCCTTGATAAAGGCTAAACAAGCTCTGGAAAGTGAGAAAGGTGTGTATTGTTGGTAAAAGCTTATACCTGCCACTAGGTTCTTCTGTTCTGATCAAATTGTGCTCAACTGGGATCAATTGGATGCTCTATGGTATGGCTACTGTTTAAACACCCTGTCAACATGCTATAGTTCAATGAGGTGCCACCCTGAATCATTCCATCTAAATGGAGTAATGGTTAAATATGTGTGAGAATGTTTTTCCTTTAGCCTGTTGCCCCTTGTTTCAGACATGACTGTGGATTATCAGGCTCTGCTCAAACAGTTTCAGCATCTGAATCACCTGAACCCCTATACCTTTGAAGTGGAGGACTTGGACCAGCTTCTTAAAACTGTAAGGATAATCTCTTTTTAAATTAAAATTGAAATTCTTCTGTTTCTACTGGTGCAAAATGTATGTTCTCTCAAAAGACAGCACATGATCTGGAGAACTATGATAAGGAACGCCATGAAATGTTCAAGATTAATGAGATGATGAAGGAGCATGAGTGGCAGGAATATCTGAAGACTCTGGATGAGGAAGAAAGGCAAAAGCAAGAGCTGCAGTACAGAGAGCGCAAGAAGAGGCATGCGGCCCACCCCTATGTCAACCACCCGGTAGTGTTGAATTCAATGGGCAATGTTTGAAACTTGACTATCTTTTACCTGAAGGTCGGTGAGTCTACAACGGTTTGCTGCTCTGCGCAGGGTAGCCAAGAGCAGCTGAAGGAAGTATGGACAGTGTCTGATGGCCTAGACCCCAAGGACTTTGACCCAAAGACATTCTTCAATCTCCATGGTAGGGAGTTGCTCAAGGAAGGGTCTTTTTGAGCAGTGTTAGTGATGCAAAATAACTACTGGTGTTTCTCTTGATCCTTTAGATACTAATGGAGATGGGTACTTGGATGAGCTTGAATTGGAGGCCCTCTTTACCCAAGAGGTAGCTGTCTTGTAGATTTTGTTTGTATGAGAATCAAATTGGGCTATAACATTGCTCGCTTTGTCTTAGCTTGGAAAGATCTACAAATCTTCTAATATGGCAGAGATTGAGGAGGAGAGACTTCGTATGAGAGAACATGTCATGAAGGAGGTAAACTGCACAAGTTTGGAACTTGACAATGGATTTTGGTAAAGCATTAAAATGCTAGTTTGTCTCTGGAGTTAATTTTTTATTTTTTTTGCCATCTATGGATGGATCTTTTAGGCTGATATCAATAATGATCGGTTTCTGTCCTTGATGGAGTTCATGGTTGCTTCAAAGAAGAGAGAATTTGTTGAGCCAGATACCTGGGAGGTAGTGTCCTGTTCAGTCATTTTGGCCTATTAATGGAGTTAAAGTATAACTAAATCCTGCCCCCTCTGTCTGTCCAGACCCTGGAACAGGGCAGGATCTTCACTGAGGAGGAGATGAAAGCATTTGAGGAGAAGCTTATCGAGGAGGCTGAAAAAATCCAGAGGAGGAAGCTTGAAATTCTAAGGCACAGAGAAGAGCTGAAGCAGGAGTGGCTGAAGGCACGGATATTGTTTCAAGAGGTACAGTGGCACAAGCCACAGTATGGCAGTGGGGGGTTTTCATTGTTTGTCCCATTTCTTCTTAGGAAGGGGAGGATGTGAATGAGCTGGAAACCGAAGAGCTTCCTGAAGATGCCACAGGTGATCTGAGTTGTACAAAGTAACACCAGCAGTGCAAGCTTGTAAATGTTATACTAAAAATTAACCAAAATGGCATACCAACTTTTCCTTAGGTTCAGAAGGTGATTCTCCAACCATATCTGAACGCCACCAAATGATGCCCCCTGACTATGACTAAATGAGCATGTTTTCCTAACTAACCTTGCTCTACTAATCTGTCCCCTTAAATTTTTTTTATGAAACATAATTGTTTTAATTTTGGCTTTTAAAAGTGCTCACAGGTTTTTAACTTTCTTTGCATAGCTTGTTTAGGGGGTGGCTATTCAATACAAATGTGCTTCATTTCTAATAAAGTGAATTGGCCAAAACCCTTCAATTAGTCTTGAATGACATAAATTGACTACTGAATACAATATTTTAATCTCCCTTGAATGTATACTTATTAAATCCTTATTGAAATGCATGTTTGAAAGTGTCTTTAAAATGGATGGTCTGTACTCCAGTTGGAATGACTTTGTTTGAAACTTGTGTACTTGCATTAAAGCCTCTGAACTATCCATGAGGTGTTGTGAATTTATGGTCCTTTTAACTTGCAAGCCCCTACTGCTGCTCATTTTCACTTTTAGCCTGGAAAAATGGATCAGCTTCAAGTCTTGACACAACAAATACAGGTGCTGGTCATAAAATTAGAATATCATGACAAAGTTGCTTTATTTCAGTAATTCCATTCAAAAAGTGAAACTTGTATATCAGATTCATTCATTACACACAGACTGATGTATTTCAAATGTTTGTTTCTTTTAATTTTGATGATTATAACTAACAACTAATGAAAGTCCCACAGATGTATGCAAAATCAAGGTCCCAGAGTCTGGAGGAAGAGAGGAGAGGCACAGATTTCCAAAGGAAATGCAAAATTTACCTTCATCAGAGAACATAACTTTTGACCACTCAGCAGCAGTCCAGTCCTTTTTGTTGCGAGACGCTTCTGACGCTGTCTCTTGTTCAAGAGTGGCTTGACACAAGGAATGCGACAGCTGAAACCCATGTCTTGCATACGTCTGTGCGTGGTGGTTCTTGAAGCACTGACTCCAGCTGCAGTCCATTCTTTGTGAATCTCCCCCACAGTTTTGAATGGGTTTTGTTTCACAATCCTCTCCAGGGTGCAGTTATCCCTATTGCTTGTACACTTTTTTTTTCTACCACATTGTGAAGAGGAAGATGCAATCTGCCAGACCCAACAATTCAGAAGAGTTGAAGGCCACTATCAGAGCAACATGGGCTCCCATAACACCGGAGCAGTGCCACAGACTGACTCCATTCCACACCGCATTGCTGCAGTAATCCAGGCCAAAGGAGCCCCAACTAAATATTGAGTGCTGTACATGCTCATACTTTTCATGTTTATACCTTTCAGTTGGCCAACATTTTTAAAAATCCTTTTTTTGCATTGGTCTTAATTGATATTCTAATTTTCCGAGATACTGAATTTGGGACTTTCATTAGTTGTCAGTTATAATCATCAAAATTAAAAGAAACAAACATTTGAAATACATCAGTCTGTGGGTAATGAATGAATCTGATATACAAGTTTCACTTTTTGAATGGAATTACTGAAATAAAGCAACTTTGTCATGATATTCTAATTTTATGACCAGCACCTGTATGAGGATGTTGATCTCTGTTATGCAGAAGACCCAACCACTGTTAATCAGATATCAACCTCTCAAGATTGTGGTATTCTGACCCATTAGTTCAGTTTTCCTGTTCTAGGCTTGGACATGCTTTAACTTTCACATCTACAATACAAGCAAAATCTGAAACCAACTTGATCAGTACCTGCCTTGTCTTCTGGTCTTGCATGATTGAGGGTCTTTCACTGCCTGCTTCTTGTTTTGTGATCAACTCCTTCATGCTATCTTTCAGCAAACTAAAACTCTGCTGAAACTGAATAAAATAACTGCAATGTTAATGTAGGCCCCACTCCAAAATTAGTATCAAATAACCCAAGTCTATCCAAATGGGGAGGATTTACATGGAAGTAAAAAAAAAAAAAACACTAGTTTCTGAGAAATGTAAGGGAATTGTAGCCATGAACACTGATTTTTGGAAGGCAGTGTGAAATGTCACATGATCTCTGTACTTCTGGCAAGCGCAAGAACTAAGAGCAGACAAGGTAATGTAACATCTTTATTGAAACTCAAGAAGCAACATCAATGTACAAATTTGAGGAACTGTAACAAATGTGGGGGGGGGGGAAATAAATGCTTTTAGAACCCAAATGAACAGGGCCAGGGAGGAACACTGAGAAAGGGGAATACTCCAACAAAAGGAACCAGCAGTGGCAAACAGAATTTTCAGTTTTATTTTATACAAAAAATAAATTAATGAAAATCTTTCAAGTTTACAGGACTCTGTTTCAAACTCAGCCTTGTTTAAAGTCCCAGTGCTGATGATGTCAGCTTCACAAGTTTTGACAAAACACCTAAAGTTCTTCTACAGATCATCAAAGCAGGCTTTTCTGACCAAGACTGGAAAATATACCACTGATGGGGAAAGAATCAGAAAAAGAACAGGTGGGCTGGGGTTAAATGCATTCTCTGCTCTGAATGTTCAAGGTGGTCCAAGTCGACAGTCCACAAGCCCTTCAGGAGCGCATCACTTGAGTGCTGCCGCGTGAGGAGCCTCTGGTTCCCTGGCCAGTCCCACGCTTGTAGCTCTGTTGGTAGCCTTCCTGAGAGACACACAGCCCACACGTCACCTGCAGTGCCAACATCTGGGAGGTGCGTGACCCCACAGGTGAGCTCTTCTGGGGAGGTCTAGTCCAGTGGTGGCAGCTCAGACCCAGTCTGAATCACACTTAGTTTAAGGTGCTGGACAAGTGCTTTTCTTATCAATGTGAAATGCTATCTTGCCCCACGAAAGATTTGTGTCAGGAAATAGGAGCTGACATGGTATCAGACTGAAAAGCAGGAAGTAAACCTTTATCATGTTGATCAACTTATGTTGTACTGCCCTGCTCACTTGATGCTTAACACTGTATGTTGTGGAAGGAGAAGGCGGTGGTGCTGTTCAGGTCATGCTTACCCTCTGGTAGCTGCTGTTGGAGTAGTCACGTGGCGTGTTGAACTGAGCTTGTCCGTAACCGCTGTTGGGAGTGTTGGAGAACGGAGGCCGGTACCCATCATATCCCCCTGGCAACAAAATTGTATCACCACAAATTTCAAATACTGCAAATGTTCCATGTCTTTTCATGTTTACCTCCTTGCCTTCTTAGTTTAGTTCACACTAAACCCTGTCAGATGGATGATTCTGGTAACAAATGACTGTGGCTTTACAGCATGTCGGAATTAAACAACAGAGGAATGTGTCCTTTTATGAAGTCCTAACTGTAGAACCCTGAATGTCCAGGATGTAGGGGAATCACAAATATTCAAACACCAAACTGTTGCTCACATGCCATTATGGTTTGGACTGCTTCTAGCAAGTTCAACAAAATGAACTCTACCTCTGAAGCCATTAGAAGGTCCTCTGTATCCGTTCACTGATCCTCGGGAGCCCCTGGGGCCACCGCGGGACACAGCCCGACTGCCATAGAAGGACTGAGCAGGCCGGCTGAAGCCCACGCCCTGCTGCGAGGCCTGCTGCTGGTTCATTGACTGGTGACCTCCTGTGGTGGGCCCAGCCTGGTCTTGAGAGTGGAAGGCACCAACAACTAGACAGAACAGACAGTTATGAATGCATTAAGATGTGTAAAAACACCTAAACCCACAGCCCCATGAACTACACCGCTACTACATAAACAAGAAAGAATATCTGAGAAATGAGGCTTGTTGTTCAAGAAGCTGTGCAATATTAGAACAGAGGGGTTATGACCACGGCACAAGCACAAATTCATGAGCAACACATGATTCGTACAAGAATATCAACTTTCCTGAACTGTTGTCCTGGAAACGCCAGCTAAGGGACAGATCCAAGGATGTCACATACACTCAAGGTCAACACTGCACATAAGGCGCTTCAATCCTACTGGCTAACTTTCTATCACGGCTCAATTCTGCAAATGTGAATGCCATCACTGAAGATCATCAGTCACATTTATGTCCACCATTATTGCGAAGAAGATCTAAGGACATTGCAGCCACCCTGGCCTGACCCCCCTGTCCTGCTCACCGGACTGCAGCTGCTCTTGCTGCAGCTCAGACTGCTCTGCTGCTTGTGGCGTCTGGCTGCTGAAACCCTGATTGTAGGAACTCTGAAACTGGCTGGGCTGCTTCAAGGGTTCTCGCTCGTTTCCCGGGGGGACAGGCGTGTTCATGTTGAACACCTGGAAGTCAGCAAAAAGTGAGATGTTTTACCTTAAGGGAGCTGGTGAGCTTACTGACAAAAAGAAACACCACCCAACATGAGGGTATGCTTGTGTAATTTGTGATGTCTGAAGAGGTAATGTAACCTGAAAATCTATGTAGTCAGCAAAAATGGGGGTATTTGTGTTTGAAATGCCCAGTTTTGTTCAGGATATACCAGATGGGGGTCTTGTGATGGAACACTCAGTTCTTTATTCTTCATATTAAATTGAGGGTTTATAGTAAATAAGCTAAACATCAGGCTTAGAAGGTGAAACTAAAAACAAAGCGTGACCGCATAGGTCTAGGAACCATGGCCTTGAAGCTACATGAAGACGTGTTGTAAACAGATGGGACACAAGGATGGCACCTACCGTCTGCATGGACTGGAACGGCGCAGCATTAACATTAATGCCACCACCATGCAGTGGTTTTGACACTGGTTGGAACACCTGGGGGATTGAGATTGTAAGGTTACAAGAAAGCTTTGGGGAGGTTAGGCATCTCTCTAAATCATTTGCAATCCCCGCTATTCTGCTCCAGACTTGAAACAAAAGTGGGACTATTGTGCTCACCTGGATGGGACTGATGGTGTCTGCTTGTGGCCGAGGCTCTGTTGTTGGAGGTGCCTGATACAAGGGCTGTGCTGTAGAATAGGCTTCAGATGTGGAAAACATGGGGACCTGGAATGAAGGCCACCAAGGGTGTGATTTCTTGCCACAAATGATTGTTGGATGTCAAAGGAACAGAAGCTGACCATGACCATACTTACCTGTGTGGTTTCTTGCTGTGTAGGAACTGTGTTGGGTTGTGTGAGTCGGGATTCTGTGTGAAGTACGAAAAAAGAACATCAAAACCAATCAAACACGGACACTGTTTCGGAAACATTCTGAAACAACGCAAAGCAGTAACTGTTTTCACAACCTTATTTAAGGCATCAACTGGACATGACGCATGAGAAAATGGGACAGTAGAAGCAGTTTCTATTAATAGCACACAGGCTAAACACAGTTCAGGACCAAGTGATTTAGCAGCTACCTGGGGGGCACACCATGTGTGGAAGATCCACGTTCTGAATAGGTTTCATGGGTTGGGCGGAAACAATTGCAGGGTCTAGCGCCTGGCCGTCAAATTCCAGCATGGAGTCCTACAGAGGATGTGAGCAGTCATGACAAAGGAACGCCTCACTATGGGACAGCAAAAGGAGTGGAAGGATCTGCTTTCTACCTGCATGAAGTTGTACGGTCCCTGCATCTGTGCCATGAGGTCCTGCACAGCCTGCTTCCTGACCATAGGGTCCGCAGGCAACGTGGGCGCAGCTTGAGTCAGCGTGTTGGGTTCGGAGGCTGCGGTGGGGAGGGTCGCTTGCACAGGTAGCTGCTGTGGGACAGCACTCACAGCCTACAGGTGAATCAGAATCAGAAAAACTTTATTATCCCAAAAGAAATGATTTATGTTACAACTGTACAAATAGATAAGGACACAAATAACAGGAAGAAAACTCAAACACTAGGAGAACACAGGAAAGTAACTTAATGGCCAGAAATCACTATCAGCGTATAGCTGTTGTCATTGCAAATGTGTCAGTGAGCTCAGTGTAGGAAAAGCCCTTGCTATCAGAAGACCAGCGGGTACCTCTGACTCGGTGCTCCACTCGTCCTCATGTTCTTTGGCACTGCTGCTGTAAGTGGCTTCTGGAATGAACTGTTGGTTTACAAACTGCAAACACAGAAAGTTGGACACTGCATTTTAAACTGCACAAAACTGGGTGTGTCAAACTTATCAATTAAACTGAATTGATTAAAAATTAATCTACATGTCAACATTTTTTCCCCAGTCTATAGCCTCCTAAACCCAATCATCACAAAAACACATCTAAAAATTTCTGTGTTTCTACAATAGCAGATTCCAAATTGTGTCTAAAGGAATCTCCTGACTTCACTCCTTGCTATGGGGGATCAATATCTGTCAGGTAAGCATTAATCAACAGCTAGTAACAGCCTAGTAACCACTATCTTTTGGCCCAGCTTTTCATGTCCCGAGATCAGGAATTAATTCTTCTGACCTTGACAACAAAAAGTTAAAATAAAAGAAAATCAGTATCAAGTTTCTATTTCAAGGTGGTGTTTCACTGCAAAGATACACATTGTCACAAAGAAGCCCACAATATGGCCAACGTGTACGTATGTATATCGATTAATGCATTGAAAGAAGACATCGAAGCAGGTGACAGCATTCACTTCTAATCATGGGAAAAAGAAAATCACCTCTGTGCTTTTCACTTCGATGGGCTCTGCATACTCCTCTGTGAAATTAGCCTCTGTGACAAAAGAGAAAAATGTTTACACCCCCCAAGACTAAGAGCATCTCTCCCTCAGCCCCCAAAGTGTGCGATAAAATGGATCAAGGTGACATTAAGGCTACCTGCTTCTGCTGACTGCTCCTCTGTTTCGGCCTTGGCCCCCGCTGCTGGCGCCTCCTGCTCTACCTCCTCACACACTCCATTTTGGTGGGAGGGGGCTCTGTCAAAGTACCCACTCGATAACGCCTTGTCCAAAGCCTCCTTCAGAGCTTTGTCTGGAGAAAGGGAAGAAGGCAAACATGTAATGCTGCTGCTGCTATAGCTGAACACCAATGCCTCTACGATGGATTTACAGTATCCTGATACTAACTAACAATCTGCTCAGGCAAAAAAATTCCACCCAGTTCCATGGTCCAAAATTCCTGGATTTCAAAAGAAGTTTCCCCCAATCAACACTGGCAATTGGTTGGCTGTCACCCTACTTACATGTGGTTCCCACCACTTCTTTGTCCCGCCCCTCCAGCAGCTCCCACAGGTGTACAGAGGCCTGCTCATACTGGTCAATTAGCCTGTCAAGTAGATAAAGCGTCGCTGTTTAATGTCTCGGGCATATTTCCTCTTCTCAGCTATCTACCTATTTCAGCTCAGTTGATTATGTATGCTTCATTTTTTGATCACATGCAGCTTGAGGGGTGACACAGTGGTGCAGCAGGTAGCAGACAGAAGCTGCATTCTCACACCTGGTGTTCTGGTCATGCTCTGGTGCCACCAGCTTGTAAAAGTTGTCAAAATTGGAGAGTTCTGCATCTGTGAGCAGTGGGGAACCGCCAACGCTCTCCTTCAAGTCCTGTCGCACGGCCTCTTCCTTTAGCCTTTCCAGAAGAAACTGCACCTCCAGCACTGACTTTAAACGCTTCTGCTCAGCTTCTTCCCGCTGCAGCTGCTCTCTCCGTGCAGCCTTCTTCACTGCTTTCTGGATCTGCAGGGGGATATAATTTGATGGATGACCATATAAAGCTACTGCATCTGTAGGGGAGTTACAACAGTGCCAACTAGGACCACCATGGAAACAAATGTGAAGAAATCCAAAGCAGCCAAAAAAGCATAAAAATCATGCTAAAAACAGTTAGAAAAAGTTTAAAAGCTGCTCCTATTAATGGTGGACCAATTGATTGACAAGAACATTTTACTTACATCTTGACCCAATGCCAAGAGGCTCTTCTGCAACTCACGAGCAAAATCCAAGTTATTCACCACTTCCTGGAACTTGGACAAGGCTTCCTTCACATAAGAAACGGAACAAAAATCAGTTGAGAGAACTTCTGTTTTTCATAAACTTTTAATTTATGCTTCAGGAATGATTTTACCCACCAGCTGGTCCTGGTTGAGACGCTCTCCCTTGTTCTTCTTTGCCTGGTAGTCATCAAGTTTGCTCTGTGGGAAAAGTGCAACAATGTACTGATTAAAGCTAGATATTTGGTAATTTAATACAGATATTCATATTTTGGGGAACACTAACAACAGTATTCAAACAATGAGAAGACATCTAGCATTTTCATATATTTCACGTACTGATCTACCATACCAAAGTTTACTTATTATTGCTGATATTATTAACATCAATTTAGTCATCCAAAGCAATTTAAAGCATATAACCAATTTGTATCACGGGATATTCTTATCAGAAAATGTTAACTCTGAAGTTCCGTGATTTCTCTGCGAGTAACTGATCTGTCTGTTTTTGGTCCATTTCATACTTTTTCAACCATGTTCTTTGGTTACATGTGCAAACAGCTGTGCTCTTGATCAGGATACAAACCAAAATCTATCCCTTTTCCCACGTGTGCTTGTGCAAGTACACATTCTGCTTTGTCCAAAAAGTATGCATCCAAACAAGCAAGTCTGTAATTGCTACTGTACCTCTCGAACCACCAAAGCACCAAAATCCAACTCTGTTCAAAGTCATTTGAGGTCATAATGACATTAGAAAAGTTAAAAAACAAAACAAATACCCTTTTGTCGTGTTTACGGAGCACAACGGGACACCCACACAAATCTAGCCCTCAACAAATAGCCCTCAAAATTAATGCACAAATATAACTATGAATTTCTGTACTTTATATGCTAGGAAGTCTCTAAGCATTCCGTCCATATCTTTACAACATGTTGAATTTATTTTTGAAACAACTGGACTTCCTAAAAGTTAATTAATCAGCATCGTGAGTGCAACAGAAAAAAAACAGGCTTAAAAGAACAACAATAATAATAGTGCTTTTCTCTAAAACAACTTGAAATGATAGACTGCTTTAACATCCTTTTAGTACAACTTTTACTGTCTTAGTTCAAGGTAAGTAGCCTTCTCAAAGGTACTACAGCAGGAAGAAAGATTCAAACCAGCATTCACGAACTGGAAGGTGATGGCAGTAACAACTTTGCTATCTGCTTATGAAGTAGAATTTGCTATTATGGCAGTGTAGATTTGTCACTCCATGCTGCAGCACGTTTGTAGTATATTCCTTTCAAAAAAAAAAAAAAAAATCAAGAGTGATGTTCATGTTTTTTCACCTTTTTCTTTTCCATGTTGCGAACCTTCTTCTCAATGACACTGAGCACCTGCTTCATGGCCTCAGTTTGGGCTCCAGATGACTGAGCATTTGGTCCAGGCCCTGCGCCCTCATCTGGACTGGAGGACTGAAGAGCCCTGTTGCCAATTGTTGCCACGGGCATCTGTGGATGAAACAACAGCTGTTCAAGCATGTGGAAAATGAATTCCTCTGTCCTCAGGAGACCAGTGCCATTTCCCCAGTTCCGATCACACAAGCGCAGAAGACCTTGACACGCAGATAGCCGAACACACCCCATCTCTTCAGTACCACAACATGTCGGCGCTGAGCATAACAAAGGCCTCCTTTCAGCAACACAATAGGACAATTAAAAGCCACAGCGGAGCCTCACCAAATTACTGCAGAGGGGCTTTGTACCGTCCTGCAACATGGATGTTGGAAGTTGTGCCCTCAACATGCAGGAAGCCCACTTGTCACAGAACCCCGATAACAATGACAACCCTTCATAGAAGTCACACATAGGATCTATCGCACACTGAGCCCACTTTTTGCAAGGCCCACTAACAAGCATACCACCACCCCACAAAAATCACCTTTTACAGAGTTTACACATGGTGACTGTGTGAATAAGGCATCTCTCCTTGAATCAGAAGACTGAGGGTTTGAGTGTCTTAGTGGTTGGGTCAGAGTTTATATTATCTCCCCAGAGAACACTGCCTTTGTAGAACTCCACCTTTACACGGCTCACTCATCAAAAAGGCTACTACCTCACAGAAAAGACCTCTCTTATGGTCGTCTCATCATAATGCCCACCCTCCCTACAGAAATCTCCTCTCAGAAGACTTCTATGTCATGGTGGCCAAATGGATTGTGTCAGACTTTGGCTCAGAAAATTAAGAGAATTAAGTTTGTGTCCTTTTGTGGTTGGGATAGTGTTCATGCCATAACCCCACAAAAAGCCTAGTTTATAAAACTCACTTCAATAGAACTCAAACTCCTTAGACCCCAGTTATCAGGAAACCTGCACATTAGCACATCACCTCGATTTAGAACACTTGCTCCCCATGGCCTAATGAACGGGGTGTCTGACTTTAGATCAGAAAACTGTGGGTTTAAGTCCCTTTGTGGTTGCAGTGCGTATTGTAGTCAAACTTTCTACTGAGCCCACTAGAATAGAGCTCAAGTATTATAGGTCCAATTTCTCAGAGAACCCACAGAACATCCATTTTAGTGGCCTTAAAGCTATGGAGCATGTGGCCTAATGGATAAGGCATCTGACTTCAGAACAAAAGGCTGAGGGTTCAAGTCTCTTCATGGTTGTGCTGATGTTAGTATTGTAGTCCCCCCTTTTTTTTTTTTTTGGAAATTAACCGAGCCCACTACAATAGAACTCAAGCGTCATCAATCTAATTTCTCAGGGAACTCACCAACCCCACAGAATATGCACTTTAGAAAAGCTGCCATCAGGAACCACGTGGCCTAATGGACAAGGCGTCTGACTTCGGATCAGAAGACTGAGGGTTCAAGTCCCTTCGTGGTTGGGTTGGTACGGTAAACCTGCATTTTACAGAGCCCACTACAATAGAACTCAAGCGTCATCAATCTAATTTCGCAGGGAACCCACCAACCCCACAGAATATGCACTTTAGAAAAGCTCCCATCAGGAACCACGTGGCCTAATGGACAAGGCGTCTGACTTCGGATCAGAAGACTGAGGGTTCAAGTCCCTTCGTGGTTGGGTTGGTACTGTAAACCTGCATTTTACAGAGCCCACTACAATAGAACTCAAGCGTCATCAATCTGATTTCGCAGGGAACCCACCAACCCCACAGAATATGTCTTTAGGGTTCCCATTCCTGTGGGCTAATGGATAAGGTGTCTGACTTTGGCTCAGAAGACAGAGGGTTCAAGTCCCTTTGTGGTTGTGCTGATGTTAGTATTGTAGTCCCTTTTTTTTTTTTTTTTTTGAAATTAACCGAGCCCACTACAATAGAACACAAGCGCCATCAATCTAATTTCTCAGGGAACCCACCAACCCCACAGAATACGCACTTTAGAAAAGCTACCATCAGGAACCGTGTGGCCTAATGGACAAGGCATCTGACTTCGGATCAGAAGACTGAGGGTTCAAGTCCCTTCGTGGTTGGGTTGGTACTGTAAACCTGCATTTTACAGAGCCCACTACAAAAAAATGAAAGGTTTCCAGCTCCAATTTCTCCGGAAACTCATGCACCCCACAGAATACATCTTTGGAGTTCCCACTCCTGTGGCCTAATGGTTAAGGCATTTAACTTTACATCAGAAGACTGAGGGTTCAAGTCCCTTCCTAGTTGGGTTGGTGTTTGTACCCTACCCCAACAGAACTCAACCCTTATAGACCCAATTTCTGAGCACTTTAGAAGAACACCTTAAAATTGCATGCCTTACTGAATAAGGCATTCGAGCTTATATCATCCCTTTGTGGTTGTATTGTAGTCCCAGGTTTTACTGAGCCCACTACAACAGAACTCAACCATCAGCAAACCCACCAACCCCACACAACATGCACTTTAAAGAAGTAATACCCAGGTACCAAGTGGCCTAATGGATAAGGCATCTGTCTTTGGCTCAGAAGATTAAGCAACCCTTTTGTGATTGGGTCAGACTTTCGGTCTAACCCTAACCCCCCCCATTTCATATAATGTTACTTCTGTAGAACCCTCTCCCATGGAGCTCAAGGCCCACTCACTGGGAAGCATACCTTTTTTTTTTTTTTTTTTTTAAACTCTACTCATAGTAGAGCCAATCCACCTCACAGAAATCATCTTTCATAGAACCCACTCATTGGTGCTCCTCCTTAACAGAACTCCACAAAAAGTAACCCTTTGCTCAGTCCACTCACCACAGAAATCACTCTTCCTCAAACCTATTCCACACTGCATTCATTTTTTTTATAAAGCCCCCTCAACATACAACACCCCCCCTTAGAACTCACCCTGTATAGAGCTCAACCAAGGTAGCACTCATCATGTATAGGTTTCACCTATCGAAAGATCTCACCTTCTGTAAAGTCCCCCCAAATACTACATAAACAATAAGTTTGACGGTTTATTAGAAATTACCCGTCCCTTCCTCCCCCTTTATCTAGTTTGGTCCTCTGCAATTTCGTCCTTTTCTCGTTTAAACGAAAGCAGAAAACACCCCGCTACAAAATTCCATATTTTGTCAACTGAAAGTGAAACCGTAATGACAACAAACCATTTCTGAATGGCAGAAAAAGTAAACAAGCAGTTTTCGCCGTGGCAGTCAGCGGACTGGTTTGCTCAGTCAGTTCCTCTAATCCACTACTTGCCAATAGGTTGTTTTTTTTTTTTACCTTTATGCTCTGTATATCCAAGAGGGAGAACAAATATTTTGTTTAGGGATTATTTGAAGTAACGTAAATTTCCTCTTATCCCCCGATCCGCCGCACCGGCTTCACCGACAATTGAAAGAATAGAAGCAATGAGGTAACACTTTATATGGAGGAAGGACCCCTCGCATTGCAGTCTGCGCAAATGCCTGAGCGAGTAAACAAAAACAATCACTGGGGACAAATGATGATCCAATACTTTAGATGGAAGATTGGCCCTAGAATAGATGTATTCAAATGTGCCAGACTAAATAAAGGGGGAAAAAACGTAAGAAAAGGTAAATCTAATACCAAACAGAAGACTATTTTGTATAACACCAATGGTCCTCTTCCTTAGGTGTCTGCACATGTGCCGGAGAAAATGAAGGGAATCTTTAAAGTCGACAAAAAATTAAGACTAAGAGATAAAGAGAAAACACCCTGTTATATACGTCCGAGAGAATGAAGGAAACCCGTTTTAAACGAAAATGCTTTTTAAAATAATTTAATTAAACCGAACCAGCGAAAGAATCCTTCGTGTGAAGGAAGGACCCCAAACACGCGGGTGTCTTCACGTGTGCCTGAGTTCATGTAGGAGGGAACTCGTTTAACATAAGGCGAGTTGAAAATACTTGTTTCTGCGAAATTGGTTTAAAAAAAAAAAAAACATAATAATAATAATTTTAGACCAATGTAATCATAATGGGGACTTTTAAAGTTGGTGATTTCGCTGCCGCATGTGGGGGAAACATTTTTTGACAAGATCACATGAAAACTGTCAAATGCATCCCTTTATAATTTGTATCCCTTTTTATTATAAAATAAAACATTTATTTTAATAAAATGCTTTATGATCTCTAACGCTGCCACAGTATATTCCCTAAACAATGAATGGGATTAACAAATAAGATTGTACAAATAAACAGACTAAGAAGAGTGCGAGACCGAAGCACTGTTATAAATGGCTACAATATATTCATCTTTGAAACCTTGCAAGATTGGAGAATATCTATCTATCTATCTATCTATCTATCTATCTATCTATCTATCTAATACAGCTACGTATTCCCAATTTTAAAAAACGAACAAATCATTCAAGACATACTATACGATTTTATATTGTATCTTTAAATTAAGGTCCAAGGAATGAAGAAAAACTTTATAGACAGGACCCCATCACATAGCTGTCTTTACATATGCTTGAATTATAAAAGGAAAGTTAAGCACATTAAGATAAATCTTAAGGCAAGAAAAAATTAAACTCAAGCAGCAAGGTGCAACCCATACGCTGTCTTCGCATATACTTAAATTAAAAGAAAACAAGACAGGAGACATTTAAAGCAAGACGCGAGTGAACGTTTAATACCGAGGAAGGACCGCAGGCATAGCTGTCTTCACACATGCCTGAGTGCGTACAGCAATGTAACTAATATATATTTTTAAACGCATCTAAAAGAAACAGCTTTTAAGACAAGAAAAAGTTTTAACTCCGTGACAGCGTTCCGAATACAAGTTAGCGTTGGTAAATGAGTGACAAAATATTAAATTGTACATAGTTAAGTTTTTGTTTCAAAGCTGGGCAGAATTGGTAATTTCCCATTTTTCCTGTGTCTCATTTACTGTATACACTTTAACTCGCCTATTCATAATATATAATACGTGTGAGACGAACAATGGCACTTATAAATATATCTATAGAAATAGAATGGAAATAACTTGATGTTTATAGAAATTAATTAGGAAACAACCACATAAATAAATCTGTAGCGCATATCTGCTAAACCCATAAATGTCACTTTGGCAGAAAAACACAAGTACATTATTTTAAAGTTTGGGATATGTTGCACGTCAGATTCCAGTATGTCACAAGAAACTCAAGTACAAAAACACACTAAGGACAAGAGGCTGTGAAAAAACACCAAGACTGTGAAACGTAGTCAAGGCATTTAAACATTACCCCTTTTCTGCAATAAACTTTTTTTGTTCCTGGTGGAAAGCCTAAACTTCCCAAAACGATTAAATTCTGTCTTTCCAAATCCATATTTCACCACCAGATGACACTGTACCACAGTTTTTAAACTGCCTTCTTGGTGTTAGTTTAGGATTAAGGTGCTACCTGTACCTACCTCCCATTGTCATTGTCTTAGTTTTTAAAAAAAAAACAGGCCATGGACTTTGCACTAGCGGATGGTCAGTTACATTTCCAGATTACATCATTTATAATTTTATAATCCAGGATGACGAATACAACGTGAGTAAAAAGCATGAAGGTTTCTACAGTCAGCTGTCTACTGTAAGGCCTGCACTGAGAAATGTGAATGGCAGTGAATTTAACAGTGATTAAATGACTAGAATAATAAACCCATAAGGGAAAATAAAAGATTGTGCCCAAGTGCATGTTAGTAAACTTTGGCCATTGTATAAGGTTTGCAAGGGAGGCCATACTTTGGCCAAGGTGCTTTTGTGCAGCATTAAGCAGAAGGGCTTGCTCTTACCTTTCTGCTAAGCAAGGACATACAGTCAAAGGGCATCTCTCGCTCTGTCTCTGCATCTGTCAGCTCTCAAAACCCTGGACTTCCAACGTTCAGCTCCTAAATTCATAGTCAAATATTTGTTTCCTGACATCCCAATGAGCACAGCCTTGCATGTACAAACAGAGAAACAGAGAGTAAAAGTTTATAAAAACAGAGTCCAAGAAGTGGTTTAAATCTGTCAGTAGGATTTGAAGATGCGACCCACCCAAAAATTTACAAGCATTAAGCACATGGTTCAAGGAAACGCTAAAGATTTTGTCTGTTTGTGCATATGGCAGAGGAGAAATTGGACAAAAAAAGATGTGTGACTTCTCCTAGGTAACGTGTTTGTTGGGTTCGACTGTGGCTTGTGTGTGTCATAAACACAGATTTTTAGATGCTGTTTTACTGAAGATGACAGGACTATATAGACACTTTGCGTGGCTTCTTTATGTGTTCTGCCTGGGGATGACTGGTGACCCTGATTGACAGCATGGATGGGGCGGCCAACATCTCCTCACAGAACACCATGGGTTTCCATTTGAACATATGGGCAGGCACATAAATTGCAGCTTCATGTGAACCACTGCCAGACGACAAAAACCAAAAGGAATCATGGGATGATTCAGTTTTGTGGCCAAAAGACTTCTCTAGCTGTTTTCTGTGTGAGAAGCAGGGAACGGTGGAGGGATGCACAGCCCGATGGAAGGAGAGATCGTGGGAGCGAGGCACTTTGAGGGAGAGCTGAAGCTTCAGGGTTTCCTTTGTGGATCACCTGAATGGTTGACCACAGATCCTGACCAGGTCACATGGTACCTCAGGTTCTAGTGAGTGTGTGTTTCTCCATGGGGAAAAAGCTGTGTGGCCAGGAAATGGTTTGGGACCGAATCGTCTGTTCACCCCCAGCTCACACACATATGCCAGTGAATGGTGTCAGGACTACAGCACTTATTTATTATGATTTATCTGGTACCTTTATTCACTTTTGCTAACTCTTTTCATTATGAGTTTAAATTAATGAAAGGAAGTATGGTGGCACACCTAAGCTGTTGAGGTAATGGGTCACATCCAGCTCAGTCTGTTTGTACTTTGCATGCTCACCCTGTGTCTGCTTGGGTTCTTCTGGGTGCTCTGGTCCCCTCCCACAGTCCCAAGATATTTGTTTCAGGTCAACTGGTGACTGAAAAATGACCAGAGGTGAGTGACTCTGTGTGTGTAGCGACCCTGTGATGAACTGGTATCCTCTCCTGGGTATAACCTCCTAGTTTAGCACAGTGATTCCAGTAAAGGTTTTGCATCAGTGACACCAACCAGAATAAATGATTAAAGATTTTGAATGCATGAAAATTAGATGACATCTTAGGTTTTTTCATGTAGGAATGCATGTCATTTTCAAGGGTTCATAAACAAGAAAAACAGGAAACTAAAGCATATAAATGCAAGTGAAAAAGCTTGTTTTTAATGCCAGGTCCATCCACCTTGCATGTAGCTGGGACCCACAGTGCAGCAGGAGGCAGAAGATGTCGCGTGTCGCTCCCAGCGGAGTGTGTGGTTTGGCTTTCTGTGCGAAGAGCGCCTGCAGTATCTCTCTGCATGTCACCAGCCCTCCGCAAAGAGCCCGGTTAACGTCACGAGCCGACTGCGCTTATGGAAAATGAAGAATATGTTCTGAAAGGGAACCGCACTGTATATTTTTTCCTTTATTGCTTTTAAGCACTGTGACATCGAGCAGCAGCTCTGCGTGTCTGCCAAACACACTCTGGACGCGCCTAATGTACGTTGCACAGCGAAACAACCAGCTGTCCGCATCATGGATTTAGTGTCATCTTTTTGCACACATCTAGGGATACACATAGGAAAAGCAACGCCTCGACGTTGTGAAATTGTGAAAATAAAAATATTTCCATTACTTGCTGAAACCATGGTACACAGCAACTTACAATGTTGGATGTACAAAGCTAACACACACAATACAGACAATGTTTAATCACCAATACACCTGAAAATATATATTTGGACTGTGGGAAGAAATCAGAGAACCAAAGAAAGCCCACAAGCTCCACAAAGACTAAGTAGAACCCAGAAGCAAACCCACAGTTCGGGGACTACAAGGCACTAGTGCTACCAGCTGTGCCACCTGTAACAGCAGGATAACTGATGATGATGAAAATGCAAGGGAGTTTCCTGACTCACACCTATGGGTCTGGGATGAGCTCTGGACAACCATGACTTTGCAATGACCCTTAAGTGGCTATTGGATCGCTGGATGTCTTGTTACCTCCAAGAACATCTCATTGTCTTGTGGTTTCACTCGTTTCCGCTCCCCATCCGGACAACACTTTCAGCTCTTTTCCTTCATCCTTAACTTTATTTTTTTGAAATTCCATTTTCCTCCATTTGAATCTCTGCATCTCCCGCCCACAGTCATCTCAGTCATCCCCCACCTTGCCTGCTCCGCGTCTCTCCCTGCACTCCTGCTGGACCCCAACTCTCTGTTCATCTGGGTTTCTCCCAGCCGCTGGAGAATCTCAGGAGACCCAGAGTGCATCGCAGAAACAGGCGCAGGAAGCTTGTCCCTAACTGTGGAAAATTAAACAAAATGGCATCAAAATTATAGATCACAAAGACCATCATCAGTTGCTAAAACATTCCAGTCTTTTAAGGCAAGGTCTGTCTCCTGTTTCGGCCTTTAAACTTAATTGTATATTAAGTGTTCGACTGAGAAATAAGTGCAGGCGTATTCCCAAAATGACCATAATTATGTCATAATGGTTATCTTTACAGAAGGTGAACATTATGTGTCAAGGAAAAATCTGCGTAGTTTCTTAGCAAATTCATAATAATGTGTGCAGCGTATGCTTTATAGCTTTACCTAGTTGTACATCTGGTGTTAGGATCCATTCACCATCTACCAAAGTACAGAATCCATCAGAGTGCATGATGGGAATGAAGCGAAGTGGAAACTGTAAACTGTTCACACAAGGGAAGATGGAGCAGCTTGGGTTGTAGAGATGAAATGAAGCATGTTGTTGGGGTCAAGATAAAGGTGGCGACTCGTGATGGTGTTTCCATGGAGATGAGATCATTGCAATAGCGATGAACTGACAAGATCCTCCACATTGCCGAGAATGTTATTATCAGCCATTATTTACCTGAAACCTTTATCCAAGGTGACTTGCAGTGTTAAGTTGTGCAGTAAGATGGTTAGAATTATGTACCCATTTATTCAGGGTAACTTTTACTGGAGTAATGTAGGGTAAGTACCTTACACAAGCGTGTTACAGCTGTGCAGGGATTTGAACCCAGGACCTTCAACATACAAAGGACTTTTTAGTTTTGCAGAGACTTGACTTGAAAACAGGAAGGCTGAGGCATAAGACACCAAATGTCCCCGTAATGAGATACGCAGAATCAACTCAGAGTTGCGGGACCTGAACTTTTCAAACTTCCATTGTTAGTCTAGCACTGTGCATTGTGGGAAACACTTGCATAGCAATCAATACAAAACCACCCTTGTGTAAACTTTGGTGTTCAAGTTAGACTGTATTTTGCAGAATTTTGAATCAGTTAGCACTTAGCTTTGTGGTGCTATGAAGCCAAGCGATCCTACGCATCAAGTCTGTTGCCTCGTGTTTACCACTTGGGTGGGTGACAGTGGTTTGGAGTTGAAAGTCATTTTCCCTGAAAGATGGAGAGAGGTGGATACATCACACAATCCATCTGTCTTGATTCATCTCTTTTGGTGCAGCAGGCTAGTTGCTCTTTACACTGAGCTCCTTACAGTGATTTATCTATTTACATGGGTGAGTAATTTTTACTGCAGCAATTCAGGGTAAGTACCATGATCAAGGGCACAACAGCAGAAGGTGGAATTCAAACCAGGGTCCGGTGTCTGCAAGGTGGCATCTTTAACCAACGTGCTGCTTGCTGTCCCTGATCCTTCGGTTAATTCGTTGCTGTATCTGCAGGACAAAAAACATATAAATAATTGTAATGGGAGAGGAAGTGCAACCTTTGACTCCAGGTTCCGGTTCTTGTCTTGCGTGACTGACTGTGGTTTAGAGTTATAGACCCGAGGCGTTGCTCCAGCAGCTCTTGGGGGGTGGGGTCGCAGAGGTCACGCTGACTCGCATCGGTCAACATTTAGTCTGTGTGAGCCAATCTTATCAGAACCTCATCTCTCCTTCCAGGCTCCTATAATGTGAGCTTATCAAAACTACATGTATAAAAGCAGCCAAACTAGCATACTCCTCCACCTCTGCCTGTTTGGTGGGCCCACGCTCTGGGGTCTAAAATCAAAAGCCAGAAGGTTCTCTGTTTTAACCCCAGTGTAGTGGAATGAGCTCCCTCTGTCTCTCAGAACTCTCAGAACTCTCACTCTTAGAACTACTTCTCTAAATTATCTGTTTAAAAAGATATCAGTTCCGCCAGGGTAATGTGTGCTGGCAAAAGCTCTGGTTTTGGACAGTTTTTGGAGAATCTCTCTGTATCTGTGTGCCTGTTGATGAAATACGCTTCTGTTTGCTCAAAGCTGTATACCACTTTGGGGAAAAGCATGTGTTAAATTAATAAATATAAATGTTAATATAACATAAAAGCACTTTCAAACCTTCATTCCTCAGGTGCTAAGTAATATAAAAAACTCCATATTTAGATATAATATTTTTAGCTTTTTACATTTTTGATATTTTATCCATTTTATTCCAAGCCAGATCATCTAATGCAGGCTCATCTGACAGTTTATTGAGGCTAAAACCCCTGATTCCCTGCTTTCCTCTTGAGCAGGGTACCTGACTTGAACAGCCGTATCCATACTTATGGTTAAGCTCTTTAAGTCTTTTCTGGTTCTCATGCCCAACCTCAGCTAGAAACCCACTTCCACTGTGGGTCACCGTCCCAGGCCCTACACTGTCAGTTAAGGATCCCCTGGACGGTCCTGGAGACGCACCCTGGGAGCCTGAAGGCTGCAGAGCCATGACCGACCGCTCGTTCAAAAGGTCAGGCTTCACCGAGAAAGCCATCCCTTCCAGGAACCTTCTCCAGAATTGGCCCCAAGTTTTCTCTGGGATGCATCTGCTTGCTTACAATGAGAGCTCAGAGAAGGTCCCCGACGGAATGGAAAGAGAAGCGTAACACAAAAAAAGACCCCTAAATCTGAGACACCTGGAGGAGAATTCCGTAACACATTGCCTCAAAACAATCATGGCTTGGATGAAGTTTCTCATGTCTATGTAAACTAAACGGAATCTGTTGTGTTTACTTTAAACTCAGATGGGATTGATTGTGAACACCCAAATCGCATGACTTGGCATCGTCTTGCTTGCATTATAGGTCACTGCTTTACTATTAGCATTTTCAAAGATTTAAGTTCCCCATTACCTCGGGTGAAACGAAAACTGACCAACGTACAACAAAAGCAAGTATTTAAACAAACATGAATTGTATTAAATATGAAACATGGCCCACGGTTCCATCGTTCCTGCTGATGGTTATCAGTCTAAGAGTATATCAAATTTCAAAATGGCGATTTTTTTTATAGCAATGGAAAAGGAGAAAAGAGGGTTGGAGTGAAATGTTCAATAAAAAATAAATTTTACTAATGGCTTCAATAGAAACTGCACCATTAACGCTAATTTTAGCTAACTGGGGAATGATAATAGTGTAAAACATTTTATTATCCATAGATTTTCCCACCTTGGTTTTTACAAGACATTTTATTATTATTTTTTTCATTCATCTAACACTTTTCTACAAAGTGACTTTCAGTCTTCAGCTCACTTCAGTAATTTCATTCAACCATTCATTCAACCACTGTGCCACCTGCAGCCCCAGGTGTGGGGAAATTAAATCCAAAGTCAGTGTGTGTGTGTGTGTGTGTGTGTGTGTGTGTGTGTGTGTGTGTGTGTGTATGGGTGAGAGAGAGGGAAAGATTTACAATGTTTGAAAACGCACATAAAAAGTGTAAAGTTGTAAATCGTTCTTCTGTAGTGTAGCTGGACGGGACTCCTGCCTATGAGATGGCCATAACGGCTACTGCACATGCTGCCCTCAGCCAGAAGGACAGCAGATTTGGAGATGCAAGCCAAAAAATTCAATCAAACGCACATTTTTTTAACAGCTTTTCTCAGCATGTGACTTTGCTGAATGAAAATGGAATAAAGAGCGAGCGGAAAGAGAAAGCCTTTGTTGTGTGATTGCGCGGGATGCAGGCTGCTTTTCTTTGACGGTGGGCAGCCCGAGTCAGGGCCTGTCAGGCGCTCCGCAACAGGCTGGTCACAGTCACGTCAGACCACACAGCGGGGGTCTGCGTACCGTCTGTGACATTGAGTCTGAAGATCTGGGTGGCACGTAAGCAAGGGGACCACGGGGTCTCCATCATGTCACATGGGATGCTGCCACAGAGGGTTCACCTGGTCACTTGCAACACTTGATGTCCCTCAGTCACACAGCAAAGCATTTGAAAACTCTCAGTCTCACTCATTTTCATGAACTATGTACTTGTCCTGGTTCTACACCTGGGTCTTGCTGGTCCCACTCATAAGGGATCCGAAATCAAAAGTCACAAAATATCTGATTTGGCTCCAATGTGGTGGAAAGATTGCTTTCAACCCCTCAGAGCTGCTGAATCCCTTTCAGTTTTTATACAGTATCTTTTGATTATTCCCATTTTCCTCTTGATTCTGTAACAACTACATAAATTTGTGTCCATCGGGTTCACACATCTCATATGGTCACCCTTTCTCTCTGACTCCCATTTCTATGGGCTGCTAAGCAGAGGTATGAAACAAACAAGCCGCACCTCATCACTGATATCCATTAGTCGGTACCCAAATCTCTTTACCTCTGGTGAAATGTATTTTTTTGCTTTCTTGTACATCACTTTGAAAAAAGCAAACAGTTAAACCTAAATGTTAACGTATCCACAACGTTAGTGATACAGGTAGACTGTGCTTTGTCAATAAAGGAATGGGACGCAGTCGCTGACACTTGTTTATTTTTCTCCCCTTTCTTTGATGCTGGGAGTTTTTTAAATTCATTTTGCTCTGTCCAGTTACTGGTTGGCTTATTTAAACAGCTCGCCATCTTTGTTATCAAACAATAAGTATTTCTATCTCTTGCTTATCCTTTAGACTTTTGTTCAGCTGACTGTCACCCTGATGGGAAGAGTGCTATATGAAAATAAAGTAAACAGAATTAAGCTGAGCAAAAGCGGTCAGAGAAATCATACAATTTTGCACAAAATGTACAGATTCATAAAAAAAAAAAATTGGTTACATCATCTTGCAGAGCACTTCTTTCTTTGTGTTGACTTTAAAGAAGCCACTTTCTAGCTGTGTGTTGATGCTCAGCATCGCAGCTTCATTACTCTACATCCCTTCCTGAACTTGAAGGATATGAAATGATGCTTTGCATCTCGCTGGCTGCATGTCTTAATGTTTCATTTTCCCATAAAAACTCTCCCCCGTTCTGCTTTCTGGGGACCCAGACCTTAACTTCAGCACTCAGTTCTCACCCACAGAACAGTTATGTGCATTCAAAGCTGTCCTGTCCAGTTGTGAGCATCAATTTTCATCTCTCTTTAACACCATCGCTATTTGCTTACACTCTCATCATAACACAGCGAAGAACCCGACTCAGACAGTTTTATTACATGTGAGCTAACATAAGATAGGGTCTCCTCCAGCTACAACCTCCAAGCTATATCTTTCCTCACCATGATATTAAAATGCATTTATCTTTTCTCAAAGGAACTTGCCAAATGTAGGCCCGAGCGTTCAAGCAAGATTGTTATGATCATGACGTCACTTGCCGAAATGTCGCAGAAACAGATGGGCAAGGATCAGGAGGTTTCCCTCTTTGTACGTTTTGTTAGATTTATAATAATTAGGAGAAAAGTGAATCTGAGAGCCCAAAAGCTAAACATCTAGAGGGAGTTTGTGAATTGCCATGGCTAAACACAAAACAGCAAAACAAAAACCCGGGGAAGAGTAAATAGAGGTAAACAATGGGGGTACACAAATTATGAGCCTCCCGTGGTGGAATCGGGCCACCGATGACGTGCTGGGTATCAAACGCCAGGGCTTTTGGCCCAAATTCTGCCAAAGCAAACATGTCCAAACTGTCTCATATTTTAAAAACGTGACCACGGTTGTTTTCAAAAATGAAAAGCAATATTTGTAAATCATCAAGTGTGACATTTTGCTTGCCCTCAGTTGCTATACCATGAAATGTAAATATAAATGATTGTTTTGCTGCTTTTTCAACTGGTCAAGTAAAGGTCATGTATAGATGTGAGGTAAGGTGTCAAATCCTCTGACATGGAGCGGAATATGAATTACACTGTTTTGCACAGTTTTACTATACCATCGTACTACACCATAGTCCTGCATAGGCCATTCTCTCCTTTAAACAACGTCTAGGCTAAACATATATGTTTGGGCTGCTGTGAAATATTGAGGGCAGATTGTTTGTTCTTAGCAGACAGGGTCTTTCAGAAAAATTTTATTTGTATATTTCTGTGAAGCAAAAGTAAATTATTGTCTCAGTTCTGTTTTCTTCCGCAACTCAGAGAATCAGATTTGGGTTTAATCGATTAATCATCAGCATTTGTCATATTGCTGAACCAGTTAACCAAACTTAAGTAATGAAATAATTCATGACAGCTATATTTGGCATGCTTTCATTTCATTTATGGGACAGATGTGTTTGTTTAACAGTTCTTATTCAGCACAAATTGTCAAACACAATCTCTTAGGTTCAAGTCAGACTTCAATTGACATCTCAGTCATGCTGAATTAATTACAAACTCATTTGATGCAAACACCCGGAAACACAAAGTGCACACATTTACATCTAACAGACGCTTTTCTTTAAAACACGCTAAGGTGGTCGCTATGTCGTATTTAGTGGACACCTTTATCTAAGGTGACTTAGAGTGCTTTATAGACTATACTCCCCCCAGTCATTCTGCTATTTGTGTCCCAGAGAAATAGAACATACACATGCATACAATTTAGTGACAGACACACCTGAAACACATGCTTTTGGACTGTGGGAGGAAACCAGAGCATTCAGAGGAAGTCACAGAGAGCAATGTGAGAGCGTGCAAGCTCCACACAGACTGAGTGGGAATTTTTTTTTAAATGATTTTCCTAAAAGCAGAGACCAAATTTATACCACTAGGTACCATCAGAGATGTGTGGAAGGTTCTCTTCTCACAAAAGGCACTGCAGGGTACCTGCAGAGCCACGAGGGTCCAGAAGACCGTGGAAAGCAAACCCACGGATTTAAATATAGCAGCGAGACACAGCGGCCTGGAGGGATCACTCTGCGGTGAGAGCTGAGGGCAGGGGACATCCCAGCAGGCCTTGTTTCCCTTGAAACCAGAGAAAAGAGTCTGGGAGCCATCTAAACACTGCACTTCCTTCACCTTCTGTCCTCCTCCACCTCCTCCTCCTCCTCCTCCTCACTGCCTTCATCGCTGTGCCAGGACATATGATGTGTCCCATGCAAATACAAGAACCTCCAGCTCCAGAGGTTGCCTTGAGGGTCCGATCTCAGCACCCGTTGACTCAAGTCCAGACCATGCCTGCTTTGTCCAATGGGCTGCGAATCTTCCCCTCAGTCTAGCTGGCACAGCCACCCAGATTTCCACATCTTTGTCAGTCATATGTATTTCAGCTACATATCCTTCAGTTGATTGAGATTGTGGGCTCTCTTCTTCCCTGGTTCACAGAGGTACCAAACCTGTTTTGCTGCAGTGTTGCCACAGGGAAGTCATTTTTGGGTCATTAAGGAACCCCAGTGGACCATGTGAGCAGAAAGTGTTAAGCCAGCTGCCAGCATGTATTTCAACAGCAGCATGATTCCAGATGTGGTTGAGATCAAATATACATGCTGATTCTGTTCTTGTTATGCTGTAATAACTTGGTTGGTGCATTAGATGCCTTCTTAAGAAGAAAACAGCACTATGAGACCCCATTAATTCAGTATATTGCATAAGCGGAGATTGAGTAGTGTGCACGGGAAACACAGCTCAAAATAGATGATTTATACCTCTAATAACAGCAAATAAGCACAGAAAACAGGCTATTAAATGCATACTAAATATTTTTCTAGACATTTAAATTATGATTGTAATTCTTCGGACTAAAATTGAATAGCAATATTGCAAAATGGTGCTGTGTGAGGTGCTATGCACCTATTTTTATACAGTTTATTATTGGCTGGCAGGGCGCTTTGGTGTAAGTGGGACATAGGTTTCAATCCTCCAGTCTTACTATAGTTTCCTGCCTGGAAGAGGCACATGGTGCTGTACCAAACAGGGTAAGGTTGTACAAAGGGCAATGTCCACAAGATGAAAAAAGATGCGACCTCAGGATCCAGCCGTGAGGGGGCAAAAGGTTTGCATTTGAAATAATAAAAATACTGCAGCAATTTTTTCATTAAGGTGCTGCCCACCCCAGCAACCATAAACTTGTTTGCTTGATGGAAGGGATTGAGATATTGAGACCCATTGCACCTGTTTTATGGTGAGCCTTGAACCATAGTACTGCACCATACCGCTTACCCTATAACACCATGACATTGCACCACCACTGTGTTGTATCCATGTTCCCACAGCAATAATATGCTGTCAGCATTCTCATCCACTTTTGGCTGCAGTACATAGCAGTTAACGGCAAATTTTATTTGAAGATGAGCCTTCCCCCCAAGTTGCCCATAATGAAAAACTTAAAGGTCTGAACCCGTTTCACCATCCGCATTCTGCACATTTGCTGTGTAAACTCCCCTAAAAACACAGGGCAAAAACCACAGAGTGAGCCATTTGAAGATGAACAAATGAGCACCAGGGCAAGCTGGTTAACAAAATCGGATTTACATACAAGGAAGACATTCATTACAAATGTGCTGCCTCAAAGGATTTATCATCAGCTTTCGTTTAGATGTCAGGAGCCCTGGACTTGAGTGATTTACTGTGAGAGCCACACAACCGTGAGTCTATAAACTCACGGTTTCCATCCATCCATCCAAGGAGCCTATGCTAGAAACATAGAGCATGAGACAATGGACACTCTGGATGGGACACCAGTCTACAGCAAGGTAGCTTTAAAGTGTGTTTGGGATTTTGCTAAGATTTATTAATCAGAGATATTAAAAAAATTGGTTCACGGATCCTGTTTTTCTCCTTTCAGATTGACATAAATCCATACCTGGGTTATTTATGCTGCACTGTTCTTGAGCTTTTATGGTGCAGACAAGAGTTGGTCCCATTTACTTGCTACATCGCTTATGTTTAAATATTTTGACTTTGTAATATCTACTTACAGGGTTTTGATGCATATGCAGCTGAGCATTAAATGTTTAATCCTATTCAGTGAAATGCAGGTCCGTTTAAAGTGTAACGGGTTCACCGAGGAACCAAAAGGATTCAAGGTAAAGACTCTAGAAAAAAAAAAACAATGGTAGGAGAAAGAAAACATATCCTTCAAAGAAAGAAGAAAGAAGGAAGAGAAGAAGGACAGAAAAAACCCAGGCCTGTTTTTAAGGGATCAAGGAGAAATGGTGCCCATTCTGTAATTTTGACCAGAAGACCTCATCTGAAGTCCTTGTGCTTTGCCTCGATATGCAGCTCTTTTCCATGCATGCAAATTCCCGTCTGCTCTCCCCCTCTCCTGCCCTCTTAATGTGACCGTGATCAACCGCAGCAAGATTTCTGAGGGCCGGCCTTCATCCCTCCAAATCCCGCTATACGTGTGTAACTCTGGAATTCCGGTCCACCATCCCAACCGTGAAGCAGCTCCCCCCCGACTCTGGCTGGTGATCCGCGGAGGGCAATTTTCCTCTGGCTGAGCTTCTCCAAAGCCGCCTCACCTGGAACCAATCTGTAACACAATCGAAATGTCCAGACTTGAAAGGGCCATCCTCTCCCTTTGATAGGCTCTCCCTGGTAGCGTCCCATGGCGCTGGGAAGGCGCTCTCTGTGATCTCCTGCAACAAAAGGCAGAGAGATGCTGGAAAACAGGCTGCCATCACAGTGTATTATGCAGGCGGCTGAGAAACAAAGCTCAGGCGTGTGAGTGTTTCCCAGCAGGAGAGGAAAACCGGGTGTTCTGTGGAACAACGTGCCACGTTTCCATGCAGGGTGCTTTCGGTTTGGCCTCATGATCGCTCATCATGCTGACGCTGCTCAAGGACATTGGGATGATGTTACCATGCCGGGCCGCATGGACCCACGCTGCCTGGTTTGCGTGCCTTTATCGATGGATGCACGGCCAGGTCGATCCGAGGACTCGTTCTCCTTTCTGCTGACCACCAGCCTTGCCAAGTAGCTCCACACATTCAGCTCCGCTGGCGAAAATGCAGAGAACTCCCAGATGCAACAATGGGGGGCAATTAAACTTTAATGGCGGTCCGCTCAAGGGTCCAGGGGGATTTTCTCCAGAGTCAACATGCCAGAACCCATTTCCTGTACGTTCGCTTTCATTCCTCCCGGCAGTCTCACACTCCAGCTTAGGTTGCCGTTTCACTCGTGGGGCAGCACATGCGGGAAGGGGGTGATGGAGTAAAGTTGTGCAATGGGGCATCTGGGGCCACAGCGGTTAACAGCTCCAGCTAGGGGGCTCCATTCTGTGGAAGTGCATCCACAGACAACTGAACTTGAAAGAATCACCCCAAGGACAGGGTTCACTGGGCCTTGGCCTGCAACTGTAAACACAGAGAGAAAAACTGCAAAAAAATTCTGCTTGCTGCCACCTGAAAATAGTTTTCTCTCTGGGTGCTACATGCAATAAACCATCATACCGAAAGCCACGTGAAATACCGTCAACCACTTTGGCCTTTGAAACCAACATCTTGGCTAATAGTCTCAGGTTTATCTTTCTGGAAGATGAGAATAAAGGGGGTCAGCCTAAGAACCTTTCTGTCGCATAATAAAGTAAACATCTTAAAAACGGCCTTCTTCTTCATCTGGTTATGAGACTAAACCTGCAGCGGACAGGGTAGCAGTAGCAACACCCCCTTACGAAGAGTTGGCCTCGCACATCAGCGGGTCACCCCCCCGGTATGTAACCTCCATATTGTCCACTTACGTAAAGGTGCTATATTCAGGATGACCTCTCTGCATCTGGCCCTGCCAGAATTCCATCCACAAGATGTTTCTGGGAAAAAACACACAGCTCTCATTATTCTGGGCTGCCTCCCCGTGTGATTTTAATTTTGCAAATAGGGGGTAATTCAATCAGCGATCGGAGGACAGAGCGCATGAATTTGAGGCACCAAGTACAACGGTGCTGTTGTGCAGCATCTCCCCCCGTTCCCCAACCTCAGCAACAGTCTCTACCTTTAAGTGAGGGTCAGGGTCACGAGCCCCAATCGGCATCTGGCCAGAGATTCACTGGACCACAGCCCTGGTGGTCTGCCTGCGCACATGCCCTTTGCCTCTTACCAACTTAATATTTCTGTTTCATTTCTCAGCCTGCGTTCACGTGATGCGTGCATCCCCGCCTGTCTCTAAGCACGTTGCAAAGCCAAGGGCGTCAATCCATGGTGTTGGAGGTGCCATAGATATCGTGCCTATTCAAACATCCATCTTCTCAAAAATCATTTTTGATAGTTTCGTAATCCAGGGATGTGTCTCCTGCTGGAGGGTAGTTTGTTGTGTGGTTTGGACCTGATAAGAGGAAGTAAGGCTCCAGCATCAAATCTCAGGCTCGCACCAGAGTCCAAAATTGTTTTCATCTCCAGAGACAACAAAGACGTACAAAGCTGGAAATTGAATTACCGAGTACTGATCAGTCTCAGAGGCCAAACTCTCATTAGTCAGTATCATTGTTTCAGCTATTTTAGAAATTTGAGACGCACATTTCTTACCAGTTTGCTGTAAACCTTTGCCATTTTTAACCGTCTACATTATCTCTGCTCTGTTGGTCCAGAATCCTGCAGCTAGGATTGTCACCGGCCCACACAAACACTGCCATTTTTCTCCACTTCTTCAATGTCTTCACCGTCTAACCGGTGCTGTGACAAGGTACAGCTTATAATTGACAAAATTCTCAAGGTTTGGTACCAACTTGCGTCCCCGATCTCCTCACAGGCTACCGGCAAAGCTCCACATGAGGAACTTTGAGTTGCAGAGCATTTGGCCAACGGACCCCTAAAATTGCCTCAGATACACCCTTTAAAACTAGCTTGAAGACACTTGTTCAACCTTGTATTTTAGTAGCTGATCCTAGTCACTGTTTTCACGAGTCTCTCTCTACCCCTGAAGTATGTCAGCATTCTGGAAAACTCAACCCCAATGCTTCCTCCCTAAAGAAGCCTTGCTTCGGTAAATGTAGCAATACAAAGTGGGTTCTGTGGCCAGGAGCCCACCGCTGCCTTCCTGCTACCGCAATAGAATGCCTGGGCAGGCCCAGCAAGTATTGGCTGTTGGACTCCCACAGGTTTATTGCTATCCCCTTCTTTAACATTGCAAATTTCTGTATTTCTCTGCTGCTAAACCCTTGGACCTTTGTTCACCTCTCTATGTCACTCTCAGGAGAAGAGTGATGTATATAAAATAAAATGAACTGAACTGAAATCACAATGTAAAGGATTGGCAGGCATGGTGGGACAGCAGGTTTCAGTGGATGACTCACAAGTCTAAGGCTGTAGGCTTGGATGTTGGTTTGAAGTGGGTCCGAATCTGGCTCAGTCTGTATGGAGTTTGCATGGTGTCCCTGCATTCATACAGGTTTCCTCCAGGTGTTTCTCTTTCCTCTCACAATTCAAAGGCAGGTGAACTGCTCACTCCAAATTGTTCTTACTGTATATGTGGATGTGTGATGTTGTCCTGTGATGGAATGGTGACCTGTTTGGGACACACACCCCCTCACACCCTATGGTTTCCAGGACTGGACCACCTCCTTACTTCCACCACAGCGCTGACCTTGGCAAGTGGTTGTTGAAAATAGGATGGATGGAGAGGTGAATTTTAAAGGATGTCTCTGGTAATAGAACAAGGGGCTTTAATTTTTGGTGAATTATACAATATTTTTAATATTTTCAGCTTTCTATTCAGCATTTTCCTATTTTCAATATATTTTAAATGTTTTTAACGTTATCAATATTTAGGACAAATATTCTTGGAAAGTTCCAGATTTAGCAAGTCGGGCCTGCCCTTCACAGCAGACGGGCACATCCTGACGCTGTGCAGGCAGACAAATACAGTTTGAGTCAACCCAAAGCAGCCCCTCCCTCATGTTAACGTGCTCGGAAAAACTTTGCCGTACCAAAGTGAATTAAAGTCTGCAAATGTCTTAATTCAATCAAATCCACAAGCAGCTCTAAGAGTCCAGGAGGAATGTGACCTTTCCACACTTGCTCCCGTCTGAAACTGCCAGCATTTGGCTGCGTGCTGGCGGCCATGGGTGGCGCAGGCCAGCCTGTCATGTGACACCCTTGTCACACTAAACCTCTGTGTGTTTTCGGTGCTTTCAGATGTGAGCATAGATGGTCTCGCCTCCTCCGCCCCTGCTGTTCTCCCAGTGTCCCCTCATGTGACCTGCTAGCACAGGTGAGCTTCCTGTGGGCTCTACCCTGTTTTCAGATCAGAACGCCAAACCCAAAGGAATGGCTGTAACCTAGAGGCAAAGAGGTCTGTATTCCAACATATTGCTAAGAAGTGTGTTTTTGTCTTTATTTATCTGTCACTTTCAGGCACTGTTATGAGTCCCAGGCAGGAAGTACCCAGAGCAAAAAAGATTCAGAGGCTTAACTTGAACATTATATGCTGTGTTTCTTACTTCCATGCCATTTAATCCCATTAACAGAACACAGAACAAATTAAATTGGATTGTTTCCAGCAATTATGTGTGTCTTTGGTCTTGGCTTTAACATCCCAGATCTTAACTGCAATTTGAAAAAAGAAAACTTGATTGCAGACTGGCACTTGCTACAACTTTTATTTTAAAGCATTTGCAAATATTATCAGCATTGTACAGCTCGTGTTACTCTTTCATGGAAACGCATACCATATGTCAGAATGTACCGTTACACTGCTGGATGTGTACTGGCACGGCCATCGCACGGAACCGGCTGAAGAGTTTGGAGCTTGAACCTTGAGCTGGCGGCCATCGAGGTAGTTGGCCATGTTCTTGACCATCAACCTAGGCATGACCCTACATGAACCGGTCAGCCGTTCATTTTTCTTACAGCGCAATTGAGAATTGAAAGAGGCCTTTGCATCTGCCTGCAAGCATCTGGTATCAGTGCTTTTCTGTTATCTGTTTCAAATGGATAACCATAGGTTAAAATAATAATAATAATAATAATAATAATAATAATAATAATAATGGTAGTAGTAGTAGTTGTAACTGGAACTCTGGGGATTTTCTCAGCTTTATTCTTTTATTTAACTGGCTTTGAAACTATTTTTAAGAATTTGCTGGAAGGATAGTTTGACATTTCTCAGTTACTGCTGTATTTCACAGTCCTGGCTTCCATGAGCTGAGATAAAATGACCTGGTCAGTACAAGCACTGTCTGGTAGAAGCAGGTGCAATGGTAACAATGCATTAGGGATGGAAATTAAAATGTATTCATTTAAAACAGGGTTAACAGCACTCAACGCAGTCAGTTCCTATATTCTGATTCTGAGCCCACATACAAAAACTGCTGTTTAACCCTTGTAAGCTGTATAAATGGTGTTAATGGAATCCAAGCTGTATGAATTGCCCCCCAGAGGAGGACGTCTGTTAGCCACTTTTATGCAAATAGATATAAAACAGTCATTATCGTTGCTCCAGATGGATGCTGTGATACCATCATCATGGTTTATTTTGGCTGGGTGTCGGGGGGGCCAGTGAGGGTCACACTGAGGTTCGTTGTTCATTGCTCCCCCCTGCCACCGGCAGCACCCCCATATCTTCCTTTCAGTGCGCGGAAGCTGCAGCGGGCCACGGAGAATCGATTTCTCCTGCCTTTTTCGCCGCCCGGCCCCATGGCGTTTTGCTGGGCCGCCACGGTGTTTGCGCTGTCGAAGCACCCTGGGTGTGTGTTTTCATTTCCACCGAGGAGGATGTGGGCTGGGAGCGCTGTGTCTTTTTCCAAGCACTGGGGTGAGAGGGCAAGCAGATGAAGTCAGAATCCTTCTCGAATTTTTTATTTTTTTTTTGTATTTTCTTCTAGGATGTGGTCATCTTTAGTCATCGCACAACCGTCAATTGTATTTCAGTAAATCTTTAGTGTCTCCCCGGGGAAATTTATTGTGGTTGAAAAGAAAGACTTCTCTCGGTTAGTTATGAAAAATAGCTCAGAAAAATCTTAGCAGCTGAGTAATTTCGGTTGAATGACTGCAGTCCAAAATCGGAGAGAGCAGGATGACATAACTGCGTAAATAATATCTAAATATGACCTTGATGGGTGGTGGAGGGGAAAATGCCAAATATTAAATATTATTTTGATTATTTCATAATAACTATGAAGTGAGGGCCAGAATTTTTAAGCCACCATTTACTGCTGTATCTTTAGCTAACACTTCACTTTACTGTGAGTAAAACATGGTGAGATGGAGAAGCCATTCCGCTTTAAAATCCTCAGCCATTCACCATTCGAACAGACACTGCGTGTTTGATCGCTTCAAAAGTCAGACATCTCGAACATCTTCAGTAGTTTCTTTTTTTTTCCAGTCTTTCAGCTTATGCTTGATCAAAATCAGGATCAGAATCAAGTTTATTCGCCACATCCAGTTGTATGTGTTGGGGATTTGTGTCAGCATTTGTGGTCAAATACCACAAAACAACATCACAGCCCATGTACAGCACATATCCTCATTATGTGACAGTTTAGCCTTCATTTTAGTATAAGAAAAATGTAAATGCAAAAGTAAATTATATAATAAAAATGTATAATTAAATAATACAATTCACACTTTAACCCCCAGTTTCCTAAATTTCAGACTATTTTAGTGGGTTAAGGACTTCATAATAAACTTTAAATAACTGCCTTTGTTGGCCCATCAGATTAAACAGGGTAAATACTATTTTTTCACCACGAAAGGCCTTGGGAAACAGACCCACGGACCTGTTTGTTACTTTGAAGATGAGATCCCCTGTCCCCCTGACCTCTGCTACAGCAAACATGGGACGCAGCGGTAATTGAAGTCACTTGCACCTCAGTGGGGTGATGAACGCTGCTTTGTTTTCAGTTCCTTCATGCCAGGTTAAATCCTCGCACCCGTGCTTTCTTTGGCATTTCTGTCCACAGGAGGGTTGGATTTTCATCAAGAGTGCCATTACAGATGCTCATTCAACCAAACATTGCATAATATTATCTACACCGCTACGAAGAATTAATGTCTAAAGTCTTTAAACAGCAGCAAGTGTCCAAAAAGTTTCTGGTTTATCAAAATTTCATTTAAAAAAATTAAGCTGCTGCCTTCAGGCTTTAGTTTTGAATGTTTGATAATGGTTTAATCGGTCTATTCTTCCTTGGTCTAATAAGAGAACTTCAGCCATTACACCAAGGCCCATCTGCATTATGTTAAAATAATAAATATTTAAAAATAAATACCGTCTCAATGAATGTTCAGCCCGTGCAGAAATACGACAGACAGATTACAGTGCGATGCTAGAGTTTCCTCTTTTAGTTTCGTTCAATTTATTTGCACAAGAAGAATATGTGGAAAGAAAAGGAGTACAAAACAATTCATTTTTAGAGTGCACTTCTCACCCAGTCACACATAGCCTGGAACAAAAGATCAAGAGAAATAGAAAAATGTAACTTTTTTCAGCTTTATATTGGTATAAAGTAGGCCTGCAGCTAATGGCTTGCTATACATTTAAAAACTGTAAGTAGTTGGCAACTTAGGAAGGAAGGAAAATAAAAAACTTTGAACCAAAGGCAAGGGAAAAAATAAACCTCCGGGGGTCCAAGTACCAGTGGCTGCCCACCCCTCTTGGGCACTGTAAACAGAAAAAGAAAGTTAGTAATTCCAGCTGACAAAAGAAAACAATATGGCTGTTCATGTCATTGCTGTATTCACTGCAAGCTAATAAACTGGTGGTATATGCTGTGCAGGAAGGTTAAAAAACCGTCAGGCTTATCGTACTTACGCACCTCTCTATAAACAAGAAAAAGGATAAGAAATCACAAAATAAAGGAGGAAAAAGAAAGGTATCCTATTACTTCAGCTGTAAACAGATTAATAAGAAGTGTAAGAATATGATTAACATATCATGTTAACAGTATTAAATATTATGTTGTGCCTTAAGATGTTTTTAAGATAGTTTGGTGAATAAAAAAAACAGACTATGATTTCATGGTGATGAAAATGGTTCTGAAGTGTGGGACATGGAGATGAGCTGAGGTTTAGGTGTAACCCTCACGACCATGGTGCACACCGCACAGCTAGCTTTACTTTCTGAGCTGCTGCTGTGCTTAGATGACCTCACTGACAAAGGGTGAAGGTAAGGGACACCAAGAAAGGGGACCAAAAAAGGCACAAGTGTCGAAGGGGCGCGGTAATTATTACCGGGGTGTTTGGAGGTAAAGTAGAAATGCCTGATAGGGTAACAGCTGCCTGTTTTTGTGTTCTTACCCTCTGCAGCCCTTTGAATGAATGTGCTGTGAAGATCCTGCATCTCCTTTCGAGCTGCTGCCCTCCCAAATTGAATGAGGAACATGACTCTTATTAGAGGATAATTGAAAGGCCTTCTTGTCTTTTCCAGGACATTCCGGGCCATTAGGGGAATGAGCAGTGGTCTCTTTTCCAACCTTCTGGCAGTCCTGGAGGTCAGCAAAGCCACAGTACCTGGGGGGGTACTGTTAAAATAGGTGTGGACTGGACTATTGTTTTGCAAGTCTGATGGGTTTCCAACTTTTTGATGTTTCCGCACCCAACCGGTCCGGAAGTCAGCGCTGAGAAATGGATTTCGCCCTTGGCAAGTATGTAAAGAAACGGTACAGTCTGAGTCGAGAAAAAATCCAACATTATTGGTGTCATACTTTGTCGAAGAAGAACTTTGGGGTACCATCAAGAAGGGTTTTACAGTTGTCTGAAATAGATCCTTGCTTTAGGTTCTCTCCCCTCTTTTGACATTTTTCCAAAGTAAGATTTGTATCTACAGAATGTTGCTGTCTTTTGCTCATGTTCTAGTCTCACTGAGTCCCAGTGATACCCAAACTGGACTGGTTCCAATGGCCTGAGGAGACATCCCGGGCAGCTTCTTGGTGCTATGGCTTCACAGCAAAGCAAACCCAGCCGAACCTGACAGGTGGGGCCCTCCTCAACACCCCCAAGGGGACGCCATCGGGAAGCCAGCTGAGTCCTAGAACCAGATGAAACGTCTCCTACGGAGCCAGGATGCATGCAGGATCCCCAGAAGAGGCAGGAAGAGGGGCTGAAGGGCTGCTGACAGGCCTCTGGCCCCCGGAGGAGGGTCTGCTGTCAGAGGGTTTCCTGCACAAAGAGCCCAGGTTCAAGTGACATCTGACGTACGTGCCTGATTCAAAACCACTCCTTCTGTCCAGAGCTCATGCAGCCAAACAAAAACAGTCGATTGGTTTGTGATGTTGCCGTGATGTTGTTGTTTTCCCAGATGTCACTGAGGGACAAGCACCACCATGGAGCATAGAAAGGTAGATATTTTGACGACACCACCACAGACCAGTGTCCGGATATTGCCATTCGGCCTTCTGAGCCTCAAAAGCCAAAACCACAAAGGAAGAAAGAGGGTTTTTTCTTCCTGGTTGGGATAAGATTTTGTGCTGCGCTGCTGTTTTCACCCTACACTTTGGGAGGTAATTACCAGCTCCTTGGCCAGCGAACAGCTGCACTGCAAATGACGGAGATCTCCGTGGCCTTCGGTTTCCATCTCGATCCCGGCTGCGCATTTGTTGTGGCCGTGCAGCCGACATACGCACAAAAACTAATCTTTTCCCAGATAAGATTTGATCTGAAATGAAAACCCATTTTCAGTAACTGTCTCCTGTTTTGCGATCAAACAGTCTGGTCCCATATTACTGGCTATTTTGTAAACATTTGGCCTGGTTCTGCAAAGCTGTTTAAAGCTGTAAATGAATGAACGGGTCGCATAGAGCTGTGTCATGCGGCTTTTAACAAAAAGTGGTCTGGTCAAATGCAGCTGTTTTATCGACAGTTTGGTGCCATACAGCTGTTCTATCAACAGTTTGCTCCCATACAGCTGTTTTATCAACAGTTTGGCCCCATGCAGCTGTTTTATCAACAGTTTGTCCAATGTGGCTGTTTAATGAACATTTTGGTCCCATGCAGCTGTTTTATCAACACTTTGGCCCCATGCAGCTGTTCTATCAACAGTTTGGCCCCATACAGCTGTTTTATCAACAGTTTGGCCCCATGCAGCTGTTTTATTAACAGTTTGGTCCAATGTGGCTGTTTAATGAACAGTTTGGTCCCATGCAGCTGTTTTATCAACAGTTTGGTGCCATACAGCTGTTTTACAAAGTAGTCTAGTTTCGTACAGCTGTTTCACAGAACATTGCAGGAAATCAGATCAGATTTCAGAATTTCCTACATTTCTGTAATCGTTTTGTGCTTAATGACAAAAGTGCACACGTGCCCAAAGTAAACATTTTTACGGTGGCGGATGTACCACAGACTCACTCGGTTTTTCATTTTTTTGCCGTGACAAATCGGGGAAATATAAATGTGCATTTGATGTCTGTATATTAAGCCTGGTGTCTTGAAAATGTTTTACATGCATACTGTTGTGTTAGAGTTACAGTTAATAGTATTTCTTCAAAGGCATTTTGCCAAGGAAGCTCCCAAGCCCTTTCACACACACGGCCCCCCTCAGTGTGTTTTACTGCAGCTGTATATAATGTGGAAACCAATGTAAAACAAAAATGTTAATGAAACTCTCCCTCATTTTTCCAAATAAACTGCCCCAGCCTCTTGCGGCCTTGATAACTTTCCATAAAGGGCTGAAAGTCAGCTGGGGTGGGGGAGCGCTCTGGTTTATTCCGCTCTACTGTGTGCTGAAGCTCTGTGCTTCTGTTAAGCTGAATAATAGTCATTCGTGTTATTTTTCTACCCTGTTTTTCTTTCTGTTTCAGAATCACTAACCTTTGGGCTTACTTCTTATCCTCTTTCTTATTACATACAGTCAGGTGTTAATGTAAAATGGAAAATTCAATGCCATTAGTATGTAATGTGAACCACTCGTGGAAGCGCAGCGACACTGACGTAGCCTTTGCATAACTTTTACATTTCAGGCAAAACGATTATCTGTTTTATTACGTGCAGCTGATTCCTTCTTGCAGGCTGGAACAAATGCTTGCATACTTTTTTGATCACCGGGCCAAGACTTGGCACCCATTGGCGTGCTAGAAACGTGGCAGCGGTACAAGACTAATGATATAAATTAAATGTTCAAATAAACGGAAGATGGTTTTACACCTTTTTTTTTTTTTTGTTTTCATAAAGCTGAATAAATCTGGCTGTTTGTGTTGTGCATGTCTAACCCTCCTACAAAGGCAATGTCGCTCATTTTGCACATCCCAAATCACTGCTGTCCCATTAGGACATTTGTGGAAATACAGCACATTACTCAGTGAATTGGCCAAGTTTCTTGGTAATCTGACAGTTGCCAGTTCAAGTCCCAGCACTAGGCCCTTGAGAAAATGATTTAACTCTTAAGTGCTGTAGTTAATGACCCATTTGTATAAAAAATTTCTATAGACAAAATTAACCAGTGCTGTGCAATAGTGTTTTGGTGTGGATTCCAAGCTGTCAGGACACACTGTGGGATAACCTCCTGAAAAGGTATCTTTGGTTTAAAGTCCGTCCTTTCTCAGTTTGCACCCCCCCAAGAAGAGGGCATGTGAATGAAATTGATTTAAGCAAAAGCAACAAGGGTAAAAAGGAGTGCAGAGGCTAACACACACAAATAAGCTGCTGGGAAGTGTTTATTATTTTCTTGGTTTCTTTCGGGGCAGGACATATACAATTTTGGCATAAGGGTTTATTTAAAACCGCTCTTTATTTTTTCTTTCATTAAAAAAACCCCAAAGAGCGATCAGGTTCAGAATACTGACACCTAGAGAAGTTTCCATCAGAAGATACTCAAAGACAGTCAAATAATTCCCAATATAGGAGAATCAGTCCATGCATGCTGCTGAGCAAGAGATATCCACCTATACCCCAGCATTCGAGCTTCGGCTTCTGAATTCCCAACGCAACAAGTGGTGTCTATTAATACCCAGATCAATAAACGAGTTGAAAAGTCCCAACACAGCAAGTGTCACCCAAACACATCAGAGAATCTGTCAAAACTGGTGAGTATAACTGTAAAGCTATTTGGCAGCGCTACGCCCACCATCTATGTTGTCAGTCTTTGCCTCTTGTGGCCCGAGTTCATACATAATTTCCACTTTTATGATTTTCTTCACTTCTGTTCAGTCTCTAAGTACCTCAGTAACATTTCATTACAACAAGTAGGTACATTTTATTTTTTCTAACCTGCGTTATTTTTAGTTCTTAATTTTTAAAATAAATTTGACTATTAAATGTTTGTTGCTGTTGCTAGTTATAATAAAGAATGACCCTGTGTAAAACTAAATAAAAAAAGTAACAGCATATGCACAGAAATCTAACTGTTAGGTAATGAAGTAATTTGTGTTTACAGTGTTCTGCATCATGCTGAAATATGTATTTTAGAATTTTAGGGATATTTTGGGGAAATTAACTGAAGCTGTTCAAAACCCAAAAGGAATCATAATTTTCCTCATAAGAAATAATTGAAATAGCTTCCCGATATTCAACTCCATGGTATTTGAGCCATTTCTGGAAACCAGATGCACTTGGACACTGGGGTACAGGAGTAAAAAACGTATAAAGAAAGTCAACTGATATGTCTCACAATTTTGTTATGTAAGAAGATAGTATTTTCTGGTGGGATGGTCTCCTGAGCAGCCAGGCTCTTCCTGCTGGATCTCCTCTATGAAAATGTGTAGCTGAATTAGTGTCGTGTAGTCAGGACATGACAGGATAACATGCTGACCCCCGCTGATAAGGAAAGGCTTGGGGTGGTGTTTCCATTTGGGGTGGAATGTGGGAGGTGCCCGTTATGGCATTGAATTCTGAGGGCAAAGAAAGGGCGACTGTAGTATGAGACAGGGAGACCTTGCTTGTGCACCAGCCTGGGGACAAACTGGCTGACCCAGGGTTCGGAGGGGATTGCAGACACCCACTTTGAGGTGAGGGGTTTGGGTCGTTGGGTATGTCTCCTCTGATGTGGAGAGGGGAATGTAGGAGACAAGACTGTAATGGCAGTGATGACAGTTGGTCTGAGAACCAGTGTGGAGCTCATAACCCCTGTTGATGAAGGTAGAGTTTACATATTCTCCTGATCCAGAGCATCTCTGTAGAAAGGAGTGCTTATTTTGCCCCTTTCAGGGCACATTGCTCTGTCTTTCTTAGCTTCCACTCTTAAATGAACGGATCTGATAGTATTTTGTGAACATTACAGATGTTCGCTAGACTATCTAGCGCAGCTACATTCTGCTAACCTGCTCAGGCATTGCCGGTCAATAGAGCTGCTTTACTTTACAGCAACAATTCCTTCCAAATTGTTCTTTTATCTCTTTTTATTGATTATCAAAACAGCCCAGGGCCACACAACCATAAAGAGAGAGAAACAGTACACTGAGAGAGAGAGATCCCAGAAAAATCCACATACTGTACATCAAACCAGGGCAAGAGGCTGCAAAATTTGAAACGTGTGACTGCAGACCATCCAAGAGTATCCCAAAAGGTCCACTCCGACATTTGACTGAATTATCCTGTTCATCTAATTTTTTTTTTTTTTTACACAAAACACTTGTCTCATCTACATACTGTATTTCTAAAAGGGAACACCACCAGACTACAAAATATATAAAATATGAAATACATTTCCTTTCCAAGTGTGTTAGCTACCTCTTAGCCAAATAGTAACTCACCACCTCGGCCTCCCATCAGACACCACAGAAATCTGATCTATGCAATACTGGTGAACGACATTATGGTTGACATTTCTCTAATTAGATGTGTAATACTGGACCTTGACTTGCGGAACAACAGGCAGCGCGGTGCAGACAGCCCCCCCAGAGATGAGAAATGGAAAACAAAAAGTAAAACCTAATACAATAAGATGAAAAGGTGTCATTGACTTCTCTACATGTGGACATGTCCACACCCCATGAACTTTGACCCCCGTGAGTGTCTCGGGGAGATGAGGCCCATCTTTCTTCTCTGTCGGCCCCCCGTTTCAGCAGCCTTCATCGATGAAGCCCCAGGGATGGGTGGTGGGGAGAGGTCAGAGGTCACCCCAATAGCAGCATGAGCCACAACCAAAACATAGCAGGGGTGAGGGGTGGGATGGCCAGCCGGCCTGGTCTGGCCCAGCTGTCCCCCCTCCGATCCGCCAAGATAAAAAGCTTAGGGTCTGATCTTTCCTTGGAAAAACACAGCCAGGGTCGCGGGTCAAACCGTGAGCTCACAACGCACTTTCATCCAAGCCAAGCTTATTTACAGGGAACGGAGCTTCAAGCTGACGGGGGAAGACACTGTGTGTTTGCCGACACCAAACCCGGGTTTCAGGCGTGTTCACCGTGGGCCCTGCTTGTTTTTTTACTCCCCGCCTTCCCAACACACATCCAGCCCGGTACACACCAGCTCCAAACCCCACGTGAAGGTTCCCTTTACAGTCCAAATACTGAGCGGAATAAGAGGGCATTTTTCCACCATGTTCCTCTCCTGCGCTCTGCTGCAGTTGCTGCACGTGTTTGGTTTCCCGTTAAATGGAAACGATTACTCGCGTCTTCTTAAGACAACTGTGAACCATCCCAGGATTCAAAGTAGAATCTGAGGCTGGCGAGAAATCTGTGGCGAGGAGTTTAATGGGACATTTGAGAGACTCCTTTTACTGCCTTATTTTATGGCTTCGGGAGAGAAATGAAAAAGAGAGCGATATGAGGGGGATCGGAGCAAAGCAAAAACTGTGAAGTTCACAACAACGTTCGCAAACTCTGCTTTTCACAGCGCAGTTTGACATGGAACCACCCAGAAAAAAGGGGTTTTTTTTCACAACCCACATGGCAGAGTTCTGTATGCTAGCTGGGGCCAGAGAATGTGAGCCGATCAATAAATCAACAAAAATATTGCTTGAGCGTATTGCAGTCCTCAAAAGACTGTGGTAATATATAGCTGTGCACAAAGTGAGAGTGTTTCGGTGGTGGCCAAAGTTTCAAAAGCTGTTCAGTAACCATTTCAACGACAGAATGTAAATCAAAGTGATTTACTGGGTTTGCACGAGGGCGACACGGTGGTGCTGCGGCCTTGTAGTACCCAGGCTGTTTGGGTATGGGCTGGACTCCTGCTCAGTCTGTGTGAGTTTGCGTTTCCTCCCCTTGTTTCTTCTGGGTGCTCTAGCTTCCCCCCACAATCCAAAGATACAGTACGTGTTTCACATTAATTGGTCACTGCATGGTTTGCCCACTGTATGCCCATAGTGTGTGACTATGGGAGTGAATACGTGTGTATGTGGCTACCCTGAGATGGACTGGCATCCCATCTGGGGCGTCTTCCCAGCATCCGGTGATTCCAGCATAGGCTGAACACCACCTCAACCCAGACAAGGAGAAGCAGTTGAAGAAAATTAAAACGTGAGTTGATGAAACGAACGACTTGGAAAGAATCTCGGCTCATTGTTCCAGCTTTTCCTCCATGAGGGGCTTTAGGGTTTAATGTTTTTGGTTGTTGCAACGGATGCTGCCGAACAGCTTTTTAAAAGTGTTTAGTTACTCAAAGTCATGCAATTCTTAGTGGTTGAGGTGGATTTGATGGATCGCATCCAAGGCGGCTGCCAGAGAGGTGAAAGATGTCTAGGGTGAGAAGAAGGTCTTAATGCATTGATCTTTGTGGGGCCTTCCAGGAGGAAAACTGGCGATGTTTGTTGAGGTCAGCTGTTCCAACACTGCAGGTGAAAAAACTGGTAGGCACTCAGGAAGATGTGATGCTGAATGACAAACTTGTCACAGTAGTCCATCCGATACCAGTGAGATTGGGACACAAGCGGCAGAACGTGTACCAGTGTACACATTGGCTAATACAGCAGGATCATTTCGCTGAAGTAAAGCAGGTTGAGGACCGCAGTAATGTCTACAACAGCAAGTGATCACTGTGGATATTAAATCTACAGTACAAACAACTAGTCACATCCCTTATATTTAGCACATTTCTTCCCTCTGCCCTAAAGGAAAGCCCAATTCTACAAGTCGATAACCAAGGTGGACCCCGGGGGGAGGGAGGGGGAGGCAAGTTCATATTGGGTTGTACCTCAACAGTAGGTCATATTGAGGGAAATATGTCAACTTTCAGTGGGAATTATCCGAGGTGGAAGCTGGAAAATGCGAGGGTTTTGCGTTTATAATTTGTCTTCCGCTTCTAAATATTAATAATTTTATCGTCTTGTACCTTCAGTAAAAGGCGATTGTGCTGTTTTTTAGCACGAGGGGAAAAAAAAAAATTTACGACTTGGGAAAGTCGTACTTTCGGTAAAGAACAAATGTGCAGCAACTGGTTGAAAGTGCAGACATTTCCTTTTCTGGGGATAAAGAAATGGCCTGAAAATGGTTAACAGATGAGGACGCAATTACATTAATCTGAGCACAAGAGCCACAGTTAAGTTCACAAATATTCGGCGCTTTACAGGCAGTGCAGATCAAGGCAGTCTAATTTAAATGAGACACCAACGATAACCGGCCTGCACGCGGCATCAAAAACATTTTTATTTGTAACTTTTTTGTCCTTAAAAAGAAGAAAAGGACCTCCATATGGCTGTCAGCTGGAGCAGAGATCAGTGTAGGGGTTCTGCTATGTCCCTGTTGAGCGTCTTTTCATAAAAATTACAGATCGAGTTCACATCGATATGTGCTGGAACAGTGGCGCCCAAAGGCAGCTTCATTCCTAAATGCGTCTGCAGTGCGAATCTGTTGTCCTGGAGAAATATCTCTTTCTGAATTTCATAAAATTTTAATTTGGCTGTCATGCAGTGTGGGGGCAGAGCAGGTTACTGTGAACAGGCTTCTGTGCTGCTGGCCTGATGTGGGATTCGAGCCCAGCTCAAGCTGTGTGGGGTTTGCATGCTCTCCACTCCCCATGCGTGGAAGAAGGTGACAGCAAACCACCTCTGTTCCTCCACCCAACGGCACCTAGGATTCGAATTCTACTGAACGGCTCTCCCACACATAGCATCAGTGGTTTCTATGAAATGTAAGGATTCTTCTTTTGTGAAATAGACCGATGAACTTGATGGCTATCAAACCAATTTTAACATCAGTTCAGTGTTTTTTATTTTCACCAAAGATAATGATTTACCATAGTCTCCTGTTTACTTTTCACGTTTGAAGCAAAGCCTGAAAGTTTGGCTCCTCCTTGATCCCCTTACACTTGTGTTGGGCATTTGAGTATTAAGTCTGGAATTTCCTTAAACTCGGTTTCTAAAACAGTAAATTTTTCTTAGTTTGTTCAGGTGTCACACCAGTGTCACTGTCACAATGAAATGCTATGTCACCTGTTGTCTGCTAAGCTGATATAATCTACATCTTTGAACCAAATTCATTGATTTACTTTATTCCCGGGTAACAATACTTTATTTTTACTGCTGATATCATAGTGTTTTCTCCTTGCAGGGGGTAGTCATTATAAGAACTGTGCTGTTGTTTATATGATCACTAAACATCATGCATTTATATTTAAAATGGAGTTACATTCGCATACATAAGGGGAAATATTAACAGGTTTTCATGCTTAATACTTGTATTTTTTAAATACTATTTAATTTTTACACCTTTTCCCGCTTTTTCTACTACTGCACCTTTGTGTCCGAGCTCATAATTATTTTAAAACTTGTATAAGGGTAACAGATTTATAACGTGAACAAGATGTTTTAGGAAAGACAATACTTAAACATTGTGGTTCGACTAGGTGAAGAGGAAGAACATGTGGAATTGTGAATGAACTTTGAGAATTGGTTGCATAAATGGGAGAAATTGAGATTTTTTATTACGATTGTTCACTACAAAGATTTTTCAAGCTGGCAGGTCAAAGAGAGCCCAGTGTGCTGTGTATTGCAAGCATCTGGCTTCCAATGAGATGCCCTTCAACATGAATCTTAGTTTAAAAATAGGACACTGCCTTCTTGGTTGTTGCCATATATTGACCCCATCAGCCTGACATTTAGATCACTTTGCCTCTTTAAAAAGTCCACTTTCACTAGTTCTCAAAAGAGAACCATACGACTCTCTCCGCAGTACTCGCTTTTTTAAAAAAAAAAAAAAAAACCAGAGTCTTTGTGATTAGTTCTTTAAGTCTAGCTTCTTTGTCACTAGCTTCTCTGGGATGGGTTTCTTGGAACCAGCTTCTTACAACTAGTTGGTTTGAGGCAAGGTTCTTTGCACTAGCTTTTGAGTTCTGTTGAACTTGCTAGCTTTTTGGAGTCTACCTATTATGAATTAGCTGCTTTGGACTAGCTAATTTGGACAAGTTCCTGTGGAACTAGTTTGTTCCGGGGGGACTCTCTTTTGAACTAGCAGCTTTGAACTTTTGCCTTATCTGCCTAGGGCCATCTCCTTTGTGACTAGTTAATTTGACTTAAATCCTGAGGACTAGCTCCTGCAGACCACCTCTTCTGTATTATCTCCTTAGGACCATCTCATTCAAGACTAGTTAATTTGGCTCAGATCCTTAGGACCAGCTCCTGTGGACTACCTCTTTTGTATTAGCTCCTTAGGACCATCCCCTCTGAGACTAGGATTTAGGACAGGCTCCTTTGCAAATGATTACTTTTCCTACATCCGTAAAAGTAATTCCACGGAACACTGTGTGAGACACCAGCACTGGCTATGCAAACCAAATCTTGTACATCTGGCTTTTTCCAATAGCTAAAAAAGGATGAGTAAATTACTAGACATTAGTGCAATTTATTTCGGATACTGCACTGTCCTGTTTGCTGTCTGCAAGCAATTTGCACAATATTCACAGTATGAGGCACGTGACATTTGGGCTCCTGTGAACCCACGAAGCCTGATGAGGTTTCACTGGGTTCCCACAGCAGTGAAAACCATCAGACTGAACGATTTACCTGTTTCGGATTGAAAATTGACCTTGTTTAATTCAAGTGCTGTTAAACATGGTCAGAACAAGCACAACGCATGTGTCAATGAGAACAGTGATTTAAAACCCAGATGGATCTAAAGATTCAGATGGCTCAGTGTTGCTGCGCAAAGGGACAAAAAGAAATGCAGAACTGCACATTCCTTAACTTCTGTAGCATAAGGAAGATGCAAAGACCGTTAACAAATTGAAAATCAAATAGATCTCGGACTGACTTGATACGTGCTGATGCAAGGAGGCTCATAGCTGGTAAACTAAAATATGGCTCACATCCTTCATGATGCTATTTATATATACAAACCTAGCGAACAAAATCACTTTAACGTATTGTAAACCTCTATGATTTTCTTCAAGGATCTCCAAGTTAGCATGGAAGACCTCCTCGGAAGCATTGCAGATATGATACCCACTTTAAGAAGAAAATCACAGAGTGAAAAACCACTCTGCAAACATCGCTGCCAAAACATGTGAAATATTAGTAATTTCCATACCAGTGGTGGGTTGAGGAGACACAACTTGCACTATAACTCATCCTGCTTAATATGAATCCCTTTCCCAAGATGAAGATTGGGGTTTGTGAAAGGCCATTTGTGAAACTGAGAAGTTACAGCTACAGACAGTTTTCATTGAACTTTTTACCTAAATCTCACTGACGATACCACAAGCTAAGCCCATTGTTTGAGACCATACGAGCCTGAAAGGAAGTCAGCGGCTTTATTTTCTCACAGAAGCTCCAGCCTGGATTGGGTTCAATAGCTATGGGTACTGCAGGGTGTGGGAACATTGCTTCTCCTTGGTCCACCTCTACTTTGGGATAATATCTCTCCTCTGGCCCTTTGACATGCTATATCTCCCTGCTCCCACCTTGTGCAGGGGCCTGGACAGAACGTGCTCAGAATCTAATCAAGTGGGATGGTTTGGCCCACCGATTGTATCTCTGAAAATGAAGAATACTCAGATCAAGGCCGGATTTTGAAACCACCCACATATGGGACGCATTTCCAATGATTCCAATAAACTTTCATCTGCCGATTAGGGCGCCCAGCCCAAATCCCCCCCCAAACAAGTTCTCAACATCACAACGCAAGAATTCTGGCACAGTGTCTGAGGAATATTGAGATGAAATTACGACCAAGGACCAGCAGGTTGTCAAACTCAATACACGGCCTCAGATGCCAACCAACAGTAAGTGTCAGTGGTACTTTCTTGCTACCCTACTTTATAAATAAGTCTCTCTCCTGGGAAATCGTAAAGGTTGTTTACCCCTCAGAGCAAGATACAGTAAGACCAAGTTAGCCATTGAGTTCCACAAAGAAGGGTTAAAGTGCTTTTGACCAAAAATAAAGAGAGAAAGAGGCAAAAGAAGAGTTCTGGTCTGCCTGCTTGGTCCTGTTTATTACATTAAAGATCAGTGGAACCATTGCCCGCCCCAATTCAACTTAATTTGATCAGAAAATCTGCTGACACACATTGCCCCCTACTCATGTGAAACTAATTTCAGCTATACAAAAAAATGAAGGATTGAAAAAAAGGAGAGACAGGGACAGTAAGTTGGGGCACATTCCTGGAGTCGGTCACGTTCGCCTGGGGACAAGGGTAGGTACCAGCCCACTCCTCGTCTGTCCAGACGGGATGAGTCCGAGCAGAAAGGAGCGTAAAATCTGTGGCACGGCGTGGTCAGCAACTAGGACGATCGAAGAAATGTAACAAGCAAGCCACGTGAAACTCATTTTTTTAGAATAAACGCCCTTGTAGCAAACACTGTGCTTCATGTGTTGTACAACAGTGTCTTAATGGTGGATTCTTGCCACATCTTCACTCTGTTTAAGTCTGTCTCCTGCTGCTCACCATTTGTCCCATTTAGGCATTTTGCTTTAAAAACAAAAGCTAATGCGGAGGCCTTTAAAAGGCTTAGCATAAACGCTGTAGGAAATTTGTGCATCATATTTCTTACAAACGCTCCCCTTAGGTATTAATTTGTTCCCACATATCTTCTTGCTGTTGGTTTCTGTGGAAACTTTTTTTTGGCTCTTCTGGTCTGCTTATCTGGCATCAGTGCCTCGTTTCCCTAAATTTACAGGGCAAGCGAATTAGACAAAATTCGTTATCTAGGCTATTTGAGACGAAAGTCAAAACACCTCTGTCCCAGGTGCTTTTCTGTCCCAGGTGCCAACCAAGTATTAAATGGAGACTCACTGGGTAAAACTGGCACCTTGGCAGAATTAGAGCAGAAGGATAAAGGCAACGGGTAGTAGCTGCACATACCAGCCCAAATGGCATCACCACAGCAAAGAACTATTAAGAGCTGTTCTTGCGGGTCCACACAAACTAGACACAGTGGAACGAATTGGTGACAACACGTCCAATTAAAAGACGGCAGGGACAAAGTCATAGACTCATGACACGTCAGGCCTTTATGTTGACACAAAGCAATGTGGAAATGAATGGTATCTCTTCCTCTCCCTTCGGCCCGGTGACCAGGCTGCTTCCTCCTCTGTCACAGTCAACACAAGGCAGGCCCTTGTTCCTCATTCGAATGGCCACAAACCCGGGGCACAGCACCCTGCAAACAGCTCACAGCCCCAGGCTATGGTCCGTCTCCTCCATATCCTCATTTTTTTTATAACTAAGCACACAAATAGCTGACCTCCAAATTTCAGGAGGATGTTTTTTCTCCAGAGGTGCCTGGAGCTGTTTTGCCAGCGGTATATCCACTGGTCATTCTCCGTCCTCCATCTCGTGACAACTGGAATGCAAAAACAAGGAGCTACACTGGTCCTTGGTCCGTTTGCAGCTACGGAAACATAAAACACATTTTATTAAATTCAGCTTCTTTGTGTTGGGCACTGGATTCAGCAGAGAGACGCAGAGCTCTGGAAGAAAAGTATTTGTAGGTGCTACGTTCTCGTATCCCAAACACCCACCAACCTAATGTACAAGTTTGATTCCTCACTCTGAGGTCAATGCTGCCCACTGCTCTGCTTCTGGTTATTTAAATCTAGCAAACTATTTATAAATATATGCCTAAAATATATCAGACACAATATTCAATTCAAATTTTTAACTCAATGATTTCTGTTTTTGCTTATATCAGTACAGTACAGTATGGTGCTGCGATGCTTAATCGATTTTATTCCATTCCATATACAATAGTGATGAAAAGTTTGGATTTGCTAGGGAATGTCTGTCAGTTACACGTAAATAATAAATTACAAATCAGTCCTGTCGAGCGGTAATAACCACTCGCAACATTAGTTTTATCTTGGCTATATTTTTAAATCAGTTTAATGGCACATTAAAGAAAAGTAAGGGTTCCCTAAAAAAACAGAAATTTCTTAGTGATTCTAGACTTTTGAATGGTTGTGTATGTGTATAAAATCTACAGTAAGGACTATTTACAATAAGAATTAATCATTAAAGTATTGTGGAAACATTCATTTCCATATATATGGACACATCGAACAAAAGGGAATGATAACTGAATCTGTAATGTGTCGTTTGTATTTCACTCTTATTATTGCCAGATTTATGAAAGCACAACAGCAGGCGCAACCCTGAGGCTTAGACCCACAACTCAGAACTTGGACCATGATCTACTGTGTCAGTTTGCCTCCACTTCCTTCAGCAGTGCCATGGACCTACATGCCTGAAAAACTGTTTGTATCTGTTGTTCTCCTCATGTCTGTTTGTCCCCATTTTCTCCCTGTTAGGGATTAAAGCAAATTAGTAAACCTTGGAGTTTTTTTTTTGCAAAAAATTTTAGAGACTCATTGCAGGCTGTTTGGGTTTTGCGAAAGGGCTTTTGTCTCCGGAACCTGGCATAGATGCTGCCGATGAGATGGTAAGAGAGGGCCGGGTGACATCTCGCTTTACTGGACAGTTTACAGGTCTGGGAGGATCTGGAAGCTGTGGAACGTTGAAGGAAAGCTTGGAAATTGTTAGATCACATCTGCAGAAAATGTGCCAGAAGCGCAGGGAAAACATGTTTGTTTCATTTTTCCTAAATCCCTGAAGGAAAACCCCTTTCAAGACCGAGAGGCTTCCCGATTAGCAATCTGCTAAAAATAATTTCATGTCATATTTTGGCAGCAGTTCGATACATGTGGTTTCCAAGCTATAAAACATAGCTTCACAGGAAAAGTGCATTTAATTCATTAAGAGATGACTGAAAACTGATAAACTGGCTGAAAATTTGTAAGATGACCAATAACAGAGGTTAAAAAAATAGGCCTGAAAGTAGATTATTTCTAATCCCTCAAAATTCAATCCACTCCCATCCAGTTCATTGTAATTGAAGCCGGCAAATCAACTGGAGGGAATCCGGACATTAAATAATATTTCTGCTCAGACTATTTCTGAGCTTTACTGTATTGTGTAGTTACATTATTTTTATCAAATCTCGCCCACAAGAAGTTCAATGTCTGCTTGTTTCTGGTTAACTGATAATTAAGCAAGTGTCTGTTTATTTATAAATGTTCATATGTACACGGTAGACGGTACAAAATATTTGCACAAAAAAAGAGGAAAAACTGTTTAAACGTAACACGGGGCCGATATGACAAGATTTGTGTTAAAAAGAATTCCTAGACGGAGGGCATTTACCTTAATAAAGTTCAGAAATAAGCCACACAGCCACAAATAAAGCTCATTTCCTTGTTTTCTCAGTTTGTGGTGGTTACAGCATGCAGTTAAATACTTTATGCAGAAGTATCTATGAGAAATTTAGTACTTTACATTTGAAAGGTTTTGTGCTTTATGAAAAAAATACAGTTTATCATATTTTGCTGCAATAAATGAGTTTCATTTTTGTATGATTTTTTAAAACTAAATATTTTGCTTCTAAGATGTATTTAAATCTGAACACATAAATATGTCAGGCAACTTAAACGCCTGACCCCAGAGAGCCCTAATATTGAACCATAACTCAATAAAATATTCATCTCCACATTCCAGTGATTTCGGAGATGTGCAGACTTGCAAATGTACGGTTTATAAATGCACAAATCATCATAGGCTCACACGTGTCAGGAGCCCAGAGGGTTTTGTGTTTTTGGTGCAGACTCTGAAATGTGCAGGCCTACGGTACCGTGTCAATTAAGGTTGAATTAATATTTTATTTTTTATTAATTTGCGATTGAGTGCATTTTCCCCAAGCTAACTTTCTGCTGCACCTTCCAAACACGGTGGTTATGACTGCTGCTATTCATTTTTCGTGAGTGCTGCTTCCACTGCTGCTCTGGTGTTGCTGTTGTTGTTGTTTTGTGTTTTTTTTTTTTTAATAAACTGCTTAACTCAATAAATTTGGACCCATTATTGGAACCAGATGGGGCTGTGGTTGTAAGGAAGTTTTCAATAACCTGCCAGGAACAAGACACGTGAATCACATTCAACAGGCCAGCCACAAGCGGAGTCCATGGCACCTGCAGAACATCTATTCTGAGCTCCAGGAGGAGGACCACGGAGCAGCTGCATGGTTCTTATAACCAAATAATTACTGGAGCTCCATTCCACTCCGAAATGAAATGAGCTGGAATCGGGCCTGTAGCCGAGGGAGAACCACACTTTCGAGTCTCCTGCAGGAACTTTTTCCTCCGTATGTTTACCCCAACGCACCGAGTTGTTCTCAGGTTTGCTAGGTTCCCATACCTTCTACAGACCTTCACAGGTCTCACTGCAGAAACAATGTGCTTGTGCCTTGGAAATTGAGCTTTCCTTTAGGCGCTGCTTGTGAGAAACCTCCTGATCATCGTCCAGGGTGCAGCTCCGCTCATGGACCCAGAGCCACCATGAATAAGATAGTTAACAACAACTGCTTGTCCAGTGCAGGTTCATGGTGGCCTTCACTTGGACTTGAGAGAGGCTGGACCTTCATACTTAAATGAAAATTATTCAACCTTCTGACACCCCTAAAAAATAGAGCCTTGGAAATGATAAATGGGTAAAAAGGAAGCTGCTCTGGTAAAAGTGTGCGGTGACTGCTGTGAGCACCATGAGGACCTTTTCCCTGAGCTGGACACAGGGGGGTCTCCATATTGGAGAAATAAACAGCTGGAGGGCTGACCAGCCAACACCTCTTACAAACTCAACATCTACCTGCTTACATCAGAACGGTCCAGAGTTGAACCAGGTGTTACCATGAATGCCACCTATCAGGCAACAGCACTTGGCATCCATGGAATTCGTCTCAACAATTCATGTTGTTCACCATAGTAAGGTGCTGCCTTGCTCTGTACAGACCCCTGGCAAGCACAGCCAGGGGTGTGTTATTAATTGTGAGGTCAGGGCTTGGAAGTGCGTTCCTGAGCACTCCTACTCACCCACCCTGGGGCTACTGGGAGCAGCTGTGGGGGTTCCGCCAGCTGGAACCAGGGTCAGCCTCCCAGGAGCTCCAGTAACAGGTAATCCCTGCCTTGTTTCAGCATTTGCCCCCGTGTTTTGGGCTGCCTTCTGACACCCCTGCTGCGTTGTCTGGGGTGACTTATCCTCTGGAAAGTGGGGCAGCAAACATACAGCTCACCTCTCCCAGCAGCCAGCAGCTGCAGGACACAAAGCTTCCTGCTTGTTTCTGTGTCACAAAGCTGTGCTTTTTGGGAGTTTCGTGTTATCCTGCAACTCACTTGCAATTCCACACCAGGGCCCTGACCTCAGGGACCAGGACGTTATGATTCAGCTATACAAGGCGATTAAAAAAAGATCAAATACATTCATAAATTTGTTATTCATAAGCTAAAATTCATGTGAACATCTAATGTTGCTTCCAAATTCCTCCAGAAGAGAAAGCATTACGCATGCAAGAATTTTGTGACATACGAGCACCCAAACACGAGCGATCCTGCCATTTATTTTTGTGCATCTGTGCCCCATCGATGGCGTTTCACTCATCAGCTGGACAACATGAAGTTCGGGCGACTGTTTGATTTCTTCCATATTTTCATTTGGAGATGTTTTGCATGCACGAGCCTGCCGGATTCAGCAATAAAAACATTCTTTGAGCTGACAGCAAGGAATCGTTCCCTCTCGGCTGCCATGAAGCCTTTTTAGAGGAGTTGTGTGAGGTGAGACCTGTTTTTCAGTCAGCATAAGGAGGCCTGGCACGTGCAGACAGGAGAAAGTACTGGAGTCCAGTCCCCGTCCCCTTGCCCACCCCGATTGTCTGGATTTTGCTCGATGCCGGACGGTGTCACCACCCTTCCAAAGTGCCTGGTCAGATCAGCATCTTTTCCAGCCCTCGGGACACCATCCTTCCATCTGATGCTCTTTGTAACAGATGCTCATTTGCTTGGTTATATTTTCACTTCCTTCACCGTTTTTATCTCATCGCAAGGTGGGAACTCAAACTGCTGCTCCCCCTGCTGCTCCTGTGTATTATTTCACCTTTCTGAAATGAAAATACACTTTATATACTTTAATCCTTCTTCTGCAGGGATTTACTGAGCATAAACAGTGTTCTTAAAGCCACTTGTGCTGAGAACAATGTGTCCAAGTGCAGGTCTGTAGGATGTTTATGGGGGAAGTGAGTTAGTGCCACACCATGTAAAACAGGGTAAACACCGTGGGCACATCCGACAAGAGGGGAGAGAAAAACAGGGCTGAGCCGGATTTTCAGTAAACTGTGACAAACAGATATAAATAAATGATATAAATAATCCATCCTTCTTTAGGAATAACTTGAAGTAACGGCACAGCTCGCAGAGATTAAATAATAAAATCCAAGGCTTTAATGTGGATTTTTACACATTTTACACGTTCTGCTCTGAACAGAAATATGGACGTAAGACCACGCGTGAAACTGCTGTTTATTCCTGCGTTCATACAAACAACTTTAGTTCAAAATATGGATTTTAACACAGTTTGTCTGATCGGGTTTAAAAGTGTTTCAGAAACATTTAAATCATTTGGAAATAATGTTTTTTCTGTAGCGCAGCATACATCGCGATCTAATAATAATAATAATAATAATAATAATAATAATAATAATAATAATAATAATAATAATAATAATAATAATAATAATAATGGCAAAAGGACAACTACTTGAAATTTTGGGTGCATTCTAACACCAGGATTTTTATTTCCTTCACTTTGACCTTCGATGTGACACAAACTGATATTAAGTAGCAGTGAGACAAAAATATTATTCGGTTATTTTATGCACAACCATGTGGAACGCGGCACTTTACGGACCTTAAAATGACATTTGTACATTTCATAATGGCTTTGGCTAACTTTGAAACGGCAGAAATATTAAAATTAGAAATGCTGTTTGAATATATTTGCTTTTTTAGAACTGCGGGAACTCACCACAGTCGTTGATGTAAAATGCAACGTTTTTAACGTTATTGTAATCTTGTTAAACGCCAATAATAATAATAATAATAATAATAATAATAATAATAATAATAATAAGAAGAAGAAGAAGAAGAAGAAGAAGTGACCATGTAAATGGAAAAATCACGACAGATACGTATTTACCTCAAGGATTCGTTTTACAATTTTTAAATTTATGGATCGCCAAATTCTGAAGTCACAAACCCTTAAACAAAACGGACTCCATGATACTTACTTTTTTTATTCAGAAAATAGTGCAATCCATAAAATCATATATTTTTGACCCGTGTCCCCCATATATTTGGTAACACTTGAGACGATCATATTTACCGCAGATCCTCAGAAACGCTAATACCCGCGATTTTCCGATCCTCTGCGATTAGAGCCCTCCCTCGCTACGTTCATATTTTCACATATTTTCACAAATTTAATTTTCTCAGCAAATAATCATCAAAGGCGACTTTTTAACCTCTTTAAAAGCTGCACAATTTAGCGCAGCAACATGACTCCTCCGCTCAGGGTGTCTGGAACAAGCAACCCTGCGGTTACAAATCCAGTTCATTGACGGTGTAATAGACTACTGCATAGGGCAACAATATGCAAAGAAAAATAGAAAAATTACATATAAACTTTAAGGGTTATATACATTTTACGCAACTTTAACTATTGGTGGAAAATTATAGAAAGGATTTAAACAAACAAATATAAATTTCGCAGTTCAACAAAACAGGGTACCATTATTAATGTGCAGTCGGGATCTTATACAGCAAATGTGCGGAAATTTTATTTAACATATAAATAAAGTTGTTGCAGTTAAAAAAAAACAAACAAATTTAACATATATACTGTGTGTGTGTGTGTGTGTGTATATATATATATATCAGTGAGTTTAAAATGAGAGAACTTCTTGACTAATAATAAATTCTGCATTGTATATAAATTATACAATTTTTACAATCTTTTCTATGTATGTATGTAATGTGTTATATATTTCATTTAAATAATTTAACTCAGAGGAGTGTCAGGACAAACATATTCGGAGAGGGGCTCACAAAAAATCACAGCAGTCACTTGTAACTGCGCGACTACGGTATTTATCAGTGTGTTCACCTTTGCTGTTCCGCCTCCTCCAGCATCCTGTGGACGGGGGGGGGGGTGTCAGTTCATCTCCTCCTGACCCTTAACACATATTTGAGGGACATTAAACACACATCAGCACAGTACAGAAGGGGACTGCTGTCGCGTTCAGCGTGCGTCGAAAACCTTTCGATCAATTTCTTTTATGAACAGCGCAAATTACTCGTGATTAGGAATGAAACGGCGTGCCATAACACAGTTAAATAAAAATGGAGAATAAATACAAAAGCACATCAACAGGTACGGGTGGAGGGTCTCTCTCTTTCTCTCTCTCTCTCACACACACACACACACACACAAATATATTGTATATGGGGTCATTATATACAAAATAACCCCCCAATTTTAGATTAAACAATAAAGAAGATATAATTCAGGGATGATGACTTACAAGCAGCTGTTTCTCTCCCTCTCTCTCTCTCTCTCTCACACACACACACTAATATATTCTATATGGGGTCATTATATATAAAGCATATATTATATAACACCCCCAGTTTAGACAATATAACACACAAAAGCTATAATAGAAATAACAGTTAATGTAGAGATGCTCACCTACAAGCAGATGTCTCTCTCTCTCACACACACACACACACACACACACACACACACACACACACACACACATCAGATCAGATGTATGTCTCGGACCCCCCCCAACCAGAAGTTCGTTCACCATTGCGAATGAACCGTTAAATCGGCCCCTTTGTGTCGCTCTTCACATAAAATCGGTTATATATTCATACCCTAATTGCATTAATGTCATGTGTTTCTCGCCCCCCCCCTCCCCCCACCACCCCGCATATTTACAACTACAGACATTTTTTTTTCCCCCCATTTTTTTGGAGGACTGGCCTCACCCGCTCATCCCCATCTACAAAACTGGCCAGAAGGTTCCGACAAACACTTCTCAGTCTCGGCCCCCACGGAAGGGAGTGTTTTTTCGCTCGCTCCTCCAAACCTTAACATTTCCCCCCCTCTTTCTTTCTTTCTTTATTTATTTTTTTGAAACTTCTCGGCCAGCTTTGCAGTTTGTGGAGAACATCTGAGATCATTTGTGCGCAGCCCCAGCTGCCGACCCGGTGTGTGCGTGCGTGCGCGCGAGGGTGTGTGTGTGTGTGTCGGGTGTCCGCGCGCGCCACGCACGAGACGAGCGAGGGCGCGAACTCCCCGGGAAGAGGAAAAAAAAAAAAAAAAAACAAGAAGAAGAAGAAGGAGGAAGACGACAAACTGGACCTTCCCCCCCGCTTTTCCATCCTTTTCTTTCCCCCCTAACGTGTTTCCTCCTCAGGGATGAACGCGGAAACGTGCGTCTCGTACTGCGACATCACGGCCATGGATTCGTACTACGGCGCGGGGGCCGCGCAGGGCAGGGAGCTCCAGGGCGCCCCGTTCAGGACGTTCCCGGCCGGCGACGCCAAGTACAGCCCCGCTTTCCTGAGCGGCAAGGGGCAGCCTTACGGCGAGAAGCCGCGCAGCCCCTTCCAGCAGGATTGCCCGTCTCTGGAAGCCCCCCCTGGAGAAGGTGGCTTCGGCAAATACCAGATCTTCATGCAGCGGACGTCGTGCAAGACGCCGCCGGACGAAGGCAAAGTTCTTCCAGAAAGCGCGCACAACGGAGCGCTCATCTCCTGCTACGGTGAGTGCGGCGCGGTCCGGCGCGGTGGAGCACAGCGCCATAGAGTACAGGACGGTCTAGCGCAGAGCTTATCGGGTTCATGCTCACATGTGACACTGGAACCGGTTGTACGAGCAGTTAATCCAGTAGTCAGATGAGCATTTAATCCAGCAGTGAGATGAGCAGTTAATCCAGCAGTCAGATGAGTAGATAATCCAGTTGTCAGATGAGTAGTTAATGAGTGGCCAGTCCAGTAGTTATACAAGCAGTTAATCCAGTAGTTATATGAGCAGTTAATCCAGCAGTACAATAAGTAGTTAATCCAGTAGTTATACAAGCTGTTAATCCAGTAGTTATATGAGCAGTTAATCCAGCAGTTAGATAAGTAGTTAATCCAGCAGTTAGATGAGTAGTTAATATAGCAGTTAGATGAGTAGTTAATCCAGCAGTGAAATGAGTAGTTAATCCAGTAGTCAGATGAGTAGTTAATCCAGCAGTCAGATGAGTAAATAATCCAGTTGTCAGATGAGTAGTTAATGAGTGGCCAGTCCAGTAGTTATACAAGCAGTTAATCCAGTAGTCAGATGAGCAGTTAATCCAGCAGTTAGATGAGTAGTTAATACAGTAGTCAGATGAGTAGTTAATATAGCAGTTAGATGAGCAGTTAATCCAGCAATCAAATGAGCAGTTAATCCAGCAGTACGATAAATAGTTAATCCAGCAGTTAGATGAGTAGTTAATACAGTAGTCAGATGAGTAGTTAATATAGCAGTTAGATGAGTAGTTAATCCAGTAGTCAGATGAGTAGTTAATGAGTGGCCAGTTCAGTAGTTATACGAGCAGTTAATCCAGTAGTTAGATGAGCAGTTAAACCGGTAGTTACATGAGTAGTTAATCCGGTAGTTACATGAGTAGTTAATGAGTGGCCAGTCCAGTAGTTATACGAGCAGTTAATCCAGTAGTCAGATGAGCAGTTAATACAGCAGTTAGATGAGTAGTTAATCCAGTAGTCAGATGAGTAGTTAATGAGTGGCCAGTCCAGTAGTTATACAAGCAGTTAAACCGGTAGTTACATGAGCAGTTAATCCAGTAGTTAAATGAAAACATGGAAGATTTTGCTTCTCCAGCCCTTGTGGTGCCAGCAGGTGGTCATGTTTTCCATTGTGAAAGTAGGGGGTGAACATGTGTAGAAAGGCGCAGAAGACATTAAGTCGTGCATTTAGATCAGAGGCCGCGTTTCCGCTACGTCTTTTTCTTATTAAAAATATCCAAGGAAAGACAGTGGAAGAACTCACCGCTTCCAGAGGTCACTTCAACACAAGGAGGCGAATGAAAGCGCGTTTCTGCTCACCCAGCCACACCGGGACTGACGTGGTGACCCGAACACAGCTAAACAAACGTATGGGCCCAAATCTGTGAGCCTTTTTCCTGCTACAGGTGTGGATAATTTCACGTTAAAATGTGTTGGACCTCACAACCTACTGTGTGTAGCATTGCAGCTGCAGGTAGGGAAGGGAACAGGCTCCTGGCCTGTTAACCAATGAATTTAGTTGTGCTTAATGTGATAACATTATATTATATCAATACCAGGGCTCAGGCTATTAAATGTATAGGTTTTCACATAAAAATAATAAAAACATAACCTAGTGATCGAGCAATGAACTTTACCTAAGTCAGAACTTGTGTTAATAGTGATCATAAATTAACCTGTGTATCAGATACATTGTGTATCAGATGTAATTGTTTAATGCAGTTTAAACACAGATTATTATTATTATTATTATTATTATTATTATTATTATTATTATTATTATTATTATTATTATAGTCATTCAGACTAGCTGATGGAGCAGGAGCCTTGCTGTCCATGTGGTGCCAGCTGAGCCGTAAAGCACCACCTTGTGAGGAATAAAAATACTCACAAGCAATGGTGCTGTAAATTATAAAGAAACATTTGTAATAAAATTCAGACTAAAAGGAGAAGAAACTCCTTTTACAAGAAATGAGTCTGCCAACACAAAAGCACGTTTCTGTATGCGGGCTTTGCGCACAGAGACCAGGCCATGAAAATGTTGCGGTGAAGATAAAGAAGTCAGTGCCTCACATTTTAGACTTAAATCAAAATTGGTGCCGTTTCGGTTTTTTTTTTCCCCTGCTGTGATTCCGCCACTTTTTTGCTCGCTCATCGCTGCAGGGTTGCAATAAGTGAGCCAATAAAAAGCGAATTAAATAATGATTCTCTAAACTGGCCCACAGCTGTTCACTTCTGTCATAAATGCTCTAAGGTCAAAGATATTAACGCACCAAGATATGTAAATGTTTACCAACCTTTGCCAATTGTATAAATATTTTTTTATTACATTTTACTTTTTAAAGAACTGCTTTGTAGATAGCAGGCATGTTTGTTTGAAACGCAGTTGTTTAAATGTGCACCATAACCTACTCAGCAGACACATAATACAGACAACACATACAGTACAGTATGTACAGTTATATATAGATAAATGCAAATAATAAAGTTTTTACTGCGTGATTTGTAAACCCGAACTGCGGGATCGCTTCTCACTGCGTTTGTCTCGTTGGTCTAACCACACAGTCGCGGCTCTGATGCAACGCAAATGTGTTCACAGCGCAGCCTTTTCTGAGATATTTCGGTGATTTGTTGAGGAAAAACTGCATGCTGGCATGCTGGGTGGTACAAGGTAACAGCAGTAACTCATTTTACTACGGTAACAGTGGCTCAGCGATAAAAGCCGCAACCCATGGGTCCTCAGCTTCTCTCAGAAGTGTGCCTTGGTTGAGTGTTTTAAGGCATCCATAAAGCTTTCTGCCTAAATGTTTATTTTATCATCTTTTAATGCTGCCACTAAAGAACACATGCAGGTTGCCATTTGCAAGAATAGCAGACACCGACACTCATTTTATCTTTTTTTATTTACCGTTTTCTGTTTAAACGCCTTTATATGTCCATGTCTCTGCAGCAGCCTCACTTGCAGCAGTGATTTTTCTTCATTTCCCCTTTACTGGAGGCCTGCGTGTTGCTCATAAAAAACTGCAGTAAACGTCTGTCATTAGAAAAGGTGGATTTAGCTAAATTTACTTTATATAAAGCATATATGTAAATATATAAATAATTTCTAATTTCTAAAAAATAGTGTGAAAATGGCTGTGGATTAAAAGGGATCTTTGGTGAGGCCCATAGTTTGTGTTCTAGGACAGGTATGTTTGTGCTTTGGGTACATCATGAAACTGTAAGGAAAATATTTTGTGTTAGACTTGTTACAAAGGTGAGAAATAGCCAGAAAATAACAAACCGGGTTTTAAAAATGGGTTTCTGTCCCGTTTGCGGATTTTAAGTAGGAACACTTGGAGGCCTATGAGAGCAAAGTGGAGAGGAGCGCGGGTGATGGTGAGCAGGTGACTGTCTCTCTCTCTCTCTCTCTCTCACAAACAGTCACACACGTCTCTCTGTGTGTGCTGGTCCAGAAAACGGAACAACCTGGTAACAGTAATAATATTTACTGAGGCAACAGTTATAAATAAAACCAGAACAAACCTATAAAGCGTAATTGCGACAAAGGTGGTGTTTTTGCTGCTTTCCGAGTGAAAACGAATACAGAAAAGTTCCAGGTTTCGGCTATATGTTGCAGTGGTGGTGAATTTACTAAGATTTAAATTTTATTTTTTATTTTACATGAATGGGTTTGGTTGTTTATTCACTCTTGGTGAAGCATCATGCGGAGGTCTGGATGAACAGCAGTACACATGGTACAAAACACAGTGTCGGCAGGTTGTGGGGAGTAAAACTGCGCCCATAGCTCCACGCTGATGCTGTACGGCGCAGATGGTAGCTTTGTTTAAATCCCAACAGTGAAACACCACAAGCACAGCTGCAAAGACAGAATTGTACAGGCATGAGCACAAGGTCTGGAAATATAGCAATAACACTGGAAATATATTCCTACAGAAGGAAATATAGTAATGTTATTATAAATATAACAATATGTCTGGAAATATATTAATACAGTAGGAAATATAGTAATGGTTTTGGAAATAAAATGATGTGTCTGGAAATATATTCCTACTGCAGGAAATATAGTAATGATATTAGAAATATAACAATATGTCTGGAAATATATTCATAAAATATTCCTGTGCTGTAATTACACATATTTTTCAAGTTAAACATTAAAAAATGTTTAAGGATCAATTTACTACTAAAGTGCTGTTTTTAAAAGCATGGTGCTCATAGTTAAAATATTTAACATAATAATTAATAATATTAATAATAATTCAATAATTTTGCTCCTAACTATACAAATAGTAAATAATCTGTGCAGTGGTTTCGGCGACCTCGACCTGCGTACTGACACAAATAAGATATTATAGCAATAAATAATTTAGCAGTTTTTAGATTTTATTTCGGTTTATTAAAACCCAACGTATAAACGGCGTGTTTGATACAGACTGAAGAATATTAAGGTTATAAAAATCGTTAACATTAATTTTGATATAACGGTTATGTATTTTGTCTTATTTTAGTCATATTTTAGACATGATGTACTCATTTTATCTATAAATGTGTCCGTCTTTATATTTTAAATGTTTTTAATTGATGTTTCACATTTTTATCTACTCACCAGTATGAATTCATTTAATAATCGACGTATGAATTAATAATTTATCTATAGTTAAGTTTTTCTTCAGGTTTATTTTCTAGGGAAGTGATTTTTTGGGATTTATGACCGTTTTTACCGTTTTTAATGCGCGGCAGATACTATACTGTTAATAAGAGATATTGGTGATAGGCAATAATATTGTTTTTTAATAAACTACACTCAGCGAGTTTATTCCACTTTTGACTATAACTACTAGTTACTCTGTAACTCTGAAATGTATTAATATTGACAGTGACAGAGATGGACATTCTTTAAAAAAAAAAAAAAACGAATTTTATTTAAATGCGGAAAAATGAGTTTATGAGTTTAAACGGCACGTTAAGTCAGCAGCGCATAGTAAAATGAAATGATAGTTTCGCAAATTTATAGAAAATATTTTGGTAAAAGTGCAAAAAATGCAAAGAAAAACACCCAAATGTGTGTGTGGGGGGGGGTTACGTTTTATTACTGTAGATCTGCGAACTTTTATTCACTTTTAAAGTTTATTTTCACGGATTCGTTTCACGTCGCTGCAAGTTTGAGTAATGCTTTTAAACCGTTTCATGGATAATAATTTGTTAATAACTCGCTAATAGCTCGTTAATAACTTGTTAATAACGTTGTGTTTAACTTGAACCCAAAATGTTCGTTGCGTTTTTCTTGCTGGCGTTAAATATTGAATAACTGAACCCTAACACCCACTGTCTTATTGTGAACTTATGAACAAGCACATTTACTTATTCTATATAAAAAAAAAATCACTTATTGTTTTAATAATACACGACAAAATAAATGTAAGGTGGTGATGGTGGGGGAGGTGGAGAGGTGAACATTTTCATTGTTGCTGCTGAGATGCTGAGATTCTTCCATTTTGGCCAAAGGCTGAGGAGCTCTCAGCTGCCAGCTGGTGCAGAACGCCAAAATATTCCCATAAAGCAGGCGGAATTTCGTGACTCCAAGCGCTGTGGGTCTGGCCCTCATTTCTCAGGGTTGGGGAGACGCTCCCCCATGGCTGCATAAATGTTTGACCCCCCTCCGTTTCTGTGGCAGACGGGGACACAGAGCTGGAATCGTGACAAATAGACAATTAAATGAAAAGTAAAATAACAATCCAGCACCCCCAGCAGAGCTATGACCGTGTGCAGTGCAAACACAGAGCACATATGTGGATGTGACCTTTGCTCGAGCTCAGAGTGAAGGGTCCTCATCTGTAACTTTTTTACGGTATAAAATATTTAATACGAGTCTATTTCGATCACGACACAATTATCTACACTTTTTTTTTTTTACAACATTTTACTGTATTTTTGTCAAGGAAAGGATGCGATGCATGTCTTTTTGACATTTCACACATAAAAAAACTCTTATTCTTCACTCAAACAGTGTTACTTTCCCCAAATTTGTTTACAGACATGTGCCGGGATGCCGATGAGACAGAAATTTAAAATTTGCGTAGGCCTACAGGGGGTTTTAACAGGAATTAAATATGGCAGCACAGTAGACGGAGACGGAAAATCAAACAGCTTCTCATCCACGGCAGCAGCAGAAATGCATAAACATAAAGGCACCCGACAAGATTCACTTAAAAAAAGATCATAACCGCTGCGGCTGCCCTGTTCACTGGAAGAGCTGGGTTATACGGGGGGGTGCCGGTCAGCACAGGTAGGACCACAGTGGCAAAGCCGAACCTCCCTGACTGATTGAGTGTTAAAGAGACGGCAGGAATGCATCCGCACCACGGGGGACCTCTTCCATTAATCCGAGGCAGATGCGCAGCACCCGGCCGTCCACTTATTTTTCGTCCTTTAAAGGACAGCCCCCCAAACTGTAGGGGGTCCCCGAAAAGCCAGGAGGTGGCTGGTTTGAATAACCTAATTTTACCAATGCCCCTGTACAAATATACTACAACTCCGCCACTGCCGTCACCACCGCTACCACTGCTACCACATGCTACTGTGGCGTCTCGCATTGTCAGTGACTGAGACATCCATACACGCTTTTGTGGACACCGAGAGAATGAACCACGGCTGCTGCTGGGTGTGAGTGTTGACATAAATCTCTCCGCAGTGTACTGTAGCTGTTGGTACCCAGGGAGGGCATCCCCAACTACAATTGAAGGGGCCGAATGCCCTGCGTCTTCTCCGTATTACGGTGATATCAGAGTGATGTTGCTCAACGGGAAGCTGTGAGGTGACGGCCGGGCCGTTGTTACAGATCTTCTGTCCGGTTAAGCAAAGATTGTTTTGTGTAATCCAGCTTCCAAACCAATAGCATGCCGGTCAAAGAGTGTCAGGATCCATGTGGGGTGTCTGGATGAGACTTGGGCCACATGTCTCCCGCTGAGGAGGGGGTGGACAAGGGCGATGGATGTTCTCTCGCTGCCGACACCACAGGAGGCTGCAGGCGGGGTGGGCAAGTGCGTTTGGACACCGTTGGGCCGCAGCATATTCTGAGCTCTGGATCTGGAAATTTCTGGGATGTGGCCCAAGACTGTTACACTAATGCAAAAAAAAAAAAAAGAGTGGTGTCTGCTTTGTTGTCCCACACAAACCTTGGAGATCTTGGATGGAGGTTTTTGTCTGCTGAAAGCGATTCTCTTCGACATGAAACTGTAAGCAGCAGCAGTTACCGTAAAAAGGAGCAATAAGCGTGAGCTGGCCATAAATACCAAAAAATGCGTCCTTTTCCGTTGTTTAGGTGTCAGCCTCCCCCGTGTGCCAGCATCTAGGGGGGCAAAGATGGGAACAACTATGTTCCTCATACCAGTTTACTACACTGTGATGGGCAGAAGTTCAAGGTTAAATTGTTCCTTAGCATCTACATCCACGTCCACAGAAGTCCCTGCTCAACTTTTGTGCCAGAAGACCAGAGAAGTACAAAACAAAACGATTATTAGACATTAAAAATTTTGGCTGTAGACAAAAACTACTGATATAAAATTTTAAATTTGATTAAAATATCCCCTTCCTGGTTATGCAAGGGCGCTCCAGGAGATGACCCAGCAGTTCTCCTACAGCTTGGGGATGGGCCACACGCCAAACACACAAGCAATGGCTGTGTCACCACACTGGATGCACATTTGTCACTTTTTATTATTATTATGGAATTTTACTGTTTTTTCTGCCCATCGATTCACTAAGGTGCCACTGCTTCATTGTGGTTTGAAGAACTCTTCTTTCCAAGTAGGGAAGCGTGTTTCAGTGGCCAGTGCAGAAGAAAAAAACCAATCCAAACCCACACGGGTCAAAAAAAGATTGCAGCATTGCAACTTAATTTTCCTTTAAATTTTCATTTGATGGAAATTTATTTTTAGTGCATGAGTATCAAAATAAACAATAGCACAAAAAGATGTATTGTTTGAAAGAAAGACAAAAGAGGATTTAGACTGTCAAACACGCTCAGAGGGCTCAAGGAAATGTGAAATTAATTTATACACTCAATGGCCACTTTATTAGGTACACACGGCTCCCCCACATGGTTGTGTCTCAGTCTGTGAAGTAGCGGTCCAGTTACTGTGTGAATGAGCATTAGAATGTGCGGTTTAAGGGAATTGGAACACAGCTTGATCACTGGCACCGGGCGCTCTGTTTCCAGCTTTTCTGAAACAGCCGTTTATGGGATTTCTGCACATTACGGTCCCACAAACAATATTTTACCTTACTTCACCACAGTATCCTATACTGTCCCACCTCTCAGGCTACTAGAGCATCCCTGAGATGAGGTGGAATGCGATGTTAACGGAATGAATGTGCCGTCAAAAAATCTGTAGAAAAAGCAAAGCTGGGAAGCCGCTGTGGACAAAGAACTCAGAGAAAACAAATCCAGCGCTTTGGTGCTGAATTTCTGCTGTTCTGAAGTAAATGATCTACTAAACAGATGTACCTAACAAAGTGGCCCGTGAGTGCATATACCAATGTAATATACTGCAAGTATGCATACAGATATCATATCTTAAATCCAAATCTTAACCCTTCTATTCCAAAAGCAAAATGTATCCCAAATACAGAGCCTTCCAGGTTAAATTATGCACTGAACACAGAGTGGGCCGAAAAAGTTCCCCCTTCTTGTTAACTGTACTTTAAACCTCAAACATCATCATTGGCTCCCATAGTGGGAAACAACAGATAATCGATGCAGTAATGCTTAACACATATTTTTGATTCATTGCTCTGAAACGCAATGGGGGCAAATACATCCCCGTGCAGCCGTAACTCGAATCACTACTTTGGAAACTTGCACAAGAGACAGCACGACACGCAGCCGTTAACCTGGAATCTGAAGCGGCGTGGAAAAGGCCTCCCTGTTTCCCCATCTCTGTTGGCAATAATCTCCAACAGGTGTGTCAGGTCCGCTGCCAGGCTTCCTACCCGGTGACCTGTTTAGACATCCACTTTGTGAGGCCCCTGTCAGCCCTTGTTTCGCGGTTTCTGTACGGGCGGTAAATACGCAGACTTGGGTCGGGTCAGTCCGTCTTACATACGTGTATTTTTAAAGATAAAAAAAAAAAAAAAGTTGTAATGGTGCTGCTTCCATTTCAGCTTTCTGTTTAATGGCTGAGGAAGTGCAAGTGTGCCTGGAGGGCTGCGTTTTCCCCATACACGCTTGAAGCCCCGGAGCCAAAATGGCTCCACTTTCCTCCACCGCCACTGGTGCTGCTTCTGTCTTTTGGTTGGCGACCGTCTACGGTTGCGCAAACGGCAGTGTGGGGACCTGCGGTAGGAAGCTTTCTGATGCACCCCCCCTCCCCACAGTCCACAACACAAAGGACCTCTGTCAGTGCTCCCTCTTGTTGTGAAATCGAGAAGAGGGTCACAAATTCAGCCTGTCAGTTAAACCATATCCAAACCCCCCTTCCCGAGTCTTAAATCCAGAGCAGGAATTTTTGTCACAGGCAGGAAAGTTCGGTGTTGCTTTGGACCATCGGTGATCGCCATTGAGACAGCTGCTTTCGATTAAATTAGGGTCAAAAACAACAACTGCGTGACACATCAAACACACTTTAAGATTTTTGCTCTACATAGAGAGTCTAGGTATGAAAAAAAGTCTAATGTCCATATCTTAACTAGGCTTCTCATATGTATTATTGTATACAGCATACCGATATTTGTTGTTTTGTCCTTAATTCATTTAATTTGAATTATTTCTACCTTTTGCTGAAATTACTACAAATGTTCTCTATTGAACATGTGTTTTACAGCCAGTTAAATTACATTTTGATGTTGTGAAGACAAAGACTGGACTCACAGAACTTGTGCCTGTTTCTACTGTGCAGAGTTCATGGAGGGTTTCCTCTCTGTGCTGTTTTCTTCCCCACAGTCCAAAGATATGTGTTTCAGGCTAATTCGTCACTGTAAATTGCCCACAGGGTGGGTGGGTGGGTGGATCGATGGATGGACTTGCATCATGAATACATAACTGAAAAAAAATCTACAGGTGTCCATCACATCAGCATCACTTTGCCGGGGAGTCATCTTGCGTCAGGGTTTGGAACACCAATGAGAAATGTGGGCCACATTTCATCATTGTACATTTTGCCTCTGTTGTGGATCGGATCCCAAGAGTTTCAACGCTAAAACAAGACGACTGTCCTCCGAGAGGCTCTTTTTCAAGATTCTAAACCCACTCAAGGTTTACAAGCCCCTCTTGTGCCTTGTGGGAAGGTGCAAATGCACTTAGGTTAAACTACCAATTAGTCTGTCTGTTTAACTCCTTCCCTGTTCCTACCCCCTGGGGACGTCGAGCTTTGAAAGGCCTTTTTAAAACATCCCTTACTTCATCCCTGCTGTAATTCTGCATGTTCATGAGAACCATTCTGTCACATCAGTTAAATTGTAGCTCACTTAGTGGCATTACAACGCTTAGCTACACCTAAATCAGTGTCACCATTTATAACACAGCTGGGTTGTTGCAGATGTCTGCAGGCTGTCATTCTGTAGATCTTCCAGTTACTGACTGATGTACGCTTGGAGCCGCAGGTACCCCATTGCTGTTTTACTATCTTAGCAAAGACTAAATAAATAAAAATTACCGGACTACTCCAAAACCATCACTGGGCTCTTCTGCTCTGAGGTGCAAAGGAGAACTTTGAAAGGTCAGAAAATGACACCACTTCAGTCAGCCTAACGGTTGGATATGATGTTGTAGAGTCTTGGGTCCGAAGGATATGGTTCAAAATGCCACCGTAGAATAGAATGCACTAAAGGAGAAAGCCAGGAACACTGAGATAAAGCGGTCTTCTGAATGGTCACCAAACCACTACGGAGTTTACACTGCCTTAAAGGGACTAGAGAAAGGGATGTGTTTTTAAATTCCAGCGAGTAAATTCTGACTCAAAGAGGTCATCTGATAACTCCTTCTAAGAAAGTCCCATTCGTAAAGTTTCCGCTTGGCATCAGCTTATCCCCTTACTGCCAGGCAAAAAGGATTTGCGCTCCGATCCTCCTCTTCTACAGCATGCTGCCCCAACTCTCTGGTCATGTGTTTGAGTAAAAGATCGATGGATTTAAAACGGGTCAACAAAACAGTTACCCGCGTGCGTGCCTTGGGCAAACAATGGACCGAGTGTTTTGGCGGCGCAGCGCTCGGCTGCGTTCACCCAGCCCGTAGCCAAACTGACAGAAACAATTTGCTCTGAGGCCTTTATAACTGGCAGACTCCATTATCCGTCCACATGGCTGGTCCCCGGTGACAGCTCACTACTGGTGTGCTGGACAACCTGAAAGCCAGGTCCAATTACGCATACAACACGTCAGCAATGGTCGCGCTGCCTCCAACGCCAAAACCTATCAGGCACCAGGCAGCTTAGGCTGCAAACTTTGATCATTGATTTCAAACGGCCAGAGAAACTTCTCTCCTAAAGGCCCCAAGCACAGAGAGCCTTGAAGAAATCATTCTAAAGGCTTTATGTTTTGATACATGAGCTCATTCCTCTTCAAGCGACAGGACATGGGTTCATCCTAGATGCCTGGCTCTGTGTGAACCATTACACCACCATCCTTGGTTTGCTTTAGTCAAGCCTTGCGGTTGATGGTAGAAGGTTGGCTACCTGCCACACTGCTAAGGCTACTGCTTGGTATTCTTGATCAATCCAGCACCACACTGATCAACTCCAGGATGGCTGATGTGGTTCTACAGTTGTAAGACTCCACCGCTGCAGAAAGATTGCTCAACATATCTCAGCCCTGGTGCCCGCAAGTGCCTCCCAGTTATAATTTGAAAGCACTTTGCAAATGTTTTGAAAAAAAAGGAGAAGAAATTTCATTCATGGTTTCAAATTGGACCAAAGGTCTACCATATTGCAGCTCTTGAACTCAGAGCACTGTAAGGAGACTGAGCTCCAGAATGAGCTTAAGGAACTTCAGATGCATGATGCTTTGTATTTTTAAATTATTTTATCTGGATGAGGTTTGAGCTGTTACCTTCTAATGGTGGCAAAAAGGCATAAAACCTGATTCAGGGTGCAAAGTCCAACTGAAGTCTAAATAACAACCCTGGAACACATCAGTAATCCATGTTGATTCATGTCTTCTCCTCCTCCATCAATCTTCTCCTTAAATGCTGAAGCTAATTTGCCTGTATAGCTCTTTGGTCTTGCAAGTACTGATTGTTCCTTTCTTCTCTCTCCAGCCAAAGACAGCACTGGTCTTACCGATTCCGAATTGCCACCAAATGCTGACTCTGCAGGGATGGAAGGCAGCTACCTCAGCGTGAAGGAACCCGGGACCAAGGGCCCACAGGAGCGACCGGGTCCAGAGCTGGCTGGGCCCCTGGATAAGGGAGAGGGCGAGAGCAACAAGGGCAAGAAGAGGCGCAACCGCACCACCTTCACCAGCTACCAGCTGGAGGAGCTGGAGAAGGTCTTCCAGAAGACTCACTACCCAGATGTGTACGCTCGTGAGCAACTGGCTCTGCGCACAGACCTGACCGAGGCCCGAGTGCAGGTAGGCAGCCACGTCATCCTTCTCAGTCTATTCCAACCGCTTGCCTGATCTTCAGTTTTCTTTATATGACTACCCAGTCCAGCATGTTGGACTCTCAAACGCTGACAACTGTCCACATTAATACATGGAGGAGGTCAGGTGCACACAAAGTATGACAACAAATGACTCAAAAAAATGCGTTCATGTCCACTCTTCATCGCACACCTGTAACACCAGTGTGTAGAGTCAAGCGTCAGCCCATAACATCTCCACCAAGCACGGCCAGGAGCTCAAGGGGAACATGAAATGCAGCGGCACACGCGTTCATCGGGGGGTGGCCAAACACTGCAAACACACACAATAATCCACCTTAGTACCACAACTATCATCAGCGGCACAGACTTTAACCAAACACGCTAGAAACACTCATAAACATCTGGAAAACAGCAAATAAACACTACATGGCAAAGGAGGATGAAAAGGCTCCACCACCCCCTGCTATAGTGTATTTACATTGCTAGTCAACTCCTAAATGGTCTTCTAACAGAGTAGAAACATTATTGAGATAAAATATTCGTTTCTGGCATAAAAATACAATCTATTTGCTTTATGATTGTGGCAAACAGCTTTGCGGGATTTTAGCTTTCCTATAACATCGCTAACTTTGATCTGTTTCGGGAACCAAACAGACTTGGAATAAAGTTCTTCTCCGTTTATATCCAAGTTCACGTGATGCCGCTTTGCTGCAAGTGAACATCTATAGATGTGTGGAGTCCACAGCACAGACAACCTCTGGGTTGTGTCTTCAGAGCTCTACGGGGTTAAATTCAGCTGTTCTCCTGGTGCTGTTTAGGGAACAAAATTAGAACCCATCTCAGGTTCTTGGCTGGAGAGGTTAAACTTGGCCTGCGAGTTTGGTTTGGTCACCACGTGTGTGGACGTGCTTTCATCTGCCACTTCCTGCCCCCCGAGCCCGTCAAACTCAACCCACACTTCACAGCCCCCGGACTGGGATGTCAACTCTGTCTGACCTACTGATCTGAAGATGATCTGAATTCCAGCGCTGATGGACAGACGGAAAGACCCCCTTCCCAGGCCTTCCCAAGAGCCCCTGGATTTGTACTGTTTGTTTTTCATTAATGGCTCCAAGACAGGTGCCACATATACAGGATGAAGAGGTAAAGGAACCAACTGCAAGGAATAATCCTAAAGCACGAATTTTCAGTGGCAGAAAATACATTTAGGATCAAATCCATATAAAACCCGACATATGCACTCTAATCCTTGTTCTCATACTTTTGCTAGTATCCGTTTGAATGTATAGTACATCTCTAAAACGGGTTCTTATTGCCGAAACACTGACCAGTAACAGCAAGGCTTCATGTCTTTAATATAAAACGGCATGTAAATCAATGAAATATTCTTGTTGATTTTTACATATTATTTCTTCATAAAAACTATTTGTTGTTTACTGTTATTCAATCCAGTCAGAGTCTTCACATTTGCGGCATCATTCATTGCAAAACGAAGATCTAAATACTCAAAGAAGCAACTGGATGAGTTTTTTGTTTTTAAAAAATATGGAGATGGTTTTTCGAGTGACTTTTACTGCCCGTGTAATTTTTAAACCTGGTAAAAACGCGGTGTCTGGTAGCTTATAAGGTGCTTGGCATGACTGTCAGGCTACCGTAATGCCGCCATGTCTGTGCGGCTCAGGAGCAGGAGCACAGGCCCGCTTTGGAGCCATCTCTGGTCCAGACGCCGCTCGGGGGTCTCAGGTCAAAGGTATTTCAAAACTTCCTGTCGGCTCTCAGACGGCCGTGCCGGGAAAACAGACGTGCATCATAATGGGCCGGACTGGGAATTCGGAACGCTTTGAGAAGTCACTTCCAATTTAGACGCTTGCAGCGCAGGCTCCTCACAAGTCACATAAAGTCCCCTGGATTCGTTCTGAATGTAAACGGAGACCTTTGTTGCTCCAGATGAACTCTATTAAAGGTGCACTTTAATAGCACCGCAATATTTTAGCGTTTGCCATCAGATCTCCTCCCGACTGTAGTTAACAAGTACGTGACATCTGAACGCAGAAAGCAGAAGCGTTGCTTAACTGGTGCATTCAGTGTAGCTTTTCATTGTAATAGTTTTACTCCTTTCAGTTTCGGTTTATAAAATTGTTTCCGTTAACTCATAGTAATAAGAGATACATTATAGTGGTGTGGTGTTTGACAAAAATTCCTGCAGCACTGAGTTGGTCAATTCTATTGATCCCAGTCCAGTATATTAACTGCAGCGAACGACTCAAATGATGTTTGGTTTTAGCCTTCAAAAACCAATTTACTGCGGCTTTGCCTCCTCACACGCAGTAAATCAGTGTTAGTCGTGGTGTTATTTACACATTCGGTTGTACCGCGGACTTCCTGTTGCGGAGGGGAATGACGGGCCTCGCCGAAGGTGAAAGCAGCTGGGCCGTCCTCAAGCCAACAGGACTTCAGTCAAGTGGCTTTACTTCAAAGCCTCCTTTTTCTGGCTGTTTCTGCAGGGCCGAGCGTAGTACATAAATAACATAAATAAAGACGTTTAATAGGTCCGTGGGCTGCTCAAGCTGTCAGCGTTTCTGACCAATTATGGGGTCAGAACACAGCCGTTTCTCTCCCCCTGCAGTGCTTTACAGGGTAAATCTACTATTACTGTGCTGCTTAGTCAAAGTACGCTACAATTTTACACATCGACTTAAGCATGGTCAACAGCGCCATGGCTACAGCAACCATGTCGTCCTGAAGGTCCATGATTCGAATCTCTCCTGCTGCAGTACTCCTGAGCAAGTTAACAGTAAGCTTTAACCCAAGTACACGACCCCCCCCCCCGTTATTTTACCCTAGTTTGTTCCTGAAAGCGAATTGTACACTGGAAAAATTTTGCTACCTTACTACTTATTCCATTACTTCTTCAATTTATTCCAAGCCCATCCCAAATGAACGTCAGGATCAAACTGGTACAGTAAACTGGAAGTGTGCACGGACCAGCTTAAGGAAAATGAAAGCTGTTATATGCAAATAAATGAATCATTGGAAAATTGAAGCACAGCTGCAAACAGAAACGCATGGGCACATGAGGGTGACCGTTGAGTACCAGGCGCGTGCACGCAGTTCCCACAATGCAGTGCATCTCAGTCTCTCTCACGCAACTGCTTGGGGCCATTTGCGAATGTGGTGTCGGAGGATTGGACCAAATGTTTCCGAACACATAAATGAAAATATATGTTGTTACAAGTGATGTTAATTGTAGACCAGATAAGTGAAAAATTGGATACCCGGAGACCGAATAATGGGGGATGAACGTACTGAACCTGCACTGCTTCAGTAAAGTTACTTTGAGTGTTTAGTACATAGTCAGATTACCCCATTATTAGAAATATTTAATCGGTCTTATGTTGCTTGAATGGTTTGGCCACTACCGATGACAGCAGAAACGCTAATAACTGTACACCAGCCTGGATAGGAGGTTGAGGAGCAGGGAGCAGGGGGCAGCAATTCGGTCGGCCTCTCTTGGACTGAGCGTCTCTCTGGGGCTTGGGGGGCGGAGGGTCGCAGCTGAAAGCCAGAGGCTTAGGCCTCAGGAAATTAAACACGAAATGAAAACAAGCTCAAGTTTGAGCATTCCTCTTCCATCCCACTTTCTAATTTCCTAAGTTCTCCCCTTAGATTTGAAGAGAAGGAGAATTAGAAGGAAGAAAGTCCGATGAAGACGGATAAGACAAGGAGTCGGATCTTCCTTCGCCTCCACAAAGTCCTCGTTTTTTTGGTCACTCGGACAAATGTCACTTTGTTTATCCCCACAAATGCGATAATGACACTGGTCTGGCCTTGTGCGTCGACACTGTGACACATAGGCTGAACAATTGCGGCGAAGCATCAACGAATACACCGCCGTGAAAGCCAGACTTGGAATGATTAAAGGAGAAAATCAGATTTTTATAGCAAGATTAGGAACATTGAAAAGTATGTAAGAGCAATAAGGTGCGATGCTACAATGCCTGTTGTCATAGAAAAAGCACAGCAAAAGGCTTTGAACATGTAACGTGACCTAAAGGGACACGGATGGATGTTTAAAAAAGGGCGATGGAAAAGTCCGATATCGGGTTACCCAAGTATGCGGAAACAGGCATACTGATGTCTCCATGACTAAACGATAGGATCTCAGGCCTAAACTCACACTGGTTCATTGCTTTTGTTTGGATCCTTCTGTCGTCCTTCAGACATAATAACGCAGTTACAATAAACATCTCGAAGCAGTGTTCTAAGCTGGCGTATCAAAGGCAATTAGCATTAGCTTTTATCATGCGCGATGGACTTTTTCCTTGACAGAAGATGCAGGCAACCCCCGGCTCTGCGGGTAAGAAGGCCTCTTAAGGATCTGTGAATGTATTTGCAGTGGGACACCCTCTCCATGTTGCCCGAGACATCCTGGCTGGATGGTCCAATGTCTCACTCCTTAGACATGCGGGGGGGAATGGGGAGATTCTGCGCTAAAGGCAATGAAAACCTCAAATTGGTTGGCCAGACTTGCTGTTGCCACAGTTAAGTTTTTGCACTGGGATGAGAAAACAGCATTTTTTGATACTTCAAAACCCAAGGCAACCGATTATTCATGGAGCTCATGTTGTTCTCTGGAGCAAACTAACAGTGCTAGGCTTCTTGCAATGATCAACCCATTTAAACAGCTGGGTAATTTTTACTGAAGCAGCTCAGGGTTTATACCTTCACCAAGGATGCTATGCCAAGATCAGGGTTACGAACCTCGACTTTCTGACTGGAAGGTGATGGGCATAAGCGCTACACCACATGCTGCCCTACGGCATACGATCAATAATCAATACCATTGTCATTGCCATTGCTAGTCCAGTGTCTTCTCTCAGTAACTGTCGTATGTGTTTCCCTGACGCTTTGTGCAAATTCTTCCGGGATCAGTAAAAATTTTTATCTGTCTCTAGAGACTGTTCTGAACATCTTTATCTGTAGGAAGCAATATCTTTATAGACTAACTGGCCTTGCAGTATATAGAGGTTATATGGGAATATTTAGATATGGCCCATGAAGCTACCAGGATGGCCTCCTGGGGCAGCCAGCAAGGAAGATTGAGGCACCTGTGGATTCCAGGGTAAAAGTTGTGTGGCAGCCCATAGAGGGAGAAAGACGGTGTTTAACACACGCAGCCTCCATCAGAGGTACACCGATCAGCTCCTAGGCGCCACAAGAAGGCCCCGTGGATTAAGGGACAATAATGCACCGTTTGGCAAATCGCTTTGAGGGCGGACAGATCGGTATAATAACAATAAAAACAATAATTATAATATACATTAACCACTAGTTACCACTCTGTAAAGACTTTGACCAACAAGTTTATTTAACTCTCCTTTTTCACAGTTGGAAGTTTTTTTTTTTTTTTGTTTCCCCCTCCTTACCTGCTGGTTGGCTAAACCAAACTTAAATTTAACTGTTGCCTTATTAAACCGCATTATTCCATTCCCTGGACTGTGCTCAGTGCGCTGTGTTGCCCTGGTGAGGAGAGCAGTGTGGAAACATGAATTGAATTATACAATTTAGGGTCATGGTGCTGCAGCGCCTATCCCAGAGTCAAAAGCCAGAAACGGCTTGGACAACAAATAAAACCCTATAGTACAATTAGGAGAGAAGCGGATGTTGGCGGGAAGGCGTCAAGAGTTGCACAGCGGTTGAACCATGTTTGGTTTCTCTGAAAAAGGGGATTATGTCTACTTACTTGCGGTGTCTGAGCTGCTGTGGAAGGTGGCCTGATCCTGTTTAAGGTCAGCAGGGATCTGTGACCTCCAGGCCACGGTTGCTGACAGCGGGAGGGTCTGACTGGGACCAGGCCTAGTCTCTTGGGGGTCCTGTTACACCTTCCCGATGTGGTGAGCTGTCAGGAGGGAAGCGGGCTTCAGAACTCTGTTACTTCCAGACCCTGCTTCTCGCCGGCTATCCTCAAACAGGACCTTCCGGAGACTCTGTCAGGTCTTTGACCTTCAAAGATGCCCGGGCCTCAAACCATCTCCTTTCCTCCTTCAGCAAGACACTTCTCACCCCCACTTGGTCATGACGCATCACCGCCACACTCACGCAACTCACACACACGCAGCTCCACACCTCAGTCATACGTCCCCAGAGTATCCGTCTGTACGTTTCATCGTGAGTCTTGAAGTCTTTAGAGGGAAACGTTCAGCAGATCCACAGCTTCTCTGTCTCCTAACAGCTCATCTAGTGTACCTCTGTGTGCTTGCGGTCAAACTCTGCCCGCAACATCACATAACACCAAGACAGAGGGTCACGGATATCCATGAAAAATCACTTACAAATATACACAGTTAAGATAACTTTCCTACATCATATTAGAGATTATTTTAAAAGCTATGATTTTAAACTCTTATGAAATGTTATTATTTGAAATGTGTCGGAGAAAGTTTAATGTCTCCATTGGGAGATCCGGTTTCAGGATTTAAACTGTTCAAAAGTACAATTTGCTTGTGACATTAATGCATATTAATTTATTTTTACTGTGTCTAAAGCAACTTACAAACTAAGTTTTTACACAATGCAACTTATAACTAATTTGTCCATTTGTGGAACTGGAAGTTTTACTGCACAATTTCAGGGTGAGGATCTTGCCCAAGGGAGCCGCAGCAGGATCAGGACTTGAAGCGGCGTCTCGCGACAGGATAGTGACTCTAACCGTTGCGCCACCTTCTGTCCCATGCAAAACAGTCTCGCAGGTTTTCTTTGGCTGCAGCAGTATAAGGACATCAGTACCAAACCTGGGAGAAGTTGTATTAAAGATTCTGCAATTTCACACGCTGGTTTGCTGGGGACTCCTCATAATATCACTGTTAGGTGGTCATAGGTCTTTCCCTCCTCCCCCAAACTGCAGGTTTGGTTCCAGAACCGGAGGGCCAAGTGGAGGAAGAGGGAGCGCTTTGGACAGATGCAGCAGGTCCGCACACACTTCTCCTCAGCCTACGAGCTGCCCCTGCTCACCCGGCCTGAGAGCTACGCACAGGTACACCTCCTGTCCACAGTGGGAGGGGAACGGTGGCAGTTCATGCATTCATTCACTCACTCACACATTCACCCCTTCGGTATCAGTAGCCAGTTGTCCATAACGGGGTGGTTCTGGTGACTCAGAGAACGTCCTGGAAGTATAGGGTGTAAGGCAGGGTATGCCCGGGGCAGGACACCCGTCTGGCACACACCTACACTATGGGCAAGGTTAAGTGACCAATTTATTTAAATAAAATAAAATAAAATAAAAAAGGGGGAGGTGCATAATAACTTAAAAAAAAAAAAAAAAAAAAAAAAACTTGACTGGAAACTAGAAGCCTTTGCTGTGCTGTTGAAGATAAGGATGACTCTGCATGGCTCCCAGCTGCTCTCAGATCAGAGCTACTCTGAGAACTGGGAAGAATTAGCTGGGTCCTATAAATATGTAACATAGAGCCAGATGGCTCAGTGCCCCCCTTCACCTAAAAAGAGGACCGATAAAAGTACAGTATCTGTTCTCTGTCTGGTGGGGAAGCTGTAAAGCAGGCAGCCAGTTTGGTGTCTCAGCATAAAGCTGGTAATGCTGGACGGTTTAACAACAGGGGCAAAGGTCAGCTGAGGTCGGGGTTTGGACATGCAGACAGCGATGTATAGAATGTGGATGAATTAGAACTTATCTCCCTACCGGTACATCTCTGGCTGCGAAACATGTCCCTCTTCCTAGCAGAACAATCTGATTGTGACCCCCCCCATCCACCACCAAACTTGGGACAAAGAGGGAGGGGCTACAGTGAGACAGATACAGGTTCACTGGGGGCCAGAAAATTCCCAGGTTTGTGGGGAATCTTCTGTGAGGTTGGCCCGCAGCAGGCGGCAGGCTGCTGCTGCGGAATGTGGCACATCTGGGGGATCTCCTCTCCCCAAAGCAGGCTTTCATCTCCCCCGATTGGTGCCCCTCCCTCGGGGCATGCGCCTGTCTCACCCCCTCTGTCTGTCCGCTCAGCAGACCATCTTTCTGTGGCCTTGTGAGTTTACCCACAATGTGCAGTCTGAGCACAGTCAATAGGGCACACAGTGTAAGTATTGCTGTCAAAAGTTTGAGTACACATGGGTGACTGGAAAAAGATGAACAGAAGAGTAAATGTTAAGCAACCTTCAAGCGTCCTATAAAAATAAAACCAAGGTTCCAGGAAGTGTCCTCACACGTTACAGTGGCACACATAATACTGTACGTTTACGACATTTCACCTCTTCATTGTTGACTTGAACCTGGTGCTGGGGGGTCTTGCTTAGAGATGAGCATCTACCTCTTCTCTTTTCCAGATTCAGAACCCTTCCTGGATTGGGAGCAGCAGCTCAGCGTCTCCAGTGCCGGGCTGCGTGGTACCCTGTGATACGGTCGCCTCCTGCATGACGCCCCACCCTCACGCAGCCGGCGGTGTGTCCGACTTCCTGGGCGCAACCAGCCCCAGCGGGCCAATGGGACAGACGCACATGGGCAGCCTGTTTGGAGGCCCCGGCATGGGAACTGGCCTCAACGGGTACGACCTGGACCCTGACCGCAAGTCTTCCAGCATCGCCACTCTGCGCATGAAGGCGAAGGAGCACAGTGCAGCCATCTCGTGGGCCACATGATCCCACGGTCGGAGGCGTGCGTTCACCCCCCCACCCTCCACCCCTCAGCTGGACCTGCTTTATATCCTGACCAGCCTGGGAGAAGGAGGAATGGGACACTGATTAACCCAAAACAACCATTACTGGTTGACCAGTGAAAAGTTCTACAGGATCTACAGCATAAACACACATTTCTGCGAGCAAACGTTGAAGATGGAAAAGCCAAACAGATAACCTGAGCAATGTTCCATGCTGGTAGATGTTTAACCATGGATTCCTTGCGATGTCACTTGACTCTTGAAGAGTGTGCGCGTCCTTTTCGGGCTCCGGCATTGAGGTTTTGACTGCAGGCAAGGTGGGCTGGGAGCGAGCAGAGGGCTGGGAAAGCCATGCTGTAGACCGTAGGTCTCAAATAATCAACAACATATACAGCCATCCAGTATACAACAAAACCAAGGTACTTTGCTGTCAAAATAGACAAACTCATTGACTGTGGTACAAATATATATATTATAATATATATATATATATATATATATATATATATATATATATATATATTTTTTTTTTTTTTTTTGCTAAAAACTCATTGAACACCCAAACCGCAGCTCCTTTTGCTCATTATTTCTCTTCAGTCGTGTTTCAACCATTTTAAATACTTCCTTCGTTTAGCCGAATTCGTTTTTGCGTCAAGTCCTGGTGCCTTTCTACGTGACGCAAGTTCGTGCGAAGGACGAGTTGCCCGCAAAGGGAGGTGATGGCACACCGCATGAAACCCGAACCATAAATCAAAACATTTTTAAAGCATTCGCTATCCTAAAATCTATGAACCACGTTCAGGCCCCTTAATTGTACAAAAAAAGTTGAGAGCACTGCTTACAGACCCTAACACTCCTGCTGTGGTACCCGTGATTTAACTGCTTACCCTGAATTGACGTGGTAAAAATTACCCTGCTACAGAAATAGGTGAATCATTGTTAGTCATGTTGGACAAAAGTGTCACCTTGCTGTAATTTTACGAGGGGGGAGGGTGGTCAGTGCAAGAGCAGTAAAACATTCAGCTGGTTTAACATGCAGCCACTAACCAAATCCTAACTAGTTCTTCCCAGCATCATTACTGTAACCCTGCAGCATTTGCTGCACCAATTCAATTGCAGCTTGTTTGATTCCTAATAGCTGGTGGGAAGATGCGTTTCCCATTCTGAAGCTGGGACCACAGACCGGAACCTGGATTCTGTCTAAATTTACTATGAAGAGAACGACGATACCACATGGATGAGACACGGCAAGACATCAGCATGGGATCTCTAACCCTGTCCTGGGTGTGTCCTCCCATGATGTGCATATTAGTCACACTGCGGTAGCAGGAAAAAAAGTTTCAATGTTGAAAAACATTTAAAAAGTACGACATATCCGTATAAAACACATGGCTTCCACTTCACTGGGTCTCAAGTAAACAACGGCGAGATTTTTGTATTCTCTGCACAGTTCCTTGGTTTGCTGTATATTTTTACTGCCTTTTCCTATAGTCCTGTAATAACGATTGCTGGTAGTTATAACTTATTTGCTTTCATTAATATTATCTAACTAACCATTCCCGCCATGGACTAAAGGAAATGGCGGTTCCTTTACGCTGCTCCTTATTCATTCAGCAACGGGGTCACAGAAAGAGGGTTTAGTCAGCATAAGAAAGAGGCAACAGAGGAGCATCCACCTGTGTTCGCTATTTTTTTAAATTTGTTTTTGGTTTGCATGTCTGTAGTGAGCGGTTAGGTGGCACAGCAGGTAGCGCTAGTGCCTCACAGCTGCCAGGCTGCGGGTTCCAATGTGGGCTCGTGCTCGGCTCACTCTGCGTTCGTGTGGGTTTCATCTTTGTGCTCCACAGTCCATGGACGTGTTTCAGCCAACCTGGTGCATCTAAATTGCTGTGTGTGTGTGTGAGTATGACAGAGAGAGAGAAAGATGTCCTGTTACAGCCTAGTGTTCCAGTCACTCCCTCCACTGGACAAGTGGCTATCGATACAAGATGGACGGATGAACAAGCGTCTATAAAAGCTGATCCTTTCTTTCCCCAGCATTCCATTTGGAACCAAAGGGCAATACAGTACGTGTCCGCATGATGGACAGACAGACGGCTGACTCGCACAAACAGCTTCCGGAAGCCAACTGCGCTCTTGACACGCACTCATAACAAAATGCTCTTAAAGCTCCTAACATAAACAGACATTCATTCAGACACGAACATAAAGTAAACACACCATCAGCTGCAAAGCACATTTGGTGTGTATCGCTCTTCTCCATCGCTGCAAAGCCTTTAACTCGCCCACACAAATTCAGAAGAAAAATAACCAAAGAGAAGGATCTGGAAGGGGCTACACCTCATTCCCACTCCAGGCTCCTCAGTGCACATCCTGCAGTAGAAAAAGTATTCACTCCCCTTCCCACTTGTAATACTACTGAAGCGAGGCATAAATTCAAGAGTTGTAAAGTGAATTTTTTTGTGTGTGCGAGTTTTTTTTTTTTTTTTTTTTTTCTTACAGTGCAAATGTATTATTGGTTCTGTGTTAAACAAAGACTCTAAAATATAACTGAATTGTTGTAGACTATTATTGTCCCTTTCGTATGAAACGTAATGACAGGTCCTTGTTTATGTCGATTTAACCCAGGCTTCAATAGCTTAAAACTTATATGAACTGTATATGAACCCTTTTTTTAATAGCTGTAAGCTGGATTGTACCACATTTAATATGTTTTGCATTTCATCTTATTCCTGAATTTCTGTGTGAATTATTGCTGTAAGTTATTGCACTTAAAAAAATGTTTAAAGAGGTGGAAATTAAAGTAGGTTGAGAGACTGCATTTATTTTCTTAGTAAGTGTTGTTTCTCTGCCAGACAGCAAGGACCACACTTCCATTAAGCACGGCAGATTATGACCTTCACACACCACTAATCACAGAACCGGTCAGAAGTTTGGGCACGCGTGCTCGCAGCCAAACTTGCCTGGGCCAAAATAGAAAGCAAGATGGTGGGTGATGGTCAGTCTCACAGACCAACGAATCAAAATGTGAAATATTTGTAAGATATAAGAGAGCGTCGAGAGCACAAGTTGTGCTGGGTTGGTTGCCACTGTCCAGCATGGAGGTGACGGCGTGATGGAGTGGGGCTGCTTTGCTGGTGAACGTGAGCCCGCATCCCACGGTGGCTACGGCTCGCTGGGCGGTCATTCGTTCTTTAGCAAAGGCAATGACATAATCTCGGACCTCAAAGTTGCGCAAGAAATATTTGGTGACGAGGAAAAGTGAAGGAAAACTCAAAATAATGATCTCATGTAAAACATCAATTATGAGAAACGGTTTTCAGCAAGTGTACTGTTTCGCAACCTTTTTCTGGTGCGGTAACTTGTATTTCACTCTGCTGTTTTGATAGTTTGGGTTCTCAAACACCGACTAAAATGATTGATATCTCTTAGAAATATAGGTTTTTAAGAGTTTTTTTAGCGCAAAACCACAAACATAACATTTAAGAGAAGCCATCCAGTGGCCGATGAGATGCCGGCTCTATTCTTTGGTCTCCAGCACATCAGTGTCCCTTACATGGAGTGCTGTGTAATCTTGCAAACCGGGAACAGCGGACCACAGCAAGGAGGAGAGCAGGGAGCGTTCGTCTGACCCGGCCTGCAGCGGGAAGACAATTCCCACTGCTCGGTGTGGGAGTGACGTACCTCTGTGACGGATCCCACCCAATGTGCCACCAAGCTATTTTAGTTTTGAAATGACAGAGCCACATATATTCCCAGCTCCTGCTCCTAACCTCATGGCTTCCAGGCTTCCGCCGACGCCCAAGCAGAATGGCTTCAGATGCTATCTCTAGCCAAGGTGGAGCTGGCAGCAAAGGCTTGAAAGAACAATCCAGAGAAATGTTAGTTTATTAACACATGGAGTGGAGAGTGTGTTCAGGGATTATACTCACGATTTTGGCTGAACTATGTTCTAAGTGCTTCTAAAACATGCTGATTATTAATAACATTTCCAATTTCAATATTCCACTTTCTCCTTTCTCATTTCCGCAGGGATGGATGGGAAAGTTGAATTATATTAACTGTGTAACAAATACATCCTACAAGTAGCAATACAGACCAGGGAACCTTGAAGAGGTAGGGAAACGGCTGTCTGGGGCACCCGTCTTCACGGGAGGAATGAAGCTGTCAGCCACCACTTCCCAAATGTTGTCAAGCTTCTATATTCTCAATTTAACTTTTGACTAAGAGTCCCCCCCCACCTGTAAAAATGTACATGAATTTGGTGAACTTTATAACTGCATTGAAAAAACTTGTCAGCACAGGAGCTCTTACAACACAGGCCCTCAGCACAGGATGTGTGCATGGGTAGGTCATCGGGAGGTCTAACAATATAAGTACTTAATTCCTAAAATACTTATTCATTCCTTCCATTAAAACACTTTTTCTACATTGTGATGTCTATCTAGAGTTCTGGGTGTAGCCAGGAATCTCTCGCTCGTTCTGCAAATCCCTTACTGTATTAATAAAACCTCTGATGCATTTTCTATTTGACAAGTGGAAGCAGTACATTAACATTCGATCGGTTGACATACACATTTATTTATTTACATTGGTTTAATAAAAGTAAAAAATGAACAATATTGACATCTTAAAAAAATAAACCAAACTAAATTAATGCATGTGAAATGTCTGCTGAATTCAGAGTGACTTCAGTATGAAATATACTGTATGGAAGTGCAGGTCAACGCCGGATTAGATTTTTGTCAACGCTCATTGAAATTAATAACTCCGACATTATCAATGATCAGTTATTTACTTTACCAGTCCATCCCAAAGTGTTAACTGTCGGGTCTCATAAGAAGACCATAAAAAGTCATCCATCTCAAAGAATGTGTTAGTTTTTAAGCTCTACTTAACTAAACTGGAAATATGAGACTAAAATTATGGATTTGTACAATAACTGTTCCTTAACAGACTTTTATTCTGTCCCAATCTGAGCACTGAGCTATATTTAAGGTATTCGGGAGAACAAGAGACTTCTGGAGAATACAAATGTCATGCAGTGTTTTCCCCCATTTTCAACAGGATTTGCTGATTTTCACTCAGGTCCACCAAAAAGAAAATCAGTGTTGACTGACAGCAAACTTGACTGCAGTAAATACATCCACTGCACTGCATGTGCTGCATATTAAATGTCACCAGCGAAGCCTGACAGTAGTTGAGCCACAAAAAAGGTGAAATGTCACCGTATACATGTGGAAAATAATCCACCACCCTCTAATTCTACGACTAGGCCTTTAAATGTGCATTTATCAAAAGAGTACAGTAAAATCAGGTATCACATTGATTATATGTTACCTCTAGAGGTGCTAGAGAAGACGGCAGCGAAGCCATCTTTACCTGGACTGCAGGTTACCCTGTAGCTGACATCTTCTGACACCAGTAGATCCGCTGGCTTCTGCAGGGGGTCTGAGAAAGAGGTCCAACCCTGAGTCAGCTGGGGCAAATCCTTCGTCTAACACTGTTCTCACCTCACACCGGTTCCGCCTCTTCCTGCAGTATCCTTGGGAAGCGTTTCCAAGAAAAACGTGACCTTGTGCCTCTAACTCCATTGTCCTTCCTCTGTGGAATCTGAGATCTGGCTTTATGCGAACATGCTGTCTGTCACCCGAGATCCGTCTCCCACCGTTCTGAAGGGACTGAGAGATGTTGGAATGGTGAAATAATAAGACTGGAGATTAAAACTGCTTGTACTGAATGTCCTGGGGAATTGTGGTGCGGATGGCTAACGGTCTGCTGTCCCTAGAGGCTCCCGATGTTGGGGAAACTCTTGAGTTTCTCAGGGAAGTCATCCTTGTAGAGGACTGGATCTGCCCGGTGTTCCACTACCTTCAGCGGCATGGTCCCGAAAACGGAGGCAAACTTGTTGATGCACTCTGACCTGTTAGGGTGAGGGGAAGGGGGGTGGTGGTCAGCATTGGGTCCATACACTCAGCACTGGAACGCATTATCACCAGGCAACCCAGCACTGTTGCCAGAAAACATCAGCAAACAACCTCGTAACAAACAAGATGAAAGGAGCTAGGAAAAATGAGACATGGGAACAAGGGAGCTGAGAAGCAGAAACAGAGAAACGTAGGGCTTCCTCAAATACAGCAGACTGGAGGCGGGTAGGGACCAAGGGGAGAGGGATCTTGCTCCAGCTGCTACTCCCAAAAGCAAAAAAGAAAAAAAAAAAAAAAAATGATGGAGGTCACAGGTCAAGCGTCACAACAGTTTTTTTTTCTCGACAGAATCGTTTGTTAAAATGCTGTAGGTTTGGTTTTAAACTTCCAGTTTTAGTGCTTTGATGTATTTTAGTTTATTGCCCCCTTACTGGGTCAAATTTTGAGAATAGGTTAACGGGAAAACAAATGGGCGAAGGCAGGAACTGGGGATGCAAAAAGCGAAGGAATATGGGACATGAACCACAGTCATGTCTTGTCTAGACAGTGTCAGAACTCAGAGCAGCTAAACTTTAATCTTAGCCAAAAGGAGCAGCTTTCTAACGTCTGAATTCCTTTAAAACCACAGAATGGACACAGGTGAGAAAATGGAAGAAGTTGATGTAGTTTTGTTCCTGTGTGTCACATTCACGATCGGGCACCTACCTCTCTACCATGTGGGTCTGGTCCAAGGATAACCCGTCAATGGCCGTGCACTCGGGGCACTTGAACTTCTTCCGAGGGGTCACCTGAACAGAGTCAGTCAGCATCCATCATCCCACGATGCACCTCCCCCACACATACACAAATGAGCAACGCTAAGGATTAAATACCTTGCTGAAGGCTAAATATCACAATCCTTTCTGGGACCAAACAACTACACCCTTGAGACCAAACTTACACACCACACCCTCTATGTTAAGAGCAGTAAATGAAAGCTGTTAGAGACCCTGGACTCCACAATGAATGGAGGCTTGGGGTACAAGGACAAGGGGCCAGGCCCAACAAGTCTGGGCTAAAGTCTACGGAACCACATGCCCCGTGTAAACAGGCCACTCCGCCCCGCTCATAAAGCACATGAATTAAGGCTTGACCTCTCACCCCCTTCCCAGAGATAAGAGGAGCAAGGGAAAGGCCTGCCTGAGGATTAATGCTCAGCTGAAGACACTACAGTGGGAAGATTATTGCTCAGACTTAAAAAGGGTACCTTCAGCTCAGCTCTGCTTTACCAGAATAACACATATTGGACAAAAGGTACTCCGAGGGGCAGATGAGAGACAAAAAGTCCTTAAAAAATGGCTGTCGAAACATCTGCGCTCTTCAACTGACACCCCTCCTTTTATCATTCAAGTGCCTGAACCTTCTGTCAGATGATATATCCCATACACCCTCACAGCGCAGGACAACGTATGATAACGCTCTGTGGGTTATTTGAAAACTGTCCAACATTCTTATAGAGCTTCCTGAATTACGCAAACAAAGCATAGATTTGGAAGAAAAAAAAAAAAAAACTGCAGATGGACACCAGATGATGTAACTGCACATCAATTAATCGGTACCTTAGCCATGTGTGTGAGAGATGCTTGGGTGCTCTACGGATATGGTTGTCTGTGATGTTGCAGACATGCAAACCTTGATGGGTGCTTTGCCAGTGATGTTGGCCACAAGGAAGTTCATGGCGATGTCCTCACAGTTCATGTGGGCGTCCACCCAGTTCTTGATATCTCCTGGCATCTTGTATGTATACAGGTAGTTAAAGTACTGGAATGAGAAAAGATCAACCACGAGTTCCATGAGTGCACCACTCACTAAATCAAAACGCTGTGTGTATTTTCAGCTAAATGGAAAAGTTACACCACGAGGTCACTGTTACCTTGTGGTAGAAGGCCGCTCCGGTCAGTACCATGGACACCTCGTTGGTCCACTCTGACTCATACTTCCACTTGCCCATTTCATGATCCCACAGGTGCAAGCGGCCTGGGTAGCCAACCAATCTGTCTGGGAACTCACGCCACACCTGGGGGGGGGGGGGGTGGTTGTCAGAGAAAACAATTGAGATCTGAGCAGGTTCATCCTCTGGCTGTAACTGGGAGACACACTGCGACTTGAGTTATGTTACAATGTCTTACGACACAAATCCTGCTATTTCTTATAACCTATAAATTGTTTTTGAATGTGTCAATGTTACAGTGTCAAATACTTGCATTCGCCTTTGTAAATGCCTCCAGGTGAATTTGCTAAACCCACCAACATGGTACTGTTGTTCAGTAAGAAAGCCAAGACTTCAGGCCAGGAGGACCCAAGAGACTGGAAAGAAATGTGAGGACCACAGCTAAAGAATATGAGGACCTCCAAGAACAGGATCATGTTCCCTTGAGGGACTGCTTTGGCAGAGGTGGACTAAGAAACTCAACTCTGTGACAGACACCGCTCAACCAGCGAGGAAACCTGGACTAACCCATGATACCCTGCTGGTAACCAGTCATTTCATATCCTCATCTAATAAAAGCTTCAACAGTTTAAGAAACAAAAACATAAACCTATACCCTGGGACTCAAATATGTTGCATATATATTAATATTCAGCTCGGTATCTGAGTGGAGAAGTCTCGGCATAACAATTACTATCTGAGTGAAGCTGAACCACATCGGACAAATATTTGGAATTGGTGCAAGTATGAGTGCGAATTTGGGTGGCAACACTGCAACCAACATCTGCATTCTCAGGCTTTCCCTCGTGTGGCCTGTATTCAAAGTTTCCACCTTTGTGATTTTGTTCACTTCTGTTCAGTCTCTAAGTACCTCAGTAACAGTTCATTACAGTAACAACCTGTTACAATAGGTACATTTTATAGTTTTTTTAATTATTTATATTTCTTACTTTTTTACATAAATTTGACAATTAAATGTTTGGCGGTATTATGACTTATAATAAGGAACAAAACAGAGTGAATGCTACTAAATAAAGTAGCTAAAAATAAACACTGGTCCATATTAATGACCTTATTAACTGCTTGGTAACTGGGATTTCTCAGAGGAACTTGGAATGAATCGTAGTTCTCACAATTAATGGAAATAGCTTCCCGATTATAATCCTATTACCCTCCAATTATTAGAGGTTGTGGTAGTCGAGCCATTTCTAGGAACCAATTACACTCAGATCCTGGGGAACAAGTGTATCCCCACTTGAAGCTTAACTGATAGAAAGGTTTAAATAAAAAGAATTCAAACTTTTTTTTTAAAATTAAGACATCAATTTTGCAGGGGGCCTGATCTGCTCACCTCGTAACCAAACTGCAGCTCGTCGGAGGTCAGCATGATGATGTCATCATCAATGGCGAGCACGGCCTCTGTCTCGATCTCATCGTAGGGGAAGAAGCGATTGCTGAGCTTGTTTTCTTTGGTACGCACGACCTTGAGAGGCACGTTGATCTTCGGCCAAAGAGACTCTGGTAGGCAAGACCGAGGAACTCAAGTCAGATCCCAATGATGAGCTGTCCAGTAGATGGCAGACGCTGTGACTTCCTGCCACGCTAACCCCTAACCGACCCAGGAGTCTCCTCTGTGAGCACTAATAGGTCATGCATCACCAGCCAGCCTCCTCTTACTTTCCTAATTAAAGGAAAAGGTTCAGTCGCCCACTTCAAAGTCCCCTCATATATAACTGCTTGACTAAAAATCTATAAAATATATATTCAGTCTCTCCCTCTTCTGCCTTTGTAATACAGCAACGCTGTTAGGGTTGTGTACACAGGCCTTCGAATACCAAAGCTCCTTGTTAAGTGGCATCATTAGTATTGGAGGTAAACCCGAATGAGTTATATAAGCTGAACTTTACGTCTCTATTACACCATAAATACTGGCAAACATACGACAAGGCAGTAATAAACCAGGGAGACGGATGCTTTACCACCACATATTTCAAAATGAATGAGGTATAAAGTCTGTTGCTGCATGCAAATTACTCCTGTTTTGGTTATTCAGTAGACGTAGACATGATCCCACAGAGCTTCATAAAAAATAAAATAAAATAATTTTATATATATGCACTTCTTTCTTCATTCAGTGTAGCTTTGTGATTAAGGAACTGGATTTTTGAGTAAAATGTTGTAGGTTTGAATTTCAGAAGCAGCATCTCCGGGGCATTCTTGGGACAAATCCGAAACGTTATAAACCAATAATGGAAATGTTTGTGGAAGTGTGATATGTACATAAGTCTGGTGAAAAACACTTGACCCAGAAAAATGATGCAGCCAAACTGCCACTTCTGGACTCACCTTCAGGTGGACTTTTGTTCTGGTTATTCCACACCACCAGCAGTTTGGCCAGGCTGGGCACCTTGGAGATCTCAGTGATGACACGGAAGAGACTTTCGATGCGATCGTAGGTGAGCACCACTGCGGTGAAGCCCGGAGAACGGGGTGGGATCAGAGGCAGGAAGAGCGGGCTGTTCACGCTCGACCACTTCTAAAATTCGGGAGAGAGGATTGCAGCCACCGATAAAATCCCCAATAAATGATTTAAATTATTAACAAACTGTTAACTGTGGAAATGATCTGAATTAAGGTGGTCCCACTGCCCTACTCTGCTTGGCTGCACTTTACTGCCAACTACTGACTCGGGGGTAAACATAGTTCAAACTCACCCATACAAATAAAGTAAAAAATAAAGCTATGGAAAAATTCCTTCAAAAATGTTCATACTTCTCACAAAGGAGCAAACAAACTAATTTCCAACAAACCATTTTCTAACCATACCTAAAAACTACAACCAAAAAGACTGTGCTCATGTTCTTCCCTACATAATGTTCTCAACACTATATTATCACTGTGAAAACATGTGCTTCTATAGTATCCCAGGGGCAATCGTGGAGTTTTCTTAAAGCTACTTTCTACCATAGATCATGGTCTGCTGCCATGGGGACAGCTGTCTTGACATGAGTTCAGACAAGAGGACTTTGATAAAATGATGAAACTGGAGGGAGTGGAAACCAATTTGAGGTGTCTGACATCGACAGACTTACAGAGAGGAAATAATTTAAAGCAATGCTGCAATTTAAATGCTGTAAGATAAAGAAGGAGACACAGATAAGACTGGACAGGGAAACATCTAGACTTTCATTAAAGCATCACTGCTCTGAACAAACTTGACTTGTGAAGACTTTAGGGCGCTATGTTTCCTGGCTGACCAACAGACAGGTGTCACATGTGGGAAAGCGTGATGCAGCCTGTGACAGCCCTCAACTCAAGGCTGTTTCATGTAGCCTGGGGGCTTGCCAGCCATGCTGTGCAGATAACCCAGGAACAGTTTTTTGGGATTAAGTGAAAATGGAATTCAGATGAAAGGCTGTTTGGGACTAGAACAAAAACAAGTTGAGGATATTGGGAACAGTGAGGCTGAGTAGCGGGGGTGGCAATGGTGCTCCAAGACACATGGCTGTGTTTTACCACATCAGTTTCCTACCCACAGCTTCACAGGTATTAACATCCCAGTACACACGAGCCAGATGGGTGCCATTCACCTCCTTCTTCATTTCTACAGTGCTTCTACTAAACATCAGAGAAAGCATTTCATCCCTCCACCCAAGCTGGAACCGATACAACGGGTGTCCTGTGGGTCTCCGTGTAGCTGAAGCCTTCGACAGCCAGCAGTTACAGACAAAGAACAGCAACCGAGAGGAGCACGGGCTAAGCGTGGAAGATGATGTCATGAATAACAGCGCATTTTAAAGCTCCCCATTTGTCACAGGGTCCCATCAGCAGCAGGTTGGAGCCCTGAGTGTTTACTCTCCCCACTGACCCCCGAAAGCTGAATAACCGCAACGAAGGAAGGACAAAGACTTTGTTTTACCCTGATGTTCTTTCCAAAGTGGCACCACAAGCAAGACCCCTAAATTCCCCCCTTACACACACTCATACACAAAGTGTATAAACAGCACAACTTGCCAGTTCTGACAGACTCAGAGGAGCTGGGGGGGATGCAGATGATGAAAATATGAAGTGCTGCAGAGTGTGTGGTGCAGATGCTGACCCGGCGGGCCCATTTGGAGCTGGAGGCGAGCCCCGGGGGTGACACCAGGCCTGATTTACAGCCCCAGCAACCCGGTCCCAGAGCCTGACTGTCTGCAGCCTCAACCACAGTGACGCTACGGCTGCTGTCACTGCACTACACTGGGGCGCTGACAAATGCCGCGCAGGATCTACCCTCCACACACATTTCCATCCATCACTGTGGCTTCTCTACTCTATTGAGACAAACACATTAATGCTGGTAACAGAACAACACGCAGGCTGAAAGTCTCTAAGTCAAAGTTGCTAAAAGTGACGGGGACAGAAACAACATACTATCTATATAGAGGATGACTGAAGTCAACCAGCAGGACAATGCGTGACAAAGCTGATAAACAGGCATGCTGACACTACAGTAAAATGCCACCATCCATATTTCAGTCATCTGGTCCCCGCAGACTCATCCATGGTCTACGAGTGGTCTTACATGGCTAATTTTCAAAATATCTCTGAGTTACCGTAAATGAGTTAACACAAGGTAGTAATTGTACATTAGTAATTCTGAGCTCTGGAGAGCTCAAAGGAAAAACTTACCACCACTGGAGGGTTGTTCCACTGTTCGTACGTGCGGGCGGCATAGGGGTAAATGCGGTCATTGATGATCTGCAGTGTCGTCAAGCCGATGGCCTTCATGGAGCTGAAGTAGGCTTCCCAAAACCAGCGGGCCTAAAGATGGAGAACAAGAATGGCTTCAGATCAACAGAAGACAAAACAGATCCCCATAAGCACAGGGCAACCAAGGTTTGGGTAGAGATATGGCATTGAGTTTAAATATGAAATAAAATAAAGATGAGTCTTGTTTTATAGCCATAAACATCTTAAATATACCTGCTCTAAACCCAGTTGATAAAATTAATGACAGGATTTTAATGCTTAAGTGTGGCACTCAGGTTGTCTTTCATTCTTCAAACTCATAATGCTTTTGTAGTCAACATCTGTTCAGTGACCACGCCATTACTCAGCGACTGTGTCACCCTTGTTTGTATCAAGAAGCTAGTATTTGTGTTGCCTGTATGTACTGTATTAGGCAGGACCAGTGCCACTGAGCTGAAGTCTGCTCTTGGAGACCAGTCATGTGGAGTACATGTCAAGAAAGGGTACAATCTAGCTTGCCACTGCCCTCTTCTGCACATGAATAGAGAGAAGCAACCATAGCACCTGGAAGATACCTCACACACAGACATGTGGAGAACATGTAAACTCTACACACAATGAGACATTCAGACCTACATCCCTGACCACAGCCCAAGAGCTGTAAGATGCCAACACCACCCACAGTGCCATTTACAGAAACAACATTACATGTGGAAATCAGTTGTAGTGTTGAGACATCACTGCAACAAATATCTGGAATACAATACTACTCAAAGTCCAAAATATGTTGCCTCAAATGATCTTTGGTCATATTTACTGTAGTAGACTGAGTGACGACTGGTAGGAAACCGTCCAACATGCGTCGGGGGAAACTGCCTTTGTCTGGTGGTAAACATACACTGAGACGGGTGTTGAGATATGATGGACGTTCCTCCCCCAGGCATGCAGTAACACCAGCTGTGACAAAGAGCAGACAGCTGGAATGGACGCCTGCTCGCTGGAAGCCCAATTAACAGCAATTCAGAACCAGCTTTTTAAAGTGCACCAGGGCAACATTTAAAAATGGGGCTCCCCGATGCTCAAGGCTGAGTCTCAGTTCAACTTCTCTTCAGCCCAAACACCCCGCACATAAGGTGCCGTGAGTCCCAGGGGTTATGGGAAACATGAATGTCGGCTCCACATGCACAAACAAAGGTGGTGGGGAATTCTGAGGACCTGAACATAAAATACCATGAGAATAACATATATAACTTAGCAATGCACTTTTCCCATTATGTTTTTTTGGAAGAAAACGTACAACCACAACAAAACAGCCCTCAATCCCTCTCTAAGGACAACCTCCTATCTGCCAGTGCTAGCAGTCTTGGTGCTCCAGCCAAAGGAGCTCACAGCAACACAGTACGAGAAGCAGCTGTGCGCCGTGTTATATGGTCTGGAGCCTCTCCTTCTGGCAAATGGTGCAAGGTTCCTCTACAGTTCTCTCAGATTTGACTGACATGTTCACTTCTTCACCCCGCGTTGCACTTTTCTTTGTGGGGAACATTTTGACTTTTCTCCAACATCACAAATCTATTCATTTTATTGAGCAGCAGGTGGCGTAGTTGTTATAGTCGCTGCTTTTTGGTCAAAAACTACTCAGAGCACTGCAAGGACAGATCCCACCTCCTGCCATAAAATCCTTAATCAAGGTGTTGACCCTGAACTGACGCAGTAAAATTTACTCTACTGTATAAATGGGTACTTTTTTGTACAAAGCTTAATGTACACATTGTCATTCACTTGAGACAAAGACCATTTATCCATCCATACCATATCCAATCTTCATAATTACTTGTCCTGGTCAGGGCCATGGCATCCAGAGATAAACCCGGAAACACAGGGGCAAAGCTATGAAACTACACCCTGGATGGAACACCAGTTCATCACAAAATAGCCACTCATAAATAAATTCACACACTAATAGCACTTTAATAACCAATTAACCGGTAAATCTTCAGGCTGTAAGACGAAACCAGAGCAGTCACAGTAAACCCATGCAGACATGGAGTGAACATGCAAACATTATAAAGACGGATTCAAATTATGTCACAAAAGCCCAATTTCCCAGAAGCCCTGTATCTCAGACTAGCAAGATGCTATGAAGGTGTCTATGGGTCTGTAAAGGCATGAAGAAACCCTTATGGCCCTCAGATTGTGGAGATGCAAACCAGAACTTCTACCAACCCATGACACTTGGCATTCGCAGTACAACAGCCCCAACTGGTATAGACTCCATACATCCAAAAGACAATGCATCAGAATGAGGGCTGAACCCTTATTCACACAGTGGCAATTTCCTGGTGGCCTTGAGTGCTGCCAAAGTGTCCCTTGGCCATGTGCTCCTCTCACAGCGGAGAGGCCTGATTTACTGCCTGGCACACACAGTGGCATGCTCTTCACAGGCTTCCCTGCAGATCCGCGCACCGCCCCCAACCCAAATCCCTCCAGTACACCTTGGAAAAACAAGACAGAAAACAGCCCTCGTTTCTGTATCTGGGGGTGGGGAGCTCTTTAAAAAGTCTGAATCCCAGAGGGAGTCTGGCTGCCCATTAATCTGCTGGCGATGAAAGTTCTCTTTCCAGCCAAGAGGAGGAAAGAGCAACAGGTCCAACTGGGTGTCTATGAGACTGTCAGTGAGGCAAGAGACAGAGCCAAAAGGGACGGAGAACTATTGGCTTCCCTTGCAACGAAATGTACAGTTATTTGCACCAAAGACGTTTTATGGTGGATCACTGGCTACCCTGGCGCCCAAGAATGGCTTATACTGATTTTAATCTACTTTCACATATTAAGTATCTTAATGCAGCAAAAAAGTTTCAATGTTATGATAACGTGCAGCCACTGTTAAAAAACTGCACTTAGATGAAATATAATTATTAATTAGAAATACTATTATTACCGATTCATTTGTCTGAAGATTTTCTTCAAAACAACAAACAAATGTGAGTTTTATACACAAAGCTACTTGCAGTGATTTCATGATTCATACAGCTGGGTAATTTTAACTGTATAAATTCAGGGTAAATAATGGGGAACGACAGCAAACGGTGTGATTCGAAACTTTGACTGCAACGCCGTGGCTCTGATCACCATGACACCTGCTGCCTCACAAATGTAATCTCATCATAATGCATTATTTCCTTAATATAAACTTCTTGAAAGCACTCGGCCACAAAACACTTTGCTGTCTGCCTTCAACTTGACCAGCAAACTGAACTAGACAGGCAGGGAGTTTTCAGTGTTGCATCAGGCACATTTACATGCATTCACTTAACAAGTGGTTTTCTCCAACAGACAGAGAAGTATTTGTGCTTCCCCTACAGGAAAGTAACAGACACTGTATTAAGACACAGTACTCAGGACTGACCGGCAGTTTTTACTCTTCCCTTGACAGACCTGTGTTTTAGTACACAGGAGCGTATGTTGAGCCAGAGTGAAATAAAAGTTGACAGCGCCCTCTGTTGTGCAGCATGTTAACTGCAACAGACACCCCCAGGCCTTAAACCTTAACACCCAATTAACTCATGCCCTCCCCCACACAGCATCGTCCCTTTATGTTGAGTCAGAGCAGAAGGACAAACTAAAAGTGGACGCTGGTGTTTCTGCACATCTTATTCAAATGCATTTTCAGAGAGGTAAAATGCATGAGCTGGCAGTGAGGGAGAAGAGCAGCTTATACTTCCCACTCCCCTGTCCCAGTGGGGGTCCCACAGATTGGGTGGGAAAGACGTCCAGATGTGCGCAAGTGAGGACTTATGCCACACCTCATCAATCCTGGATAGGATGAGTTTTTCCCACCACGGCCTGCCCACTGAATGAAGGCACAGGGTCATTATTCATCTCGTCTACATGTAAAACTGATGTAAACTCCATGTAAACTTTTACATACCGCAGTATAGCTCTACAGAAATAGACCACGACTCAAATGCTGTTTTTGGATGAAAATGCAGAATGCATATTGATGATTTCTTTATAAAAGATTTGGCAAGAAGTTATATCTTATTGCCATGGTCCACCCCAGAAGATCCATCCTCAGATGTGTGGTCAACTCAAGTGTCTTAAATTACTGCCTTAGAAAAGATAACATCTGACATGCATTGTAATTCTAATGAATTCAGGAGGACCTGAACACCTTTCCGGATCTGTGCAGACAGTTCTACATAACCCCCCGCGCACGCTTGAAATAGCAGTTTTTTTTATTTCTATTTGCCACCACAAAGTCTCCAAGTATTTGTATTTTCTCAGCTTTCTGATTCTGCCTGTGCTGCTTTGACCCAGCTTTTCTGCAGTCAATTAAATTAAAATACCGATAAAAAATAAAGATCACTTAGAACACAAAGTCCACAGCCACAAACATCACTGGCCTGCATTACTGGCACCATCAGAATGGGGTTGAAATTATTTCTGGATGAAATTAGAAACTGAAATCCCACAGAACAGCTCAGTGTAAATGACATCACATAAACCATGTTTGACTTGAGTAACCTGACAGCACAGCTCCTCAGAAAGCACTGACTTTGGTCCCCTGTGTTCCAAAAAAAACCCATTACTAAAACAGAAAAATTGTTTTGAGTTTTCCAATTCTGAAATCCACTTAAGAGCATGATAAATGGACAGATAAAACACATAACAGTGAAAAACTGTGATGTAATGTACTGCTATCTGACAGGATATTAGACCCATACATGTGCTGGAATGTTGTTTTGCCCTACAAGCAGAAGTTACTGGACCTTCATGGTCCATAAACTACTGAACTGAACCCTATCAGTGGCAGTGGTTGGTGCAGTGGTTATAGCTACTGCCTTGCAATTAAAATACCAAAGTCTGAATCCTACTCTTGATGACCCTTGACCAAGGTTGATACCCAGAACTGATGCAGTCAAAACTACCCTGCAATTTGAATGACCATAAGTAGTAGGGTATACAGTCTTAACTGTAAAATAACTTGGAAAATGACATCAACCATCCGCCCCAAATCAGCTCATACGGTGAAGTCTTGCGGGTTGGACACGTAATTACCATAAATTTCAGCGTTACTGAGCCCGCAAAGGCACCCCCATGTTTCCTCAAGTAACACTAAAACTCATAAAAATGACAATAAATGATACCGTTTACATTAAAAACAAGCATTTATTTTCATTAATATGCTCCAATGTAGTAATAATAATAATAATAATAATAATAATATGTACTAGATGTATTGCAATGAGACTGCAAGATGGTGCACGAGAATCATGAAACGAAGGTGTGGAGACAGTGACTGCAAACAACAACAAACAATCTGAGTTTGGTGGCACTAAAAAAAAAAAAAAAAACCTTCACTCAAGGCAGTAAGCTGCAAACAATCCCCCTATACATACGTCCTGGCAGGACCAAATTCTACTGATGTGTGGGGAACCCAACAGACATAACTAGTCCATCGCAGATGAGCACTCACTCGTATAGTACAGTGGCTGCCAGTGAGAACTTTGAAAATTCCTCCACACTTGGCTCTTGTAAAATAAAATGAGAAAAAAAAATCTGCCTCATATCTGGTTACAACTCAGTAAAGGATAATAAAATCGCATCTCGGGGGGGAACCTGTGACAGTACATACACCTTGGAGATCAGCACTGTCCATAGAGAATCTAAACAGAACAGAGACTTTGGGGAGAAAGGTATGAAGCAGAGCTCCAGCAAGCCTAAAACCCTGTCTCAATCGTCCATTTGGATTTTGATACAGAAAGTGCCTGGGCTCACAGAGGAGTAGAACCACAACGAGCTTTCTCACGATTTTACATCCATTTGCTTGGTCCATTACTATAGGAGAAATTGGCCGTAGAGCGGTCCGTCGTTCATTTCAGTGAAGCTCAAGTCAACCGCACAAGCGTAAAGCAGCCCAGAGGCCAAAGGGAGCTTATTAAGAACCTGGCAGAGGTGGGTGGAATTCACTTAACGCCACATTTTTCTGAGAGGAAACTGAATTTCCTCAAAGCGGAATGCTTTTTTCCCCCAACTGCCTTGCTTTGAGCCTTGGACAACGACAACAGTCTTGAGGGCTCCTGCACTTTCATCCACCCTCAATCGCCCTCACCTGCTGTGGTCTGCACCTGATCCTCCTTCAGCTATGTGAACTGCATTTCGGTACTCCCAGCTATCTGTGCACCTCCGCCTCCAATTTCACCACTGGTGAATGAGTTTAGAAACACTATTAGGACCAGAATTTTGTTCAAAACCTGTTTAGTTCATAATTCCAGTCACTTCTACTACCAACTCACAATCAATAGCAGACTGAAAATACAGATCCACGTTGATTTATTCATGGTTTAAGTTCAGCAAAAAATGTTGGAAACAGCTATAAATATACTTAAGTCTTTTCATTTTCAGCTTCATATTAACTTGAAGCCATGCCAGCTGGAGGGCGGTGCTACCGTAGCAGGAGGTGGGCTTGACCTACCTAGCCTCAGTGGATGCAGTTTCTGCTTGTTATTCGTGCTCCTGTTGTCTATTTCTCTATTTATTTGGTTGCTGTTTGTAAACAAAGCCCTTTCGGGTGATGACGCCTGCTGTCCTGTGCAGAGACCTGGCCAATATGGTCACCTCCACCCCACGTATGGACAAAAATTTGTGCAAAGTTCCCCATCTTGTCATTTCTGAACACCAGACACTGTGGGATTAAGGTAAGAAAAGGTGGTCCCATGTACTTTTTGAATTTGGGGTTTTTCTATTTCCATTTATCAGCTGTGAGCATAAATAAGGGTTGATCTCACTCTCTAACAAATAAAAATTTTACAAAATACATAACTGGGGAAAAAAATAACCACAAATTAATAAATGAGAAAATGTTCATCTTTCAAAATATGTAAGTCTTAACAACAGCAGCATAAGGAGTTATTGGATTAAACTGGAGTTGCCCCACCTGTCTCTGCATCTCCTCCACCTGTCTGTGGGGGATACTCTTGAGGATGGTGTATATCTCTGGGAGTTTGTCTTCTGGAATGACCACAGAAGCCCTGTGTGAACACACAAAGACATTCTCACACACAGCATGAACACCCGTGAGCATTAAACCAGGTGCAGCAATAATCACTACCCCAGCTGTACTTAACATCTGGTAGCTCAGCCTGGGCAGCTGTACCGTTTCCAATCGAGGACCTCGGAGAAGGGCAGGATGTAGGAGTCAGCCAGGATGACGGGGACGCAGCCTGCCTGTAGCACGTCGCTGAGGACTGCCTGTCCGAGCCGGGCCCCACGCAAAACCACGCAGAAGGACGACTCCTGTTGTCACACAGGAAAGCCAGAGAAACAGAGAATGCAAAATTAATCAATGCCACAGACAGTAAATACTGTATGCATTTGCATAAATCATAAACTTAAACTCCTTGCATGTGGATCTATGGGTTACCAGGTTGTAATTGGGATTTGGGCTCATCTGGGGTGTTTGGAGGTCAAAGGATCATCTGCTCATCAATGCTGGTGGCAGGTGGGGGTGGACCATCTGTGGTTTAATAGCATACCACCCCACCCTTGAAGCCCACCCTTCTCCAACAGCCACCCAGATGTGCAATGCTGTGAAAAGCATAGTTTCCTCTCTAGACGGGGGCGGGTCTACAGATGCGAACAGGACGACCACGAATATAGCACCTACTGACATTCCTGAGGAAAACAAAGCACCATATTGGCCGTGGCATGTCACTTTTCAGTGGATAGTCACTGGCTGCCTTCACTGAAACATGCCACTAATTCCTTATGAATGCATAAATAAATGGTGCAGTAGCAAGTCACAATCCTCCAGCATTCTTCTGGAGTGTTTTGTAATGACAGCTATTTCTGAATAACATTCAAGGGGCTCAGATGTAAGAGTGCCAATTTTTAAAAACAGACTTCTGCTCCACAGCCCCCATCTGAGTGCAGATGATGCCTTCTCACACCCCAGGTTTTAGGATCATCCAGCAGGCAGCTCACCTGCAGGACCTGGGGGTAGTCGAACACCTGGCTCTTGTAGCAACGCTTCCTGGCAGACACAGCACCCTGTGACAGGTTGCTGCACTTATCCAGGAGAAGCACAGCCTCCCCGTTCTCCTCCTTCAGGTGCTCCAGCTCAGCCCGGTACTCTCCATGCAGGGCTGTTTGCGATGATAGGATGAAGTAGCGCCGGGGTCTGTGGGATGGAGGTTCATGACAAGAGATTGGGAGATGATCAGGAATAAGCTCAGAGCCTGGAATTTGAAAACCCACTTCCTGAAATAAAGTAAACTGTAGAATCAAGAAAAAAAGCAATAAAAAAAATGAAAAATAATTATACACCACATATCACACATTAGCTCATATAACCAACAGAGGAGAAACACATTTTCAAAAAAAATTTGTTCTTGTTTTTTTTTTTTTTAAATGCATGTTCTACACTTTTCATTAATTTTGTACTTCCAGCAATTTTAACTTTGAAAAACAGAAAAAAATATTCAAGTATCTATAAATTACAAATGTACTACACCTGAGATGCAGAACACAGCCAGAGGATATATGAACATGTGTTGAAATGATTGAGCCTTTCCTGACTGTGACTTTAAAGTGAGTTTGGATTTACAAACTAAGGAGGTTATGCACGGACTTAAGGCCACAGTCGATTTGTGAGGGAGTTTAGAAAGATCATGGGGGGGGCACTGAGCTCACCCAGGCTGCTTTTCCGGCAGGTCCACCTCTGCAGACAGAGGGCTGTAGACAGGGATGCTAACATCGTAGCCTTGGCGGTACGTCCACGTGGAGAACCCGCCCCCAGCAAGCAGTGCCCTGGAAACACACACTTGACATCAATGACACACATCACACAACAGAATGCAAATGCTGGTTCATCCAAAGCAGACTTTCACTACTGAGCTTTACAGCATAACCTTCCTTTCACAGTTAAATGCCAGTTGCTGCCATCTTGCGTTCATGTTTAAACCCATCCGCTTATTACCATGACCAGCTGATTAAGACGAGGCACACATTGCTTTTTCAGAAAACGTGTTTTTTTTTTCCCTGTCCTCCCAGCCTTTAGACCCTATTTACTTATCTGTACAACCTCATCTCATCTGTACAACCTCCATTGCAGTCTGACATCTTTCATTATTTCTATTTGCCATTATCTCTTTATTTTTGTATACTGTTTTTTTTCCCCCTCATTGTTGTCTCTTTAACCTTGTAAAGCACTTTGAGCTACAGACCACTGTATGAAAGGTGCTATACAAATCAATGTTGTTGTTGTTCTAAAAATGTTCTGCGTTGGTATATTAATGGTAACTGGGAATTACTTAAGTTCATAATAATTTATAGTGAATATTTATTAGGGCTAGAAGTAGACGGGGTGAGTGAGGTAAGTGTGAGGTGTGTGTGAGTGTTTGCAGTGACTGCACGCCTTTTTTTGTATTGGCTGCAAACTTGAGAATTTGGTTTAAAAAAATCATACAAGGTCATAGAAATCAATACATCACATACTCTGCTTTTTAGAAATTAGCTTTTGGAATCAGTTAATGTGTAGCCCCACACTGAAGAGCAATTTTTCTCTCCCAAGAAACATAAAGCTCCTTTAAGGTGCCTATTACAAAATTCCTGTGACAAAAGCATGAATTCCTGCTCGGGGGTTATGAGGGCATTAGATATTAAATCAATCTTCATAAGAATAAGAAAATCTAGTAAAATCTTGTAAAATTTACTTGTTAACATGAACAGCCAGCTGAAAGCAACAGCTAATGGACAGTGAGATACAATGGGAACAAGGACAGACAAACAGGAAGTAGTTGTTCAGACTCTACTGCCATCTAGTGGTTAGGCATACAAATAACAATACTAAGTAGCATATTGACCTCTTTTGAGTAAAGAAATATTTAATAACAAATTAGTCACCCTAACTTACAGCACACAAGCCACTTTGACTTGTATGTTTTGAAATCACTATCCCACACACAGTTACTGCCACAGCCAACGCACTTCCTGTTTGGGAGTGTGACTCATTCCCTGGCCTTTTCGTGGAAAGAGAAAAACTCAGGATGGTTACTTGTCTCTGGGAACATCCAAGGCTGTGTTGTAGTCTGGGGGTCCGCCTGGTAACATGTTGAAGAGCAGATGGTTTGTACCTCTGTCCCATCTACATAGAAATAGTCACTGCTCAGAGCTGCCACAGGCATCATGGATACAGAAAGATAATACAGTAGTAAAGTAGTAAAAATACAATAAAACTATGAGAAACAGAACAAAACCAAAAAAATCACGTACTGATTTATTTCACTATTTAGTTACTCAATATAAGCTTTTATTTATGGTGATGGAGAAGCTTAGAAAATTTTACATATTACCCATTGGTAACTGAATGAAGCGGGTCAGCTTAAATATGTCACCATATGATCAGTTTATACTATATGTACAGTAAGTGGATATCAGAGTGACTGAGGTTTCAGCAGGAAGAAAAAGGGGCTACCTGGGCAGCATGGCCAGAGCCTGGGCAGTCTCTCGCACGCGCAACGAGTTCTGGTTCAGCACATCAATGGAAGGGATAAGCAAGCAGGCACGGCTCACATCGTCTGTGTAGAAGTCACTGTCGGAGATCGCACTCAGCAGCTCATTGTACTCCCGGGACAGCCCAGTGCTGCTGATGGGAGTGCCCAAATCGTCCACATAGCGCTGCAGAGGGTAGATGTAGACCTGCAGGACACCCACAATGCGGTCAAGCTCAGGAAAAGGTGGATCCATCACAATTACAGAAAAACACTTAAGACTGATAATCCAGACTCATGTCTAGTGCTTTACATTCTAGGCAGAGGACAGTATGAAACCTAACACATGGTGTGATAATACAATACAGTCACCCCCATTATTTCTCTCCATATATCCAGGTTTCAACTTTTTCAATCTGCTATTTTTAGTACCATTTATCCTCAATTGGTTCAGATTTTCGTTTATCTGGCCTGCCACATCCAACCTGGCCTTGCAAAGTTCCGTTTGACAACAAGTGAGACAACTTGTTTTCAAATGCTGTCTGACAAGTGAGACAACATTTGAAAAATCAGCTAAATGGCTGTGAGACACAGAATGAAATGCAATGCATTATGGGAACTGTGCACCAATTCTCAGTTGCTTTCACTCAGTGTTTGTGGCCGGTTTTGTACCTCTGAGCTATAATTTTTTTTTTTTTTTTAAACATGACACAAACTTTATTTTCCTCCAGTGAGTGCACATATGCCATCATTACATTTGTGAAAGCATTTTTTTTATAATTATAATTAATATTTAAATTATTCCTTATTATTCAGTCTATTTTAAAATGTTGCAAAACTTTTTCTTCATAATATTAGGCATCATTTATGGTTATTTTGGGGTGACCTTGGGATGAGCTTAAAAATAACTGGAATTTTTCACTAAATGAAAAAAGTAATACATCAATTTATAATCTTCCTTTCTCGATATTCAATTAATTTCAGGAATTGAAAAATAATACTCTTGCTGTAGATCAGTATGTGCAAAAAACAAACTTGATATATTTCCCATATGGACAGACTATTATTTTGCTTATATGAATGGAAAGCAAAGATGTATTTTCCAAAGTTCTAGAACTCTTCTTTTTCAGTAACAATTTTAATGACAGAACAAACATTACAAACATTACTGAACAAAAATTTCCTGCAAAGTGTACAAAAAAATTAAATTAAATTTTTGGAGTGTTCTGACACCCACCTTGATGCGGTTTTTGGGGTTGTACCCGCAGCTGTAGACATTGAAGCAGGTGTGCATGCGGCAGCTGAGGTCTCCCCTCTCAGGGATGGGGCTGTTGGCAGACAGGCGCGCGAGGGGTGCGTCATGCACACTGCGCCGGTCCACACTCCACTCGGCTGCCGACTCAATCGAATGCGGCCAGAACTGGAAGGCGCCGGTCGCAATTAGGCCCAGCAACACTATGGAGAATAGGGCGATGTAGTAGACACGGTGCTTGGTCTTCATGCGCGGGATCAGGACCGGCCCCCGGGAGCCATATTTCACGGATGCACACATGCTGAATCCAACGATCCGGCTCAACCACTACGTGGGGAAAAAAGAATCCCCCCCCACCAGCGAGGCAAGAAAAATGGCTTAAAACGCAGAAAGTGCCTGCAGGTTCCAGCTTCGTGCAAAATATTATGTACAGAACAGGGGCTTCAAGGTAGACACATTACACTGCTAATGGAAATCTAAACAATGTTCAGCTATGAAACAAATATTTAAATATTTAACATCAACACTCAATAATACATCCTTTAAAATATCAAACATACTGAAATTTGTGATTATAGGTGGTAGTATCAGTTACCAGATAGGAGTTCTAGGATGACTTTCAGATGAGCACTCTTTTTTGCACACTCCTCTGTACCAGTAGAACAACTACCAGATGTCATTCTGCCACCAATGTGAGAGAGAACAGCTAACTTATTGTGACAGTAAACCCTTTTCATGATATAAGAAACAAGCAACCCTTAAAACAGACATCACTCACCCTCCAAGAGGGGAAATTTGGCTGGGAGTTGCAGGCACATCTGTTTCACAGTGTTGCAATGTTTGTGTTGCTGCCTCCTACTTCTACCATGTTAGTAGATACATAGAATTCCTAATAATATAACCCAAATAACTAAAATTTACTATTAAATACCTACAATAAGAAGTAACTTAACTAAAACTAATAGTTCATCTCATGTATCTTTAAAAATCCCTAAAAGCAGAATCTAAGGTACCCCAGCCAGAAAATACAAGTCCAAAAGGGCCCCTGTGCTTTTCAATCATTTATGTTCCATTGGTCCATATTAACTATTTTTTCCATTATTTTTCATTATTATGGGAAAAATCCCAATTATGGATTAATGTGTGTTACTAAATGTTTAATAAGAGTATACCTCTACATGTATAAAGATGAATTGGTTAGTTTGTCTGTTTCTTCTTTATACATGGGTTTTTCAAGCCACAGGAACTTGGCACACAGATATGTTTCACTTTAAATTGGGATTTTGTGTAGCAAAGTTCATTAAAGCCCAAAAAAATTACCATTTTGAAAATGTACAAATTGCTCAGGAACGAGCTCATGACAAGCACAGACAGGCAGGGGAAGTGATATCACACACAGCACTTTGCCATACTACTAGATTTTCTTGCTCCACACACACACACCAGTAATACAAAAGTCATAAAGTGTGGTGACACATATTTCGTCTTTTCCCTTTCACGACTTTAAGGGTAAAAGAGTTTGGTCATTATATAAAGTCCTGTTACTTTTTACATTTTCACTGCTACACATTTTGGACCTGGGCAACGCTGGGTAACTCCTGTCATGTATAAATCCTGGAATAACTTCACAAAATGAATGTTGGTACACACAAACCAACTGGGATGGAGGAAATAACACCACTCACACAATGGTCACACAGTAACACAGCATTAAAACAGTAACACACTATAATAATACACTATGGTAACCTACTCCCTGTACCCATCAGACTGATAACTGGAAAAAATGACAAACCAACCATTCCAGCAACCTCTCCTCTGTTGCTGCTACCCTTCTGTAAATTTATACTGCTTATTTATTACAATTATTTATTATATTTGTACTGTAAATTTGCACTTTATTTTTCCTCCCGTACTTGTGTTGTTGTGTTGCACCTTGGTCCTGGAGGAAAGCTGTCTCGTTTCACCACGTACTGTGTAGATGGTTGAAATGACAATAAACTCCTACCTGACTTGACTACAGCAGAGTACACCAACACTGTACATTACAGTACCACACTGTAACAGACTACAGAAATAAACCCCATAACTGTATTACAATGACACAGTATCAATAATACACTAGAGTAACACACTATAAATCATACAGCAGACCAATATTTCCGAAGCATATCAACGAAGTAATAATAATACACTATAGTAACAACCTATAGCAACAGACAATAGCGTTATAACGACGTTATAACGATAAAGTATTAACACACTTATTTAAACGTGATGTTTCAGGTGATTAAATCACAGATAAGCAGTGTGAAGTGCGGTGTCGGACATGAACACAACTTACACAAACAAACAAACAAACAAACAAACAAACAAGCGCAGACAGACGTGGAGGACACCCACCCTGTCCATGGCGCTTTAGACGACACTGACCTTCGCGGGGCCGCCGAGCGCACGCACACACGCCGTGCGCTCACAGCTCCTCCATGCGGCGCTCATTCAGCACAGACGGCGCAGCGCGGACATGACGCCCACGGACTCTCGCACCGAGCGCCACGGACACGGTCAGTCGCCAAGCCTGGGGAGCCAAGATGTGCGCGGCGGAAGCCAGACGTCACTCACCATCGACTCGGGCGGAAAGAGCGCAAACTCCCAACAGCGACCCCTGGCGCCGTGGAGGATTTATTGCTGCGCCTCTGCGTCAACGCCTTTAGTGGGGTTTTACGGTGCGCTGTATTGTTCTGTACTGTAATTCATTGTACTATACTGTATTTTACTTTACTACACTGTGATTTCTTTTTTGTACTACACAACAAAAATAATATTTATTTGTATAGCACATTTTTTTATACAGAACTGTAGCTCAAAGTGGTTTACAGGATGACAGAGAGAAGAAAAACATTTAATTGTAGGCGATTATATGAAAGAGTAAGTTACAACAAAAGAGTAAGGTCAGATGGCCGGCAGGATAGAAAAAACAAAACACAAAAAAAAAGAAAATCTGCAGGGGTTCCAAGGCCAAAAGACCACCCAGCCCCCACTGGGCAGTCTACCTAACAAAAAGTTTCTAAAACAGTCCTCCTTGTTATTCTGCTTCACAAGATGAAGTTGGTCTCCTGGACAGCCTAGGCATCTGCCTTCATAGCATCGATTCAGGGGGCTTCTTGGTGCTCTGATTCTGTGGTGGTAGTGCCGATCGCCACCACAGAAGAACCAGAAAAGACAGGAGAGAATAGCGAAGATTAGTACAGGCGCAGATCCCTGCCAAATATGACAAAAACTATACCACATGATCTATTAGGAAAGCAACTTAAATGTAGCTATGAGAAAGCCATGTTAAAATGATGGGTTTTTAGCAATGTTTTACACTGCATCATGACTTACTTCACTATACTGTATTGTGCCATGCTTCACTGTACTGTAACTTACTGTACTACACTGTGCCACTGTAATTCACTGTAATGTATTATAATTCACTGCACTATACTGTATTGTACAGTACCACCATTCACTGTAATTTATTGCCGCATACTGTACTATGCTGTGTTGCACTGTAATTTATTGTACTGCATTGTACTGTAATTTACCGCACTATACTGTATTGTGCCACACTGTACTATGATTCATTGTACTATACTGTATTGTGCTGTACTGTAATATATTGCAACATACTGTATTCTACTACACTGTACTGCAATGTGATTAACTGTACTACACTGTTGTACTGTAATTTGTTGTACTTCACTGTACTGTGCTGTACTGATTCACTTGAACTACACTATACTGTTTTGTAAATGTTTACACTGTGCTGTACTGTACTAACCTGCCCTGTGGGGTCTGAACCTTTTGATAGCTCTGATCATTGCATTCCTTGCTGGCCATTTTTTGCTGTCTCTCCACCAGCTGTACAAACTACCATATCCTGTGACCATCTACAGATTTGCTTCTTGAATGTTCTACAGGTAGCTATTAGCACGAACCATCCATCATCCATAGCCACTTACCCTGGGCAGGTTCATGGTGGTTCTGAGCCTATCCTGGAATCTTTTACACGCACTGATCTGTGTGCTGCCATGAAGAAAGGTGTGAATAAATGAATAAATTTCAATATACCTGGGTACATTTACCTCGGCTCTAGGGTAGACACATACACATTGGTGTACTTTGTAGTCCAATTCTTCATGAAAACTTTGCTTATTTTGCTCATTTTGTGCTTTGGAGTGGGTTGTCATCCATTACACTTCCATTTCACAATAAACTGGGTTTATCATTACGAAGCTTTTCCCTTTCAGGGAAAATATGAACTAAATAAATGGGAGGTGGGGGCCATTTTAACACTTTTCTGAAAAGTAAAATCTAATAAAGACAAAAAAGGAACACAAAAAGCATAACTCATACAAGCTTTTCACACATGCAGGTTTTTCCCTTTTACATTGACAGTAATGGCTTTAATGATATATATCTGTGGCATTAATACATTTTAGGAATGTTCTGCTGTTCCAATATCAACAGGAATGAGTGCAAAGAAATCTTTTAAAATATTTTAATAATTTTGATGGATTGTAATACAGATGCATGTCAGTACAATTGCAAAAACCACAGGTGACTGATAAGGCAGAGGATGGCACAACACCAATATAAAATTAAACAGAAAGAAACACACATATGCCCACACACACACACACACACACACACACACACACACATACACACTTACTCATTTCAAATTATACACAGAAAATCAACCAGACAGCATCAAAAGTTGTGACTCTGATGTGAGCGCGTACGAGCATAAAAGATGCACAGTTAAGAAAAACTAGAACACATCTATACAGTTAAGTAAAATTCCCTCAGTATAAATATTGGAAATAATCTTCATCCAAAAGTCAGTGCAGTGATTTCTTTCCCCCGCCTACAGAAACGCAGTAGTAGGCCTCCTTCTTTTTACTCATTTCATCAGCTCCGCTCCGCATTTTCAACATTTTCTTTGTTGTTTTTACAGTGGACTCGGCAAACCAAATGTCCTGCTGTGGAGTGCGAGTCCTTTGGCCATTGCAGTTCCTCAAAGTTGGCAATAAAAAATGGGAAAATGTCATTTTATTTCACAAGCAATTGGACTTCTCCTGCTGGGTGGTTGAGTGGACCTACTGAATTCCTCTGAACAAACATATTGCGAATACCATGGCAAAGAGCTGTGGACAGAAAAGAGAAAAAACATTCACTGACATTTTTAAAATTTTAATTCTTGCATAGCAATATTAGGAGGTTTTTCTATAAGACTGATATTCCGTAAGGCCATTGAAACCATAGCAGCACACACAAATTCACATATAAATTCCCACATTTCACCTGAACAATGTGTGGGGGAAGAAAAAAAACAAACCCTTGCAGAATAAAACCAGAAGATCTGGAAGATCTGCAGATTCCAACTCTGGTATAGATGGGAGTTTAAACCTAAAAAGTCTCACACTGAGACAGTGAAAAGAAACTCTATTACATTGACACTGCAATACCACCCCTCTCCACAGTGTGATGCTCTACTCCACTGCGTGGCGTGCCAAGGCTGTGTCCACGAAGGCTTCCAGAGGTTACAGTAGGTGATCAGTTTTTCTGCTCCTAAAGCTGAGTTTCAGACTCATTATTCCTCCAAACCAGACGGATTGGGGAGCACCAGGTATGGAGATGTTCTTACTTCGATAGTTAAGACCACGATGGCCAGTGCTCCCGTCAGGTAGATGTACGTCTCAAAGTAGTCCACCGCTGCCGAGTAGCATCCCTGTTGGTCACAAGGACATATAAGTATGAACAAAACCAAAAGGACCGTATTCGACCATCGCCATAAATTTACTAGCGACACATACAATACTGAAGTCCAAAAATGGATATGAAGCTCAGGTCCTGTTTGCATGTAGCAATGGCACATGTCTTATTTATTAGTTTGTCTTACCCCTTTCCCTAGAATGGCATGGAATATTGTACTTATTTACATACCAGGGTAATGTTTACAGGAGCAATTCAGGGTAAGTAGCTCTATCGGGAGGTGGGATTCAAACCCACATCCTTTGTATGTAAAGCAGGTGCTCAAACTATTACCCCTCACAACGTCCTACATTACCCATGAGTACTTGTGCAAATGAGAAGTGTCCAAAGTCTTTTACTTTTTACTTTTGCACTTGATCTTCATTTACTGCTCTGTTTAGCTAAATATCACCTCAACAAATGTTTCACTAAAGAAAATCTATGCTTCTTGGCTGACAATTTGTTTCAATTTCCATGTAAGAGGAGATAAGCAGTTGGAAAACGATGACTTTGTCGATTACAGAACTGCATCCGTTTTCTTTGTCTCCGTTTTACTTGCCTTTTTGTTCATTTGTTACCTTCTCTGCTGCCATTTAAGTGACCAAACATGCAAAGCAATGGAAATGTCAGCAGGAATCATAAAAATCGCTCATCATTGTTTTGTCCATTTGAATGACAGAACGGCACTAAGTCGGCCCTTTTTAGGATGAGGCACCTGGGAATTGCTCACATCTACCATAACCTTGAAATATAAATAAGTATAGAGAAAATAAATTACCCAAATAATTTTCCAAAGATTTTTTTTCTGACAGCAGTAAGCTGAATATGCTTAAATAATTCAGCACCCCAGGGCCCAATGCTTTTATATGATGCTGCTCATATTAAGTGTATAGCGCATAACACATCAATCAGTCATGTCAGTTTTCGGGTCTATGTATTCCACATTATAAATAAAAAAAAATGGAAATGGAACTGGTATATTAAACAACGCGCAGCTATGCTTGGATTTAAATATTAGTCCATCCATTCGTGTTTAACACCAAACCTCACCGTGCTAGTTTTGCTGCACCAAGGACTACATTCACCCTCTTCCCTGCCTTGGAACATCATGCTAAGACATAGGTGTTTTATTTTTGACAAAAAACAGATATAAACTTCAAATAGAAGTCAGGAAGCTGAGAAATTAAGTTTGGAAAATGATTTATACATTGCTGATGAAGGAACGGCCAATTTCATATGAACATCTGATGTATATGAGCATGGGACCTGGTAACAGCCCTGGGAAGAATTTTGAAGGAGTTAAAATTTTTGGATTTCTATTCAAGAATGTTGATTCAGTTTTCATAAACGTGTGATTCATAGCCTTGAGGTCTAATAAGGAGGTTATGCAGCGTCCTTTATCTTAAGTGTTATTTTAGATAGTCAGTGTGGTTTGCGCCAAAACCTCTCCAATTCGCCTGTCTCTTAGGAGTTCTAACAACATCCCATGTCGAATGCTCCATCCTCGTGTTTTCCTCATTAGCCTTTATGTATTTCAGCTCTACCTCCTTAATCCTCTGTTTTATCTTCTTTTATGCCTCCTCCTCCACATTGTTCTTCTCCCCAGTGATGAAATGCTGTTTCCTTTTTGGTTTAACAAGTGTGTCAGGGAAGAGTTGCTGTGACAGATTTTAGGGATGTCTGGCGATTGAGCTGATAAAATCAGCCTCTCGCTCACACTTTCGCTGTGCAAGTTGGGGTTATGGACTAGGAAATGGACAGTGGTATTTTGGTCATCTGTATTCTGTGGGAAAAGCCTTGACAACCTAGAGGCAGCAGGTAGTGTAGTGGTTAGATCCATCACCTCTCAATCAGAGGATGTGGCTTTTAATCCCACTGCTGCTGTAGTACCCTTGAGCAAGGTACACTGTGTGGCCAAAAGTGTTTGGACACCTGAGCATCACACCCATATCTGCTTGTTGAACCTCCCATTCCAAACCCATGGGAATTAATATGGAGTTGTTCTCCCCTTTGCTGCTATAACAGCCCCCACTTTTCTGGGAAGGCTTTTCCCTAGATTTTGGGAATTAGTCCCCATTCAACCACAACGGCATCAACGATATTGGGCGAGAAAGCCTGGCTCGCAGCTGGGATTCCAGTTCATCCCAAAGTGTTCAGTGGGGTTGAGGTCAGGGCTCTGCGCAGCCACTCAAGTTCTTCCACACCACCCTGGGGAAACCCTGTGTTTATGGAGCTCACTTTGTGCACAGAGGGGAAGAACAGTCATGCTGGTGCAGGAAAGGAGCTTCTTCCCCAAACTGTGGCCACAAAGCCGGAAGCTCAAAGTTGTCTAGAATGTGTTTGTATGCTGCATGGGTGTAGTTGATACAGCTCAGCTCAGTCATCAGAAAAGGGGGGGGTCCACATACTTTTGGCCATATAGTGTATGTACCCTGAATTGATACAGTAAATCGTTGTAAGTAGCTTAGTATACAAGCCTAACTTTGTGAATTGCTTTGGAGAAAAGCGTTGGATAAATTAATAAATATTAATGAGTTGTGAGTTGCCTTTCACATTTGGGAGGACCTGTGAACTTGTAGACCTGCCGAGAGGCAGAGGCTGGAAAAGGACTTTCTAAATGGGCCGTGTCGAAGCTGATTTCCTTGCTTGCAAGAGGTTTTTACTGCCTTTGGTTTCTGGGTTTGATTCGTCAGGGGAAAATCTCACCTTGTTGTTACGGAACGACATCCTGCCCCTCAGACACTCCTCCTTATTAATATAAACTGCGTCTCCGAGGTTACTGTTTCTCTGGCAACAGAACTCGGGAACCTTATCGGTGGGGTAGAGGACTCTGAATTGGCTCCCCTCAAAGTCCTCGGGGCTGTTAACCCCACAACACTCAAACTGAGAGAAAAAGAGAGAGAGAGAGAGAGAGAGAGAGCAAGAGAGAGAGAGAGAGAGGTATCACTCAGGAGTATAAAGTCTTTGTATGGATATGAATGAACCATCTCTTTACCATGATTTACATTTTCCTGATCAGAATGAGACCATCACATTTTAAATGGCCTATTTCATGGTCTTTTCCCATAGCTTACATCGATTTACAGTGTTTACCACATTTTGATTGACATTACTGTGGTCATGATGGCATTCCAGGTGGTTGTGAAGACGTGGCTGTCGTTGTAGCCCTGGTACTGTCTCTTGAGTTCCTTGGTGAAGTACTCGCGGGTCAGCTGTGCAAATACACCCTGGTCACACACTTGGGAAGTACAAAACTTTGGGGGAAAATAACTCCAGCATCCAAACCACTCACGTGTTCACGAAATATGAAGGCCAGTATGGCAGCGGCCAGCTCTGCCAGGAATATGACGAGTATGAGCATGAAGAACTGTTGGGAGGAAGGCAGGGGCACAAGTTAATGTCCCGTGTGCCCCCACTTTGATGGGGATTAAAGATTCAAGGGATGCCACACTCCCTCTCCCCAAATTTTTACAAGAAAGACATTGCAAAGTTAATACATAAACAAGCAAAAATCACAGGAGGTTCAGTGAACATTTCACAGCTGACAGGGCGCTCACTCACGGAGAGCAGAAGACATTTGTTTTCCCGTACGGCTCCGCAGCAGCCCAGGAATCCCAGCAGGAACAGCATGGCGCCCATGGCCAGCACCGCGTAGGCGCCCGCAAAGAGGAGCGGATTGGACGCCACAATCTCCCGCACACCTGTGGGATCCACCAGAACCCAGGTGCCTACCCCTAGGAGGAAGGCGCCACCCAGCTGTTGGAGAGACGCAAAAAAGGAGGAAGGAAATCAGCTACCATCCTTCAAAAGGACACCAGCATCATCTTCTGAAAGCTCAGTTCCTCCTTCTTGATGTCTATAAGGAAATTTTTCTTATGCTAACAGCTATTACTTTGCTAGCACCTGTCCAAGGTGATTTACTGTGGTAGGTTTGTACACAAAGCTACTTGCAGAGATTTACCTGTACATACATCTGAGTAATTTTTACTGCATCGATTTTAAGTATAGGGTAAAACAGATGGAGCAGAACTTTGAAACCTACCTCCTTGGATTGCAAGGCGATGGGTCTAACTGCCACACCACCTGATGCCCATAGTGCAGCGTATGGCAAACGTATATTTTTGTAAATTCTTTAACTATCCGTAGAAATTGTTTTGCATGTGTTGACATAAGATATTGTGGTTTCTCTGAAGATATCTTGTTATTTACTCACAAGTTTAGGCAAACTGTTCTTATGCGAAGCACAATTTCCTATTTGTAACAGGCTGCATTGTTTACTGATGAATCTGGAAGGGTTCACAGTCCACAGAATATCTGTGGAGATGGACAGTGGTTTTACCTCAAAGTACGGCAGAATAACCCAGCGTTCCGTCATAAACCCCATCAGCACCACCTGTCTCCTGTACAGATGTCTCATTCCAGCATCTGTACGGTGGAATGGAAGCGGAACCACCCACAAGAGAAATACTCTCAAAAAAGACGATGATAAAAATCGGGTGATAAAATTGTGGTTGACTGAAGGGGAAACGACCATGAGAAGATAAAAATTCAGCCGTTTCCGCAGCAATTGCTCACCATCTGTTTTATCAACGTTAGAAAATGAGTTTTTCTCATAAGAACTCGGGCGGCATTTTCGCATTAGTGCAACACTGCGCGATGCACGGTTTTGCTTTCCATATTGTCCGTTCCAGTTTAGCACGGCTGCCCCTTCCTCACTCCAACAGCCGAGCAGTCGAACCCGGGCCCACCTGAGCGTCACGACAGGATGGGACCGTGAGCTCTGTTTTTAAACCTCAAGCTCCACTTTACACCAGAGGGTAGAGAGGAGGAAGGACATCGCACTTTGGTTCAAAGGCTCGGACAGATGGCGGCTGGACTTGGAACGTGCAAACCCTACATGAAGGTTCCCCTCTGTAGGAGGCTGGGCCCCAAGAGCCCGGTTCACATCGACGAGAACGGCGGTGGAGCAGGTTGGTACTCACAAAGATGAAGAAGTTGAAGACAAACATGAGGTACTTGACGCAGTTGAGGCAGTCGCCCTCCATGGCCGTCCCCCTGGACGAGGTCTCCCCCTGCCCCTGCGGGAAAACACCGCGGTCCATTATCACCTGACGGACGGACGGAGAGACGGATGGACAGGTGGACAGGCGGCGCCAGGAAGGGAGACTCGCGTCCGATCCGCCGCTGGTCACATCAACACACGCGGCCCCATGCGTGCAGTCACCCAGTTTTAGGAAGAGTGGGAGGACACATAGGAGAGAGATGTGGCTGGTGGAGGGGAGGGGACCGAATCTTAACTATTTTAAAGAGGCCACTCCTTCCGAGAGAGAAGTGATTCTGGGCCAAAATGACTGACTTAATTTAATAAATCATAAGCTGTGCGATTGTGCTCGCGGTGTATAATCAAATACAGCATGGGGACTCGAGGGAATCTAATCACGGTGATCAAGGACCACACAGTTATTACGACACTGAGTCAGATCTTCACGGAACTGTGCTCAGCTCCAGCCTACAGCTGTACTTAATGCACGCTGACACCCTCGGAGTGTTTCATTATCACACGCTTTGGTCTTTCTATCTTATCCCACCGTACTGTATGGACTCGGGGTCCTTAATGCTGTCCTTTATCCATGAAGTGACGGGTTTCGACATTTTTATATTGGGGTTCTTACATGGCATTGCATCCTTTTGTGGCACGCATAGGCTTATGTGTCAATACAAGAGAGAATTTTCATTTATGCTGTGAACTTATTCCCTGGCACCACTTCTCAAGGGGCCCCCCATTCCATAATTATCATGACCCAATGGTGCCCCCCATGAGAATTATTCTTATTTTGTCCAGCTATTGCTTTCCTCCAAAGCACTGTACAGCGATTCATCCATCTGTACTGCTCAGAAATTTTTACCTTACCTGGCTGAGTACCCTGCTTAAGGGTGCTACAGCAGGGGCGGGATTCACACTTTGGGCCTTTGAGTGGATGGCGGCAGGTCTAAATGCTGCACCACCTGCATCAATAAGGCTGAACAGAGGATATCCCCAGTAACCAAGTAAAAGTGGTGATTGCTTTCTGAAAAAGCAATTTACAATCTCAGTCCCATTTGTACTGGTAGGTCATTTTTACCGGAGCAATTCCAGGTAAGTACCATGCTGAAGGGTTTGAACGTGGGTCCTTCCACTCCAAAGGTGGTGGTTCTAACCTATATGGCACCTCTGGCCCCCATGGTGCATTCGGCACCTGTTTCACACAGCCATCCAAAAAGCTGGAGATTCTCCCATACCCTCCATTTTCAGTGCACTCGAACAGCATGAAGATACTACACTTTTGTAACGAAACATATTGAAGAAAAAAAAATTACTGTTCCACGGCAGCACTCAAAATAGTATCATAAACATCTCTGCTGGAATAAGCTGGTGTAAAATCAAACCTGCACTCTCAAGGCTGGTTTCCCATGATTTAGTTGTCTTCACCTATAAAGCTATCCCACATACAGCGACAGTCAAAACTGAGTTAATTTTCCGGAAACAACCCCCTTCCCTCAAATGGGCTTTTGGTTAACAAGGGCGGTGAGGGAACAAGGCACCACGCCTTCCCAGCTCTTCTCCGGCAGTTCCCAGAGACATAGGACATGTGCGCGTTGCTCCGCTTTCACTCTTCTGCCCAGTTTGTCTCGCACAGGTACTGCCGAGGTCGCCCGGGTGCGGTCACACTTCACACTGGTGCTGTGGAACAGATCTTAAATCAACCCGCTGCGACCCCCAACGGAGTCTTCAGCATTTTGCTTTGACTGCCAGAGCTAAGCTGTGCCTTGCGGCGCTTCTCGCTACCTTAGCGCATTCAAACTGGCCGGTTTGGCATCGCGCGGTACGACAGTACCACATCTTCACGTTTCCTCGGCCCTGGGAAAAGCCAGCAACCAACCATGGGTTTAATTAATTACGATTCTGAAAGACCTGGAGGGCATCTGAGAGGCGTTAATTGAAGATTAACATGCATTGCTACTCGCCGAAAGAGTGTCAAAGGGGTCATTTTTATCATCTTCATCCGTCTTGTTTTCCCAGATTTGTTGTTGTGCCTCTGCATACAGAGGAACCAATTTGGACTGGAGGGGGAATCGGAGATGCTCTGGGACCTGAACTAGGGTCAGAACCTTAGAATGGATGCATCTTCGTTTCATCCTTCTCTCCTGGGGAATATCAGGGCGGAACACATTTCGGTTTATGTATTCGGATGCTTCATTTTTCATCTTGCTTTTTTTTTTTTTGTGTGTGTGTGCTTTTCTTACTCAGGCCGAATGTTTCGCATGTTTGAGCATGCAGTGCACACGGTCAGCATTAATGTGGGGTTGTGGGAATCTTGAATCTAATTTTGGCCTTTGTGTACAACAGGGACTCCACTGGGCCTGGATGCAGATCTAATAAAACCCAATAGCGGGAAGCAGCGCGGAATAAATCAGAACTGTCGCGGGTGCGGAGAGGGAGCGCTATGCCCCATAGCAGGGTTTTCCCACCGCTCTCCTAAAGCGTTGGATTTGGATGGCCTTCATCAATCAGGATGCCGTATTTGTGCCAAGAGCTGCTGGAAGCAAAATAAGTGAAAAGTAACTCCTTGGCCAGTGCTGGGTTTATCCATAAAAATTAATCCGTATATGAGTGCTGCTCCCTTCTGCGATGTGTTCCTGGTCTGTCTTTGTGTTTTATGTGAATGTCCATCATTCACTAAATCCCTCTGCTTCTGGAGAGAAGCAGTGAGCTTCCTTCTCAGCTTACTTACCCAGCCATTCATCCCATAGTCACCCATCTTCCAGTGCTATAATCCAGGCCCTGACGATGTCCCTTGCTAGCGGTAACTAGGAGAGAAGGGGTCACGATGGGGAAACTGTGGGAAATTGGGTTGTAAGAAATCCCCCCCTTTTCTCCCCGTTGGCTGGTGTAACGCAAACAGGCCTGTGCTGGTCCGTAGAGTCAGATACCCTGAGCGTTGTGCTCTCCCATCAGCCATGCAACATGGAGGACAGTCCACCTAACCTACATTCCTCCAGCTGCCCTAAATATAAACCACCACTCAATGCTGGTTATTTTAAAAAAAAGACAGTTTCATGAGGAGATGCAAACAGGGTGAATTTTCCCAACAGCACTGCATTCCATTTAGTGACCCGTAATGGAAGACTATGCTTCCTTTACCCTGCCATGTGTTTTCAGCCATGTATGACCATTTCATCCCTGACCACTTTCTCACAACTTAGGGTTCCTTACAGAACTTTCTGAAAAACGGCAACCCTATCGTACAGGTTTGGTGTGGTAGCCATCTCACGCAGAACTGACACTGTTTTGAGTTTCATGCAATTTTTTTTCATTTTGTCACTCCCCTTGTGACAGTGTCAAGCGCTCTGTGGAAAACCCTGCAAAGAGCACGATCCTAAAAATAAACTGAATCGAACTGAATCCCGGCAAGCATTCCCAGCAACTGCTCACAAAACATTACTACTATCTAATCTGCCCTCCTAAATGCTGTGTTTCCAATATTTTTGCCATTTTTAAAGTACAGAAACAGACATTTCATATTTTTCAATGATTAATAAAATCAAATCTTATCCAATTTTACCCTGCAACAAAATAAATAAATAAATATAAAACAAATGATTAGAAGAAGAAATATTTGAAGCCAACTTGGGGGGTAGAAACCCCCTGAGGTTCAGTCATGGCAGTGTCATCACTTTAGATCAGTCAAATTGTCTGCCTTTTCCCCACGGCCACATTACAACCAGAACCAAGGCGTCACAATCCTCAATTTTCCCCGCAACAGCCGCAGATGCACCAGCGAGAGGAAGGACCTGATGGTTGAAGAGCGGTCTGAAAAAGGGCTTGAAAACAAACTGTGGAACTGAAACCTGGATAGGAGCTGAAAAGGAAATGAAAACTAAGTGAATAGGAAGTGCTGTGCTCCGGTACCCGTAAGCAACTTTTTAAAAATGGCTCGAAAAAGCCCTGTCAGTGTGACAAGTCTAAAATTGTTCTCAGCTGTGAACATTTCTACAGAGTCATCTACTTGGCCAACTTATACAGCTTAACAAAACTAAGAGCAGATGCTACAATTCATCATGCTGAACTGCCCCCGCAAAAGTCCATCCAAGAACTGTTAATAATGCGGCCTCTCACTCACGTATCCGTGCAAACAGACACAACTATAACTTTCTGCATTAAACAGATCGATCACTTGAAACACTGAAAATCAATCGCCTACTGTATGTATGCAGCTGTCCAGTTGCAAGCCAAAGCCATCTGCTGCTGAACTTCAACTAACCGACAGCAGGTTAATAGCAGCGTTTGCCTGTGGGCAACAGCTGACTCGTTCTCCAGGTATGAGTGGCGGAAACCTTTCGGCCTCATTGAAAGTTGCTTTCATTCCTAAAAAAACGATGGGTGGCACGAGCAGTAAAACACAAGAACGCAACGTGGAATTCCACCAAAGTCCTTATCCAAAATATCGCCTTTTTGTTCGGTTTAGGTCCCTGATACACGCAAAGAGGTATCTATGGGGTGATGGATGAACCCTAACGGTGTTGGGAAATCAATTGACAAAGACGTGAACATAAACATATGGCTTAAGATCATATTTAAACCCTGAGTAGCAGAACAACTTCAGCATAAAGCCTGAGAGACCAGGCAGAGAATTAGGCTCTTGCTACACATTACAACCTCACGGGCTTTTTCAAAGCCACAGACACTCATTTAAGTTTCCATCGGGTTGCATCCAAAGTAAATTTGTCACATTTAAAACAAAAGCACCCGCGTATGAATAATACAAATAACAGTTATAACTGGTTAAACAAGGACGGTATCATTAAAAAAATGTGATCGACACTACTGATCGGGAGGTTCCGCGTATAAAGCAAACGTTCCCGTGTTTCACGCAGCGCTGCTATTCTTGCCTGCCAAGTTAATGGCACTCCGAAATAACTCCTTGCCCAAAATTCAAAGGCAAAAATGATGGCCACAGGCGGTACTTAATGCTGGGAACGCGGCCTAGTAGAAAAATCAAGTGAAACTGCTTGGTACAAAAGAGCAGCTGGAAGCAAAGCAAGTACATGGATAGAAGGAGATATTAAAATTCATGTATCATGAGCCAAAGAATCCTCTGTAGCCTCACCATTAAATTGTGTTCTTTGAGGGGGCTTATCCCTCATAAAGCAGGCAGGAAGCAGAGCCTCAGGTACATCTGGAAGAAAGAAGATGATGGCTGAAACCCAGCTTTGAGCACATTCCTCTGCATTTAAGCCCAGGTGACAGGTGGAAAAAAGCAGCTTTGGGGAAGGTGCCTAATAGGAACCCCGGCTGTCGAGCGAGTGCACTTATTACCACGGTAACCCCAGATCAATATGCACCTCAGGATGTTCATTAGATGCTGATTGATTGTCTGCACCACCCCTCCCTTGTAATCTTCAGAGGTCTTTGTAGGGCGCCAACCCCGAACTCCACCGGGAAAGCAGGAGGAGAGGAAAGGTAGGTGTTTTTCAAACAGACCCGGTATGTAGGAGACTTTCAGATCACAGCCAAAGTGACACATAAGGTTCCGAGCGCATCACTTTCAAACCCAGGAAATTATTATTTGTTAGTATTCGCTGATGCTTTTCTTCAAAGGAATTTGAAATTCTACAGTCGGTTTGCAGCAACAAGGTAACATTTTTTGTTAAAAAAAAAGAAAAAAAAAAGAACTAAATCCACAGATGAAAGCTGGTTAAAAAAAAGCCTCTAAGTAAAGAAACCAGTGTCTGCACTGACCATTCAGGAGATCCTCTTCTGGCTCCCTTATGTAGCGTTACTTGTTCATGGTTCAAATGGCAGCAGCCATTTTGAATATTTATTTATGTGTCGGATTCTTTCCTCGAAAATAACATGCACTGTTGGATTTGTACACTAAGCTGCTTAAACTGACTTAACCATTTAGACAGTTGGGTAATTTTTACTGTGTACATTCAGGATCGATAAGTGCAAATCCCACTTCTGGCCCAGCCTGTCCCCAGGCAGTTTACACCTTAGTCATTCTACCTGTCTACCTACGTGTCCATCCATCCATCTACATATCCATTAACGCACGTATCGACCTTCTGCAGCAAGCCGCAATGTGTGAAGCAACTGCATTTCAAAAGTTTGGAATTGAGAAATATTTGGTCCAACAAAAAAATAGCTTACGTGAGAAAAAAATGACTGCAAATGCTTTTTTTCTAATAGAGATATTTAAACATATGCTAGCACTTGGATGGAATATGTTCATGCATGACTTTGTGAAATATCGCTGCTTATACAGCTCTGGATGGATGATAGCTGCCACCCAAAAAGATACAGAAAAAAGGAAATAATGGCAGCCACACTGCAAATATATATGAAGAAATGGGCGTCCTTTCTGAGGAATCGGAGGTTGCTGGCACCGCACCGCATACCACATATGGTCTTTGTGTCAACCTCCGAACGTTCAAACAGAGCTTGAGTTACTGAGCAGCTCCTACAGCATCCAGCTGCTGTCTGCACGGCCCAGTCAAAACACCTTAAACTTTTTTCTTTTTTTCTTTTTTTGAGGAATGACACGTGGAAACAGCCGCCATTTTAGGAACACGCCGATTTGTTTGGCTGAAAGCGGAGGTGAGGGTTTTGGGGTTATGCGCCTTTCCGTCTTCGGTTCGCCCTTGACCTTGTTGAACTTAGCTCGTCCTTTCTGCCAAATCAGTTTGTCGAAAATGCGCGAAAATGGAGCGTGTCAAATACAATCACACAGATCACTGAGCTCAAAATCATGGAAATGTGATCACGCCGCAGAGGTTGGCATCTCAGCGACGTCTGACATGAGCCATCAAACGTAAAGACTTACAACCATCAATGTAGAGATGAATGAAAAGTCAAAGAAGCTATGAACCTGTCCGTTCACAAATTATAGATTTTTTGCCCTGTGTAAGGTGCGGGTTTAAAATTTCAGGTTATAAATAAGGAAAATCACAGTACCATGTATGCCTGCAGATCGTTCTTCTTCCAGTGGCAAAACTGAAGACCTTCTTTTCAGCCTCCACTGCTCCACCTTTTACATCAGCTGTGGGATGGAATGCAGAAGACAAAGAGGCAAAGGTTAGCGTTGGACAACAGCCAACAAGACGGAGACATAATCTGCGTCAGAGCGGTGCCGCACACCGCGATCGCACCCCGCTGACACAGACCGCACGGATTTAAGTGACAGCCACAGCAAATCCCTTTTATGTGATCCCCTCGGCTTGTTCACCGCACTGTGAGAATGTGAAATGATGTGATAAAACGTAGTATGGGGCCAGCTTTGATTTTTGCCAAATCTGAAATACGGTGTACGAAAGGCTGCACTTTATTGGACTATTTGTTGAACAAAATCATTTCTGACACAAACCTCCATTAACATGTAAACTTTTAAACCAATATTTAATGACAGATGAGTTCTATTAGTTCCTTCTGCTCTGGATATCCCGCAATCGGGTGAATCTCCTTAATATGCTATATTAAATTTTCGGCAGATAACAATATGCTAAAGCAACCCAACACCGATGCAAATATCTGTCATATTCTTGTCACAACGTCGGCCATGTGACCGTATTTCAGTTAATTATATGTTTTCCTTTGATAAAGAGGGATGCTTTTTGGAGGACCTCTGCCTTATAGCTTACATGCTTTGAGAAATGAAAAACAGCAGACTTGTCAATAAGTGAAGGCATAGAAAAAAAGGGGAAAAAATTCTATCTTCATTCCGAAGTAAAAGATCATGGGCTGTGAGGTTCCCTGTTCAGTGATGTCAGCGTCGGGCTCGATATTGCCAATCTTTAGTTAATGATTGATTCACTTTGCTCATGCTTTTCTTCAAAGCAACCGACAAAATTTAGGTTTTCATACTAAACCACTTGCCATCATTTATACAGAAGTTTATCCCCTCTACCAATTCAGAGTAAGAGCCACAGTTAAGGGTACTGCAACAGGAGAAGGGATTCAAACCGATGCCGTGCAAAAGCAAGACAGCAGCACTAACAGCTACACCACCCACTGTCTCAGATGAAGGATGAGGGGACAATCGGAGACATTTTGACGACAGTTCAGGCCACCGTGGGTGCCGGAGAATATGGGCGAGCTCAAAATGTTATCGTAGTTCCGTCTCTTTGGAAAATGTCACTCCAACACAATTTCTACAGTATATCAGACAATGGAATTATAATAATGGTGTCTGGGAATCATGAGTCAGGTACATAATAGAGAAGAAGCCTTCCAACATCTAGGCTAATTTACTGCCATTCCTCATGACTGTAATTTACATAATATTATTTTATCAAGCCTCCTTGAAGACAGCTTCATCTTAGTTATTGAAATGTTGTTATTTCTCACATTTTGAAACCTTGGAGCTGACTTAGGGATGAGTAAGTTAAGCAAACCGCAGGGTCTGACCTGCTAATCCAGGAAGAACCGAATTTTGGGCACAGCTGTGCCCTTTGCCCGCAAACCACAAAACCCAACCTCCACTCATTGTGGGGGGGCGAGAGCGAGGTCAGCCACAGCTGTGAACGTGTGGAGTGATACATCCTCCTCTCTTCACTCGTCTCCCAAAAGCACGTTTGCCCGGCCACTGGCGTGCCGGGGATGGCCACCATCGCACCGCGCTCACAGGAGCTGGATCCTTCTCTGCATCCGCCAGGTTGCTTAGTAGCCACTACATACAAAGGAAGCAAGGCAGCGGGTTCATGAATTTGAAACAATAATCCGGGGGGGGGGTCCAAACAAGCCTGGCTGCAACTGTGGCTACCCACTTTTATCCAAATCTGCATGCTCCAGACCTGCAAATAAAAGCAGATCCCTCTCTCCCTCCTCTTTTGTACATCAAAAAAAAAAAAAACTTAAAGCTTGCCAATTTCTTTTTCCACAAATCCAACCCTGCACAAAATCAAACGACGACATATAAATAAGGTCCACCGCTGTGCTGTCAGTCAACACAAAAGTGCAGTTGGCATGTTTATTAGAAAAACAGTCCTGCCCTGCACTGACCTCACAGAACCTCAGGCCCCGGTACTGTACACATACACACCGTGCCAAAAGCTGACCGTATCCACATGTTTTATCGACTTATTTTCTATAAAACACGAGGGGAAAGTCTGGGTTTGGTTACTGCAGGAACTTGAAACCCATGGCTCCAGAATTCAGAGACTATCAGCTTCCCGTGTCCCGTTGCCACGCAGTGGGATCATCCCTATTCGGGATCTGCAGCGCCGTTCGGTCCCCAGCTGCGACCGAGAGCTGCCGAGTTGCTCATCAAAGAGGCGCGATAAGAGGCAGATGAAAAGGCGGGAGCGAGTGATGAGTTTTTAATCTCAGTCTCTTCATTTCTCCATGTGCAGGGAACAAAAACAAGGAGGTTCACTCTCGCAGTGGCACGGCAATGTGGAGCAGCGCCGGTGTGGGAGGATAGTGGACGCCGGGCCATTAAACGTAGCCCCGAAGGTAGGCTTTGGGATGAGGAATCACATTCAGTTTCTTTGAGTTATATTTTAAAAGTCAATTTAAGTGGCAGCAAACAAAAAGGCTGCTAGAATGCACGCTGTGCTTGGTTACAGCATCCCTAGTAGCAGAGGTGACAGAAAAACCACTGGGGCTCTGAAGAGGGAAGCCTTCGCCAGGAGCACAGAAACACTTCTCGATACCACCTAGGGTTATCAAACCAATATATTTACTTATTTTCTGCACAAAAGGACTTGAAAAGTCTCTTTCTTAAGTCATGCATATTCCAAAACAGTGCCAAGCCATCTGCGCTAATAAAACACAGGTAAATGGATTTAAACCGGCGAAGTCACCTTTCTACCTTTATATAGCCTTACCAAAAGAAATATCATTTAAATGAAAGCTATAATTTGTTTCTAAGGTAGACTAGTCAAGCTAAGGCTATTGACTCACTGTGCAATGAACCTGTAAATGTGTGTGCTTATGATGTTTACCCAAAGCTGTCACATGAAATAACTGTTAATAGTTGTTATCTTTATAAACACTCCCATCCAGCGATAATACAATTAATCTGATGGTAAAAATAAACTGTAAGACAAAACGCAAGATACACCACAGATGGCCGAAAACGTCATCCTTGTGACTCAGTGCCTCAGCCGCAAGTTGTTGCCCATGGAGGACAAATGAACCTTGAGTGGAGGTGTGGTTAAAGTATCTGCATGCTCTTCCTGCCCTCCTCTCTTCAGTGCCTCTGAGGATCACAGAACCCGCTACCACTCGCCCTCCGAGGGCTCTCTCTGCCGCCAAAAGCTTTGAAGTGGATCCGGATAAAGACTCTCAAGACCCTCAGAGGCCCGTGGGCTCTAGAGGAGAACAGGACTTAGTGAGGCAGGGAAACACAGAGGGGCACGAACCCCAGGGAGTCAATTAAGTCAAGTAAGTTCATTCAAAGGGGATTAGAACAAAATCACTTGGAGCGTTCACTGAACAGTGTTTCTGGTGCAAGCCGGGTATCCCTCCCGCCCATGAGGTACAGAGAGGCAGGGCAAAGGGAAACCCTAACCACACTTTCCACTGCCAACCTGGTCACTGAGCAGTAAACCAGTAAATGTGGTTTGGTTTCTCCACGCTTAAGGTTTTGGATTCATGCAGCTGCTTCGGTTACTGGTAGGCAGAGATACCTGCTGAGGGTTAACCTGCTGTGTCGGTAGCATAGAAGTTAAAGCTACTTCTTAGAGGTTACTGGTTCAAATCTGACCTTCTGCTCTAATACCCTTGAGCAAGGTAGAGGCCCACTTTAAATACATTAAATTGGAAAAAATAATAACAATTATAAGTTGCCTTGGAGAAAAGGATCAGCTGAACTACAGAAAGTACACGTTGGATTCCAGGGCTTAAAGTGTCAACTGCAATTCATCATGCAAACACATATTTGGGCAAATTGGCTGACAGCCAACAAAGCACAATAAAGAAATTTACTCCTGTATTTTTCTGTCTGCTCAGACCGTCACTCACACGTCAGGCAGACGGAGCCCTGCAGCTGATCATCCAGCCACCCAAGAGCAGAAACGTCAGAACCACAATGAGACCGCCAAACGTAGCTAGAAATAATCCAGTTAATACCGCGGGGACTGATTCATCTGTCTCCACAGCTGACTGACAGCAAATAAAAAGTGTTGTATTTCATTTTTACAATTCCGGCGTAAATAGACACACCTAAAACAAACGATTTGTACTTCTTTCTCTTTCTGAAGGAGTCATGAGATATATTACAGCTCAATTCTCATACACGCACATAAAGGAAACAATTACTTTAAATGCATCTAATGACATTTTGACAGCAGTACAAAACGTTTTACCGCATCTTACAGCATCCATTTGTTTATGGATGGGCATTGATGCATATTTACAGTTCTGGTGCAGTACAGTCCAACCGTAACCACCATAAGCCATTAGCAACAGGAGAGACCTCATGAGAAATGAGACCCTTAACCAGACAAAAGCCACGTTTCCAACATTTCACTCAGGGTCCCACCATGTTAGATCTCCCGGAGAGCTTTGTGTCTGTGATTTATCACTCGTTTTTCACGGCATGGAGCTTCACTACGCACATCTCCTTTCGGCGGTTCTCACAAACACAGAGGCTCAGCTCCACCCTTCTTACCACACAAAGTTTGCTCTCACACAAAACTGCACCGGGCTGCAACTGAGACAAAACACTTTGCAACTGCCAAAGCCCCAGGAGGCAAATCTCAATCCGAAAACATCTTCATCATTTTCCCTTGATTTCTGCCCAACATTTTCAGCACTGTGTCTTACATGCATTGACTTTTTCACCTGCCAAGGAGCATATGGTGATCCTCATGTTCCTTCCTCTTCTTCTCAACCCAGAAGGAGCTTTTTTCCACCCAGCGAATCCCTGCCAGGAAACTATGCCGAGCTTTGCGTGGAGAAGCCACACGATGCTCAAAAGTGGGAAACTAGAGACAAAGCTGCGTTTCAGCAGCCAGCTGAGAACCCCTGACTGATAACTCTGCTAAAGAAGTGTGGGCTGCAGTCACATTTTGGACTCCCGGTCGCAAGCTCAGCAAAAACAAGACACACAGAGCGCACACAGAGTCAACTTTTCACATGACATCATGCAGCTTTTCAAACTGTGAATCCACATGTGGTTTGGGGTCCCAAGTTTAGATCGCAGCCTTCTGTCCGTACTCTCTGTTCCTCTCCCTTGTCTCTCTCGTGTTTCTCTCAGGAGTGTCTTTCTCTCCTTGGTTGCCAGAACTGTTTAATGGCCCGATCTGTGAGTGTTTTGTGGTGGAAAAATCCCAGAGGGCCTGACTTTTTCAGCAATCTGCATTTCAGCCATAATCAGAACCAGAGAAGAACCCCCGCGCCGCCTTCCTCCCCTTCGGAGCACCTTAACCTGCATTGTATTGCCAAACACTGCTCCTCGACCGGTGCTTAATGGTCCTTTTCAAACACCGGCAGCCTGACCTTACAACCGAGACGGCCGTCGAACAATTATTACCTGCGCTATTATACCATTACTGAAAGTAACCACAATATGCTTCATTTGGCCTTTTAGAAACACTTAGCTCTGAGTCACTAAGCAGGAAAGCGGCTATTACGGCACGGCGGATGAAAAGGGGAGCAAAAGCCGAAGTTGAACCGTGACCTAATGTGCTTTTTCGCATTCTCAAAAACAGCCTCGTTGCAGGCAAACTCGGGGGTTCATGAACCAGCCAAACCTTCACTGGCGGAACCTGCTTTGGATCCGAGGTTTAGGTTGACAAACCATTCAGAGGTGAACACACTGCCGCAGTGAAAGGGGGCTTTAAGGCGTTTAGCCGCAGTTGTATTTTTTTTTTAAGATGCAACACGTGGCCTTTGGAGGAAAAACATATTAAGGCTGCACAAATGCTATTCATTGGGCATCCTTCGTGAACTAAAAAGGCAGAATTATATCCTCAAAGGGTGTTTCGCTCAAAGACTGCCCTTTTAAAGGAAAATAAACCACCCGCTTCACTGTCTTGTCCACAGCTTTGACCCAACAGGTAGCGATTTCTATGCTGACATTCAATGAAAATGTTAGAAGAGATAAAAGCTTTAGGAAATTATTTGGAAGCAGCCATCTCACAAAGGAACTTGTTAAATAGCTTCCACCGAGGCATAAGAGACAGACATTTAAAAAAAAAAAAAAAAATGGTGAATCATATTCATTTCCAAAAATATTCCTTGTTACCAAGATAAGTATTAAAGAGGAGATACAGCACGTAATGCTCAGTGCGGTTACTATTTAATCACGGTGGAATGATGAAATGGAATGTAATCTGCCAGACGCATGGCTTTAAAGGAGTTAAGCAGCGCTCCTTACGGGCTGCAACGTGCGCCAGTTGTACTGTAGCCCGGCGTTCACCACCCCGCCGCATATCTCCTCCCAGAGAAAGACAGGACCACAGCGGGAGCGCGTCGCATTCCATCACTAATTTCCGCAGCGCTCTCGGTGCCACACACCGTTCCCTGATCCGATGAGGTTTTCAACCCGCATTTAGGAGCGATCCTTCCTGGCAGACCACAAAAGCAGGACAATCCACTTTTTTCGCGAAGAAGACGCTCGCGCGTCCACTAATCTTGGCTGAAACACACGGGTCGCCCGCTCCCCACTCCCATTCGCAGCTTTGCGTTCCCTACACATCACTCCCAGATTGAGCGGTAAACAAACCTTCTCCAGATGGTAAGGTGCAGCCACCCCTTCTTCCAATAAATGCTCCAGCATGCGCTGCCAGGGGAAATGAATTACTGCTAAATTAAGATTTAACTAGGGTGGCGTATTCATGTCGTGCCACGCACGGTTAAACCAATTTGGGGCCTGAGCACCGGTGCCTTTAACATTACAGTTTTGAATTTAAATCCTTAATTTGACAAGGAAAGAGATTCGGGCTCAAACCCTCTCAGGAGAGAGCGGCTGCAGCTACCGGCAATAATGGTTCTTCAACTGAAAAGGAAACAAAGGGCGAACCCATGCATAAGTGTGCATTTGCAAACTCTTCATTATTATTATTACTATTACTTTTATCATTTGCCATTATGTAGCAGGTTCCTTTGTCGAATGCAATTTTAATGGAAAGTTTTAGGTTTGCATACTAAGCTGCCTACAATTATTCAGGCCTTCATAGAAATGATTAATTTTTTACCGGGGTAATTCGGGGTACATACATTGTCGGCTGCGATACAAATGCAGGACCTTTGCATGGACAGCAACAGCTTTCACCAATACGCAACTCTCTGCTTATTAATAAGATTATTAGTAATAGCGCCACTTTTTGCCCTATTGTCAAAGTGGTTAGTTAATATCCGGTATTCGGGGACATGGTTGTAACAGGAAGGTCTGCCCGGGCCTTAACCACTACAATACCTGCTATTTCATCTCATTAGACCGTTTACTTTTTTAAGAGGAGACTGTTTCTAATAATCCAGCCAATGGAAACCGCTGGTGGGGAAACAACACAAAACAACATTACATCATCTGGTCCATGTGCACTCGGTATGAAGCCAGGATGGCCTTTTTTTTTTTTTTTTTTGCAGAATCGTCTTTTATGTAGCATATAGGATAATTTAAAAATAACAGTGTTTCTTGGCTGCCGCTTGATTCGGGTCCTCTGACATCATGGGTTTTACTGTCGCATTCAGACACCCAATGAGACTGACGCGACAGTGTTTGTAAAGGGGGGATGAGGGTGGCGGGGGTCTGTGGCAATGGTGGCCATCTGCTTTCTATTCTATTTGAATCAGTGTTGCTTCTAGGCACCCAGGACTCACATGCATTCTGCCTTTATGCAGCTCACGACATTGATCTTCCCATTATGGTTTTCTCCCTGCATAATTGCTCTTTTGCCAAAGGTCTGCTCTATCTTATGGGACACTAATGTACGTTGTGTACATTTGTTTGACACGATTCCCCCGTTAGCTTGGAGAGAACAGGAAAAGCAACACATCTTATTACCTAGGCAGACTGCTTGATGCCAGAGGAGCTGGCAGAGACAAAACTACACGAGGCCTGAAGGTGTTTGGATTCCTACATGGCTTCAGCCCACAATACCTTTCTTTGTTGCTTCACTCTCTGGGCATCGCAGGCAGGTGTTTGCAATTTTGTCGAACCCTCAGACACGCCAGGAGTGTGACAGGTGTCAGACCTCTCACTGCTATCAGCTTGAGGATTGAAAACTGCATCATCATGCTTATGTTCCTTATCTTTCCATATTATCACAGGATTACCAGGATTACCCCAGGACCCTCAGCTTTCCATAATATTTCCCTTGTTCACCAGCTCACCCCATGACGTACAGCTAGCTAGAATGCATTTGTCATTAATTTCCTTTCATGGAGCTCCATCAGCAACAAGATCATGGTGGAAATGACAAAAATACAATCTTATCACATTACAATATCCAGCTGGTTCAAAATGTTCTACTTTGTTTTTCTTTTTTGCTTGGGGTTAAATAATTCTACCGTTTCCTCCAGGTGCTCTAGATTCCTACCACATGTATTTCGGTTGAACTGGTGACTCTAAATTACCTTTTGTGTGTGTGTGTGTGTGTGTGTGAGTGAATGAATGAGTGTATGTCACTGTCCTGCGGTGGACCAGCATCTGCTCTACGTGCTCTACCTGTCCAAGATTGGCTCTGGCTTACTAAAAGTAGAGAATAGAAAATGGGTTAAATAATAGATATGAACACTGCTCATATACACCCAGACAAAAGTATACATTCTGACATTATAAAGTCCTGCTTGGTTGTGTCTGCTTCTGGTAATGAGGCCAAAACAAAGCCAGAAAGAAGCTGTTCTCCGTATCTCCAGCTCGTTGGACCTGGTGGGTTTATATGCACTGCTGGCCATAGACCAGGCAGCAGGACTGTCCCTTCTAGGACCTCAGGGTTGCTGTCTTTCCTCTCATGGATGGTGGGCCTCTATTCCATAACAGCCAGGCTGGATGTGTCCCAGCCAGCCTCGCAGTGGTGGTGAAGTCTGCCAAGGATCAGCGCTGACACAAAAAACCCCTCCCAAAGCTGCTCCCTTTCAGACCCGCATCGGAACAAAAATTTGAATCAGTCACACTGAGGGATCAGGCTTTCAGAGTCATCGAAACACAAACAATGTTGTACGTGCAAGCGGCTCTGAAACAAAACAGGCCTGGGAAACAAACTCACGGGAAAACCAGACAAATCCTCAGTGTTGCTATCTGCCATGCAAATTCAACCCCTACACACAACACCTCCCTGCACCCACAGAGCTGTGAACATTTCTTCTCTAACCATCACCTCGGTTTTCACGCACACTAGAACGAGTACGAGCCCTTTAATAACATCTTCTGGCCGGGGACAGGAAAAATAGCTCCGCCGTTTTCGCTCCGAAAACAGACGTGACAAGCAAAAGCTGTTATGTGTCTTGTGGACACCTTTACGCCCGACTGCACAAAACACTTTGGGCGTAAACGCTGCTCGGCTTCAGCAAATCAAGAAAGAATTTATAACGTCTAAACCGCAGCGGCCACGTTGATTCGGGGTGGAGAGAAATACATCCCGCTGCCTACAGGTAGAGGGTTTCATTGAGGCACTCATCTCTCCCTTGACACCTATTCAGTGTTACGGCTGCCAGACAGAATGGCAGTTCCTCTCCAAGGCTGTCATGGAGAGGAGAAGCCTGGAGGATCTTACTGGTTGACATCTGGTGGAGAAAGGGCTGGACTGGTGGAGGTGCCCATGAGTACATTTTTTTTGGAAGGCGCTAGGAGACGGACCTGTGATCTGAATGCGGGCAAGCCCCCCGCCTCCTGAGCAGAGATATGAGTAATGGTCACGATAGCAATTGAAAATTATCAGCCAATCCGATAGCACTCGATTGTCTTCTGTGGGCGTGCTATAAGATGCCAGGTCAATAAATATGTATGTGTTCATTTGCATGTGATTTAAATATGTGGGCGTATATCTCATCTGCACGCTGTAAGTGATATCAGCAGTGAGACGCTCTGACCCATTTACATCTTGCAACATTTACCATGAACCCATTTTAAAAACCATCTTAGCTGCTGGTTGGCGGCATGCTCCTCTGCCAGAGTTTGCCGCTCCTCTTACTGGAAGAATATCTCAGTTTCCAAAACAAGCACAAAATAACTATACGGGAATCTAATTATCGAGGCTAAGCGAATCTGGTAACTCCATATTCAAGTTTCCATACACAAAGAATTTGGTTCAAAAGCATTTTCGTGATGTCTCAAAATATTTGATGTCCCCTAAGAATGAAAAATATGAAATTCAGAGACTACGCCTGGACTGCGAGAAATTCACAAAGTTTGATGTTCAAACTTTGGAATAAAAATCTTCCTCTGCACAGTTATTGATCATTTTTTGCCAGAAAATAATGTAATCAATAGATGTTATCTGGAAATAAAGCTATTCAGCTGCAGTCAGGCCACAAAAAAATAACTGGCGACAAAGATAAATAGCAGAAACAAAGCAATGTCTCTGGGGTGGAAGAAATCTCCTTTGTTACGGAATGGCAAAACAAAGGCTTAATGTTATTTTTGCATCACGCAAAACATTTTCTAAACAACTGTTTTCTTAAACAACCTGACAGGCGGCCTCGCGAACCCTTCTTGGTCTTTTCCCAACTCACAGCAGATTTTTACAGTGTAGTGGTAACTTTCAAAGCCTGATGGCATGTGAGAACCTGCAGACTTTGACGCATAGCAGCATGGTATCAAGATCTGCGTTTGCCAGCATCGTATCTGCGTCACTCCAGCGCAACACCATGCTTGCGAATAAAGGTGAGCATCAGCGGCTAACCAGGTCAGCATGGCTGCCAGGGCAGGTTGCCAGGCGTTGGGTCCGACCTTTCGTGACCTCATGGACTTTAACATGCCGGGCCTGTCTGTCATCCGCGACTACTGAGTTCTCTCATCTTCATGTCCATTACTTCAGTAATATCCTCCATCCCTCTCAGCCTCTGCCATATCCTTCTCTTCTTGCCTTCAATCTTTCCCAGCATCAGCGTCTTCTCCAGCGAACCCTGTTTTCTTATTATATGGCTAAAGTAATTGAGTTTCAGCTTTGTCGTAAGTCCTCCCGGTGAGCAGTCTGGTTCCATTTCCTTTGCTACTGACTGATTTGAGCAGGTAGGGCCCTGCTGAAGAAACTCACCTTTCCAGGTCTGAATTCCTAGCAGAAGACCCTGTTCCGAACCCTTTGACAAAACAAATAAACCAAAACCAACCCGGCTGCAAAATTATCTGCTGAATAAATAAGCAACATCACCCAAGCAAATATGCACAGCATCTCAAAAATAATAATAGCTTGTGCAACAGTTTGTGCCTGGTAATAACAGGTTATGAATGAACAGACAATAAACATGGCAACCAGGGTGAAAACTTGGCACGGGATTTGTCTGGATGCCAAGGAAATCAATAACCTGGTAGAGAAATCTGAGTCGTGCTGCATTTCCCCTCAGCACGTCTTCTAGGATCGGGCCTGTACAACCACCGCGTACCTTAGTACTTTTCATTGACGTACTTTTGAAAGGAGTAAAGACACGATTTTATAATTTGTCATCACAAGAGCACTTCAGAGGCGCCTTTCCCCAGTGTTCACGCACACATATTGGGAGGGAGAGAATGGCGTTGCTGCCCTTTTTCCATTCTAGGCTTTCTGGGTTTGCTGGGGTGGTTCACTCCTCCTAGACAATGCTGGGAGAAATGCTGAGCGTGATATTTTCAGTTTACTTAGAGCAAAAGCCTGTTGTAAATTGTCAGGTATAATTATTATGAAAGAGAACATGCAGTAGATAGGGCCGTCTCAAGCTCTTAGCGTAACCTGTACTTCTGTAGCGCCACACTGTGATTTAATGCGAGCACTGTCTACATTGCTTAAAGTGCTGCCATTACAGAATTGTACTGGAGATATGGCCTTCCTCCGCTATGGCCATACAGGTCAAAGCAGATTAATGAGAAAGCCAAGGAAATGAAAAGTAAATGAAATGGTGAGAAGGACCGGCGGAAAGATAGAAGTAATGGAGAGAGAAAGTGGGCTGTTAAAAAGCCCTGCATCGGAAACAAGGCAACCCAGGACTACTCGAGTAAAAAAAGGGGAAAAAGCTGGAGCAAGAGACAAAGACCAGGAAGTGGTGAAGAAAACATCTGCCTTGAGAGAGCCCAACCACAAACTCTTTGACTGTAAATCGTACAGTACTAGTCAGGAACCGAGAGGCTCTTCATCACCACTGAAGAAAATCACAGTGGCAGGACTGCCCTTTTACCCATGAGCCGCAGGACGGGCACCGCCCTCAGCATCATCTCACAGGCTCTCACCACCTTGACAAAAGCTAAGTATGAAGAGCAACAATGTGGGGAAATTGAGATCTCTCTGGTTTACAAACAATTTTCCCCACTGGTTTCTCTGGCTGTGACTATCTCCTATTAACGTAGACGGTTAAGACAACGCTGAGCCTGGAAATAGACGACAATGCCCCCATTCTTCAGCTCTGCATTGATAGACTTGCTGGACAGGCAGTATCTTCAGAGGTCTCCTGTCACCACAGCCACATGCTGAGGAGGGGTGGGCAGCCACTGGTGCTTGGATCCTAGAGGTTTACTAACCTCCGCTTCTTCAGCATTGGGAGCTTTTTTTTTTCCTCTCCTCAAGTTGTCAGCTGAATTATACACACAGCTAACTATAACTGTCAGCTTTCTGATGGATAATCTGTGTTGCATGAATCGCTTCTCTGTTGTAACATCCCTTGGAGTTTCGTTCAGAACTCCTTATCACCCCGAGGAGAAGGGCAGTATATAAAAATAAGCCAAACTGAACCTTCCCCAGTATTTCCTGCCACAACGGCCAGCAGCTCCTCTGTTGGAGATTTTTCCATAAAAGGGACTGTCTGTTTTGTACTGATACTGAAATCAAATTAGCCTGTCTGGCCTTAGACTTTCCGCCCTAAGTGCACTGTTGACCCTGGGCTTGCCGGACACGAAAGCCTTCAACCGAGCTGACAAAGATCAACAGAGGAACCAAAGTGATGAACAATCGAGTGCAAAAGGTCCTGGAGGACATCTAGAAGCTTAATTGTCTATCTCGATATGTGTGTGGGTTATTGTTCCCTGGAGTGAGCAGCTGTCCTGAGGAGGACTCAGTTGTTATGTCCAACAGCAAGGAAACAAGGGGGATGTTGACTGAAATGAGATGGCATTCCATCTTCTCAAGTAAAAGCCTCTTAAGATGACCCTTAAAAGACCTCTTAAGATTGGCAGCCACAGACCAAATCAATAAAAATAATTTGACCGCGCTTCACAGACACTTTCGCATGTACTTCAATATTAGGAGCAGGTTTCATCAGTCGTTTTATTATTATTTATTCATTTAGTTAATTCATTTCTCCTAAACAACTTCAAATATTAGGTTAGTGCACCAGGCTGCTTTCAACTATTGACTCATTTATACAGCGGAGTATTTTTTTTACTGTATCATTTCAAAGCGAGTATCTTCTTCAAGGATACCTAAGCAGGAGCGAGGATTCAAAGGTGACAAATCTAACCACTACGCCGCCTGCTGCTTGGAGCGCTCAAAAAAACTGGGAATCGCCTCTGGGTAAATATCGCAGCCATTAATATACGACAGCCATGATCCTTCAACAAGCTGCCCACAAAAACAGCCAAGATATTCCATGTTTTCATGAAATGCCTGCAGAGATGAAGCAGGTTTGTGTTAAGCCACACATTGGGCAGGAAAGCAGCTAATGACGCCGGGTAGCACCAGCAGACCAGCCCACATTTGACATCCGCCAGCAGAAAGAGCCACGGGCTGTTTTTCCAAGCTGGCATTCAAGGCCAACTGTGAGATGCTGACCATGGCTCGTGTTTTTTTTTTTGTTTCTCTGTTTTTTGACCTGCATTTAATGAATTAACTTCATTAAAATAACGTTGCTCCAAGGCACATTTTGCAGTTCAACAATCTGTTTATCTGCAGTTTGAAAAAAAAAAACAATTTAAAAACTTTCTGCATTTCCTCCACAGAATTTACTCAGCCCAGTGCCAAACAGCTTTACCAATAGTTCTTGTTTTTCACCTGTAAATACCTGCAAAACCTTGCTGCTTGCATACACACATTTTTTTTCTTGGAGGTAAACATTGTGTGGGCAAATCTCTTTAACACTATGAAGTATCAGGTAACTGCTAAAAGGGGGGGGGGTCTGTGCCCTCGACTCAGCTGAACCACGGCAGTGCGTTTCACTTTGATTTGTCGGGGCCCACACCTTTGCTGAGATGTTTCTTTATTACACTTGCGCGTAATGTATATGAGGTCACACATGCAACACCTTTATTGGGAGAAATTTACACAGCAGCTGGTTTTTTTGTTCAGAAAAAAAAACAAACTTTTTGCATTCAAAGTGAAAATTAAAATTACACCTCTAGCGTAAAAATAGTCATTATCTTGTAGCAGCGTTCGATTTATCTGCTACTGGCAGAGTGGAGTGTTTTCCGCTCACCCTGCGGTGCGTGCAATAAGCTCTACAGTCAATATAGGGCCATAAATATTGGCCTTAAAAATTTGTGTCATTGCACCCCTAGTAATGACCTGGTCCAGTTTAACTGTCGCTAAATCAAATTAAAGGTGACTAAATGCTCAAATAAGGAGGATTGGCAAGGGCCATGGGGGGGTTGATACCCTGAGGTCATATAGCGCCCCTAAAAAAGGCCAGTGGTCCATACAAGCGCTGACAACCCTGCCATTTAGTGCCGTGTCACTGAATCCTGACATGGTCTTTGAAGCTCAATGTCACTGCCCAGCCACTTGGGAACTGCACTTGATTTTGTTATTTTATTAGCTATTATATTAGCCCATGTATTAGCTGTGGATCAGCTGGTTCGCAACTGCTGAGGAGATGGAGGAACATCTGGAGCACAGTTGCCTGCCAGCCCAATGGGGGCATGGGGGAGGACCGCTGGGGAAGGAATGAGGTTTTGGGGTGGGATGTGGGCCAGCCATGAGCCGCGGCTCAGCCGTGTGCTTGTTAAAGCACTCGTCTAAATGGTGGTCCAGTAATGACATAAACACACATAAACACTGAAAGAAAGGACAAAGAGAGCATGTTGTTTACATCTATGGCCCAATGAGCTCTGTGGGCCAGAAAAAGGCAAAGTGGACATCGAACTTCCATCGCTGGACTCGCATTGATATGCTACGAGGGTATACATGCTGCCCTGGAGACACACAGCAACCACTCAACACACTGGTCCAAACACCTTTCATCACAGATATGTGTCCATTACCGAGACCCAAACCACACTGGTTGGGTCCTGCCCTGGGTCAGAGAGCCTTTCTTAGCCCTCCATCATCTCGGAACCTGCTGTCTAAGCGGGAGGGTATGATTTCTTGGCTCTGGGGGGAAACCGTTGCGATAAAAGGCCACTCCATACTGCCTTCTCGTGTCCCACAGCAGGAGCACATGACTGCGGGTTCGGCTCTCGGGAGAGACGATTACTCAGACAAATATGGCATTTTCTGTTATTCAACCTCCATTTTCCCCCACAGACAAAACAGATTTATTGCAACAGTGACAGCAAGACTATTCCAGAACATAAATAGTCCGACTAAAGCCATAAAAGAAAAAGAGTTTGTGTGGCTTTAGGGTTTCGTTCTAGCATTTCTGTCCTTCCTGATTATATTGCTCTTCCATCATCATAAATGCATTTAAAAATAAAAATTAAAAAAAAAAAACATATCACATTTAAATTAAAAATGACTGCCACGGTTTTCTGGCGCATCCCTTGCATTTGTGCTAAAGCAGCAACAACTCTGAGGAGTTTTACTTAAAGCAAAGAAACCAGCTGATTTGCCAAGTGAACTTTGGTGGTTCATCGAGCCAAAAGATCATAACAAATCCTTGCTAAAATGTTTACGACAAATAATTTCACTCTGGAGATGCAGACAGAAGTGCTCAGGTGCAGCTCTATTAGGCAACGCCCTCCAGCGTTCCTTACCTCACACATATAACCTGAGTTCGGTCCCTCGGAGCCAACGCTGTCAACTCTGCAGCTGTTCAATCGAATCCTGAGCTTCTGCTGGCCTTAGGCCTGAAGGACAAGTGCAGTAAATCTTATCATCTTCTACATTCAACAGTAAAACCAGTTGTTAGGCCAAGACTCGCTGAGCCGAAACCCTCCAGAGATGCGATAATCTAAGCGTAATCCAGAATCAAAGCAAAGTGCCATTCGCGCATCTACTTGGGATGCGACTTTGGAAAACTCGAGCGCATTAGTTCAGACGCTTGGGTGAGATTTCGTGATGGTCAACGCGATCGGCCGAGGATCCGGCACCTTCACCCAAAAAGAAAAACGAGTCTCTCCTTATCCTCTGAGAGGATGGGGTGCGGCAGCCAGGGATTAAACAAACGGGCCGTATCTACAGATGTTCACATTGCGGTTTTATCTGAAATTAACTCAATCACAAGAGAGCGACTTTTATCTGCCACCACGTGGAAAAGAAGAGAGGTGTGAGCTGGCCTTTGCGGCTGCAGAACGCAGGCGGTACAGAAGGACATCTGTTGACCTTTGACAGGACTGGGCTTCTTCCAAGGCTGCATAACCAGATCACCAGGCTGGAGGGACGCTCTATAAAACTGTCTTTCAAAGGCAAGGGCTTTCCTTGCCCTCAGGTCAGTAGAACTGATCTAAATTCAATTAATGAAATTGAATTATCTGCAACCCAGTGGAATTCGGTTAACATACGCATGTGTGGATATTCTGTGCGCTTGACAACGGAGTGACTGGGAAACTTCTGGCCAAGTAGATGCTCCTCGGTCACTGACCGCACGCCATGTGGTCAGCGCCCAACCTTCACACCGAACACACGGCATCCCCCCTCTGATCGGGTTCCTCACATACAAAGTCTGCCAGGGCAGCAGGGAGGGTAGTTAAGGAGATAAACCAGAAGGCTGTTGGTCCAAGTCCCTCTCCAATCTATTGCTGCGTGCCTTGTGGTGTAGGCATTTACCCTGAATCACTACAGTAAAAAATAGAGTATAAATGTGTGAAACAGTAAATGTCTTTTCACAAAAATGACAGATAATAAAATTAATAATAGGGTCCTTTAATAAGAGTCTGAAAATAGAACCGTATAAATGGGCTAAACCGGGAAAAAAGTGGATGACAAGTCAGACGCGAAGTACCAAAATGTTCCTTAGAAACGGTGGCAAAAGCCATTTTTTTTGCCGTAAACACGAATGACAAACGAGGTGGAAATGAACGGTCCCTTTTCCGGGGTTTACGGGCAGGCAAAATGTTTTTAAAATAAACCGTAAAACTGCGTGCTCATGAGTGACGGCTGCGGTTAAACCGCTGTTGAGAGCGATCGTCGGAGCGAACTTCAGTCGGCAGCTGCGAGCGGGAATAAAAGGTTCAACAGAAGCTCCCTTACCAGAAACTTGCGGTTTCCCCGCACGCGGTGTCCCCCGGACTGCGGGAAGCGGCGCACGGAAGCGGCTTTACGGAAGAGCTGGCGATCCGGTGCGGATCCCGCGCAAAAGTGCTTTCCTGCCGCTCATAAATCCCAGCTGGAGGTGCGGCTGCCTGGTTGAGGAGACGGGACCGCAACGGGAGCGCAGCTCGCTTTCCTCTCGGTGGGTCCGCGATGAGTCGGATCGGAGCGCTGAGCCCCGCAGGGCGGGCTGACACCGCGCGTCCACGCCCACTTTTAACCCCTTTGTTTGGTCTCAAACGCACGCACTTCTGCAAGCGGGAGCGGAGCGACGCGGTGTGAGGGACCGCTGAGAGGGGCGTGGAGGCCACTGGCAAGCTTTCAACAGCAAAGCTTCAAAGTTCTGAAGCTTTACCGGACTGGTGGACTGTTGAACCGGTCAAGTAGCTGACCGGCTCACCGGTGGATTGTTTCACCGCCTACCGGACTGGTGGACTGTTGAACCGGTCAAGTAGCTGACCGGCTGACCGGTGGATTGTTTCACCGCCTACCGGACTGGTGGACTGTTTAACCGGTCAACTAGCTGACCGGCTGACCGGTGGATTGTTTCACCACCTACCGGACTGGTGGACTGCTAAGCTGGTCAACTAACTAACTGACTGATTGGTGGAATGGTGACCTGGTTGACTAACTGATTGATAGATTGAACAGTTTGACTGGTGGTCTGCTTTACTGACAGGGGACTAGTGAACTAATGGACTGCTTGGCTGGTGGAGTGATGGGCTGGCTGACTTGTGACTCACTGACTAGCTGATCAGTTGACCGACTAGTGAGCTGGATGACTGCTTGATTGGTGGACTGAAAAATCGGTGGAAGCATTAGCTAGCAGTCTGACTGACCAGATTAGTAGACGGGAGAGCTGGTGGACTGATAGACTGGTTGACCTTTGACATACCGAGTAGTCGATCAACTGACTAATAGGCTGACTGACAGGTAGACAAGTACATTAGTTCACTGGCTCCCTGGTTGACTTGTTAAATACTTACTTTTCTGGTGGGCTGGTTGGCTGAGTGGCTGACTGGTGGATTAGTTTACTGCTCCACTGGTTTATTGACCATGACACTGGTGAATCACTAAAACATTAATCTCATTGACAAAAATATGCACAGAATTTCCTGAAGGCAAATAAATGAAATAAAATAAGACAATAAATCACCACATATGTGTACAGGGAGCCGACACCAAAATGTTTGCGATGAGTAACTTGAGCACATAAAAAAATTGATGTGGGAAAAAATACACTGACTGATAGAGTAATAAAATTTGCATTTCAAATCTGCAATTGTTTCGGGTTTTGTTGTTGCCCTGGGTTAAGATGAACAAGTTTGCTAAAAAAAGTCATAGATGTTGATGTCGAGATCTAGACCTCAGCGTTTGCGATGAACCCACAATGGGACCCACAGCGCTGCCGCACACGAGATCAGAATAAAACTGAGATCCAAATTCTCCCAAAGGTGGAACATAAACTCATGCTGATTTTCTGTAAGAATATAAGCAGGTTAATCAATGTTTAATGTAAGAAATATATATGCATAAATAGAAAGAATAGAAATCAAATACAGAATAATATACATAGAAATAAAATAGAATATTCCTGCTGCATTATATGTTATATTACATGCATTTAAATATTTATATTAAAATGAATATTACATGTTGGTGATTGATGAAATGTTGATATATTGATATTGTTGATATATTGATGATTATATATTTCATTTATTTATAAAATATTATAGAATATTTAAGATTTTTGAATATTTGTACACTTACTGTATCCATAAGTATTCCTGTACTGTAATATTTTTGCCATATTTTTGCTAATGCTTATTTTTCCTTTTTTTCCATATTGGCTTTAATATTAAAATAAAATGTTGTGCAACGGGGCATTGTTATGCAAATTCTTGAGCCCAAGTTTTGCAACGGCTGTAATGACCACCATCTTAACCCAGGACTGTTTTGATCACAGCCTGGGTCTCCGACCACATGAACACATCAGAGGACGACCGGTCAAGCGGTTCACATTCTGTGATGTCTGTGTTATCACAGCTATTCACCGAAAGGGTTTAACACCTAAAGTGGCAGGAAGTTTAAAAGTGAAATGGAGGACTGTACCCTGAGACAGTTACTGTATAACATGGGACAGTACCTTGCTAATGGGTTCGACAGTAGTACATCTTTTAGGATATGAAGCGCTGACATTCAGTGTAAAAACCCACATTCTGCATTTAACCTCACCTCCTCCTTTTCCAAACACTGCACTAAGCGTGAAAAATAAATTTGTGTGTTTTTATTTGAATAAATTAGTAAATTGTTGTGCTGTAAGTTGCTATGGAGAAAAACATCAGGCTAAGTCCCCAAGGGGGTGAGCAGCCCCTGGTACTTGGGCTCCCTGAGAATTATTTTCTGATGAGATTTTTTTTGTTTGTTTTCCTCTCCTCAGTTGCCAGCTGTCTGCAGAAAGAGAAAAATAACAGAGTGGGAAGATCTCCACATTTAAACATAAAATGAGCTTAACTGGAATTCAATTAAATGAAGTTAATGTATGCCAAAGCGTCCTTGAAATAATGTGCAATGGGGGAAAAAGTAGGCAAAAATTAACTTAAACGTAGATATTTAAAAGAAAAAAATATTTCTGGAAATTTAAACCCTTTGACAGAGTGCAGAATGCAGTGTAACATTTTACCGCTAATACTCCGCTTGACAGTGACATTTACACAACCGTGATGACTGTAATCCATTGATAATGTCAGCAAAGACTGCTAGGCCCTTTCTCACGTCACTGTGAGCCCCGTCTGAGGAAGTGCTGTTCCCTGCGACACCCCCCCCTATACACATCTTTTTTGGACAAACGTGAATAATGGCCCCAGGCAAGGTGACTCCAAGCTACACCATTTACACGCTCCGTTTGAGGCCTGATGGAGATATTTATAGAAGTGACTACAGATACACACAGCTGGGCCACCTTTCATCCCACCGTCCTCTAATAAACGTGTAGGACAGGTGTTGGTACCTATGAACATCTGCAGTACTGAATCACAACTTCCGGAGAAGTGGGGACTCCCAGTTCCGTGAGTATGAGAGCTGCTATCGCAAGCGGCCGCCAGCCCCGTGCAAAAACGATCTGTTCTACCTTGTTTGTCTCTTACTTTCCTTGCCCACCTGCTGTCCCATCCATCGGTGAACTGGGACTCGACCCACATGTACATTTATTCACTGCCACAACTGTGACTGTGGTGGTACCTGCCGAAGGGGGGAGGCGGGCAAAGATCCACGCATGCACACACACGTGCCTTCATTCTTCATTCCTTTTAATCTAATTGACTGTGGTGGGAATACTTGCTTCTCTTGAGCTGCCTTTTCTATCTTTTTAAATTACTCGCATAATGAACAGCGTCGCCTCTTTTCCTCGCCTTTTATTCCGTGCTATGCTTTCCACTTGCTAGAACTAAAAAAGCTTTGCTCTTCTGTGCAGCTTCACGTTTCATCATCTGAACGTAAATGACCCACCGGTAGGTTTTATTTAAGTCGCTTGTTTGCAGCGAGGTACAATTGCGGTAAAACGGCGGCACTGTCTAGCCCCAGCCCCCTTGTAACCCATCGTGGCCGGAAAGCTGAATGGTAATTGAAGGATTATCACAAAAATACATGACCGCCCTGAACTGAAGGTCCTACGCGTCACAAAAGACCTTCACAAAATTAGACTGACGCATTCTTGTCCTTTACAGATACAGACCAACAGGACCATATGTGGTCTATGCCCATGGTTAAAGTTTCCCGGCCAGAAAAAATTATTCTATTGAATCTGACTGTAGGCATTTTCTTTCTCACACTCCAACAAAAAGTAACCCATTAATCATTCATACCCTTATTTTATTACAATTATAACCACATGTTAAGGAGCAGAGGCGTTTAAGACTTCTTCTCAGCCTTTCTGATTGGTGTTTTGGTTTCGCGGATTGAGGCCCACATCAGCCATGAGAAATGTGAACCTATATTCAGCCAGACCGTTCGGAAGGCGAACTCGAGCCATCGGCCAGGTTTGTTGACCCAGCGCTGGTCCCTCATAGGTCTGTGGGTCAAACCTCTTGCCGATACGTTTGCCCCCAAGCTCCTCACTCGCTGCGGCACAGACAAGGCGCTGACAGCGCCGTAACCCGGACCGCAGGCTGCTCGCCCATCACCGTTCACCGAAAACTGCTCAAAATTCCCATGAACAGCTGTGCATTCCTCCCTGCCTTCCTTCCCACCCCTTTTTTCACACACCAGTACATGAAGAATGAAATATTCATCTCGCAAGTCCTGCCAGCACAGCTCCTTTTCACATTCCCCTCACGTGAGCCTGGAAGACTGCAAGCGTTGAACAACGAACGCTAAACTCCGATTTTCTTCTAATCACTTCCGCGCCGTGCAATAAATAGCAATATCTCTCGCAAAGCAGGTAATATTAATAATTCATAAAACTCAAACAAAGTGAGATGGATCATGTTTGACAGGCTGTTTCTAAGACAAGTTTGGACAACCTCATAGTTTGGATTATCATCCGCGTCGCTGGCATTTTGCCACGTCCATCAAACGTTTGTTTGGTCCAAACCGTTATTAAACCGTTACAGTAGTTGGAGGCCATTACTTGTTTTATTTTGGTATTTGGTATAAAAGGGCACGGCGCTTACCCTGAGTTCTTGGACTAAAAGTTACTCAGCTGTGTACATGGGTGAATCGCTGCAAGTACCTTGATGTGCAAACCTACCACTGCCTGTCACCGTGAAGAAAGGCGTCGGATAAATAATGGTTAATAGCAATATAACCCCTGCCTTCGAAGGTGACAGTTCCAGAGTTTTAGTGTCTTGCCTGTATCGGGGGCTGAGAAACCTGAAGTTATATTTATGCACCACACATACAGTAAAAGCCAAGGCAAAGCAAACTTTTTTCATGAGTCCAGTGCTTTGTGTGATTTGCGTGAAATGTACTGTAAGCGTGGAAAGATGCACCCGCCTGCGAGCTCCAGCGGGGGTGTATAGCAGAGAGCTAACCGGTGAGTTCTGGTAGCTCTACCATTGGGTGCGGGAGAACTGTTTACTCCGACAGGGGCCACGACTGTGTCAGTTTCCTTCAAAGAAAGTGACAGGGGAGACGCCGGAAGGCAATTATTTATCCCTGCAAACTGACAGGCAGTAAATTACTTTTCTCAACTCAATAAAAATATGCAGGCCGTGTTTTCAGCCGCTCACATGTGGCCGTCTCGAGATACGGCTCGCCGAGAAATATAGCTCCTTCCTACTATAATCAAATCCAGTCGCTCTGATCAAGCATATGTACAACCTGCCTTCTGAGAACCTGCCGGCTGTTCTCCACGGTGGAAGGAATTTCCATCCCAGGTCCACATTTTACGTCTGTCCATTATCATTAACCACTTTATCCCTGTCTGGGTCAAGGTGGTCCAGAGTCCATTCCAGAATCACTGGGCCTCGGGTTATGAAACAACACTCTGGATGCAACACCTGTCCATCGGAGCATTTTGCAGTTTCAGATTTTTTTAAAGATAATGGGACAAGTTTGCGACACTGAGCTTTTAGGCCTCCCTTTAAAGGCCTGGGGCTGTGATTAATTTTGCCATCATAACTGCTTCATTCTTTCAGCAGCAGTTTTCACAGCACTGGCTTCATGCCACATGCTGAAGTAGTGCTAGAATAAGTAGTAAGAGTCATTAACAAACTCACAAGCAGCCTCATGAACAACTTTTCAGGCGGTACTGGAAAAAAGCTCTGCTGTATTTACTGTGGGAGCTGTGCCCCCCAATATGAGGACATCCCCATCCACGGTGGACATCTTTCGAGAGGCCCACACCAAGAGCTCTGACTCATACATCTTCCGCATTCAGCTAGAACCCCGGAACGCAATCCGCACAAAAAATTTCCTATTTAAATCATCTTAGTTAGGACAGTAACGTTTAAATGGCCATCGTCGAAATGTCTGACCATTTTCAAATGCGCTGCTCTACTGAGAATCTCCTCCTCAACAGCTGGATGATAGGATGATAAACACCGCCTAAGAACATTTAAACTTCTGTTTCTACAATGCTCATAATCGGGGACATCTATTTTTTACGTACTTTACCAGTTGTTCTCTTTAAGATCACTTTTAAAGCACATGCACACAATGTTTTGAACATTTTGCATAACCCTAGGAGGCAAAGTTGCATGGCTATGAATATTTGATGATTCAACCCAACACTGCGTTCAGTGCGCCGTTACCCACTTTTTGCACCGAGGACTTCAGCTTCGTGTTTTGGATCGTGGTTTCAAGTTTGGCAAAACGGCAGCAGAATCCGTGACAGATGACACGTTGAGGAGATGACGGATGGCGTTTCCACAGGGGCGACACCCTCTGGCCAAGCGCCCCAAATCCCAATGTGACTGAACCACAATGTACATCCATATGCTGGATCTCTTAGGGTTAGGGTTAGGGGTTATTTATGACAACTTGGCTTTACAGGCAAATGACATTTGTAGCTTAAATTTCATTTATGCTCAACTTGCTCAACAGAAATGGCAAAAATTATGACATAAAAATGTCACAACTTTATAATGCGGAGGAGCACAAACAAAGTAACCAAGCCACCATATGAACTTTTTTATATCTCAGCTGTTGAATATCCGAGGCAACCTTTTGTTAAGATTCCCTTAAATCTGAGATTTCATTTGCATTCATCCATTTTATCAATATAATATAATCCTTTGATGCACGATCCATCCGTTTATCCATGACTGAGCCAGAGTTGATCCGATGTTCGAACCCGGAGCCCAGGAGCTGCGAGGCACCAGTGCAACCCAGTAGCATATTTACTTTATTTTTGAAAATGTACACAAGGTTTGTTATTGTTTCCTTACAAGTCACACTTTATGAAGAGGTTAACATGGCAGTTTAGCGGCCTTACCAGATGCTTAAAACTAAGAGAACCTCCTTAAGAAATTGTGTTTTGTTCACCAATGAACTTCATGTCCACATTTATATGGGTGATTTTTTTGTGCACAGGGCCACATTTTATGTTTTTGCTCTATTTAGCTCAATCTTTAATCTTAATTTAGGCCATAGCTAAGAGGATTCTCATTTACAAGCGATGGTATCATGCTCATAAATTGAGTATATTCATAGTAAACTGTGTATTGTAAAATATAACCTTAAGTTTAACACATTTGCCTAGAAGTTCAGCCTCCTGCATCTACTTAAAGTCATACTATGCTAAAAAAAATTATCTAAAACTGTAAATACAGTAAGAATGTCTCTTGCCTGAAATTCAGACTACTGCATGGAAGATTTTATATGTAAATGTAAAAGGCCGCATTTGTTCTTTAATGGAGAGCCCCTTGAAACCAGGTGGTTTCAGATCACTGAGATGGAAGAGAATTTATTCTTTAAGAAATATAAAAAAGTGTTAAAAATCACAATTACGGTGAGAGTGGGCTTTAAAATCATGCGGGGGGGGGCATTATAGGAATGTCCTACAGCCGAGAGGCAGGGTCCATGCTAATGAGTGCCTATTCTATATTCATATTCTCACTTTCTCTTACAGCCAAGCGACTGAAAGTGATTTCTTTTCCCTCAGCGTCCCTCAGCTGTAATGGAACCTCTTATGTAGGCAACCGAGCAGAGCACAGGGTCTCCGCAGGATGCTTTTTTCTGGAACGCGTTCACGGCGAACGGCTTTACACGCTACATTTGAACACAGCGGGAAGAGGTGCGGGGAGAAAGTAGGAAAGGGACAGGAGGTAGAAGGATGACCGCTAACATTTAAAGCACTGTCCTGGAGGAGCTCTGAAAGGAAGCAAATACAGCAGAGCGTGTCTGCTGCTGTTTTTACAATCTTTTAAAATGGAAAACAAGAAGAGAAAGAAAAAAAACACGTCTAGCTTGTAAACCGAGAGCTATAAATAAGTTAAAGCCACACTGACTCACATTTTCGCCTTTGCATCTCTTCCCTTAGAATAAAATTCATGGGTCTCCTCCTCAGGATGATAAAATGTCAAATTACTGCTGCAGGACATGCTTGTCAGAACATCCTCAAGATCTGAAAAAGCAAATTCTCTTTTAACCCAAATTAATGGATTACGCAGCCAGCTTTGCATCATCCTGCAGCTGAAACGTGAATGTAAAGTTGCATGTTTAGGATTTATAATAGCGAATGGATAATCGTTCACGGACAAATGAAATTAATCACTTTCGGAATGGAAGTGGCTGAGGCTGTGCAAATATTTATGTGTACAAGATGTTGCAGAAATTGTGACTCTGGCTTTACGCTTCAAATGCATGCGGCCAAGTGCGCCACCTCTGTTGCCTTGGCAACGGGTGCCAGCCATTAATGACCTTTGTGACGCCAAGTTCACGCACTGGGGGTAAACAATGCATCGTGGCGAAACGTCCCAGCGCTCAGATTTTGGCATGGATCAGAATCTGGTACGGCGGCTCAGCAGCAGCAAGGTCAGGCGCCCAGATTTCAATTTCCTCCTCCATCCTGAGATGGACGGGTCCGCCGCAGGCTTTGAGTCCGGTAGAACGCGATACGGTTGGCCTTGTGTCGTTCCTGCGGAGACAGCAGCGAGTCTGAATGCGGTGTGAGCAGCACATGTGAATGGAATGGGAATAGAGGAGCTGCGAGGACCTCAGCAAGATGCGACAGCGAAGGACACATGATGGAAAGCACTGGATTACCGAAGAACTGCACAAAAGCGACTCAGGCATCAGTGCGTAACAACAATAGCCTGAGGGACATGTAGTACTGGCTCCTCTATGAGCTCCTCTATCAACTCTCCTGGCCTCCTCTCACCTTCCTGCCCAAAACACTGTTTTCAGTTCAAACTGTCTATAGATCCAGAGTCACTTTCACCAAAGCCACCATCAGAAAAACCTTAATAATACAGATTCTCCTTGACTCACTTGCTTGGGTTCTTTGAAAATCCTGGATAAAGCTACAACTGCCAAAAAATTCTTAGTAAAGGTATTTATATTAACATTTTAATAAACTTTAGGCAACACTTTTTATAAACTTTGAGCAATAAACAGTTCAAAATAAAATACAATGGTAAATGCTGACTGACTAGCCGACCACCAACAACAAGCTGAAAACACCGTGGAACCGAGTTAAATTAATGTGGTTGCACACTGTCGTTCTGTCTGGGCTCTGTGTGTTTTACCAAAACATCCAGACTGGGTGCACAAACACAAAATGTGATCAAAAATAAACTGAGAAATTGGGAAATGCGTACACCTTTGAAAGTCCACAACTGGAGTAAGACAGTGCGGCTGTGTCAGTAACATATCTGCTGGTTGACCTGCAGTGCTGCCTGCATTTGAGCAGCTAATCTCTCCAGATTGTTCCAGTTAAAATGCTTCTATTCATCCTTCTGGAAAGTCGTCATCAGTCCCTTATTTCTGCTGTAAAGGATGAGATAAAGTGTGTTTATAGAACATAGTCAATGCAATAGTTGAACTGAAGAAGCTAATTGCGTATCTTTGAAGTCTGAGACGGAACTGTCAGTGAAAGAAAGCATGCACACAACCCCCTTCACCCCCCACTGTCGCTCAGCACGATTATTTCAGCAAATTTTAATAGGAAAAACATGCAATGTGAATGAAATAAAAAGAAATCAGAGCCACGAAATAAGAAAATTAAATGTGGCTGGTTGAGGAGAGAAAGGGCCTTCATACATGAGGTCATTCTGCAGTTTCAACCCAACAAGGGGGGGTTATGAGTTTCACTTCTTCTACGAGACTGTGACGTGCAGTACTAGTTAAAAAGTTTCAGTACACTGGTTGGAAACTAGTTTTCTTCACAAGGTGCTTGGTTCACAGGTTTAACCAGGAAATGAGCCAGCATGCCTTCCCAGATCTTCTGCAGCAGTTCCCGCAGATGTAGGACATGAACTGGTTGCTTTGCCAGGTTCCCCAGGTGGAGTCAAACTTTTGACTATTACTATTCATTGGTACCTCTACTGTCACTCCTGAGGACCATTTACGGCCACCGTCACGGTCCTCGGGAGAAACTTCTTTCACAATTTTTTTAAACAGTCACGAGGTCTCCTGTCTCTCAGCCATGTTGACCAATAAAAGAATTTATGATGAGCATCCAGCCATGAGTTAATTCGCACGTAATGTCCAGGCTCTATTACATACTATAATATCCTCTGCGCACATCTGCAAATGTACATGCATCGCTACAGATGATCACGGTGAATCCGCGCTGAAGTTCTCAACTTTCTCAGCTCTGCTTCGGAAAGACAGCGGAGCCCTTATGGGAATTTTGGTCCATTGCATCCTGTCACTTTCTGTTCAGTTGCAGAAGGTTCTGTAGTGGACTGTCAGCTGCTAATTTTATTCCTCTGAAAAAAACAGAGACATAAAGACATAGGTGACCTTGGACTGCAGTCAGATGGGGCTTGTGAGCTCCATGACACCACAAAGAGTCGCACAGGAGAGCAGAGCAGCGGAAAGCAAATGCCATGCTGATTTGTGTATCTGATGCTGTTCTTTAAAATATCTCGCAGTGTTAAACTTCTTTTGATCTTACCTGTTTATACAGATTGATAATTTTTACTGGAATATCAGAATTTTTTTCAGCTGCAGTAATATATTTGAAAAAATGTTGCTGTAATAGTTCTGTAACTTTACGGCCCGGCTTCAGTGGCAAAACAGCAACGTTAGAGGCCAAGTGAGCATCAGGGCGACATTTCATGCTTCTCAGGACAATGAATCCAGTTGGTTGTTTTGCATCTGAGATGCACACACGTGGCTGCTGGCTGGCGGTAGATCGAATACGAAACGCTTGTAATGAAACGCCTTTTACAGCAAGGGGTGACATTTGCGTCGCGTTCTTCTTGCTGCCACGCGTACAAGATGAACACGTTTTGTCTGCGGTAGCACATTTGAGAAAAGTCATCTTGGTCGTCCGTCACGGTGCCAAGTCTCTGACTGCAAGGAAAATTCCTCCTCGCCGTTGAGGTGTCCGATCAGGAGCTACGCAAAACATTTGGTGGAGGTTATTGTTCCTAAAGGAGATTCTACCTATTATGAAATACATAGGTTCACATACTTTTTCCAGCATGGATTGTGAATGATTAAACAATGACTTCAGTACAGATATGGAAATGACTGTTGCTTGTGTTTGTCTATTATTGTGACTCAGATGAAGATCAGACCACAATTTAAGAGAAATTAATACAGAAATCCAGGGTTGCCAAACTTTTTCTTGCAACTGTTACTTGCTGAATGGATCTAGTGACCAAGAAGAAAGCATTGACCACCGGAGGGATGTGAACAACACCTGTTAACACACACCAGTTGAAATGAAAATATTACTAAAGCAGAGAAGAAGCTCGAGGACTTCTCAGTGGTGCTGCCCAGCAGACTTGGCAAACACTGTTTTCTTTTGCGATGTCCTTACTGATCGTGAGGATTCTGCAGTAAAGAAAAGACCAGCAGGTGCTTGTGAGTGACACCACGTGGCAGATACATGGGCGGAGACGGCAGGGAGGAGCTGTCTCCTTGCCCGGGTCTTGGGTTTACAGCCCATGCGTGCCTTGTTGGGCTCCCTTCTGCTGGAGGGTGGAGATGATCTTGGCATCAGGCCACACTGATTCAGCGCAGCTGTTCAAACAGCACATCCCCATCCCCTCTTTCACCATTTCCCTTCTGCAGTTCACAGGCCCCCATCATACCCAGCTCCAGTGCCAAGAGCTGTCACCCCTTCACCACTAACACACATATGGCCTGGCATGGAGCAGGTGCCAGACAGCCAAAGCAGCTTTCAGCTCCATCACTGTTACGACCTAACAATGACAGATATTAATGAAACGTCCAGTGGCTCTCAGAGCACCCTAAAGTCTATGGAAATTTTAGCCCTCTGACTCATAAAAATACTAAAAGCTGGTTTTGATCAATAGGATTCCGGTGAGGCTCTCGAGCCTGAACCATGCACGTGTATTCAGTTATTATGACCACCTGGTTTAACCCCAACGTAAAATAAGAATTTACCACATACAGTGAGTAAATCCATGCTGTGTACCTTCTTCTGAGATATAATAAGGTGGCTCCAGCTGGTGCACGCAGACATCCTATTGAGTACAAAGTCTGAATCAGTTAAACCTGGCTGTTAGTGCAGCTCTTCCAGTTAAGCGTAAAGTACGACAGCAGTTTCCCTCCTGGGGTTACAACCTGAAACCTGCTTCTCTCTGTCAGAATAAGGATTGGTTTAGCTGAAATAACTTGCTCCTAGGCTGCACGGTTGCTGTTTTCTGGAAACGAAAGGTGGTAGGGTGCCAGATGGTACGGAGAAGACCGTGTAAGGCTGTCTGGGAATGAACTTGAAATATTAAAGATCATGCTGTGTTACCTGTGCCCTACAATGACAGTCTGCTTTCTGGTGCATTTTTGCATGCAGCGCAACAAGGAAACCTCATTTCAGCTCCATCCAAGGGCCCTGGCTGGAGAACCACGACGCCATACGGACTCGGCCAAGCTCCTGCAGGGACGAGATTTGAAGGCTCAGAGAGGAGGGCTGCTAGGGCTATGGGAGACTGAAATGTAACACACTCAGAAGCTGGATCGCCACCACAAAGCCATCTTCAAGATCTCGAGAGGAAAACTGTGCCATGTCACAACTGGAGTTCCCTCCCCTGACCCACCCGTCTGTTCCTCTTTGGCAAGAAAAACTGCCCATTCTGTGGCTTCTGTAGCCTAGGCTGTCGACAAATTATTTTGAAAATTTCCAGCAGGAAAGGCCCACTTTTGCAGATCTCTGCCTGGAACTGACATGAAGGACCCTGGCGGTCAGAGCTGTAGGGGAGAAGGAAGGGACGTGTCAGTCTGGAAAAGGGCTTACAGGAGAGTGGGATCGACTGCCCGCTTTACCCCCCTTCCCTTCCCAGGATGCCAAATGTAACCCCCTCATCCCCTTGTGCATAACCTCAGACTCCTGGCAGAGGAACAACCCAGAATATTTCTGGCACGTCCTCTCCAGACCTCCTTAAATCCTGCGCACAAGCTCCTTCCGAGAGCCGAAAGCAGGGTTGGAACCGGAGATCTTGTTGTAAAAAGGGTCATATTCTCAGTACACAAATGTCCTGATGCTATCTTTTAAATTGCTTTAGTCCCGTCTTTGATGATTAGCCTGATAGACACTTCTGTCCACAGTGGTCTTTTACCCCCATAAATGTTTCACTAAGCATTCGCCAACCACTTGTATAATTTATCTGAGGTTGAGGGTGACTTTGGTGTGAAAGACAGAGGAACAACTCTGGCTTCTATTCTCGAGCCTCATGAGGTGCCAGCATCTGTCTTGGTCGCAGGCTCCTGTCATTCATTTACATTTATTCATTTAGCTGACACTTTTCTACGAAGAGACTTACGGTGATTTTTTTTTACTGGAACAGCTTAAGGGAAAAGTCTTGATCAAGGTTATAACAGGAGCTGGAATCAAATTCTAGGTTTGAGAAAAACCTAGCTCAGATGATGCAGCTCTAACAGACAAACATCATGTTTCCTTCTGCTTCTTACCATAGGGTTCCAACTAATTTCTTGAGTTATTGTCCTTGGGAAACAAGTTCTTAGTATGAGCAGTAACCAGAGAATCCTCTCCAGGTGGCCTGCTTACTTCCTTGGGGGTTTGCAGTGTGACTGGCTAAATGACGCAAGTAAAGGCTTCTATCCTTTGAGGAAGAACTGCAATCCACTACTGGAAAGGGTGTCACCACAGTAGGAGCTTCCATCCATACTCTTCCAGGTCGAAGAGACATCAGCAGAACATGAGGCAACAATTCAAGTTTACTTCCAGGAAGGTTCTCATCTGATTCGTTCCTCCTTAACCCAACATACATATTTGTCCAGTACAATTTCAGGTTGGTCTGGTTACAACTTATTTTTTTCCATCTTAATGGAAAATTTTAGCGTAAAAACTTGGAAATGCAACACGCGCTGCTTACAAGGCAAGGAAGGAACTCAGAGGTCAGTAAAAGCCAAGCAAAACACTCAAGCACAGAACCATCGGGAAACAGTGCCAGGAAAGAAAAACTGTAACCTTGTTTCCACTAGTTTTACTCTGCTTTTTATTCATACATTCATATTAATATTTAAACATTAACTATTACTTTTTAATCATCTTATTCTGTTCCTTTTTCTGTGGCTATAGAGAATGTTTGAGAATATTTCACACCGTGAAAATGAAATGAAGATGTAATTTACTCCAAGTTATTACTGGTTGTTCCAGAGATGCTGCAGATGCACAGAACTCATGCTTATCAGTCTCTTACGTGATCTTTGGTCAAGACAGATAAATTCTCAATTTAGATTCTAATTAGTTCATTCTTTATCGCGTGATATTGCATTGTGTCCATGAACTAATGCTGGGATAAGGGTGTGAAAATTACACCCATGTACTTCCAGTGCTGATAAACAGTCACAGGTTATTTAAGATCTGCAAGACCAGCAACTTCCTTTGCAGTCATTTGTACTCCTCAAACCCTACATGTTGCCCCCTTCATGGCCCAAAACCAAACCCTGACCAATCGGTCCCTCCAAGTCACAAACAAAGCAGTCACATCCTTTTCTTTACCACAGTACTGCAGTGGTAATTGAAGCCATACATTCAGAAATCCAGGGAAGTCACATCTGCACATCAAACTTTATTCATACCTTATAAATCATTATTTTTATACTCATCTATTCAACTTCTGTCTATTTCTAAAGTGAGTTACAGTGTAGTGTTTGTATACTCTTGCTTACAATAAATTGATCATTGATAGAACCGAGTGGTTTTCACTGCACCAATTTATAGTTAGTATCTGGATCAAGGGTACTACCACAGAAGGGGAAATCTGAACCATTAAAAGGACGCCAAAAACTCTAAGCACTACACTGCAATGCACCCCCATGTTAGAACACTAGAATTCAGATTTAAAAAGATTATTTAAAAAAATATAACTCACCCCTGTATCATGTGATTCAGGTGTGCTTCCTACAATGGTTGGTGTTAAATGTGTCAAGGACTTTCTGGACATATAACTTTGTGGAGAGCAGAAGGTGAAATCCTGCCCTTGGATGCACCGGCGGTCATGCTACACCCATGTCTCCTAACCTCCCTGACCTGTACTCTCACAGCCGCTGTGAGCCGAAGCACCGCTGGTTTCAGCACGGCTGTCTCCATTTCGATGACATTCCTCTCGGGCTTATGAATGCAACTGTTATCCCTAACAAACTTCATGCTTCAAGTGAGACTTCTAAACACCCAAATCTTGGCTTCTTCTTATACATTCATAATTTATGAAGGATATAGTACAAAGAGTTTGGAACAAGAAAGCAAGAAACTGGAAAGTATGAAGACAAGCTTAAACGGGGCTGAGAAAAAGCCAAGCATAATACAGTCAGTACAAAGTTAAAGGATTTCTTAACTGTAAAATTAATATTAAAACATTTTAAATAGTCCAAAAACCTTTGAGAAGCAAACTAATCCCCAGCCTAATGAATTACTGTCTATGTTGTGTAAACATAGTTTAGAAACTGAAGGATTAAATGTGAGGGAATTGTGCAGGGATGATAAACCAGCGGAAGAGACACTTTTCCAAGTCAGCTTAATTAAATACTGCGCACACAAAGGCACAAAGAAAAGTAAAAAGCTGTGAAATTGAAAGTTGGGACAGACTTGGAAGCAAAACATCACAGACTTCACCACACCTTGGAACTTTTAAGTGTGACTAATGGAGTTAGCAATGCATCGTGGCTGCAAGGCTCACTGGGGGTCCGTCTCAGTTTTAGGCGTAAAAGGACAGGGGGATAGCAGGGTACACGATTCGTGTGCAAGAGTACCTCAAGCGTACATTCAGGAGGGCTCTCGTGCCTCAGTTTATTTCTGAATATTTCCACTCTGGAATTTCTTAGAGGAAACAAATGCAGGAAAAGGACTGGTTTAACTAAAAGCCTTTTGCTTACCAAACAAACCTGATTTTCTTTCCTTTTCCTTTTTGCCGACATCTTAACGCCGTGATGCTTCTCTGATGTGCAAATAATGCCGGAGGATGCTGCCAGGATTTTTTTTCAGTGCATGCGTGGGACAACGTTTACCAGGATTACACCAATTTATGGAGTTGTGTAGATACTGCGGCACATTGTGCAAGAAATTATGTCTAATTGTTTTGTTTACGTTCTGGAATTTATCCATCAGGCTGACTACAAAATAATAAATGCGCAGTAACAACAAACTAAAGATGCAGCTGAGGCTGAAGTGTTGTGGATGAGTAGTGGAACTGATAGAGACAAAATAGTGCTGCTGTAAGAGATTCCGCAGACAGGGTAATTTATAAAAACTGCATATTCAAATGTCATGCTTAGGGAAAGTATAGCAGCAGCCAAAATTCTGAACTGAGCTGCTTGAAATGATGCCTCCCTTGGTCAAAAGGTAGAAACTGACCATTTGAATGGAAATCCATCTTATGGAACAAGTAGTCAAAATGTAACATACTTATGTCCAACAGTGAGACCCAAAGTAAGCTAACAATATATTTTGTACCTACACGATTTCCATTGTCCTGACGGAGAAAGATGCAGGGGACAGGAAGAAGTGGAAACAATTGATCCGCTGTGGCGACCCCTAACGGGAGCAGCTGAAAGATGAAGAAGAAGAAGAAGAAGATGATTTCCATTGTCCAGCATGGTGGTGGCAGTGTGATGGTGTGGGGCTGTATTGCTGGTCATAGAGTCCATTGCAGTCTGAACCAGTGGGGTTGTCACTGGGCACTGGAAACACACACAGGGTTACAGCTTGTTGGGCAGTCCTTCATTGTTCGTTGTTCACCATGATAAAGACCTCAGTCGCACCTCATAGTCTTTAAAAGAAGGAGTGTGAAGGATAATTCAAACTAATAGTGTTGAGGTAAAACATGGGCAATTATGACAAAAAAATAGGTTTCCAGAATGTGTACTTTTGTCTGGTACTGTATTGTCAGAGAAAAAATGCCCTAGTTTGACCAATTAAAACTTGTACTTGATTTTTGTTGAGCCTTTTCATCAGTATTATAAAATCAGCCCATCTTTCAACTCAAGTGATAAGGAATATGCAACAGTGACTGTGCAATGTGTGCAGATTTGGCCTGCGATCAATGTGACTCACACTGTATTGAACCCGCTGCCCCCCCCCCCCCAATGAACCAAACAGTCGGCCCTCCACGAAATCACTTCCTTCTCTCTGGTATGAATCGTCACTCTTGTGGGAAATTGGATTACATGGCGCGTGGATGATGAGCACACTGCCCATGACCGGGAGGAATTCGGGACCTCGAGGCATGTGAACGAGTGTCTCTCCGAGTATCTGTTGGCCACTGCTCCAACATCATCTGCAGACCCACTATATAAGACCTGTGCCAGGATGCTTGGTTGGAGGAGGAGCAACCAATCCTGGACACCACATTTCACGGAGCTTTTCTACAACACTGGCGCCATGCTGCCATTTCCTGGTCAGTGCGATGCTCGGCAGCTTTGCATGAGCTGGGCATCGCAAACTGGCGCAGCTGAACCGCCACCTGGTCCCAGCCATCCGGCCGCTAACCACATTAGCCCTACTGTGCGGGAGCCACACAGAGGGGGCAGCGAAGAAATGACAGTAATTGGTTTTGAGTGGTTGCTGCTCTGCTGAGACAAGAAGTGAAGGATGTCATGGTAGGAGAACCCAGCGGAGGGGTTCCAGTGACACGACTCGCTATTGAACAGCCTCTTCTCTTGTAAGGTAATTAGCTGGAAATGTAATTGGGAACGTGACCAGTCCCTGCTTCTGGATCCCATGACAAAATATACCTTTAAAGTGTGATATTGCTCACATATGAATAGGACATTATGGTAATTCGGTTTACATTGCTGTGCGGGGACTGGAAATGTCATAAAAGTGTTGAGACCGTGTCGGATCTGAGTATCCTGGACAGCTGCCTGGCACATGGACGGCAGCTGCTGTACCTAGTCGGAGGGGATGGCAGCGATGTCGTTCTTGTCCGAGGAACGCGTGTGTCAGGACAGGTTCGTTCCTTCGTGAATCCCCACCTGTACTTGCAGTCTTTTCAGTGCCAGAAACGGAGTACAAACCCGTCGAAGTGAGCCAATTATGTGAAACGTGATTGGAAACAGCGTACTGTGATCTGACATTCACACCTCGATGGCACTTTTCGCACTCAGAATAAAAGATGTTATCGGCGGCGATGGTTTTGTCACACCTTGCTGTGAACCAACTGGTCAACGTACTGTCAGATGCTAAATGATGCGCCAACCTGCACTTCCAAGGCATGCATGTGGGAAATTCTATTAGCGCACAGCTGCAGTTGGGAAGGACCACAATGGATGGCCATCCACCACCTTAACCACCAGTTAGAAGCTACTGCTACTTAGATCCATTAATATTGACATACAAGCTGCTCACGTGAGATCCTTGTGAATTGGGGAACGAAGCAACAGTGTTTGGCCTGTGTATAGGGTTTGGTTGACCACTTGAGGCTTTTTTGGGTTGTCTTTCCCCAGTAGCTTCATCACTTCTGTACTAAGGTGTTTATTTATTTGATGCTTTCGTTCAAAGTTGTTCAGGTTAAGCTACTTAGAGTTATTTACCCATTTATGCTGCTGGGTAATTTGAGCAATTTAACTGCCCCGCTCAAGGATCCAACAGCATGAGGTGGAATCCCCAAACAGCCGCTCTAACCACCGTGCCACCTGCCACCTTACAAGATAACGCTTTGCCGGCCAAATATGGCTGCACATACGAGGAATTTGATAAGGCGGGAGCCCGCTGATGCATTTAGCATAAAACGGACCATTTAACACTGAAATTATGAAGTAATGATGTTTAACGCAGTGAACCCGGATTAAAAAAAAAAAAAAAAACATGTTTGAAAATCTGTATTTATTTACAGGATCGGAGTAACTGGAGGATGCAAGGGGAAGAGGCAGCAGTAAATACACAGTAGAGGTGTCCGTGTGACCCCCCTCCACCCTGCGGTCGGCCACGAGGAGTTCAGCAAAGCCCGGCACAGTGGTACCCCACCGGGCCGCTTGGCTGGAAGCTTTCTGAGGATACTTGACTGTGACTGCAGCCGAAGGCGTCGACAGCGATACCACCGGGATGTTGTTTTGTTGAAGCTACAGCCACCGGAGATGCGACCGCATGACTGCAGCAAAGACACGCCGCCAAACGCATTTCTCACTCGAGCACGAATTCTTCAGATGTGTTAGCAAAACTGCGGTCGCATTTGGGCATCCTCGAGTTGTACGCGAGGTGGCAGGGGAATGGAGCCTGGATATTGCTTTTGCCATCACGGGATACACTGAGGACTGTTTTCTATTAGAGATGCAGAGGCCCAGAAATTGAGGCGAAGCCTGGTTTCACTTGTTCATTAGACGCATCATTTCAGAAGTCAATAATGGACTTTCAGAATGGAAATTGAGGTGATATCAGCTTTCAGGCCCCTGTAGGGGCTGTGGGAAGACTTTTGGACAAACTGCACTGAAGTTTTACTGCCTTCTTGGTAGGATCTGAAGGGTTAAGACCTTATTTATCAGAACTTATTAGTGTGTAAAAGGCAGAACGTTCTCCTTCATACAGGATGTGGACCTCCTTCTAATTTCTGCAATAACTCAGCTGCTGGTGTTAAAGGCTTTGGTTCTGAGCCTCCTGAACTGTGGAACAGTCTAGCAACTGACCCATTTGGGCCCCATTCAGCCTGGATTTAAGGCCCACTTTCTTCCTACAGGGTGGCCTAGCAAATAGTGCTGGAAACTTGTGGCTGTGGGTTTGAATCCCACTCAGTTTGTGTTGTGTTTCCAAACACAGTTGAAAGATTTTAGGTGACCTGTAGACTCTGAACTATTCACTGGAGTGCTGATGTGCAAGCACACGAGTGTGTGTGGTTGCGACTGATGTCCCTTCCAGGATGAACTCTGCCTCACACCCTATGCTTTTAGGACCAGCTGTGGACCACCGCAACACTGCATTAGACATTGTTATTAATAATGGATGGGTACCTTCCATCAAGGCGCTGCTGTCCATGCTTTTTGTGTCCATCTCTCGCTGCTTCTTTGGGTTGCTGTCTGTGGTTATTTGTAGTGTGTGTGTATAATTTATAGAATTTTGGAAACCTCACCAACCCCTTCCAAAGGTCATGGTTAACTTTGCTGCACTGAGACTTGAGCTTTGTCATTCACATCATCTGACCACTTGCTGACCAGAAGGCATTCTGACAACATTAACACCCCCACAGAAGATCCTCTCAAAGTTTTACCATGTTTTATACAATTATCTATTATAATATACACTGCCTGGCCAAAAAAGTCACACACTCTAATATTTTGTTGGACTGCCTTTAAGAGTCAAAGAGTCACTTACATGGTTACTGAGTATACCATGTAGTGAAATGTGCTTTAGCTTCAGTTACGGCACGCATTTGCCGTGGCACCATTTTGATAAGCTTATGCGATGTCACAACATTTATTTCCGCCCAGAGGTGCATTCATTTTTTTGCCAAGATCTTGTATCGATGATGGGAGAGTTGGATTACTGCGTAAAGTCTTCTCCAGCACATCCCAAAGATTCTCAATGGGGTTAAGGTCTGGACTCTGTGGTGCCCAATCCATGTGTGAAAATGATGTCTCTCTCATGCTCCCTGAAGCACTCTTTCAGAATTTGAGCCCGATGAATTCTGACATTGTCATCTTGGAAGAAAAAATCCATTGATGGAAAAACCTGGTCGTTCAGTATATTCAGGTAGGCAGCTCACCTCATTTTTGGGGCACAATGTTGCTGAACACAGACCTGAGCAACTAAAGCAACCCCACATCATAACACTAAGTTAAATCCGGGTGGTGACTTTTTTTTTTTGGCCGGGCACTGTATTATGTCTATTATTAGCATGATTTTTTTTTTTTTTTGCAGGGGGGGGGGGCTGTCACCTTCTCATCCATTAGCATCAGGAGTTTTGTTTCCTTTACATCACCAGCATTGTGTTACCGGCTGATACATGGGCTCTGTACTGTGCTTCACCTTAATGTGTGCGTTACACCTTCAAGGACCCCACATGATCTGGTCATCTTCTGGTCCTCTGGGAGTAAAAGCTGCAAAGTTGCTTAGTGAGCATTTACCTGACTGCTGGTTATCAGACCTGGGAGGAAACCGTGTTTCCTCATCGAAAATCTGCATTTACGAGATTTTGGCACCACGTGGTGTCTCGCCGAAATGGAATTACCTTAAAAAGTCACTTCAAAAGCTACTTCCAGTTCTGCATAAAACCATATTATTGCTTAGCCAAGACTTTCCTCCATGGTGACTCAGAGTATTTGAGCCATCAATAACGCTGGGTATTTTTACAGGAGAAACTGAGGTTTAACATCACATTCAAGAGCACTGCAGCAGGAGCAGTGAGAGGGACCTAAACCATTGAGTAAACCAATATAAACACTGCCCTGCTGGTGAGTTCTTCACCTATCCACCTTTTTTGATTTCTATCTGGTCCAAAAGTCACGAACAGCTGCTGTCATAAAAGCATTAAATCTTTTGTCGAGCGGTCGATAGGCACAATGTGTGTCTACTTCCCCCTAGCGGATACAAGTGGTATTTCATGCGGGCGGGGAAAAAACATCTTCATTCCAGAACCCCACCCCCAACCCCCTAACCCTAATACTAGTGGAAATCAGCACTTTAAAACATCCCCATCCGAATTTCCACACCCAAATCCTTTAATGTCACACATGTGATAAGAGCCTAACACCAAATGTTTCACACATTTAAAAGTAAAAACTGTGTCCTTCAACCTTCAGCATTAACTTTTTTACCACCGATCGCTAATCTCTTATTTTAGGTTTTATTTACTTTGATGTCGCTTTTGACCAACCCTACATTCTTGACAGATATTGGATTGCTGTACAATTTATCAGGGAAACATGATCTGACATGGACTGGTGTCCATGGTGTCCCTTGTGCGTCTCGGATGGGCTCTGCACCACCACGACCCACCACGACCCTGTGCTGGACAAGCGTCACCAATAAAGGACAGATGGAGGGATGAACAATCTGAGACATCAAACCTTTAATTTAATAGAAGGGCTGAGTCTAATACCAAGAGGCGTATCAATAAATGCTTTTTAATCACATAAAACTGTTTTCCCCTTTGACATGGACATTTTAACTAAGTGAAAGCCAGTAATAAAAGTTATAAGTGGGATCTTGTACACAGACACTGTAGAAAAAGAAACTCTTCTAAAATTCACATAACAAACGCAAGATCGAATCTGTAAACATACATTTAAAAGTGTAACGGTTAAGAAGAGCAAGAACGGAAGAGCAACTGCTTTCCCATATAAAAATGTCAGCTGTATACCTTGTGAACCAGATGGTTGTTTAAACACTAGAATGGCTTAAAAACATGCATACAGCACATACAGGATTTTTAAAAAAATACATGCAAAACTACTTTTTTCTGTCATCTAATTCTTTCCAAGACCTGTCAAGCCAGAACCAAGCGACCACAGGGGGAGGAGCTTAAACGAGTCGGCGTGGCAACAGTGCAGCTTGCGGAAGCCCCTGGGGGGCGAGGGGGGTTGCAGGAGGCACGTTTCCCACAGGCGGTAAACTGCACACCGTGGGTTCGGCGATGGGGTCTGCAGGCATCCCGGAAGGGAGCTGCCTGCTGAGGGTCAAACACTGAGACCTCCAGCAGTCCAGGTGATGGGAGGCAGCTGAATTTGGGGTGGGGTGGGACAGGTTTTTAAAAAAAAAAAAAAAACTTATTTATGATTGCTTCACTTCAAACCCCCCCCCCCCCCAAAAAAAAAAAAAAAAAAAAAAAACACTCCTTGCTCGAACAGGTCAAATGGGTCTGGCTTTGCTCAGGTCTCTGCGTCACTGACCAACAGTTTGGATGGATTTGCTAAAGTGCTCTCAGGACTCAGTACTCATCCAACTGTGAAAATAGTAAGCGCATCAAAGAAGAAACAAAAAAAAAAAAACATAAAATCTTTGTACAGTTAAACAGAATCAGATCAACAGATTGAAATTAAGCAAAAAAAGGTCTTTCATATTATAAAAAAAGGCATTTCTTTCTGTCTTGCCTGCTTGGCTCTCATTTCCCAAACCAACAGCAGAGGCCTACGACCCAGGTTTAAAGACCTCTCTCCTTCCCAAACTCCCAAACTCCAAAATAAAGCTGAAAAAGCCATAAGGCCGAACAAGCTACAGTAAATGAAAGTACATTATTCAAATGCATCTGCCTCCATGTTCTGTGCTTCATGGAGAACTGGATATGGTTTAGCTCTGTAAGGCCCAGTTATAAAAGGTGGGGGGAGAGGGAGGGAGGGAGGGAGAGAGAGAGAGAGAGAGAGAAAGAAAGAAAGAAAGAAAGAAAGAAAGAAAGAAAGAAAAAGACAAAGACAAACAAAGAGAGAGAGAGAGAGAGAGATCTTGCTAAGGAGAACGTGGTAAAGGGAAGGTGAACAGACTGTATCAGTGCAGGCCACATGGGGTTGGGCCCCGGGGGGCAGCTCCTCACTCGCGCTGCCATCAGTAAGCCGGCACTTTGGTGTAGTCCTCCTGGCGGATGCTCTGGCACAGACACATGGACAGGACCATTCCCAAAAGCTGTGGGGGGGGGGGGGAGACAGTGGCTGTCAGGAGGGTCGGAATCACAGATATGAAGTAAAAACACAGAGTAAACGGAGCAGATCGCTTTCGGTTCCCTTTCCCCCGACCGCAGACGCCTTGTTTGGGTGACTGCTGACTCTGAGGCCTGAGCCGAGCTGCACGTCAGCCCCGGCGAGACAGGAGGGCATGGGATGAGCAGCCAAAGGCCAGGGAGGAAACGGGTGTGTTGCAACGTCTGGCTAGGGGAGGGGGGGACGCATCAGAGGTATTTTTATAGTCACAAGACAGCAGAGCAGAGATCAGGTCAGGGCTAAAAAGTGGTGAAATACAGAGAGGGCAGGAAACTGGGGTCACAAGTAGGGATGGATGGTGCTCTCAAACCCTCACACAGAACTACGAGAACACCCATCCACACAACAGATGTATGTAAGCAGAGTACCTCAACAACAGCCACGCCGGAGCAGATCCCGATGATCACTCCATAGTTGCTGAAGAGCCAGCTCTCCACGCTGGAGATACAGCCCTGGAGTGGGGACAGGGGTCAGAACCACACTAACATACTCCATGCATCACTGTTGCATGAGCAGCAGCAAGGGGATAGTGGTTACAGGCATCGCCCTGGGTTTGGATCTCATCTCCTCCTGAACTCCAACCCCGAATTCAGAATAAAATTACACTACTGTATGAATGGGTAGCTCAGAGGTGCAGGCCTAACATTGCAAGTTGCTTTAAATAAAGATAGAAAATAGATGAATTAACTGGATAATTTACAACAACTGCTGACAGCAGCAGTTTCAGATGAGAAGCCTCCGAGTTCCATCCGGCGACAGGATCTAAGTGGACAGCGAGGGAAGCAGGACGGCTGGACGTACCGATTGGTAAACGGGCGGCTGTTGGGAGAGACTCTCGCAGAGGCCGCTGACATCGATGTCCACGCCGGGGATGGACACGTTGCGGCACGAGCAGGGATACAACACCCGCGAGCTGTTCTTGATGAACACGTTCTCGGTCCAGTTGCTGGGTCCCGTCCAGCCGCAGCAGTGCATCTGCAGAGCGAGAGAAGACAGTGAATGGAGCAGAACTTCCAACGCCACCATTAGGGCATTGTTTCACGGTACAGCCCTCTTACTGCAGCCCCTCTGAGTAATTTATCATGAATTACCTTTTAAAAAAAATTCTAAATCTTTTCTGTAATTTTACATCTATTATGCATAAAATAAACTGCTTTCAGTATTAATTCATTATTAAAGGTTTAGCATCTATTTTGCTTCGTGTTCAGCTCCATCGATGCAAGGGATGGATGGATGGAAAGCACCATTGAGTCATATTTGACTCTTGGGCGACTGCTGGAGTGGTTTTCCAGGCAAGGAGGAACGGAAGTGGTTTGTCTTTACTTTCTTCAGGCATATTGTTTCCTTAGAGGGGTGCAAACAGAGAGGAGAACCTACAAACTCCACATACCCACACCTGAGCTGGGCTTGAACCCCAATTCAGGCAAGCAGCTGAGGAGCTGTGAGGCCCCAGCTTACTCTGCTGCACCACTGCATCCCATTATTCATGCAAAGCTGTATTAATGGCCACTTAAATGATGCCAATGAATTAATCTCAATTCCGCAAGAACACATCTAGAGCCCCAATCCAGGTGTTACCATACCTGAGCACCTGCAACGCATCAGTACTGCTACTACTGGAGGGAGAAAAGGCCTCGTGCGTCTGTACGCATCTACTTCTGTGCCCGTTTACCCCCAAGAAGCTGCGTGCTTGAAATATGAGCTCAAACACAAAAGCTGCCTTTTCATTTTGTTCAATAAGCCACGCAGTCTTGTTCCACTTCCTTAAAACACAGTGTGTGAAAAGGTCACAGTCGCGAGTTACCGGCTCCCCCCGTCTGCTCGCTGCCATTCCAGTGTGATGTGCCGGGTTTACCGCGGTGCGAGCACAACACACCCTGACATCTCCCAGCTCCCCCAGAAATGTAACCAAGCCCCCCCCCCCCCATATTATTCAAATAATTTCAACTGTGAATGCTCCTCCAAAAAAAGGCGTAGCAGGAAACACCATTACAAAGACAAATGTCACAAAGGCCTTTTTTTAAAACCGTTAAACACAAAACATAAGCATGGACGTATAAAATGTTTATACGGTACTTCAAAATAGTGATAACAAATTGAATGAGATCATTCATATGTACCAAAATGTTAAAAGCTTGAAAGGCTTTGGACGTTAAACACTGAACAATTCTGCATTAAATCAAGTTCTACTGAGACAAAAGGCCAGAACAGGATATTACAGAGCTTTTCAGAGCCTATTCTTTGTTTTTGTGGTAACCAAGTGTTGAGTGCGGGGCTCTGTTCTTAGTTTCTGAGCTATTCTGAGTTTATCTGGAGTCACCAGTCATAATATCCAAGCCACTACCTTCTGCCACATACGCTTGCTTTTCATCTCTGCGCACCCTGTCGTGGTTCCCAAAATGCGTCAAAAGCACCAGGAGGGCTGGTTTAACTGGCAGCTCTTTGGTCTAAGTGGGCTGACTGCCCCCTGTGTTATCCCATGCAGGTTCAGAGAAAGCACCCCATAGGGGAGAAGCTTCGGTGGGCTTCCCCATGTTGTTGTGGCTTGACTTGCTGCCAGACTTCATAAAGACAATCAGAAAAATCAAATACGGGAGCAGATTATTCATTTCTCTAGTAAAAATGCATCCGAGTGTCCTTTCAGCGGCCAAAAGTGAGCAAAAAGCTGGCATTTCACCGTCAGCTGCCGTTCTGTGACAAACACTTTCGCCTCTTACAATGACATCTGATATGCAGATGAAGGAAAAAGCGAGCAGCTCATTGTCCCAGTGGCACAGTGGCCCGGCCTGCAGACCCTGGTAAGCAGACTGCCAAGTTGGGGGAAGAGGAGCACAGGGAGAGACAGAATCAGCGGTTCCTCTCTATGAGTGTGAAAATAAGCAGCGTTCATTTATACTATTTATACTATACTGCTGTATGTCTGGATATATCGGGAGAAGGATGCTAGGGATGGAGCTGCCAGGAAAGAGGAAGAGAGGAAGGCCTAAGAGGAGATTTATGGATGTGGTGAAGGAGGACATGCAAGTGGTGGGGGTGACGGAGAGAGATGCAGAGGACAGGAGGAAGTGGAAGCTTTCGATCCGCTGTGGCGACCCCTGACGGGAGCGGCCGAAAGAAGAAGAAGATACTATACTGCTGTATATAGAATAAACAAAATTCAAACATATCGATGTTGATATCAGCATAAACAGAAGATGCTTAGAAGTTAAACACGGACTCAGTCGTGCTGGGAAATGCTTCCTTCTTCTCTGAAGGAAGTGCCCTTTGTATCAAATTCTAGCCTTTCCAACTCTTCCAGTTCTGCGACAGTGAAATAAATCCCCGCTCCGGTCTGCTGACGCGGCACTTTTTGTTCGTAGCAGCGTTTAAAAAAAGAGAAGAAAAAACGCACGAAAGAAAATCTGAAAAACTGCGTTTTAGTCTTGCCAAGTTAAAGGGCAAATTTAAATGGCTGTAGTACAAAGCCAAACCGCGGTAAGTACATTCTGGTGAAAAAGTGGATTAAGGCTGTATTTCTACTCCGGTCTGACTCCGTTCTGTCACGCGAGCGAGTATGCAGATCCAGCAGAGCCTGGTTTTGGACAAAACAGACATCCTGTTTGCAGTGCAAAAACGGAGTGAAAAAGTGAGGTAGCCACACAAACACACACCCGATTCTCGAAAACATTTCACAGTAGTGTCCAACTGCCACAAACTGTCACCAACACAGAGCCAAGAGTCCTTGCCTTAAAAAAACAGATTTTCATCTGCTGGTAACAAAGAATCTATAATCTGTCTGACACTGTCTTTGCCAGCGTTGTCGTCTTTAGACTGCTGCACTACCACGGTGATGGTAAATATACACTATTAGCAGCTGAAGGGATGTAGCGGGCTGAGTGTGTGGCTGCCATAAAACCCCCTGCAACCTCTTCCACTTTTGCCTGAAGTTGCTGCCTGTGTCATACTTTCTGCTCCATCTTTCACCCTGCAGTATAGATCAGAATGCAAACACAGCGATACGCAAATTTACAGCCCCGTTTCACTGTTGCCCTTTTATTTTAGCCATGTGAAATAGATCACCATTTTTTTTTTTTTTTTAAATTTTCAAAAAATATTTTAAAAGATTTTGGAAATTTTAGATTTGTTATCCAAAAGCATTAAATATTCTGTGTCGATTCCATTGTTAGAATGCAATACACTGAACTGATGGCTTCATGGTGCCATTTCACTGAGCTCCATGCTTGTGGAGCACGAAGGTCAGCATTACTGTGGATGAAGACCTCGAACAATGCTTCGCCTTTGCATCTAGGCAAGGCAAGGCAGGAGTTTATTGTCATTTCGTCCATCTATACAGTACATGGCGAAATGAGACAACGTTCCTCCAGGACCATAGGTGCAACACAACACAGTACAGCAGGACTGTTGCAGGATTTAGCAGCACCGTTGCATTTGCAACAGACTGGTTCACCTGTTCTCCATGAATGATAACACTGCCAACGGCTGTATGACAGCAGGTACAATGACGGGGCCGTGTTCCACATGGATATGAACAGAAAGCTGATTTGCATGCAAGGCAGGAGATATAAAGCTTGTTAACATAATACGTTTATGATTGCAAACCAGTTGACTTCAGAATGTGAAGGAGTTAAATTTGACAGGACCATCAGCATCCACATCCTGGGGTGAACTGGCATCCCATCCAGGGTGTAGTTTCAGCACCCAGCGGTTCCGGGGATGGGATGCGGACCCCCTGCAACACTGACCAGGACACAGCGGTTAATGATTATGGCTGGATGGATGAGTCAGTTTATTGACTTTTCTTAGTCCCAGTTAGATAACCCTTGATGGCCTTTGAGTGAGACATGGCTGTATGTCCTCTTAAAATCAATGTAGAGGGAGAAAAACAACAAAATTTTGGATTTCTAGAATGGAGCCTTAGCAGCCATCTTCCTCATTGGGTTACGTGATCCTACACGCTTCTAATAATAGTGATTTATGTCACTGGAAATGATCCCAGAGGCTGGTCTCCAACACATGGTCTAGACCCCATACTGCTTTGTACTCACTGTCCTCTGGATGAAGTCCCAGGCTTGCTCTGTGGTCTTGTTCCCAAAACTGTAGTCCACCAAGATCTTGTTCACAATGACGGACATCTCAGTCTTCAGCTGCAACAGAGCAGGTGCATCACCAGTTCACACCTAGACTTCAAACGACACGTTAACACTGATGAACCTTCAGTTTCTTGTAGGTCCATGGAGAAGGAGAGCAGCTCCCCACATCCAGACGGTTATTGCTTCACACGAGTTATCAGTTCTACTCTGGTAAAATGTAAAATTACTGCTCCGATTTACTCTCTATGGCAACCAGCACTTCAGCAACATGTGAGAACTTTCAGAAGGTAAATCACATCAGAGCCAGATGGGACGAAAGGCGCTGCTCAGCCCTGCTCACCCTGAGTTTGACTTAAATGTAAGTGGCTGATGTGCAACATCTGGAAGTTCAGTTACCAAGCTCTCTGGCTGGCTTTGCGTCCTTGCACTCTGGAAAGCTACACTGGAATTTAAATATTTGGAATACGAGCACTTTTCTGGAAGCTCGTCAACGTGAGTGTTATTGGTTGGAAAAACACATGGCGCTCGCAGATACTGTAATGTAGCTCAACTAGCCTTACAGAAGTTCTTCAAAGTAGATTGGTAGCAGCGGCTGTCCTGCACCCAGCTCTTCTGAGAGGAAAAACAAACATGGTTTAACCATACATCCCGATGCGGCCGCATTCTCCTCTAAGGGCAAATCCTGTTTTGGAAGTTCTGTTTTTCAATGTTTTCTGGAAAGATCGTACAGAGAGCACAAATAACTGCTGAGTCAGCCCATAAAAGCCTCACTGAGACCTATCCTGTAGCTGACCATCAGGCACTGTTTCCACTCCCGATTCCGAACTAATGTAGGTCACCCGCTATCCTACTGGTGGCGCTGTGCCCTGAAAGCTGAGCCCGGAAACACTGTTCCGCTGACACAGCTTTCCCAGGATCGTGAAGTTTTTGGCACTTTGTCGAAAACAAACCCAAGTTAGGGGAACTCCTGCTGAAACACTTCTGGAAACACAGGGACAGAAGACGCATGGATAATGTCTGGTAGAGATCCGACAGAAAGTGTCAGACGGGAGACAGGCATTGCTCCTAACCAGATGCTGCAGAGCAAAATCCCTGTCACCGACATTACCTCATACCCCTTGCCTTTGGTTCAAATTGGAACGGGGCTCTGGTTATAGCTAGCTGTCTATTCCCAGATTTCGTACGGCTAACTTATGCGAACCTTTCCCCAGGGAATAAATAACATCCCAAATCTGACCAAAACCACATGCTGCATGACACTTCGGTTTATTCTTACAGAGCATATACTCGCTCAGTGATACAAAGCACTAAACAAAGAACCAGTGGGTGACAGAAAACAGCTGAGGAGAGGAAAACAATAAAGCTCCCAACTACAGAGAGAAGGTGAAAAATAAACCTCTGGAGGTGGTGAAGCTGAACCTGTGTAGATATGAATAATACTAGAAAAGCTGTATAGTTCTTAGAACCAAAGACAAACATCAGCTCTTACCAGGTCCCTCTGGAAGTATATCAACACCGCAGCTGTCATCTGGGCAATGAGGATGAGCAGAAGGCAGGTGAAGTACTGAAAGAGGAAGGCCAACAACATGAGATAGTTTGATCTTGATCCCTTAGCAGCACAACACATGGTGGACAGGTTCCTCACAACTGTAATATCCAAACACGCTCAAAAAAGGCCTTGGTGGCACAGACGACTTCTGCCAACGACTCACCAGTCCCAGAAGGCAGCGGACCTCGTAGATGGCCCCAATGCAGCCGAGGAATCCCATAAGCATGGAGAGGGAGCCCACTCCAATCAGAATGTAGGAGCCTACCTTCAGCGAGCTTGATTCCTCCTCTGCAAGCAGAACGAGAACCACACAGGTAGAGGTTACAGGGAGAAAGGTGTGCTATTCAATTTACTTTGTCCAACCAAAACTCAAGCTGGTCCGAAACATGGATGTGACTTCTAAGGCAGCGCAACAGAGGTCACTTGTCTTTTCATTCCTCAAGCTTCTTGACCTCATTTAACTTGAGCAAATGCTAAGCCAGCAGTCTGGCAAAGGAGCAGCAGATGAAGGATATATTTAAACTTTGTTCTAACATTCAGAGAAAGGACAGTGCAAGGTGACTTGGGGAGCTGTTTTGGCAGATGCTGGCTTGAAAGAGCTTCCAGACTCACGAAGTGCACCGACAAGCATGGGAAGCGGTTCCAAATATCACACAGCTGCTTCTCTAAAGGGAGCCAGTTTTCCTCTGGAATTCCACCAGGAGAGATAAAAGCCTAGAAAGCAGATTTACAGTCCATCTTCTGCCACACTGTGACGCCGAGCGCTACAAGAACAAGGACCAAATGAATACTCTGCTCGTAAATCCAAAGTCACTTTTACTGCTACGTCACAATAAAAAAAAAAAGGATAATAATGCAGACATCCTTCAATTTATTTATATTTTAGATTCTTCAAAACTCTCAGATAAAATAGTCTAATGAATAACAGTCTAATAAATTCAAGACACATTAAAGGAGTGAACATAAAGATGTCTTCGCAAACTCCTACTTGGTACCAACTGTTGACCAGTTTAAAGGGGTACCTTCACCTACTTCTAGTTTTATTACTTTCATCTCCATTGCAGCTGTAACTATAACACTACACCTCTTTTTAATGGTGCAGTTAGAGTCACCAACCTTCACGAACACCAGACTGAAGATCTAAACACTGGAAAACAGCTGAACAAAAGAGTCTCACATTCCTTTTCTGTTTGGGTGCATTTTGCTGCCAACTATTGGCTGGGCACAGAACTACAACTTACTTTCACTCCACAAGTGACAAAAATTTAGAAAGCACAGGAAGTGCATTTAACAGTAACCATTTAAAAATAAATATACTTGAAAATGTTTCCACCTAAAAAATTCATGACACAACTAAGTGCAACATGAGATGCCAGGATAAGCTTTAAACAAACTGATTTTCTACACATCCTGATCCGATTCTCAGTTGGCCCAAAACTGCGCCGGGCAACACACACATACAGGAATCCCTCGCTATCCATAACCTCTCCATGTGACTATTTACTTTTACGATTCTTGTACCCAAAATTCACTCACCAAGCTGAAAAGCATATTGAGGGGTAAATGTATAAAACATATGTTTGTCTCTGCACGTACCCATTTACCATGCATATGATTTTCTCTAAACAAGACAATAAAAAAAAAAAAAACTTGTTTATTTTATTTTACTGTGTTATATTGTTTTTAAGGTTTATTTATATTACATGTTCACTGCAGTGTAGAAGGGAAAAAAAATTGTATCCAGTACTGGACAATACTGTTGCGTCCTGCACATTAACACACAAATAAGTTCATTAAGTGTTAAATACTTAAGCATTTGGTGTTTTGAATGCTTTCTATTAAGCAGAAATCCTTGACGGACTGTCGTGTAGGTTTTAAGAGTGTACTAGAGATATTTTGAAAATTATTTTCCTGTTTAGAGATATGCTGGGAACACATTTTTATTTTTTCCCCCCATTTAAATGAAATATGGGCTCCTCCTGTCCAAAACATCTGTATGAGAGACATTTTCAGGAATGGATTAGATTCAGATAAGGAGGAGTAGCTGTGACTTAAACACGCAATTTAATTCTTTACAGTACGCAAAATGAATGTATGTTCATGTTCTGCTTTACACCCTTGACACAAAAGGTATGGTCCATACCACAAACCACCAAAAACAGCCCGACACAGCACATTTCCATGTCACATTCAAAGATTTCGGTCCTCGTCTGTCATTTACCTCTACACATCTATATATACATGACCGTATCTCAGAGGTTTGTCAATAATTACAAGCGGTGAAACCCACGAGAGCCCACTCCTCTGCTGAATACAGGGGAGGCCCCGGGTACCCGGACCTACAGAACACCGCAGCTTCTAATTCATACACGCCAGAATGTCCTCCGCTTGCTGGTAAATGCAGTAGGCCTCCTGGAAATGACAGCTTGTCCTCATGGTTATGTTTATGATGCATCTCGGCCCATATGTTTGCCACCACTACAGATACTCTCCGTAGCTGAGAAAGTACCAAGAAAAGATCTAAGGTTCCTCCATGAAAGGGAATGACGTGTCCAGTGAACAAGGAACAAACGAAAGCTAGAATCTGAGAGAATCTGAGATTAGAGCTCACTGGAACATTTTTTTCCCAACCTAAATTAAAGATGGAAACATGGAAATAATTAAAGATTAAATTGGAAGGGGGGGAAGAATTTATATTAACTATAACTTTAAAAATAACTAAAAAATGAAGAGATTGGTGACACGTACAGCAGAAGCAGGCTTGGGTGTCGAGAAGGTGCTCTGGAGCTCCTTTTTAGCTTCTTGACTTAGAACAGCCGGTTCTCTCACACTTGAGCCAAGCACAAACAGCCTATTTGCTTATGCAAAATGAGAATCTTCATTCTGCAAAATGATCAATGAGCAGTCACCGCTGTTTGAGTGGAAACATTCTTATGTTTAGATGGGATTCTCGAAACTGAAGACTTGCAGGGGTTAGTGGCAATTTTTGGAGCTGCAGAATTCTGAAACCCGACAGATACAAACGCACTTTTTCCAAGATTCACCACAACGGCTCGCGGATGTCAAGAAGCCAACACAGGAACGTTCTTCAGTCAACATTTGAAGAAAAGACCAAAATGGAAAGTTGGTTGCCACCCACTTGGAACCCTGCTTTCTCAAAAATACTAAGTCGGCAGCATAAGCAGGGTAGACAAACAGGTACAGGCTCATTTTTGGGGGTGAATACGTGTGGAAACTGCCCTCCCCCATTCACACAATGGCATTATAATTGATCAGTATTGGCACCAACGATTATATAGTAAATTTTCAGTTTTTCCAGTGAATAAAAGCTACTATTGCTGATGTTAACAAAATATTTCTTTCGTTAAAGGGACGCAAATTTCAAACAAACTGTAGGAATCGAGCGTGTGAGCCAACTTACAGGGCAACTTAGTGCACCCTGGGTAATGAAATGTAGCTATGATGAACAATGAGCATGCAGTACAGCAGTGTTTTGCTGGGATAGCAGCTCAGACAGAGAATCTGGACAATAGGGGATGAAGGAAAAAAAAAAAAAAAAAAAGAGTATGGGAAGCTCATGGAAGGTCCATGTACATGACATAAAGCCAGCATTCTCCAAAGAACAAAACACGCAAGTGCTACTACCATGTAATGGTGAGTACTGGCCCTGCAAGCTTTGCATGTCTATGGATATAGAGTTATTCCATCCATATCTGAGGCCTAACAGGAGAAATAAACCTCCAAAAGGACTTGGGGTCCTGTTCCCCTGTTTCATTAGTGCAAAAGCAAGCAACTGGATAATGAAAACAGTAGAATTCCCAAAATTCTGCACATATAAATACCTGCTAGACCATCTTTATGAGGCCCATTTCACAAAGCAGCATTGTGAAGCTAATACATAAATATTTGAACACTGATTTTAACTTATGTCAAATAAAACTGAAATGTTAACACATGCAGGATTTTTTTTTTTTTTTTTTTTTTTTTTTTTTTTTTTTTTTTTAAGTATGGCGTTACCCTCTCTGTGTTTAAATTCTACCCTCCTGACCACTCAAGGCTGGGTTGTCCCACATGGTGAAGAACAGTATCGCATTCTCGGAGAGTCTCGCAGAAACCAGCGACGCTGCAGTTTTAGCAGAGAGAGTTTTAAAATTAAATATAAGGGTGAAATTCGGGGACAGAAGACCTGGACAATTTAATTTTGTAGCTGCAGTTGTAAAGGGCACAAAGAGATCCAGTGTGTGGGCCAGCGATGACATCAATGCTACGGTTAAATATGTGGGTTTTCATGGTTTATCTTTAAAGCGAACAGTGAGACATCAGCAGGGCCTTCGCTTGTATGTGGGTTGGAAAGTCTTTGCATGGGGGGAGTTTTTTACATTTTTTTGAGAAGGTTGACTAAGTGGCCAAAAAACAGGACTGCCTCTTAAATCTGTACATTTGAGCTACAGGACCAGTGCTGGTCCACAGTCTGCCATCCAAAGCAACGAAAGATTGGGTCCTCATCTCGGCCCTCTGCAAGCGTGCAGCATGTGTGCGAGTTCACGTCACCGTGCACACGGACTCATGGGAGGGCAGGGTGGTGATAACTGGCCGACTGGATGGAGAATGAGAGAAGGGTTCTCATGGAAAAACACAAATGTAGGCAAGCTGGTCACCGGTGCTGGGAGCACGGAGCGATGGACGCAGTTCCGCTCAACATGGCAGCATCGATCACAGAAACGCCCAAACTGCGGCAAAATTAATGGCCCAGTGAACAGGGTGATTTACCATGGAACCCCTGACCAGCTGGGGAGTTGAAAGACACGAGCAATGAGATGTGCAGAGGCCCTGTTGATGGCACCGGCCTGAAAAAGACCGAACGCCCCGACAATTTACTAAAACCGGGGTCAGAAAGAGGTCGAGCCTGGGGCGGTGAGATTTCAGCAGCTTACAGTATGTTCTCATCTGTTCACACCTTATGGTTACATGATGAGTTTCATATTATTATTTAACTAAAATACTGAATTTTTTCAGCTGCACAGAAGAGGATAAGTTGTGTGGATAAGTTGGTCAGAACCTGGAATTCTGGACAGATCACTTTGACCAGAGGCCAATAAACACCGCAGCACAAATTCAAACTGCAGCTGAACTACTATCTTATATAAAATGCTGGTTGAAAAAGGGAATTTACAAAAAAATAACTTGGTATGAGAAAAAGGAGATGGAAGAGAACAGGAACTGAAATCAAACCCTTATTTTTTAGGCTTCCGGCAACCAAACCATTACTTGTTTCTCTCTTGTTTCCATTTATATCCTTTAAGACATTCAGGCCACATGGTTTGTTTTGACAAATGTTCAGTGCAGTTGTAGTCATGGTCTCGGTTCCTGCTTTGTGTTACTAAATAAAATAAAAAAAATAAATAAATAATAATAAAAAAGAGATATCGACAAAAAGGAAACCTCAAATGAAGTCAAGAAGGAATGTACCTCAGGCAAAACAGGAGAATGTAAAGGAGATTAAACGCAGAATGGACAGGAAGGAGGTGTTCCTCAACAGCGTGCGCCGGTTGCCTATTTTTCCTGCCGAGAACCTCACCCCTTATTCACAGACAGCATGAGGAAAGGCTGACCTCACTGCTAACCTGCGGTGAAATTTCGTGCCTTTCTTCTTACCTTATTGCAAGCCGAACTTTTGTTCTAGCATTGGTGGCTCTGGCTACAAAGCAATGCCTCTTCTGAGCTACGGCAAAGTGTCGATTCAGTCCAAACTATACAAAAACACCCCTCGGGTTCTTTGTATTCCTCTTTGGAATCTGACCAACTAAACAAATATTTGTTCCCCCAAGCGCAACATGTCTTCTCTCAGGGCCCTGTTTCGACCTGCTGGTCCCGAACAAGGGAATTTCACAACCGCTGAGCAGAACTTACGCAGAACGGCAATGAAACTCTGATTGTCCAGGAGGATCCAGAGTCCAAATCCCATCATGAGGGCTCCGAAAATCTGGAAGAAAAGAAAGCCATTTTCAACTGAGATAATGAAGGCATTAGATGCTGACCAGTTTCCACGCAAAGTTTCTCTGGATGTAGAGATGGTGAGAACTCAAGCTGTGTTGAGCACTGTGTGTGAGGAATGTTCATTGGCAACAAACCAACTTTAAAAAAGCCCTACGGAAATAAACGTGGGTCACCAGAAAAGGTTAAAATCTACAGACAAAATTCACAGCAATACTGGGTCGGATGCAGAAAAAAACTGCAGGGGATTTAGAAACCATAACAATGATCAGAAGTTTAGTTTCCTCCGCTGGATGGAGGTCCTTCAGAGTCTCCGACTGAGCTTTGAGGACTCTTATTGTTAAAAGCATAGCAGGAAGAAGAAAGCGGGGATCACAGGAATGTTCCAGAAGTCTCATTCGGGGAATGCCGGCAGCGTGCTCATAAGTACCAGCTATCTGGGGGAGGACATTGAGCACTCAAAGAGTTTCCTTAATGGACAACATTTTCCATAACCAATTAAACATTCACACAGGCTCCATTACAGAGTGGACACAAAAGAAAAGGGAAGCTTCTACAATGAGATTTTGATGGGCTTCAGGCCTGGAAAGACATTAGGATGAGGACACAGGAGGCATCAGGTGTAGACCTCAGTATCCCTACTGGGCTCCTTGGAGGAGCAGCAAAAAGCCTGGACAACTGTTGCTGGTGTGTAAAGCTTTCGCTCAGTCTCGCTCTGAATTACAAACCTGGATCGGTGCTCTGTGAGTTCTTGAGAAATGGAGCTAAATGAAACAGTGCCTTCCCGGGTCATCGATACAGTATTTTGTATAAACAGAGCTTGAAAACTACACATGGCTTCAACATAATACAAAACAGATTAGTTATATACACTTTACGGAGGCAAAAGCACTAAAATTTGATGGGAATGTTTTAAAACTTAAAGGGCTTCAATAAAAGAGCGCTATGGAGAAGCAGCATCACAGCAGGTAGCAGTATGAGGTATCACTGCACATGAAAAAAATATTTTAAATCCCCACACACGTGCAAACACTTCATAATGATTCTGTCAATATAGTGAAAAGTCTGCAAAGCGTGACATTGCATGGTAGTTGTGAAAAGAGCACTTTTTCATGTCCCTCGGAGGAATCATTCAGATACGGGGAGCTGGAGCAAACGAACGAATGAGCGAGGGAATAATACATTTGTCTGTTTTATGTCAGACGGGGGAAGGGGGTCTTGGTGGTTCAAACACTTACAAAGAAGAGGAGGTTGAACAGGAAGAGGAAGTACTTGGTTGCCGTGATGCAGCCTTTGCTCATCTTTGCCACCTGTGGGCGAAAGGATGGGCAGATGAGAACAATGCAGACAGCAGGGTCTAGCATACTGGATATCATTTTTCATATCATATGTATATCACATCAAATATTACATCATATATCATAACATGTTGCAACATAAAAGCAAAGAAAACTTTACTCGCTTCCTGTTGGCAGGAAGGTCGTAATGTGGGTGTAATAAGGCTTTCGTAAGGGACACTTTCAAGCACAGCAGGGCTCATGATAACAATGAATACTTTACATGAACTGGACCAAACATCAACATGTTTACTTTATATATAAAGTCCAGTGCTTAGTTAATCCCCAAAGTCCTAATCCATTTCTGAAAACCCATCGACTATCAGAAATCAGATATAAAATTACCTACAGTGGTATTAGTTAAAATTTGTTCCAACCACAAAATACACGAATGATAGCCAGCATGAAGTATTGCAACAGAAATAATAGTATTAAACATTAGCATTAAAATAGAAAGAATAGCAATTAATAACATCATTATATATAAAATGGACTCAAAACATGTCATACAATAGCTTGTGACAGTGTATTGAGGAAAGAGAAGGTGGGTGGTGGAGTAGACGGTTGGAGAGGGTGATATTTTCAGCTTTATTTGGTTTCAGAGAATAAACAGTTTGAACTGTGGTTTCAGACACTCCCAACGCAAGAAAAATATCTGTGTACAATTGCAGCTTTTTTTTTTTTTGAATTATAGGTCACTTGCACACACTTCGCCTCTGTCTCCACCTGAACCAAACACCTAACGTTTTCACAAGCCACCTTCAGAAGCACGGGGCATGGATAAATAAAAATAAAGAATAGTTATTCAATTAAATAGACAATGAAACCACAATGGGGGTAAAGAGGATGCAAAAGCGAACGGGCGGATGCATAAACCAGACTGAAGAATGCCGGACACCAATTGATATGGTGGGTACACTGTTCCTAGAATGCAGTGTGTCTCACGGTCTCTCTCACACAGTCGCTTGGTGCCGTTTTCCAAAGCGTCCCCCAATTTATTGCTGCAGACCTGACCACATGTCACAGACTGGACCTGTTAAACTCTGGATGTATTGATAATACGTGCCATTAATAACAGCAGAATGGACACATGAAACACCAGATATGAGGAAGTTAAGGGATAACCATATTTGAGTTTTGTTTCCTACAAAATTATCTGCTTCCTACACATTCATTCATGTCATTCATTCGGAAATAAACCAGCAAAAATGACAGCAGGTTAGAGGACCCAGTTCAACAGATGTTGAAATTGTACTGTATTAACAAACTGTAACTGTACTAGAGGTTTGGGTTTTGTGGCACTGGTTGCGGGCCTACGAGGCATCGCTGGAAACGTGGCCCTCAAGAGCGGTCAGCTTCTCTGTGCAGAGGCCTTAAGTCATGTTGTCTTCTGAACAAATTAAAGATGAGGGCAGGAGAGATGGAACGTGGCACAACCATCCAGAAACACCAAGCGGACCTCAATGCCTGCAAAGCATCGCGACCAAACCGCTACATGTAAACTTCTCACCATGGCACATTGTTCTTCTACATAAACATGCACCTCCACATAAAGCCAGAGGAAACAGATGATTTCGAACCAGGGTGTAGCCCTCCTTCTCGAAGAAGGCTTTTATAGCACTGCACAGCCTCAAATTATCCAAATGCAGTCACACATAAGGGTACGACAGGGTTACCAGGTCTGGCTAGGCCACTCCGCCAGCAGCAAACCCCCCATAATGAAAGGGACACAGCTGTGCGTCTGGCACCTCCTGTCTGGACCTCTGGGCCTCCACACACCAGAGTGTGACAGCCCTCCCCATGTCAATTCCCAAAATTAGGCCAGCCACAGTGAGCGGACCATCACGTAGCAGCCCAGATGCTTCCAGATAGGAAAACTCAGCACCCAGCTAAATAAAGCCTCTTAGGGGCCAGAGAATAATCGGGAAACAATCCATGAAATTAAGGAAATAACTGAAGCTACCTTCAAAGTGACTTCAGGCCCCACTGACATCCCAGTTGGAGTAATTCTACTGGCGCAAAAACCCCAAAAAGGAAACATTATCTTGGGTCATTTTCCACTCAGTTACATAAACTGTACTTCCCAGCCGAACCCGGGTTCTGAGGACCTTAATACCGGGCTGCGCAATGAGTTCCAGGTTGGCAAAACAAATCTGCCAGGAGCGTGATTTAGAAACCTTTTTCAAACATGGAGGAGAGCACATAAATGCCACATTTAGGAAAAGAAACGTGTAATTTGGCAAAAATGAAAAGATGAATCACCCAGGAGAGAGGCCGAGTAGAGGAGGAAAAATCAAACTGCAAAACGCCGCCCGTTTCTTTCACGCGCGGAGCATCGATGGGAGCACTTAAAGGCTAAAAAGGAAAAAACACGACTCGCGCATCTCAACAAATGTTCTTGTGTCGCTGTCCTGCAGCGACAGCGCAGCCGTGCTGCCCAGCAGCGCCCACAATTGCACAAAACGCTTTCATGAAAACAAAGCCGCTTGTTAAACACAACAATAAGAACGACCCTCTGTTCGAAATAATCTACGTTTCTGCGGCAACTTCTTATTTGTTTACTGTGCATTTCATTTTAGAGAGCAGCATTTGGCAAAGGAAGAAGACGCCACTAACATTTTATTTTTATGACTCAGTTATGGGTTCTTTTCTGATTTAGACTTTTGTTGATAAAAACCAAGCACTGACGTACCGAGACAGAACATTTCTGTTTTTGAGTGTTACGGCCTTAGTCACAAGGTCTTTGGTATTCATGCGTGCGTGCGTCTCCCATCAACAGGTGGTAAATTGGAAGCAGAACGCCATTGGACAGCCAATTGGGAAGAAGGTATTTAAGGAATGAGGACACCTGAACAAGAGAGGAAGGAGGTGGCCTGGGCTGAAAGGTGTGGTGTATTTATTAGTGGTAGTTGGTGACTTGTTGGTCTTTAGTATTCTTGTGCTTAGCAACAGTGTAAGTGGTGTTAAATCTTTGTAAATATCTGTAAATATTAAGCAACAGCCAGAAGGGGCTGAGTGACTTATTTTCTCCTGATTTTTGCTATGGTTAGGAAGCCAGGGCAGAACGGTGCACCTCTGCTTGTTTTTGGCTGCTTAGTTAACACAAAAAGGATGGATCTTTTGGTGGTTTTGTTGGCCTTGCTCACCCCTGGACAAAGGGCTTGGTTACTGGGTTGTAGTAAAAACAATAACTTAAAAAAAAAAAAAAAAAAACTTCTGATTGGGTTTTGGTTTGTTTCTTCCTGGATCAAGTTCCTCCTCATTCCCCAAGTCTGGGCTGTTACCTTGAGATAAAGGCTACAGCTGGAGAGCAAATCTATTGCCTTAGCAGATGAAACGCATCGCCGGAAAACATCGGTGCATGTAAAAGTCATGAAAACTCACACAATTGGATCAGTTTTCGCAAACGTACAACCAGTCAAATGGCTACAGGGGGACTTGCAAATGTGTCAGACACCCCTTTGCTTTGTGATCTCCGAGTCAAGCAAAACTCTCAAATCTTTCTCAATTCCAGTCCAAACTTCCTCGCAGAGGCATGAGCCAGAACACCTCCTAGGGTCTGACCAGAAGCATCTGGATGACATTAAGGCTACTAAAGGAGGTTCCACCTGTTAGTCTTCAAGGGATCACATACTTTTCCATCCATGACCTTGAATACTTAAACATTATGCTCAAGAAACATAGTTTATAACATCTGTGCCATGCACAGTATTTCTAACCATACTGTCCTCAATATTATACAGTAACTCATATTAATGCACATTTTAGAAGAAATTCCTGGAGTAATTTCCCAGAAAGAATCTCAAACTTTTTCCTCAAAACCTCAACTGCTCTAGATCTCACCTCACTTTTTTTGGATTGGCTATAAGACAAGTGGGTGGAGCCTCAGCAAGGTTCTAGCACAGCTGACTGTGACCTGTGCTGAACAGGCTGGCAGAGTGGAAAAGCACTTTCAAAAACAAACTGCTCAAAAAAGTAACAAAGAAAAACAATTTCATAGCTAAAACTAAAACACTGGCTTTGCCCTTCATGTCTAGCCTTGCTCAATCCTTTTTGTTACCTCTCCTTGTTACAACATGCTTTTTTTCTGCTTATCCTTTTCTATGAAGAGAAAAATAAAGCTGGGCAAAAATACCTTACAAAAGTCTAAAAGATGGGTGTATTTTAAGTGTCGCAAAGTGTTATTGGAGGACAAAGCTGGTATGGTCTACAGGTAGCTTCTCTTCTTGTTAGCTGCCCAGTCTTTTCCTTTCTGAATTTCAGAACCTCTCCCTGTTTATTTGTATTCCCAAGTGATCACCAGCCAACGGTCCTCTTGTAAAGCTTCAACGGTCATAAAATAAAACCACCACATCTTGCCTTTTCACCGGAGATGACATCCTTTGGTTTAATACCATCCTTTACCTTAAAGCAGGGCAGATTCAAGTTTATCTCCATTCCGTTCGGCATCCCTCGACGCCCCTGCCGTTAGCGCCACGTAAACCGCAGCCATTGGCTTAGTGAACCGATTTTTCGGCAAAGCCCAACGCAGAGAGAAATGCCACAACATACATAGACCCTTGTGTCCTGGGAAAGCCACTATCTGACTGCCAACCTAAAGGCCCTGTAGCGGCCGAATCTTCAACAAAATGAGGGTCCATTTAAGCAGTTAAGGATAAAAAAAAAAAAAAGAACGTGAACACTTCTCTTGGAAGTTAACATGACCTTTTACACTGTTTGTCCACCGCAGAAACGTAGAGGAGGAGGAGGCCCTGTTCAGGCAAATTGGGTGCGACGCTGACTTGTTTTGCACCAAGTAGATAATTTTACTCCCTCCAAAAATATCTCCAGAACCAGGCTCCCTGAACAAAAACCGACTTGGTTTCACTGTCACAACTCATCTGGATCTGGTACCGTCTGAAAAACCCTTGGAAAAATCCAGTTTCTTCTCCTCTAAGGTGCACTTAAGCAAAGCTACTCCACCTTTCAGGAGGCCCATTTATTATCAATAACTGCTTGTCCATCCCCAACCCAGCCTTGGACAAGCAGTTATTGATAATAAATGGACCTCCAGAACTTCTCTTAGGATTCACATAGGCCATCAGGCAGGGTTGGTGTGGTCCCTTGGTGTGGCCCACTTTCAGGAGATCTTGGCTAGAATCCCACACATATTATGCAGCAAATGCAAACCCACAGCTATGTTTACCTTGCTTAATCTGGTAAAAGAACTGGTTACATCCATCATCTGTGAGTCAACCTGACTTTCCCAGCTGGTGTCACCACAGAGTATTCAGAAGAAACTAAAAGAGCAAAATAAAGTCCTTCCTGCCTCAGATGGAACATCTCCCTATGTGTGCACCCCTCAAAATCCCTCACCCAGGAACAAAGAGCCCCATTAAGGAAGATGACCCCGTCCTCCTTCATTTAAAAAACGCACTGTACCATGGGGAGGGGACAGTGTGACGATGAGGGGGTGACAAGGGATAGAGGAAAAGTACTCAAAGTGACACGCTCACCATCCCTCGTGCTTTGCATTAAGCTCTGCGTGTGTGTGTATGTGTATGTGGGTGTCTATATTACTTAAAAAAAAGAATGGTTCAGGTTATTCATAGCAAGTTTCTAAAGGTGTTAAACCAAAAACAAAAACTGCAGAAATATCCCCGAAAGAAAAAGGCATGTTTCGGTTCTGCTTCGACCTTCTCCACATAACGCACTTCTCCACCTCCATCCCGGACAGACAGTGCGTCAGTCGCACCCTTGACCCTCGGACCGTGTAGGGACACGTCCCCCCCATGCCCCAGTGTCCGGTCACGGTCCTGCGGTCCAGCATCCTGAGCACTTCCGCCGGGCAAAAAACTGCGGCCGTGAATCTGGGCCATCGACAAAGTCAGACTTTAAAATCTCGGTAGCTGACAAACACTTTGGTTTCTTAAGAGACAAAACACCCCCACCCCCGCCCCACCCCCCCCCCAAAACCCCCCACCGACATTCCACTTTAAAGCAACTGCAATGCAACCTCTTTCCTGCAAAAATGATCTGCTTACAAAACAGCCATGAAAGCAACACATAACCAATTCAAACGATCATTTTCAATAAGTCGGAATTGAACGAAAAAGTCAATATTTATTAAACTGCATTATTAATAGTTATAATATAACAATTATTTATTAGCACTGTCGTACTGCAGCATGTGCTCGAACTGAAGGCGAATACATTTTTGCTGACGGTCTCGTCTTTAGATTTACAGCAAAAACCAGTGCTTCATACGTTTCCCTTTTTATGATAAAGAATTATTTAACTCTGTGTTCTGGAACGGAGTCGCTTCCCCAGTTTGTCTGCAGACGAGTGCACTCTAAGCAGTGTTTTACTGGGACAAAACCAGTCAGTGTTAAAATGACCAAAACCAACAACTGTGGACTCAGTCGTCTGGCACAAAATCCGAGAGCAGCGCCAAACATCCGCGTCTGTTTTCTATTTCAAAAGCGGAATAAATAGCGTTTTTTTTTCCTGGCATCTCCATACGACCCCAGCGCCACATCACCAGGCTGCGGACTTTATTTACAACCCCCTCCCCTCCCCAGCAAGTAAACTTAGCGCAAAACTCTGGCAGCGAATGTGGATGTTAGTTTTAAAGCCCGTTTTATGCTTAAAAAGTTTTTTTTAAATCCCAAAGTGCGCGAGTTTGTCCGCCTCTGCGGAGTCGCGCTGCTAACAAAGAGCCCGGAGGGGGGAGTGCGCGAAAGTGTGCGTTTGTGTCCGACGAGGAGCGAAATGATAGCAAGAGCTTAACCCCCGCACCATCGACACAACTTTGCGCGCTTTTCCCGGTTGCGGGCGAAGATACTCACGTTTTCGGCGGGACGTGCGGGAGAAGCGCTCGGTGGGACGGCGACGTCTGGTCTGCGGAGCCGCTTCGTCTCTCCCCTCGGCGGAAGGGGCCGTGCGGGAAACGCCCCCGTGCGGCAGGTGCCGACATTCCCTCCCATTCTCGCCGGGACACCCGGCGCGGCAACTGGGGTCCGACGGCGGGGACTTATCGGTGCTGGCGAGCCCGTTTCCTTTCCCTGTTACAGTCCCACTGGCAAAGTGGCCATGTGCTGAAATCGTTAATAAAATTGAAAATAATAAATAAGGGCTGGTAAGACCGTGGGTTCCCCGTCAGAGGGAACAAGAAACGTTGCTGTAAAACACAGTAAAAGACTTGTAGTGCTTCAGTATTTTCCTCAACACATTTTATTTTAAAAGACTAATTTAAAAGCAACACCTTGCATATCAATGTGGGTCCAAGGATGAATCTGGGTCTAAAATGTATAGAAAGACAAAGCAGCATCGTATCTGTAAAAGCACAGCTCAAACCCCGACTTTGTGGTCTCCCACCCAGCAGATGTTGTACGGTAGCAAAAAAGAGGACAGCAAGGCTACCGACTCACCCAGGCCTGCATTTCTGCACATAGGTTCAAATCTGGTGTGGGTTTTGCTCCCCGAGTCCAAAGATGTGTGCTGCAGGTGAACTGGTCACTCTAAACTGGCCATAGTGTGTGTGGAGTGTGGACTGTCCTGTGATGGACTGGTGTGCCATCCTCATACCTTCTGCATCTGGAATAGACCCCAGCCCACCCGAACTGAGTACAGGACAAGCAGTTAAGGATGGCAGCAGTTGTGCAACTCAGCAGAGTGACACCCTGTAGGGAGAGAACTAAACATGTGACCAAGCTGTGGGTGTCTGCTCCACAGCAAAGGCAGCTTAACATGAGCTGGAAGGATTCCACGGTCTGAACTGACCACCTTTCTCAGGTGCTGCTGGTCAACCTCACACCTGCTGAGGCTTGACCAACTCGTGATCGCGCAACCTACTGACCGCTGGGGAGAGACCAGGACTGCTTCATGACAACACAAAAGTGGCCAGTTGACATGAGAAAATTTATTTTACAAACACACAGTTTTCAAAACGTAGTACACACAGTATATCGTTTTCCAAAGAAACCTAGCATACGGAACTATTAACCGTATACATATTAAAAATGAACCAGCAACTTAAACCGCACTAAATGAAGGTAAAATGTAATATTTTAATTTTCCTTTGTGCCACATAATCCTCAAATAATTCTGGCATAAACTGAACAGTTAAGATTAATTGTAACAGAGACCACAGAGTCTTGGAATGTCATGTGGATTTAGGCCTTTAATACAGTTTCTCTGGATAATGTGTGAATGTATGTAAAATAATCATAGAACTGAAACCTTTTCTGTCATTGTTAAACTTTTCAGACATTATGGCTTATAGAGTGTGAACTCCCAGGGTTTTGGTTCAAAGGAACTTTGAATTGGGTCACTGCAATCAATATTTAAACAGGAAGCCCTCCCAACACTTTCAGGTGTAACTCAGGTGAAAAGTAACAGGATCAAAACCTCTAAGGATTGGAATTGTTGGGGAGAGGGAGAGAGAGAGAGAGAGAAACAGATTAGTGGCTGCCCAAGTTGACTGAGGTTTGGTCACCACCCGATCACAGCAAAACTCAGAAGACATATTATGCCCCTATGTGACGTCTTGTGCCACTTCCAGCTGAAAGACAGGACTACAATCCAGTCCTGTAAGCTCTACTTTAGATCTGCGATATGGTTACAAGGGGACCCATCAAAAGGCAGCGTGACTTTCCAGGCCTCTGAAGACATCAAGATGGTTCTCATGCCTTTTTTGCTCAGCTCTAATTTTGCATTAAAGTTGATCATTTTTGGTTATTCCAGCTGATCCCTGTGCACAGATATTGGTCCACTCCCCTCCCTGGCAGCCCTTCTTCATGTTCAGCCACATAAAAGGGCAGCGTATTAATGTGCTTCACCAAAAAAAAAGCTGTTTGGAGTGTAGGAAAAAACCTGTGCTTTTCCTTTCCTGCTAACTAAACTAAAAATAAATGCTTTCCAAAAAAAAAAAAAAATACTAAAATATATACTGCTTTTCACCACCATAATAAACACACTTCTCAGGTTGTGAGTCTATTAATTATTAATGTTATAAATAAATTATTAAGGGAACAAATTACTTTCATCATGTATTCAATTTTTAAACACTTATTATAAATTCTGACACCAAAGACAAGGTGACAATTTTGCCACTTGTCAGAATTTTGGGGGGAAAAAAAAAGTGGACGCTGAGGCAGAGAAAAACCGTAAGATGGACAGGTGACTGATCCTGTCTTCAAAACCGAACACATACAGATACCCATCGGGTCAGCATTTCTGTTTTAACCCAAATAATGTAGAAACAGCACATCTAATCCTCTCTTTACAAACATTACAGTGCTAACTGCTGTGCAGGTGAGCGCTAAACATGGTTTACACCAGCGCTGAGCAATGAAGGCACCTTGGCTGTGGGCACAACATTGGAGGTTTTCAAACTACATAACGTTCCAGCACCTGTCTTCACCTCACCTGGTGTTCGCTGCAGCTTGTAAAGCCTGATGTTGGGAGAATGTGCTCAGCGTGAGAAAACTAAAACTGCATGGAACAAGAAGTTTTAAAATTCAAAATCCAATTATTTCAATAATGTACACAGAAATTGGAACAACAAATAAATATAAATATCCTGGTAAATTAAGACTGTTCAACAAAATCAATGCTAGCTACATTAGCTACTATTTTGTTTCAGTTGAAAAGTCAGCAACAGTAACTCTGAACCCCAAACAGCTCTGGTTTTTCCTTATTCCGACCCACTGGTCCAAACATAGCTACAGATGGCACTCAAACAGCAGGCTAATAAGAATAAAAAGATGAGAGACGATCACGCCCCTTGGTACTTCACCAATCACATCACCAGAATTCTGCTCCCCCTGAATTACAGCCAAACCAAAATCCCCCATAAGACACCGGGTCTGGCTATAATTTGGTCCATGCTGGTCTCTGAAAGAAACAGCTGCAGTCAGTTGCAGTTTACAAACAAGTACAAGCAAAATTGTTTTGGTCCCCAGTGTTTATCTGTATTTGTGTTGGGGGGGGGTGTTATGGTGAAGTTAGGCAAGATACCCATATATTGAACACTGAAATACCTTGCATTATTTATAAGCTAAGAAAAAAGAGAGAGAGAGAGAGAGAGAGAAAAAAAAGACATAACACTTGCAGACAGCACTTGTTGTACAGCAATATTTACAGAACTGGGTACTTACTAGAGCAACTGAGATTGTGTCTGCACACACACCACATCAGCATTCTCCCAAAGCAGGTTTGAGCTGCCTTCTCATAATCTATCCAACCCTAAATACAGCAACGTGACATCCACTCAGACACCAATACAGGGACAGCACCCGCAGGAGCCTGCCGAGATTCACGTGGCGCTCCTCAGGGCTTCTTGTTGCGGCGACCCAGGTGGAAGTAGTAGGAGAGGCTGACGACAAGGAAGAGCACTTGACTGACCAGCAGAAGAATGCTGCCGTTGGTCACCGGTCCAACCTCTGCCAGCGCCACAGAAGTAACTGGAATGACACAGAGTAAATGCACAAAAAAAAGTTACTAAGTCTTCACAAAAGGTTTGAAGGGAAGCAGTTTTGACCTACAAAAGATATTGGCACTAAGTACAACTCCCTCCCCATTTGATGGTGAATGACAAAAAAAAAAAAAAAAACTACGTGCCACTGAATAAAACAAGGTCCTGTCCTCAATCAGCCAACTTTGTTGCTACGAAAGAGAGCTGTGCTGCTGATATCCGACACAAGAGGGCAACACAGTCCCAGTAACCGTAAAAACGGCAGGAAACGTACTAAACCTACCCCAGTATTTCAATATTCATTTGCGCCAAGAGCAGTTGAAGACAGAATACCAGATAAATAGACTTAATCATCTTCCACACCATATGGGATCGAACAGAAATAAGGGCCTCCATTTGACACTGTCACCATGTACAAATGCATATTTACCCAAAAACTGGACTCCGAAGCAGCAAGCCTCCGTGAGCAGCGTCCATTGAATAATAACTTTCTCTGCTGTATGCAAACCATTCCACATGATTAAAGATATACCTGTGGAGGGGAACAATGAAAACAGTCGTCAGGATGAGTGCCGCAATGTTTTTAAGAGCCTCGCTTCACCACGTTTCTTCAGATTGCAACAGCAAAATAAATCCGACATTTTCCGATAAAAGCAGGACTCTCTTCATTGACACAATGATTCTTTTCTGGGCAGCATAACATCCAAGTCTTATGGCCCTGAGGAATGTGAAACAGCCAGACGATCCATTCCGCTGCACATTGTTTTCAATTCTGAAAGCATTTGCTTTTTCTTCATGTTCTACGATGGGAAAGGTCTCTCCCATGCATGCAGACACTCAGCTCCGCCCTGCCACGTGCCATCTGCCTTCTCTGAGGATTATCCTAGTGTTTGCCTGGGGTTTCTTGCCACCCAGTTGGCCACAGATTAGAGGAGTGTGAGAACTCCACCAGGGCTCATGATGGCTGTATGGTGTGACGCCATATGAACAACCAGAAAAGTCTGAGAAAGGTGGCTGCATCTGCACAACCATAAAAAGCCACCTATCAAATACAAATCATCAATTATGAACAAATAAGAATGATTACATGACAAATACAAAACCGTGATTTTGGGAGTGGTACCCGAACGGTTAAGACATTGAGATGTCCACCTACAGACATTTCCTGCCACACACACACGGGCACATTTAGGCATTTGCATGTCTTTGTGTGAATAGTGCTGCTGAGGGCTCCTTGCATTGCACCCCAGTCCATCTCACATATTTCATGGCATCAAAATTCTGGGCATGAGGACAGAGTAATTCTTGCTGTATGGATCAGCTAAATGTGTATAATTATCACTGTTTATGTTTCAAATTCATTTTAAATTGTCTTTTCTCCAAGTATAAACATAACAATGGAATAAGTGCAAGGCATACTCAAATATTTATACTTACTACTTTCTGCTGTCGATAAGGACTGATAAACAAAATTTGTTGTATAACCAAATAAATGAGAAACACACAAGATCTAAAAATGGACAAAGAGCATTTTGTCAGCAATTCTGAGCCTCAACTACACTAATAATTCACTTCCTTGTTGCCTGAAATACACTCCATTTGTGTAGACTGTTTGCACTTTCATCACAATTTGTATACTGGCCAACACATCAATGCCTGTCATGTTCCAGGAAGGTTTAGCATATCCATCACAGAAGTGCTAAACAGACCATATTTTAATTGACAGAAAGTGGGAGGGGCTTCCCGTTTATTCATCCTTGACCATGTATCTCTGGACATAGCATCAACTATGGCTCAATAATAATAATAATAATAATAATAATAATAAATAAATAAAAAAAACTATTCTATGCATATTTGCACAACAGTGCAACTTACTGAGAAGAGCTCCTCCGTAGAGTCGGATGGAGACCTGAGTGGTGGACAGCTCCTCGTTGAACATCATTTCATAGAGCTGGTTAGGGAACACTACAGCCTACCGAGTGGGGAAGCAAAAGTGTGAGATACCACTGGGGCAAATACTCTTCACTAACAGGTTGTTACATGCCCGGTAGATCCGAGTCATGGCACAAATGCAGCCTTGTGTTAGATCAATAACACACCCAACCAACGTCATCTGAATTACACAACTGTAAGATTTAGACCTGAGGCTCTAAGACACTTAAGCAACAAACTCCTGCTGGAACTACAGAGCAATGTGTAGTTGTCTGCTGCAGCTTAGCAATAGTTTCAATGTGCTCAGTACTCACCGTTAGGGCCATAACTGTGAGCATGACTGCTGAGACCAGAATCCAGAGCCTGGAATAAAACCCATAACATTCAGGACGACAGCAGAGCTAACAAACAATCCTTAATATCACAAAGCTCAAGGCAACCAGGAGCCCCCCCATGCGATAGAATGTGAAAGGCACAAGGTTCACACAAACACAGGAATAAGAATGACAAATATCAATGAGTTAACTTTACACTAAAGATTAGGTTTATGAACCTTACCTGAGACCTATTGGTTCACGTCCAGCAAATTTGGTTTCGTTGCCCAACATTTGACTGATCTGTAAGAGATTTTCATTATTTATGTGAAGTTACATACAGTCATGTGAAAAAGTTAGGACACCCCTCTAAATATTCCATTCTTTATTAAGAAATATTAACATATCAATATTAAATCATCATAAATTATATCTATAGAGAAAGGTGATATAATTGCATGTTCTGTGCAAAAACAAGAAACAAATTCATTTATTCAACAAAAGAAGTTAACTAAGACACAAAGTCCTACTGGGGAAAAAGTTAGGACATCCTCACAGTCATTACAAATTAAAATGCCTAGAATTAGTCTCAGGTGCACCACATTAGTTGACAACGATTAGAACATTGTTGCAGAGCTTTTTGGTGGAACCTGTCTTTTTGCTCTTCATTGTTGGAATGAGTTCTTTCACCATGGTGAGATCCAAAGAGCTCTCTGAAGCCGTCAGAAAGAAGATTGTAAATGCATATGAGGCTGGAAAGGGATATAAAAAGATCTCAAGAGACTTTGGAATCAGCCATTCCACTGTCCAGAAAATAATCTACAAGTGGAGAACACATAAAACAACTGCCAACATGGCCAGGTCAGGCCGTCCAAGCAAGTTCAGCCCAAGAGCAGACCGCAAGATGCTGAAAGAAGTCTCCAAAGATCCTAAAATGTCACCATGAGACATACAGAAGGTTCTTGCCACAGTTGATGTCAAGGTAGATGCATCTACCATCAGAAAGAGACTGTATAAGTTTAATTTACATGGGAGGTGTGCAAGGAGGAAACCCTTGCTGTCAAAAAAAAAAATATCAGGGCAAGACTGAAGTTTGCCAGAGACCACGTAGACAAAGACCAGGACTTTTGGAACAATGTGCTTTGGACAGATGAATCTAAAATTGAATTATTTGGACACAGTAAAGGACGACATGTTTGGCGTAAACAAAAGACTGCTTTTGAGCAAAAACACCTCATACCAACTGTGAAGCATGGGGGTGGAAATGTCATGGTTTGGGACTGCTTTGCTGCAGCAGGACCTGGTCAGCTCGCTATCATAGAATCCACTATGAATTCTTCATCGTATCAGAGGGTGCTTGAAGACAATGTGAAACCATCAATCCAGAAGTTGAAACTGAAGCGGGAGTGGACCATGCAACATGACAATGACCCAAAACATTCCAGTAAATCTACCAAAGAATGGCTTAGGAGGAAGAAATGGAGAGTTCTAGAATGGGCAAGTCAAAGCCCGGATCTGAATCCTATTGAGATGCTGTGGGGTGATTTGAAACGGGCTGTGCATGCAAGACACCTTTCGAACATAACACAGCTTAAGGAATTCTGCATTGAAGACTGGGGGAAAATCTCTGCCAGTCGATGTCAGAGATTGATAGATGGTTATAGAAAACATCTGACTGAGGTTATTTCAGCCAAAAGGGGAAATACTTCCTATTAGAGCATAGGCTGTCCTAACTTTTTCCTCAGTAGGAATTTGCATCTTAGTTCATTTCTTTTGTTGAATAAATGAATTTGTTTCTTGTTTTTGCACAGAAGATGCAATCATATCAACTTTATGTATAGATATAATTTATATGACGATTTAATATTGATATGTTAATGTCTTAATAAAGAATGGAATATTTAGAGGGGTGTCCTAACTTTTTCACATGACTGTAAATGGTTAACAATTTCATGCTTTTTTTTTTTTTTTTAAACATAACTTTAATGAAGCCATTCAAGCAGAACATGGCATTGGGGACTTTGGGCAGATTTTCAGCTGGCAGTCTTTGATCACAGGACTAGGTGCCGCTAACCACATATTTAATATGCAAAGCATTAATGGCAAACCCGGAAACAGTAGCTGAACACAGCTCAACAAAATTAACATTTAAAATCATGGCCCACAGGCCCTTGGCTTCGAACCTAAACGTGCAATGCATACGGATGACAGTCATCATGTGTGCAGGTGACAAAGCACACATCACACTGTTCAGCCTTCGAGTCCTTGGCAGGAACGACATTCCCTGATCATGGTAAATGCCTAAACACATCTAATTTGCTACTGCACACCTTTTCAGAGGCCAAACCCTAAAAAGCCAGACTGGGTTATCAGTAGGGCAGCGTTTCTTTGCTTTAAACAGCTTTATTCAGCTCTTCGAATTTAGTCACTTGTGCATCAAGTAGTTAAAGTTCCATCATTGGACTTAAAATAGCCAGATTCAATTCTCACCCATAGTACCCTTGAGCAATTTACTTAGCCTCAAGTTTTTTCAGTGGTTATTTTATTTTATTTTTTTTAAATCACGTATTTAGTAGTACAGTATAAACGGAAAATCCCCAGCTTAAGGTAGCAAATCGCTTTGAAAAAAGAATCAGATAAATGAAAATATATATGTTCACACTCCCTATTTAAGAAAATGTGGAGTAGGTGGCAATGTGCATGTAGATGATTAAGCGATCCCATTTTCTCCCCAGTTAGGTCATCCACCATTCTGTCACTTCCACATGTGCCTCTGTGCTCAATGACACACCAGGCGCACGCTTCACTCTTCCCACCCTTAGGTCCACACCTGCTGAGAGTGCATCTGTGTGGAGGTCCGAGCAATCCTCATGCCTAAATGAAGGCACATTAAAGCTGATAAAATCCAGCTCTCACTCCCATCTTTGAGCAAGGCTCATTTCAGAAACCCTTTATCAAAGACAAACATTGCCATTTTCAACTTGATGCCAAAAACTGGAAAAATCACATTTATTGCTGCCAAATATTTTCTCTGGGGAAATAATATATGGGAATGGCAAAATAAAGCACATTATACAAAGGAAAATCTTGTCAAATATGTTCAGATACGCAAATAGAAGACAGTGTGTACTGGTTTTTCCTCAACGGTATTCTGTTGAAGATTACTCCATACTAGAGGCTTGCAATATTTGCAGGTTTGTTATCCCATACAAACATCATCTGATGCTGGCAAGCAGCAATTGTCTTATCTTGGGAGAGACCAGAATGAGAAGCCAGCAATTCACTTTGTCAAGAACATACTGTAAGGAAAAGTGGTAACCGAGTTAAGCGCCCCAGTGAGAAACATCTTTCAACCAGGGAAATATCCATCACAGGTACAGCCTCAAAACATTTCGACCCTCACCACCTCCATCTGGAGTAACACACCACACTTTAATGTGGTGAGTTGCGAGTGTCTGAGAACGAATCACCGCCAGCTTAGTAATAATAAAATGAAGGAACTGGTGGTTGATTTTTGCCATGATAAGGAACCCCTGCACCCAGTTATTGTTGACGATGCAGGCATAGCAATGGCCCAGTCCTAGGGCTACTTTTGGGGGGGGGTTCCACATCAACAAACTGGAAAGGTCCCACAACACAGATGTGCTATATAAGAAAGGACAGAGTAGGCTGTACTGCATAAGACAGCTGCAGTCCTTTAATGTTGGCAGCAACATTCTCTTCATGTTCCACCAGACTGTAGTCTCTAGTATGATCTTTTTTGTTGTGGTGGGCTAGGGTGAAACATCACTTCTGGTCAGAGGTGCAGACCAGACAAATTCATTAAGAGGGTTCACAGCCCTGATTCAATGGAGGCTATGGCAGAAGCCAGGAGGAGGGAGGATCTACAGGCCATCCTGAACTTGAATGGTTCAACTTATTACCATGACCTTTTAAGCCACCAGGTTATTCAGCTTAGGTCCACTAAACAGCTCTTCTGCAGGTTCTTCTTACAACAGTCATCCCGCCTCTATAATGTCACACAAGAACTGTCAGCGATTAGATTCTATTTACTACTGCTATTTATTGCTTTTTATTTTGTTATTTACTGACTTATGCTTATTCTGTGTGTTTTGTATCTGTGTGTTCAGCTACTTAATCTTAAATTTCCCTGCAGGCATCAATAAAGTCTCATATCCTATATTAATTTTAATTTCACTACAATGAGAAGAGCTAAATGCTCAGCTCACACTAACCAAGTTGGGAACTAACTGAAGGGATGTTACTGATTTTTACTGTATGGGATATTTCTATTAATTTGTGCAAACTTAGATGTACATAGTTATGTGAGAGTGGAAAGACTTAGTAACTTTAGTAAAAGACTAAGTAACTACACCCACCTCAAATACTGTCTGTTCAAGGTCTATGCTCACACTCCATATTGATCTTTTTTAAGAGGTTATTTAGAGTTTTGCTTGATTCATTGGCTTCACTCTAAAGATCAATATGGAGTATGAGCATAGATCTTAATCTGGGTCAGATGTGTATCTGTTGAAAAGGTCTAGAAGAGGTTCATACAACTGGACAGCGTGCAGTAGGGAAGAGTGTTTTAACCAAGTAGTTGATGGTGTGTATGAGTTTCAGACCTACAAGTCAAAAACCAACCACTAATAGGACAACTACAACCAGGAGAAGGAACACTAGACCTCTGACTAGATGTCCTCGGATGCAAAACTGTTTCTCTGGCCAGCGGAACCTAGTACTCCTCTAAATAAAAAAAATAAATAAATAAAGTAATACTGTTGTCCAGTATGATTTTACAGCCATAACTGGCTGGTGTGTGTGTGTGTGTGTGTGTCTGCAAGTGAAAAAGAGTGAGTGAGTGCACATTTCTTGGCACAATGGTAGTGTAGCTGTTGCCATTTTTCACTCTTTTTATCCCACTTGCACTTCTGCTAAAAGCAAAGTTAAAACCACTCAGCTTAGCAAAACTGTACTTCACATTATGATAGTCTCTTCTGGCTGGTACAAAAGGTTAACAAAAAGTTAATAACAGGAAGACAGTTAGGGTGCTGGAAACCATATTCACTGAGCAACTTGAGAGCTGAAATGAGAGCTGTCTGGAAAGCTGTAAGAAGCAGGCAATAAATGTAAGAGAAAGCAATTGCCCAAATGAGACAGAGGCCCTCTACCTAGCAGTAAAAGCCATGTGTATGCTGCCAGCAGAGAAGCACTGACCTTTGAGCGGTGCACTTCCCCATCGTCATCCTCACCACCAACACCCAGGATCTTGCGTGTCTTGAGGCGGCTCACCAGGTCAGTCTGGCTGTGCTTCTTCAGGAGTGGGGCATGGGGTTTGGAAGCCATGCTTTGGACCAAGAGGGTTGCAGCACAGAGAAAGATCGCTGTGACAAAAACCAAACAATTGTTTGAGTGCAGCACTTACCCAGCATAAATACTAAAACATTTTCTGTTATTACCATTTTGCAGACTCCTAAAAACAAGAGTAGCTCATTTCCGTTAGCAGCAGTGCAGCCACCAAATCTGTGGTTAGACGACAAAAAAAATAAAAAATAAAAAATAAACGTCAAGACTAGGCTATATTAAACTCACACGTCATATGCCAACGCGCCCATCTACTAGTCAACTAGCTCCATTCTGACACAGCCTTTCAATTCACCTACACACTGAGCTTCTGCAACCACAAAGAAGCCACAAGGTGGAAAACAGGAAGAAACTTTTCATTAAGGCAAATGAATGAGAGCAAAGCAGCTGAACCTGCACCTAGAGCTCCATCTTCTTCATTGAATCCCTACATTCATGACGGTCATTCCAAAGATACAACACGTACTAGACTGGGTGGAACCAACAATGTATTTTAATGCTTTTACACAGCCTTCAGGACTGAAATTTTTGCAATGAACCATACATTTGCACAGGTGCCATCTTATCACAAGACCTTCATGAAGAGGGACCACAAAAAAAAAAAAAAAAAAAAGGTCCGTCACTATGCATCCAGTAGAAGCATGAACTACAAAACGCACAAATTAGAAGTTATCATCTAGCTGCCACCAAGACAACTTACAGGGATGCTGGGCATTAAAACTTGCTGAGTTACACCAAACATTAGTGCTTCAGGAAGTGGCAGCAGAGGTACTCGCTGTGGGAGGTGATAAAAGCCAAACATAGAAAGCTGAACACAACACAGAATTCAAAGCCTTACACACAAATGTGGAACAATTTTACTAGGTCCAGCAAGTCCATCTTTATTAAATAATACATTTTATTGTGCAGCGTTTTAGTATTGTGAAGTGCCTCAAAGTGTCTGAAATCTAATGTAGATAAAAAAAACTAAAAGCCAGAAATAAAAACATCTCTTCAGCTGTGCTGCTGCGGTTTACCTGAGAGCAATGTACACCCCCCACCCCCACAACTCATCCTAGGAAACAGACAAGTGCTTGTTTAACATTAAAACGGAGATTTGAGCAACTTGTTAAATGTTATCTCCATTTGTGCGGACAAAAGATTCACTGTAAGCCTCTTGGGCAACTTTAGCGGAAATGCCTTGTGCGTCACATCACATGGGGCTCCTCTGTGTCCACACTGAAGGCCCCAGTCTTCAAAGACAAGAGGACAGTGTGAGTTGGTGTTTATTGACCAAGCTGGTACTGTTTTGTTCATCGCTGCAAGTGGACCAGAAGACATGCATGACGCCATTTTGACAGCAACTGGACTCGATCGCAACAGAAGTATGAAAAGGCCATTTAACTGCACACAGCATCCAGTCACCAATTACAGATTAATGCTTGTACTATTTCAGCAAAGATGAATTCCATAGCCATGTATTGTAGGCGGCGCTGGATCCCATCTACAAAAGGCTCCACACACGGGCAGGCTGCAGGTTTAATTGAGCCGTATAAATCTGTCCGGCTACAAGAAAAACAACTACAGCTTAAATGGAATGTGAATGCTGTGTAGGAAATAGAAACAACACTGTAATTCATGGCTCATTGCCTTCTTCTGCCTTGCCATCAGCATCGCTCCAAGATAAAGATCTGAATCTGAAACCACTCTCTTCATACAGTGCTGCTTTTCACTTCGCAACAACACATGAAAGAGGCATTGTGTATTTAAACACCAACAGTCTTCAAGCCATAAAGCCTACATCATCATCTACAGTTTGTCACTGCTTTACTTTCTATTGACGTGTGCACCTGGCAGGGTAGACAACACAGGAACAGACAGAAGCTGACATTTACCTTTTGTTCTAGTATACAGGCCACCTTGTAAGTAAAGCGCCAAAAATGCAAACATAATGAAAGTCAAGTGGAGAACAGATGAGGTAAACAGCAAGAACCACATATCACATGCTGTAGTTCTGCCTACTTCACACTCCAACAGGTACAGTGACCCCAGCTACCTGCAGGACAAACAGTGCTTACCATGGGGGAAAAGAAGCGGGTGGCTCACAGCATACACACTCGATGAGGCTGCCTGCACCCATCCTGACTTAAGACTTAAATGGGAACCTGCTATTGACCATATAAGGAATGTGGCCATTAGTTCACATCACACAGACAGAGGGTAGAGGCAGCCTGGGAAATGGCTGAAGGCATCATAACTGTTAACAGCTAGGGCTTACGACTGTCAATTTCCACCAACCTCTTACTGTTGTAGGGTTATTAAACAGATTCTGTTCTTGGGCACAGAAGGTAACGCAGGTCTTGTCGCCGCTCCACAATATCCAACAAAACAAATATTAACAGGAACTTTGGCTGAAAGTTACTGTACCTGGTACTTTGGCTGAAAGTTACTGTACCTGGTGCTTTGGCTGAAAACTCATGCATTTACTTGAATTAAGCATATAAAACACCTGCAGGAGTTTCAGCCAACCAGTCTTGCAAAAGAAACATGAGAGGCTAAGCTACAGCAGAGGGCCTAGAAAGTGGGTTGCTTAGAAAGTGGCAACACGGTGACACAACAAGTAGTCTTATGGCACTTGGGCTGTTGAGCTGTAGTTGGAATCCAGCTCAGTCTGTGAAAATTTTGCATTTAAGCCCCAGTTTCAGGTTAACTGGAGACTAAGTTGCTTGTAGCGTGTGAATACTGAGTGAATGTGCATGTGGTTACCCTGGAATGGACTGGCATCCCATTCCCTCTTAGCCTAGCACCCAATGATTCTGAGAAAGGATCTGGATCGCCACAACAATGGAAAAAGACAAGCAGCTAGCGAAAGTGAGTGAGGAGGCGTTACATCAGTTCAGATCTCTGCATTTCCTACATCCTACATGAACAGCAGATCCTGCAGATTTATGATCAACACCCATGAATTCAGCCCCTGAGCTCAGAAAGGATTTATTCAAAACACTTCCTTTTCCAGCAAAGGGATTTCCCTACCCTGAAAACATGTGAATTCTATAAAGCAATTCTTAAACTTGTGTAACAAATATCTGAACTTGTTTTAACCGCTTGTTAAACTGGCTGAAACTGAAAATAAATAGCCCGTGAATACCTGATGCAGTGAAGAGACTGAAATATTTTGGACCTCACGTTTGTGTCACAATTCTTTCGTCTGTCACTGAGCCAGACAGGACCAGCAGTTGGTTTGGGGGGGGGGGGGGTTAAAAAGCATGCAATGCCTTGCGTTGATGTGTTGCTTAGTTACCCCACGTATGGTACGGGCCCTCACGCCCCCAAGCAATCAGCTTGGCAGAACACAAGTCATTAAGTTCTTCCCGCTGTTTGAGAAAACTCTGTGGCTGAGTGGGGTCCACACTGAAATGTGGGACAGTTATACAAACAGCTTAGTGATGAAGCAGCCACTGTACTGAAAACCTAACTGCACCAAAACTTTGTCTCCTCTTACAAGACATGCATACCATAGTAGCACTGATGAACAAGCACAAGTCAGTGTAAAAATGGATGTCTCACATTTTGTATAATTATTAATTCACATAGCAGACTCTTGCAACTGTAGGTCTGCATGCTCAAGGTTCACTTACAAAGATGTACGAGAGAACAAATGTAGTTTATCCTGAACCACAGTGCAAAGAGACAACGTGGTGACAAAGTAAAACTTAACCGATAAGATGAATAGGCAAAGATAGATTAATAAGATGAGCAACAGGAGCTTACGTGTTCTCTTTGCGATGATAACCCAAAGGGCAGGCATGGAGGAAGACAACGGTAAACCACTTTTGTACACTCCCCAACCGAGAAAAACCACGCAAGTGGACACTGAGTCAAATTTGGGTTGACAATGATTACTTTGCACCATCTTGACCAGGGTCCTTTGAAGGCAAAGCAACAACCCACACCACTATAGCCACCTGCTGCCAGACATGAAAGTGTTCTTGCTATTCAACATGGCACTGGAAGTAACCTGAGCTTACAGAAGTGATTAAGAAGCCAACATAATCTCAAATAAACCTGAACAAGTTGAGATCTCATGTAACACTGGCCTTCGCAAAAGGCAAAAGAAACACAGCAAAGTTTACAAGAGAAAAATATTATTTCTGCTTGCAGATTGAAGCGCTAACCTCGAGACTGAAGTGTGAAACACACAGGAGTCCATGAGTGGAACCCTTCCCCCTCCTCACATCCAGCAGCAAGCTGAAGCTCAAAGCACTGATGCTGCAGCTTCCCATGAGCTCAAGGTTCTGCAGCCTGCTAAAAGCATGGTATTACACTAGAACTTTTCACAGTGCCACTTCAAATACTGCTATTTAAAACCTGAGACCACAGCAAAAAGAATAAAAGTATTTATTTTCCTGATAGGCAAAGGCTTATTTCTCCATCTACATCACATTTTCCAAAGTATGCATGACTTTGCATCAATTGTACTGTAATGGATGTCTAGTATTCTGCTCTATCCTTTGACATTTTGCATTAAACTATTTTTTAAATGCTTTTTCCACCAAACTGTAATGGGGAAAAGCCAAACAGTTACCATGTAGTGCCTGTGCTCATTACCTCCTGCAAACAAAAGAAACAAGACAATTGGGTCAAACAACTAGCAGGACAACGCTTCCAAAACCACAAAACCAGAGTTTATTCAGTAGGAAGATTTCAAACACAATGTTTCTATTGTTAAAATTGTAGGATTAAAATAAACAAATCAGCGAAAGTAGCTATATTAATAAACCCATCGCTCTAACCTCGTATTTTTCAACCCTAAACTCAACCCTATTATTTAATCATTTAGCTGGGCCTTATCTCCAGTGCGGCTTACAAAGTGAGTTTTATACAGGGTTACTACCTACTATTTATTTATTTATTTATTTCTTTATTTATTAGCTCATTTAGCACAGCTCAACAACTTTTTACTGGAGTAGTTAAGGGTAGATACCTTGCTGAAGCAAACAAAACTGGATCTTGTGCTAGAAAGGGAACAGCTTTAACCACTATGCTACTTTTGTCCAAAACTCTTCTGATAAGCATTAAATGATACCAAGGTAAACAGTCCCCCCTGCCAGTTTTGAGCGTTTTAGAAAACCACTTCCGACACACTGCAGATAGCACTGACTGAACTTAGTAGAGGAAATGCCACAGCAGTGACCTTCCAGTACATTTTGGAACTGGACCACAGGACTGAGAAAAGCAGCCTGGGATGACTTTGGTCATGCAAGTCTGTCAACTCCCCTTCCTTTTGCACTAAGGAAATGGGGGAGATTATGTGTCCCATTTAGCTACACAGGCCTGGGAAACATCAAGCCGGCAGAAAACTCTGAACAACTTGTAATGGGATTTTATGGGTCCTTCTTTTCTGTTCCATTTCAGAGAGCCCTGGGTAATAACCTATGGAAAGTGATGCAACGGCAACATTTGTGCATGCCACATCCGGCATATATACTTCATCACTTGCAGATGCACGATTCCACCTCTCCTCTCCCGCTTGCTGTCTTCATTCCTCCCAATGCTGCATAACTCTTCTCCTTACAACAGTCTGTTCCCAAATGAGGGAGCTTTTCTCATTACTCTTGTTATTTAATTGCATGGTACTCCTGAGCTTCTTTTCGGTGAAATGAAGATTTAAAACCTAAGCCATGCACCACTGCATCAGGAGTCCATCAGGGAAGCTAACAGCCAGCAGTGCACCTGCGGGGGTACATTTAAAAAGGAGAAGCCAGTTGACCAGAGTATCTCAGCAGGTTGGGTTAGCATCTCCCAGTCTCTCAGACAAGGACCTGTGCGGCAAAGTATGTCCACAGGAGGGATCTAATGCAAGGTGTTGTACGCAAACAAGTTTCATACCACACTATAGTTGGTTGCTAAAGCCTTTCCAGATATATTTAAAGTTTCTGCCTGTTCGCTGTACACAATTCTCAATATTTTGAGAATCCGATTGGACAAAAAGACCACTTACTAACCAAGTACCAACATTAAGTAAAATTTACGGGTCTCACACTTTGCCAAAAACAAGTGACTGATGATGCCCTGCTATTATAAGCAAACTAGAATCATTATATTCAGCACCAATTTCATTTCCATCTCCAATCATTTCTCAGCCCCAGTTGCTTTTGTTTTTATTCCTCTCAATTGCATTGCCTTCCGCTCAGGATATGGCTTGCAGATCAAATATAAAAATGCTGATGTCACCAGAGCAGAGCCCACAAAAGCAAACCTAATAACATCTAGAATGCAAGATATTGACTTGCCCAAATGGTAATTTTGGATTTAATGACAACAGCAGCACCTGCACCATCTGACTTACAAAGGATTTCATTTCTCAGAAAGTGATAAAAATCAATTAAAACCTCAACTGAGTTTTCATTTAACATTTCAGCACTGAAAACTGCAAAAAATTCCAAGAATTTTCACTCACCTGAATTAAAGCTATTTTTCCCCACAAATGTCTACAAAGGTGACCCAGAAGAAAATTGTCACACTTTATAATGACACGATAGATCTCCTTCACTCCTGCTGCTGCTCCTGACAGCTCCTCCTAGCTGCTAGGCTGCCATAGCCAGAGACCCTAAGTCATGGAATGAGCCCATCCCTCCTATAAATCCCTGCAGCTCACTATACAACTGTGTGAAAGTGCAGAACAACATACGTGATTCCAGTAGAATAGCTACAGGGTACAGAAGCTGGCTTACAGAAGTATAACCATAACCGAGGAACAAAGAGTATTCATGCAAAATGCTTTCCTTCCTTCTACTTGCTTGTCCAAGCTACTTAGAGGTTGTTTCCTGTGTGTGGTTTCAAAAGTTGGTTTGTTACCACATGCTTATTGGTTAAGATCATGGGGACTGACAATGTTGTTCCTTCACTTTCATAAACAGGTCAAGCAAAACAATGACATGGTGGTGTTTTTGACTAGAAAACCACTTCAGAGAAGTCTACAAACCACATCAAGAAGCCAAATAACGAGTCCCTTTCAAGCATAAAAAGTAACAGAATTCTTATCAAAAACTAGAGATTTCATTTAAGTTGATAATTCTCCATTTTTTTAATCTCAAGATTAATTTTAAAATATCCTCACAGCAAATATTTATCACTGCTTGCAATGATAATGTATACTCTGACCTACAACATGAATACAAAAGAGACGTATTAGAATAAGAGGAAAAACATAAACCCACTAAGGAATCTATCTGATGTGGGGGGGACCTTTCTTGGTAGAGGTCATTTACCTATGACCACTGGTATTAACGCCAATAAGAAATAAAGAACCAATATGACACATTGTACGTAAAAACGCTCACAAAATGCATGAAGGCACATTATTAAATGAAAGGACATTCAATGCTGTAGAAGTGCCATCTCTTTGTTTTCTTTGAACATGAACATTGAGAAGTTAAGACTTATGTGTGGCCCCAGGTGAACACGTGTCACTCTTGAGAAGGCTGTAAATATCAACAGGAATTTGGTCTTGGCTGAACAACACATCATCTACCTCTAGAGGTAAACAGAAATGAAACACCTTGCAGCTAAACTAAAGCCTTTCAACACAAAGACCAGTCAAATCTGTTCTGAACACCTTTGAATAAAGGGCTACATATACTGTAAAGTGTCACTGGATATTATCTTCAACTTAAAAGGCCAATGTTATGGCTGGATGTTGTCCTGTGAAACACTGCATCATGGTCCTGTTCCACTTCAGTCTAACAATACCATCTGAAAGCAGGTGAATGTGAAGAACAGCATTACCCTACTAAAATGCTGAAAAAATATGTATTTTATATTTTATATTGCTTAAATCAACTCATCACACTACTGCAATAAAAATTCAGGTGAAATGGTAAATTATCTTAAATATAAATGGTACAGAAAGTAAGGCACAGACATAAAAAGAAAAAAAAAAAAAGGGCCTTTTACTTTTTCTCTAGGTGATAAGAAGCCCACAAATGATCTCTGGTCCATGACCAATCTAAACACAATAGAAATCGGCAAAAGAAATCTAAAAGGTTAGTCTTCTATAACTGGTTAACCCCAACGCTTTTACAGGCCTTGCATTCTTGGTATAACTGACCAAGATATTGTACCATTCTGTAAACTACAATCTAATGGCTTCCTAAATCCCATTAAAATTCTTTCAGCTGGAGGTGTTTTGTCTCTCATGCTGTGAAAGTGAACTGCTACTCCCCAAGTCAATTCAATAAAGAAAAATAATAACGAATTATTCAGAACAAATGGACTAAAGTCCTGGGACTTGAAAGAATTTAAGGAATTTGAGGGGGGAAAAAAAAACTATCAATTTTGCCAGCTATAGACAGATATGCTACACTTATAGACTATTCATGCTAAACACCACCACTGTGGCCAGCATAACTGTTGGTAAGGACAAAACTGCGAAAGTGTGAGTAAATGTTTACCCAGTTACTACAAACAGTACTGTAAGTCAGTCAGTCATTCTGGATGCATCTGGGGCCAGAAGATGTTGCTACATTTTTTGCTTGTACACAGATATCCCTGCAAGTTGGCTGTAGCTAAAAAAAAATAATATCACGGAAACACAGGGCGCCAGGCATGTTGGGACGTACCTTGGACAAGATGCTAGTCTAAGAGTAGTATCTGAAACGATTACTATTTGTAGTATTAGTATCTAAGATTATTATTTGAAAAGGTCAAAATGATAAAACAAACATTTGCTCAAATTGCTCAGGATACATGGGTAAGATAACAAAATATGGTATGATGTCAAAGCAACCAAAAAATGAGAATTCATAAGCAAACAAGTACATAGCATTTTAGATACAATATATTCTAATTCATATCCCGCATTATCTTTTTTTGCTGCAGGGGGTAAAAATTAGTATTTCATTTAAAAGGATTTGTGCCGCTTCAAAGACCTCACAATACCTGCAGATCAAAACTGAAACAGCAGGGAGTGAAATTGGAAACATATCAACTTATTTCAGAAGACAATATTTCAACATTCTGCAATACCCTGATTCTGCTCATTTGAACAGAGTGAGCACCTTACTGAGGCTTTTATTTAATAAAAATTGACAGGAGACTTAGTGACGCATTCATCTTTGGCAAACACACCGACAAGCCGCGTATTTGTATCAGTCGTTGTATTAAAACATTTACCAAACAGATCAATGGTCTGATTCATGTGGATAGTATTTCTCTGTCTGAGAAAAGGCTGTTTGCAACTCATTGAAAAAAGCAGTACTGCTGTCATGGCTTAACTGCCTTCCATGGGCCTGTGTCCAAGAAGAAAGTGACAGTTTACCATCTTTTGCATTTGTGTGGTGGCAACACTGGCGTACGTGGGCAGTTTCAATTTATGAACAACACCCAGGGGATGGCACTTGAGTAGGCGGTGACAGGAACTGGAGACAAAGGAGGACTCATCCTCCCAGCCTAACCAGGCCCAACATAAGCATCAGAATTGCAAGCTAGAAAACATTTCCAAACCCACTTGCATCATAAGGAAACACAAGACAACAATCATCCTAACCAGCTATATTAGCAAGTTAAAAGGTAGTAAGATAACTTTCGATAAAATACAAGGCCTCTCTCGCCAGTTTCATCACCTAAGTCAAAACAAATTCCTGCTTTAAAATGGTAAAACATGTTAAGGACAGGAAACATCCAAAACTACTTTGAAGGAAAGAAAAATCAAAACCCAGTATGGTTCTATTCAAACTTCATTTTCATGCTTTAAAAACTAAGGTCTATATCACACACCCAACACTTGCTATACAATCCATTAAAACAAAGAGGAAATTATTTTTTATTTTAAAGAAACCTCATTAAAACTAGGAATAAAGGAAACTTACATAAGATGCGCTTCTGGATCCTCCAGTTCACTTTATGTGATGCTCAAATCCAAACAGTAGCCTTTGTCCAGTGCGTCTTTGTTCTTTCAAAGGGCCACCTGTCAACAAAAGGGGACAGATTAAACTGAGCACCCTGGAGGGCACACATGCCCATAGGGTGGTCTCTGGGGCAGCTTCAGGCCACAGTCACAGTAATGGATTCTAGATATTCATCCAATCAAAATGGTGAGTTCTGATGCTCCCACCCCAGAATAACTTGCACTACCAGTGAGAAGAATTTGCGGTTGGCCAGCTGCAATACTTTCAGCAGCAGCACAGCAACAGCATAAACAAAAGGTCTAAAAGTTTTTAGAAATGGAACTGGAAACTCTAAGCTTCCTAAAGCTACAGGAATTAATGCAAGCTTGGCACTGGTGATGATGCTGCTCATTTTGAGGATAGAATTCCTCACCATTTATGTCTCATAAGAAGCCAGGGCACCCAGTTCAGACTAAAAAGTCAAGACTGCTTCTAGCTGGAAACTGTCAAACATCAACATTTAGTTCTAGCTGTTAGTTTTTTCACTTTAAATGACTGACTATGTAATGCTGCTATAAGTCTTTTTAAGAACATGGCTCGAGGGAAAGGGATAAGAGGCGTCTAATACATGGAGCAGAGGTACGAAACGTACATTAAAAATTGTCATTTTCTATTTCAGCAGAGCATCAGCATCATTCCCTTGTTTGCTCGGTTATGATGCTTTCTTGGTAATTGAATGGCTCATAAATGACTAAAAAAAAAAAAAGCCATTTCAAACTGCTGAACTTGAATTCACCCTGTTACAGACTATATTTCATGAATATTGGTTATCTAAATATAAACAGTCATTTGAATCTTTAAAAAACACTTAGTTAAGGTCCCCAAGGAAGCCTGGGGGAATAACTAATGGAACAAAACATAAAACTAGGTTCCTCCTGAGCCATAACAGTAAACAGCAAAGAGCTTGAGTTGAGTTTTCCTTCTGAGGATTGATGTTGTGCTCTTCAATAGACACTCCCCACCCCAAGGAGTCGCAGGCCACAACATTAGCAAACAGAACTTTGGGAATATTACAACACAAACCTTCCAGGCTGCTGAGAACCAGGAATCCAGACAAAAGGATATCCTTTCAAATGGATCCTGTTTTCGGAAGCAATGGAGTCCTTTTCAGTAAACCTCAGGACCTCTCAACAGATGGAAGATGACGGTGTGTCATATGCACCCAAATAGCGTTTCGCAGAAGCAGATTGCTTCATTCTGCGATAATGATGGTAACTAAACAAGACTTTGAGAAATTACTTATCTCCTGTTTGACAAGACTGTCATTACTATAGTTTTCTTCTACTGAAAAACCCATCAGTCAGTCCAAAAAAAGCCATTTTTTATATGTTCCAATATACCTGACTACAAAGGTTATGAGTTTTGACACAACTGTTTTGCTGGTGTTAGTAGTAACAGTCAGGCATAGGCAGTACATACATCTAAGTATCATATCAGATCTTAAGAGGATTTAATGGAGGAAGCAGTAAGTTTAAAACGATGACCCCCACATCCATCTGGCACTGCATTGTTGTAAGAAAGAAAAAAGAAAAAAAAAAAAAAAAAAAAAAACAGGCTTAAAAGCACCAAGTCCCTAAGGAGGATTTGTCCCAGAAGGATGCTGAGAACATGGCTTTTCTACGAGCTGCTAGGCCTCCCAAGCCTACAACACCATGATTTTACTCACTTGCTACCGGCCTGTAACACCTTTTGTGACACTAACATTACAAATGATGTCACACACTGATTTACCATGTTCTCCACACACAATAACAAATAAAAGTGACATTTGTGTTATCATTGCTTCCACAAGATCAACCAATGTGATGTGATTTAGGCTGTGTTTTCAGAAAGGCTTCCATATGAGAAAAAAGTAAAAATAGTAAGTGGGACACCATCTGGTTTCAACTGCAAAGCACTCAGTGATTCCCGAGGTTGGAGATTTACCCTGCACATGTTCTTCTCATTTCAGGAAAGCGCATAACATCCGTGTCACTAAAAGGCATTGACCGCGCTCATTAGCAGCCCATTGTGACAAATTTAAAATGAAATGGGGAAAAAAAAAAATTTCCTACAAAATTTAATACATTGGCATAATTTCATGACATATTTGAAAAATTAAAAGATTTAAATTAAATGTTTTTGAAATGAAAGCAAATTTAGTATTTTTATACGGTTATTTTTCAACCCAGTTTCTTGCAGGAGGAGGTACACAGCACTAGAGGTATGAGAGCTCTGGTCCTGATGCATCATGATGGAGAACAGCAGTTTCAGAGATCAGTCTTCCCCACATCTTGATAAGATGAGCATATATGCAAGTGGTTAATATTTAGGTGTCCTTCACATTAGCAGACAGATGTGGTCAACACTGTAAAATGGTTTTTCTGAAAGAACTCAAAGTACACAATATATGGTGAAAGGTATTTGATATGGGGAGGTCTGGAAAATAGAAAGCATAATTTAAGTAAATATATGTTTTTTTTACTATGATGCTGTACAGTACTGCGCTGTAATAACCTGATGAAAATGTGTAATGAATATGTAATGTGCCTAACACACACACACACACACACACTATGGTAAATTGTATACAAAATGCTGTGAATAACATGCACTTCACTACAAGGGGACTATGCATGAAGTTATTTTCTTCCATAATGTTTAGAAATATTTGTATTTTCAATTATGTTTTAAAGTAGAAGAATAATAAACATTGAAAAAGTCTATTTCATTCTGGAACATTTTTCAGACTGACTACAACCCTGACTAGGATAAAGTAGTTCCTGATAATGGATGGTTGGAATTTTTTGGGACTGTCTGCAAATCCAGAAAATCGAGGACGGACTGTGCCCGTATCGGCCATCTGTGGAGAAAAACAAGATGAGAGTCCAGCTGTCAGCTCACCCCTACAACTCAAATATCACCCTCACAATACATTAAATTACTTTCTGGTTTCAGTATCTTTTAGATCTTTTTAAAAGCAGAAGATACAGTATATAGCATAGAAATAGTGGTGAACAGCAGGTAACGTTCTTGCCAGTCCAGAGGAATGATGAGCGGCCCTGAATATTAGCCGCCCGGATAAAAGTCATTAAACTGTAACACACTGAGCTCTGAACCAATGTTCTTCTCACTCGCACATTTGATGTCTGTGTTGCTCTGGCAGATGCTTTCTCAGATGTGCTGGCGAGTGAAAGCAAATGCTAGGAGTTAACTGGGTACAACAAACAGTGAGGCTGGATTTCACTGCCCTGGTGAGGCAGTCAATTCTTTACAACTGTCCCACTTTCACACGGCCAACCTGTTCTACCACTTTACAAACACTGTCTGCATATATTTTTAAAGGAAACATTGGTACATTTGGTCCAAACATTTTTTTCCCAACACAATATCCTCACAAGCCGTATCAGGGTGACATTTATTTTCATGCTGCATTTTCAGTGGAACCTGGTTCTAAACCACGCTTTGTCACCATCTGGACCAACGTCACTGAAACCGAGAAGCACTTGCACAGCGAAGTCCCGTTACTGCTGGTGAACAACCGCCAGGAAACCAAACACAGCCAAAACCCCACCTAACAGACAATCGGTCAAGTGATGGGTGACCATTAGGCAAATCTCCATCCGCCAGACATAATATTTCCATTTATTTCAATATAGAAAATTACAGTGGGTTCTCTGCATCACACCCATTTCCACGCTAGGGTATTCTTACAGCAGCAGGAGGACGATTCAAAGCAAGAAGTACGAGACTGTGTTCCTCAGTTTAAAGCAAATTTCCACCAAGTGGCTGTCCACTAAGTAAACAGTGAGAGCACAACAAAACTTGGGATACAATTTATCATTATAGTTACGCAAGTTTCATATACCATCTAGTTTCATGACGCTAATGCACGTGGTTGCATCACCATGTCTCACACCCTGAAGGTTTGATATTGTCTGGAGGTCATGTTTTGGCCACCAGCTAACAGCAGTCTTGCACTTTCTGCACCTGGCACAGCTGTGTATCTTGGAATTCCACAGTAAAACATTATAAATCATCCAAAGGGTTGTGGCTGTCGCCCGTTGGGATTTCACAAGTGCCAGACATTTCAAATGCTATTTGAACAGTATTTTCCATCTTCAGACACTTCAGTGTCTTCACTGTGCAGCAGGTAAACATTCAAACCCGGTAATTCAGAACCTACAAGGTACATTTGTTCAAATCCACTGTCATTTTCGGGGTTTAGAGGTCCCGGTTAACAACTGATGCACACCAGGAATGTTTTAAAACCCTTTAGATGATACTGGGGGGGAAAAAGAAGAAAAGTTTTATTAAAAAGAACATAACAGGCATAGTACCAAGAACAGCAGTCTCTGTAAAATACCCTGACATCTGGGAACACTACTGTAGAGGCAATAACATTACAGCAAAATCATTAATACCATTTTGTTTTAAAGAGAAGGACATGCTGTGTTGACTAAATTGTACACATTTTCTCTTTCTGACAGACAAGTGGAAGGAGAAGGGCAGTAAAGAAAGCTAAACACTGAGCAGCGCAATAAGCGCGCTAGGGGTACAGAAACACGGGTATCCATACCTATCCAAACTCTCACTGGCTAATTCACTATAAGAAACTGCAAAGATGGCACACAGAATGAGAAACCCCACAATAACACATCATTTTCAGTGTGAAAGTCCCCTTGGATTTCCAACCACAGTCAGAAGCCAGGAAATATTACGACTGCACTGCTGTATCACAGCTGTTCTGATAGTTTCACGTCTCGCGTTTGTGTTGTTTCGATGTGTTATGCATCATCACGTTCCCCAAATGAACAGAAAAGGTCTTGCAAGAAAACAGAAAGGTCTGTGAATAAAAATCCTTACTGGATTGTTAAACAGGTGCCGAAGAGAGTTTTAGTGATTTTTGAGGAAATTGGTAGCTTTGGTATGGGCTGGGTACACATTATTTTTCTCATTGGAAAATAATGGAATACTGGCTCCTGCTGTTTGAAAATGAACAGATAAACTTTCAGGGATGGATTAGGCTCTGAAAACAAGACAAGCCTGTATTCCCAGGTTTGGCAACACATGAAAGTTGCTCAATTTGATCTGTTTTAATGGCATGATTCCCAAAATTGGATTTCTAAAAGGTTAAACAATTAGCAATGGACTCTAGACCTCTGGCTGTGCTAAACAGAATAAACACAATACAAATCCATACAAGAGTCTGAACCGAATTACCTTAAAACCTTCTGTCGGACTGAAAGACATGGCACTTTACGAAAGAAAAACACGACGCAAAACAAAGTATTAGCGCTAAAAATGTGTGTGGGGGAGGGCATCACGTTTTCACTGACACAAAAAATTAGGAGACAGCACGTGTGTGTAAAAACAGATTTTGGAGATACACTAACTGTATTACTGGCTCGACAAAAGGCTGCTGCAAGAACAATCTTGGCACTATTTTACTATAGAAATTAGATTTAAAATCTAACTGCTAACAGAGCACAATTTTACACATTTCATAAGACCAGTCATTATAGATATTATATAACCATTGAGCGCAGACAGTATAGTATCAGTAGGCCTGTCTCCTAGTAATCTAAAGGTGTTGGGTTCAAATCCCCTCAATCCTGCCCAGAGATGTTTGGTCTTTCAGCAGATTTGATGCAGAAAAATTACCTATAATTTAATACAATTGTTTTAAATTGGCTTAGTGCACCAACCCAGCAAAGCAAGTTGTCTTGTTCAAAGATATTAGCTAAATAATTCAATAATAGGTCTCACACCTGTGCCCTTGCAATGGGAAGGACTGTTGGGTCAAACCCTAATCCTGCTGCCTTGTTTAGGTACGTAGCCTGAACGGATACTGTAAAAATATATTTTTTTTTTGTAAGAGATCGACAATAAAAACCTGTTTATCTGACATTGTACCTGCTCTGAGTAAATGGGATCTGTTAAATAAACGTTAAAATCGAAATGAATAAACAGTCAAAAAATAACAGTGTGGCTCCTCGTCCCAATAACGCAGCCGTTTCCTAAACGTTCACTTTCACCACTGACAGTTTTACTATGAACAGTTACACAAGATAAGTTTTTACAGGCAATATCCTGTCTGCTGGTAACGTAAAAAAAACATAATTTTATTTTAAATTCCGATTTATTGAAAACTTGCGACTTCAACGCGGAGAGCAAGACGCTCGCCTGTTAACCGTTTCAACAGTCCAAACCGGCACAGTTAACCAAGTTTCTCGGATGAGAAAATATGACTTACCTTTATTTCCAAGAAAGGTTTTTAAATCAACATTTATGAACCTCAAATGGACGAAACTGTGCAAACGTATAAATCAATGGAGAAACGCACGCGAACGCCAGGCTCGCTTCACCACGACGAAGCCCGGGGAAATCGAGTGCAAGAAAAACTCTTACCCAAGCGAAGAACATAGTTCCTATCTTCTGAAAACTTTTACTTCTTCTTTCTTGGCTCTTCTGGACGATAACTAACGGGTTTCTACGGCTCGAGTTTACATGTCTGTTCTGTATTTCACATCGCAGGAATCGAGACGCGGACAAAACCTCTCCACGCTTACCGTAATGTCCGAAACGCGCAGCTGAAAATCTGCGCGCCACATATGTACCGTAATGCTTAGAGAAAAGGCCACCAGACAACATTTCAACGGTCTACACAGGCACGTCAGCATCTTCTTAAGAACGTTATACCGATCATTTATATAATGTTTTTTTTTTGCCTTTTCGAATTATGTTCAATACACCTTTTATTAAATTAAAAATATTGTGCAACACTGCATATATCTTCTTTGGTCAGCCGGAAGAAAAAAATACCTTTTCTACTTTGTTATATACTGCCTAGCCAAAAAAAAAGTCACCACCTGGATTGAATTTAGTGTTATGATGTGGGGTTGCTTCAGTTGATCAGTTCTAAGTTCAGCAATGTTATGTCCCCAAAAAATGAGGTGAGCTGACTACCTGAATGTACCGAATGACCGGGTTTTTCCATCAATGGATTTTTTCTTCATATTCCAAGATGACAATGCCAGGATTCATGGGGCTCAAACTGTGAAAGAGTGCTTCAGGGAGCATGAGAGAGACATCATTTCCACACATGGATTGGCCACCACAGAGTCCAGACCTTAACCCCATCGAGAATCTTTGGGATCTTGTGCTGGAGAAGACTTTACGTGGCGGTTCGACTCTCCCACCATCTATACAAGAGCTTGGTGAAAAATGAATGCAACTCTGGACGGAAATAAATGTTATGACATCACATAAGCTTATTGAAACCATGCATGGCGAATGCATGCCATAACCAAAGCTAAAGACAGTCCAACCAAATATTGGAGTGTGTGACTTATATATATATATATTTTATATATATAAAATTGAATGCAATGAAAAGTGTGTAAAGACAATATAATGCATTCCTTTGAATAGTGATGTTATTCTGGTAGATTCAAGTAGTAGAATGAGTCCTGGTGCACAATATGCATTAATGTCCATTTATGAGTGCAACAGACTCATGAACAATGGCACAGTGTAGAAAGAGTTAGAGTAATCCAGCTGTTGGCCATACAGAGCAAAAACTACAGATACACTGTTTATGTCCATTGAAAGCATGACAGTGGCTAACTTTGGAACTGCTGTATTATATCACACTGGTTTGATGTTTTATTCTCTATAGGTTTTTTAATGGGGGTGTACAGGTGTACAAGTGTGTATGTTGCTACCTGCGCTGTGTATATTTGTATGTATTGCCATTCTGCATTTATACAGATGTACAAGAGAGGATAAAATGCAGTTTATGCACCATGGTGCAGAATACACTAAATAGACAATGATATAATGGCAGAGGACAATACAGAGGAATTGAACTGGTAGATAAGAAGAAAGCCAGATAAATAAATACATAAATAGAAAAGGTAATATAAGAGGATTTGTTCAAACAGTCAGCAGTGAGAATGCTGTGGGAGTTAGTCAGGGGTGGTGGTGATAATAAGTCTCTATGCTTTCCAAAAATCAGCAGACTGACAGCCTATGGGAAAAAGCTGCTCCTAAGCCTGGTGGTGGTATGACAGGCTGTGATAGCATCTTCTAGGTGGCAGTGTTGAAAACAGATGGTGGAAGAGATGAGAGGGTTCCTCAGCAATATTACGAGTGTTCCTGACGCAACGCTTGCTGTAGGTGGTCTGGATGGTGGCTAGTGAAGTCCTGGCAATGGACTGGGTAGTCTTCACTGCCCACTGAATAAAAGATAAATGCTTAGCAAACACCATAGCTAATGTTCCCTCACGAACACATTACACGCAATCCTACTTCCCCAGCAGTTTCCTCCTTTTCCCAAGGCCTCACTAGTTCCCAGATTCCTGACAGCAGTTTCAACAGGAAGACCAAAACAAGAGCACACACAAAAAGCATGCCAGCCATTCATACGATAATTTTATCTCCAGCATTTTTCTGAAAGGCAGTCTGGGTTCAGAACCTGGATCATAAATCTTCTAAATATAACTGATTGCTCAGTAGACAGGATATCATACAAGGACTGAGCTGTTTTATGTTAAAAATGGTGCAGTTGCTTTTCTAGTTTCTCATTTTCAAATCATTATACTTTCTACTGAGTATATATTTTTTCATACCTTGAGTATATTGCTTTACAGTTCTGGCACATGTCTGACAAGAACAAGACATTTTGTGATAATGAACTCGAGAGAAATTAGTTTCATTCTAGGAAAATTGCCCAGCATCCATTCTGGTGGTGAAAGTCTAATGGCAGATCATTTGAAAAGCTTATTAAGATGTTCAAATGCCTGCAGCAGTTCTGACATCTAAAAGATCTATGGTAGGGGATTTGTGGTTGGTTTGCCTCTGCATTGCTGTGGTGGCCACCATGTTTGTCTGCTCAGGAACAGACCTGCTGGTCTCCTGTTTGGAGTGTGCGCTTCCAACAGGAGCTTCCTGGTTAGTGGCTGAACCAGCCGAGTGGGACTTGGTGGTCCCCCCTTAATGCGATGGGAGTTTGAATGAATTTGGTGTTTGGCAGTTTTTGAAATTTGACCTGATTTTAGATATCTATATCTTGTGAATGTTTTTCAAAAACAAATGTGTCTTGTATTACAAGCCTCTGAGTGGATGAGGATAAGAGGGTCACAGAACCGATCGGAATGATAAAATGTTACCGTTTCCTCAATGGCTGCTTACTGGAAGGAAGCAGGAAAAAGGTGTTTACAGCCTGTCTTTTGTCATCCCTTGGAGATGAACATGTTGAAGAAGCTATTGTGCTCTGTAACTGCAGGCTGCCCCCCGTTCACTTCCTCACCTCTGATCATCTGTCTCTTGCGGATGAGGAACACCAAATACCACCATCACGTGACCATGTATTGTGGTCTATAACTGGCTGAACAGCCATATGGCAGGGTTGTGAGGGTCTGAAACGATTGTGCAGGAGGAGGTGTCCATGTGCTGCAGCCCTGGATTCTACTGAGGATTGGAACAGTTGGCCAGCAAACCACATTAATCGTGGAAATTAAAGAAATAACCATGAAAGTCATATGGGAGGCAAATGTTTTTAGGAGTCTGATACCAAATAAAGTCAAACTTCCCAGGAGTGGGTTTCACTATTATAAAGAAATGTATTGTTCATAAAAGGCCTGCCGTGTTATTTTGTTGAAGAGCTGAGTGACAAGACACCTCAAACTGCTTTTGTTCTGTCCTGCTCTGTTCATACTTAATCCCTCAGAAAACTTTTACATTATCTTGTCCTTTCATTCATTTTTCGTTCCACCAAAGAGCGTCCAGATTTGCTTCCAAATGTGTCCACTCAGCTGGCAAAAACAGCATCTTAAATTTCTGCAAATTGATCAGCGGATTCTTTGCTCCAAGGCAGCTGACAGACTGTGGCCTGTGCACAAGCTACACATTTCGGTTTAGCCATTTTTATAGCAGGGCCATTTTTACTGTAACTGTCCAGAATAATTACCTCTATTAAGGGTGGGGATTCAAACCCGGGTTTGTCAGATTGCAGAGAGGAAGTTCTAACCTCCAGGTCACCTGCTGTGTTCAAGTGTGCAGGTCATTTTGTATAAAATTCATTTGAAGATACTATACAAAGATCCCACAAAACAATTATTACCAAGGGAATGACATCTGCTTGTTTGTTTTGTGTTTTTCCCACACAAATAAGTTATATATATAATCTTAAGCATTTATAAAACATAACCCAAAAAAATCCAAATGAGCAGCTTGAGGTTTAGAAGGTGCTGCTGAGTTCTATGCCCGTGTTTTCTAGGTCAGGTGTGTTAGACGAAGAAACAAACAGCAGAGTGTGTTGAGCTTGAAGGGGATCATACAAAAGGAGTAAATGAATTCTGAGTTAGCTGTTTGAAAATAATTCCCACCTGGAACCAACTGAAAGTAAACGCTTTCATCGCCAATGCAAAAACCAGCGCGTGAAGTTCGCCGCCGTCCTTCGGGTCCCACACCTTCATCTCGGCTCTTGCTTTTTTTTAATCGCAGTACCTGGCAGCACTTTGTTTTTGTCATGATCTGCACTTGCGCACCTTCATTTTCTCCACCACCTACACACCCCCTTGTAAAAATATTTACATTTTGTACACTATGTAGACCCACAACAAACAAACCCAAATGCAAGGTGTTCCCTTGCAGGCCCAAATCCAGATTCCTACTGGAAATGAACCTTTATATAATATTTTCTTTAAAAATTAAACATCTCACAGGCAACAATGAGACTAGCTTAGAAATCCCAGGGGGTGCAATGTTTACATGTGGGTAAATTCATGTTAAGCACAACAATCCTTAAGTGGGTTTCGGTGAAATCCGGCGAAGTTGTAAAATGTTAACTGTCTGTATTGGAAATTCTTCCCGCTTTGTGGCAAAAGACTGAACTCTGACTTTTCCATGGACTCTCCTACCTTGTACAAAGTGGGTAGATGATCCATTACTCTTGGGATTTCCTTACCACAGTAGCTTTAGATGAAAGCCCTGTTCCTTCAAGATTTCCCAAAGACACAATTAGAAATGTTCTGTATCTCAGGGAAGGAAAAGTGCTGTTGAGGAGACACTTGTGGCTGTCATAAACTGGCCTATGCCTCAGAAATTGCATTAAAATACTAATACATGTATGGCAATTTATTCACAGAGAACAATAATAACAATATTATGCAGAATATTATTCTTGGTTTACATGAAAAATGTATAGATGAAATGAGATTTGTGCACTGCGTCGATTCTTCTCGTGCCCGCCTTACGTGACAGATGTGCTGTCAGGCATCAGTCACTCGCAGCACTTTTATTATTTCCTCTTCCTCTCCACACGCCGCTGTTATTGCTGTCTGACTCATTCGGCCACAGGACAGGACAAGAGAAGGGGAAGCAAGGCAAACCGCACCCTTGCAGCCCCAACGTATCCCATGTCTCCATCCACCGTTTGGCCTCTAGGACCACAGCTGATTTCACCGTGGTGCAGCCTGGCACCCTCAGCAGGACGTCTGGCATAAAGACAACCTCTGGCGGTGATAAAATTGCTCCTTGTTTCAGAGTAAATTCGCTCTACAGTCTCAGCTGGCTGGTTCAGCAGTGTCATCTGGGTAATTTTCCTCTCTTCGAAGGGACGGAGACCCGTTCTGGTCACAGCTAATTGTTCTCATAGAAAACTGCAGCATGCAAAGACTCCAGTGATTCTCAGGAAATGTGGGAGCTGCTCTACCCAGCAATAAAGCATAATTATTATTGGCGGGCAGGCCTGCGTCTTTTTCGCGAGCCAATGGACCAAATTACAAACACGAGAGGGGACAGCGGTGGCTCGGTGTCATCGGCCTGCGATGCACCGCGGTGATCCATCAAGGCGCTGGGCAGCCCCTTCTCCATCTCCACATCCTGGAAAGATTCCCAGCAGCGCGAAAACTAGGCCGAAGGCTTGCCCAAATAACGTTTTCCTGGTTTCTGCGGAAATGGAAGCGAGAATGTCGTGCTGGAAATGAGGAGAAGCTCACGACACGAATAAGGGGAAGCAACCCCGAAGGAGGGCGGTTCTGGTTCCTCAATCCATCCCTGTACACCACTCTGCCTTTATGAGAAAAGCAGTAAGCAAGGAGGGAGACTTCAAAATGAAATTTCAAAATCAGCATGAGCAGAATGTGGGCTGTGTCTTTCCAGATCTTCTTAGATCTTCACCAGGATGGGAAAGGGGAAATCTTAGCAACAGAAAGGGAAACAAGCTAGTGACCACTTACCAATCCGACCTTTTTTCTTATGGTTTACTGACTTATTGTGATAAAATTGAGCTGTCTATCCATCTTCAGTAACCGCTTTTCTGATGTTTGGAACTTTTTGCAGATACATGGGGTACAAGGTGGGCTACACCCTGGGTGGGACACCAGACCATCACAGGCACAACATTACAAGCTGTGTCATTTTCATCTGTTAAATTACTCTGTTCAGAGCAGATTGATCTTGTGTTCAAGCTGCATTGTTCATCCTGGACCAACATACAGCTAGACAGACAGATGTACAGACAGACAGACAGATAGATAGATAGATAGATAGATAGATAGATAGATAGATAGATAGATAGATATTGAAAAAGTGGTCTACTGTTACTGTTACTGTACAGTCCAACTTGAATAATGTGAGTTTAATGTTGCTAAACATTTATTTTAATGTGTCTTTAATGTTGTTCCCAAAAAACAAATTATAAGGCCAACACTGTCACTCTGTATCCATTCAGGTGTTCAGGAGGCATAAAATGATAAACAGGTTCATGCAGGCACAGCTGCATGAGGACAAATGTGTTCACATTAAAGGACTAGATCAAAAAATACCCGGTACCTTTCAAAGGCTTCGCCTTCGCATGAGATTTTCTCGAGAAAAAAAATAGCAATATGGATTCCCCATCTTCGTTATTTGCCTTCTTTACCTTTCTCATCCATCACTGGACATTGTGCACGAGGGAGTAAAGATGGAGGTCGTGCCACACAGCAGTGGCTCCGGTCACTAAAGGGTCACTGGGAAAATGTTGCTATAGGGAGGTGAATGAAAGACTGGAAGATGAAAGAGCACATAGGTGGTATCCCTGGCCATCGGGAACGAACCATGTCCGTGGCGGAGATGAGGTGGTCGTGAGGTGGCACTGACTTAGGGAAGGCTGCGTGAGGCTGGACCCCTACAGTATAATTTCTATGGGTTTGTGCTGCAAAAGCATTAGAATTTGTGCTGCTCTTTGTGCTGTGACATCACTCACCCCCCCACAGCGTCGTGAACACATGAAATCGGGCACATTTGAGGGAGGTTTGGCGTCTGAAGTCAAGTGACCTCTGGGCGAGGCTGCTTTTCCTCACGTTTAGTCCCTTTTGAGAGGTTAAAAAAACAGGATCCCCTCAAACCCTTTTTTCTCCAGGGTTTTGAAGATAATGTCACCTGGCAACTGGTAACTTAACCAGTACTAGAATATACAACAAGGAGGTTGCAGATGGCCCTGCTACCTGAGCGCAAACACACAAACACGCACAGCTCGCTCATGGAGCCCGACTGGGTCAGACGTCACACACAGAATTTCTGCTGCTATCAGCCCACAGGGTTGACTCTATCCCCCTCCGACAGGGATGGCTTATAGAAAAATAATAAATACCCTCACATGACCCCGCCATTTGGAAGAATTCACGAGATTGGATCCATTTCCTGTTGACAGCGAGCTGCTTGTTTCAGTTCGGTAGGCGGTGCAGCACTGCTTTGCGGTAGAAGGACATGGGTTTGAATCTTCAAAGTATTCAACCTGAATTGAATCAGTAAAAATTCCCCAGCTGTTTAAAAGGTAAACTATTAGAAGGGGCTTGGTACACCAACCTAACACTGCAAGTTGCTTTTTACAAGAAAAGTCTCTGATAAATAAATACATTTAATAATTTCTCCCAGCCTCTTAATGTGGATAATCTGGAAAGTTCTGCATTTCTTGTTGCACAAACCAGCAGCGGTGGTGCCCGAGCTCTTCGTTGTTACCTGTCTGAGCCGTCTATGGCCGTAAAGATCTGGGTGCTGAGCTCTGAGCTCAAAATGAGGCGGCCAGGCTGTAACTTGCACAATCGTGTCCACGGAGGAAGGAAGGAGCGGCTTTGTCCATAGAGATACGAGCAGTCTGATGAGCGCAAAGTGCCCCTCGGGGAAGATGTGTGATGAAATTCATAGAAATAAGGTGCAGTCTGGCACAACGGGCGAGAGAAGCTGCTGCCCGGTGGGGTGGAGGGCCGCCCGGCTGCGGGGTGACAGCAGCTCAGCATGGGTGAGTCCTGCCGAAAGACAAGCGCTGCCGCTGAAGCATCACCGAGCCCAAGAACTGCAGGAGGACCCCGGCAGACACATCGCAGCTGACTTCCAGCTGGACGGGTCCGCCGGCAGGAGTGTTCCTGCATCCTCTTCTAGGTCTTCGCAGCATTCGGCCGCTGAATCATCTGGATGACACAAATAACAGAAAAAAAATCTACGTGTGGTTGCCTGAGAAGAAGATCGGGATGAGGGGGTGTTTCTGTACATCTCCTGCATTTAGCGAATGCTCCTAAGCTACCTTGTAGCTGACCCTGTATAGAGCTGGGTAATTTTTACTTACTTTTTACTTTTTAATTTAGTTGTTTAGGGCAAGTACCCTGCCTTAGAGGGGACCGTAGCCACTGCGCCACCTGCTGCCCCTCGCTGAACAAGCTGACTTGTGAACTGATCCGATCTGTTAGCAACACAGGGCCACGTATTCCAGTCCTCGGTACCGCGGTAATTACCGCGGTCTCATTTCCTGCGTGCAGAGATGGTTCAGCCCTTCCGACATCATGACGGCCTGAGACCACCTGCCCAACGTGCCAAAACCATCACGACAACCTGACAGCCTCAGCAAGTGATTCATCCTCTCATCATAAAGCGGCAAAGAGTCTGCCTCAGACTCAGAAACTTTCCTCCCTGGAAGACTAAAATAACACAACTTTTTCCCACTGCATATTTAAACAACTCCATCTCTTATTTTCTCCAAATTATACTTAATTTAGCGAATTGCTTAACTGAGTTCTGCCAGAATTTCACTTTGGCCACCATTCCGGCAGATGATCATAACCGAAAGAGATGGTAGCGGCTGTACAATGTAGATGTCAACAAATTTTATTACAATTTTTACATGGCAACAAGTGAATTTATCATAACGCAACTGTTTATGCCAGATTCTTTGATGCACTCCTCACTAAAACAGAGGGAATAAAAAAGATTTTTTTTAAACTTTTGTAAATTTATTGCTCTGTAGCTGTCATAAGGGGATGCATTATAGTGAGATTTTTGTAAGATTTAGTTAGAGTTACTGGACAAGTTGGCTTCGGCTTCACTTCCATTTGAATCTCCCTGCATTTTTTCACTCATAATAATGAATAAATAATATTCACACAAATTTGGATTAGTCAGTTTTTTGGATTAGTCAGTGATTTATTTCGCAGCAGACAGAATGTGTGCAGAGACTGCACGTGCAAAAAATAAAAAATGCAAAAGGTTAGATATATTTTCGTGCAGGGAAGTTTGTCAGATCTCACTGTCATTTCCGTCAAGTTAAAAACCCAACATGTGGAGGACAGGGCTGGGAGGGGGGGATGCGTCCTTCCAGAGCGATGACAAATGGATGGCAACGTTGCCACAGCAACGGTGTGTCCAGGGGCGACGGCTGATGGGTGCGATAAAGGAAGGGTAGGGGCACCCTGGCCAGCGGGGGTCCGGAGCGGGGGTGCAGCCTGTGAGGATGAGATGTAAGATGAGATGTAATAAAAATAAGAAATAAATGTTCTGTGTAACTGCACTCCACAGGGAGTTGGGGGTGGGTGGGTGAGTGAAGCCCTTCATTTATGAATATATCATTTAATTAAAAGCAGATTAATAATTATTCATAAAGGGAAAAAAAAACACAGGCACAGATACTGCTGATGCTTTGTCATAAGTGTGATGACAGAAGCGTCTAACACACTGCGGGCCTTTTTATTATTATTATTATTATTATTATTATTATTATTATTATTATTATTATTATTATTATTATAAATTTAGCTGGAACCTCAAAAGTATCTTTAAATGATCTACCATTGGCATGGTAAACAGTTATTAGTTCTGGTTAGTATCTTGACTAAGGGCACTAGAGTAGGAGCAGGGATTCGAACCCTTAGACTGCAAGGCGACAGCTTTAATCACTATTACTCCCAGACAACACCTAAACCCATCAAAATGAGATCAATGCCTCAATTCATGTTAAAAACAGACATTCTTTTCATTAATAATATAATATACACAAACGTAATAATAATAATATAGATGTGCTAGACTGCGAGATGGGCCACACGAATCATGAAACGAAGGTGTGGAGACAGTGACTGCTGTTGCGCTCTTGTAGGATCTTCACAAATAGAAACAAGCAATCTGAGCTTCAAAACAACCTTCACTCAAACAAGGGGGCTGCAAACAGTCGGCCTGCTTTCACACTGCCGCTCACACACTCACTCACACAGTCTTTCCACGCTGACGCCCACATCCATCTACCATAAATTTTTGGCGACAGGTCAAGCTAAAGTAAAAAAAAATCGGTCTCACGTTTGCGCATAACTCGGTAAAAAGTATTTAATAATTTTACTCGTATGCTCAGAAGCTTGTAAATGGCACACATCCATCTTGAGGGAAACCTGTATTATATTTTCTGCTGAGCTATTGTATTAACTTTCTATTGAAAGTCAGTCCTGTCCATAGTAATTGAATGACTAAGTTAGTACTAGTAGTTGAATTATTTATTGAGTACTGTTGTTGCGCAGTGTTGGGAGAGTCTGTGTTATGAGTCAGTCTTTGTGGTGGTGGTGGTGATGTCAGTGCTGCCCCTCCCTTCCTTCCAGTTCTGACGCCCGGGTGCCGGAGCTCAGATCCACGCACCGCAGTGGCCACGCTCGTGCCCCCAAGAGAGAGGGTGTCTCCACGGACGAGCGCAGGGTAAACATACATGCAGGAGGCCTTTAAAGGCAGGAAATGATAGCAGAGAAGCACCCAGGGAGGAAGAGAGGGGATGAAAGGGCAGGCGGATCTGGGGATGGAGACGCTAACAGAGTTACGAGGCCAGCGCCAAAGGGGCGGCTCTTAAAAAAGACACGAGACTCTCTGGGAAGATTCGTCACAGGCAGCCAACGGTGTCGTGAAAACCATGACTCCATGCAGGTGTTTTATTTGTTCCTCCAGCCTTTCCCAAAAGCACCTGATGGTTTTCAGGAGTTTCTCCAGAGCTTTCGCAAACTCCAGGCCTCCGCTTCCCTCCGAGAAACAAAGACCACACACGAGCTGTGTGCTTTGCAAGCTTTCTTTTCAGCATTTTTCACCTTGAATTATTAATGAATGGATGCTTAACCATTGCACTCTCTCCTTTACAGCAGCTTACAGTGCGACTCCCACTTACACCGCCAAAGGCCTTTTTATGTATTTATTTTTGTTCTTTTTTATTTTTTAAACGGATCACAATAGACATACCAAAAAGCAGTAGTACTTACTGCTCACTGTTCATATCAACAGTTATAACCCCTCCATTCATCTTATCCATCTTTCAAAATTCTTTATTTTAAACACCGCAATAAACATTTAAACCTGTCACGCTTACGGTGAAATTGCAAAAACGCATAAAATCCAAACTAAAACCAAATACAGACTCTGTGCAACGGATATGACTGAGGCAATAAAAAAAAACCCAAAGCTCTAAATAAAACATTTTTAAGTGAAGTTCACCCATGAAGCCCACTGCAGAAGATGTGCGGCCCCCTGGCCTATCCCTTTTAAGTAACATTTGATAGCTGTTTCCCTTCACACCATGTGTTCTATGAAGACATTCTCACAAAAAACCAAGCTAAAACAAATAAATTTAAACAAGTTAGTGATTATACACATGCAAGTAACTGGGTGCAAGCACCCAGGGTAAGGACCTCGCCTGAAAGCATTACAGCTAGAGGAAGGATATGAACTTGCAAGCTCTGGGTTCAAAGGTGGCTGAGAAAACCACTCTACCACATGCTGCCCCAAAAAGATAACAGCTAAATGAAAAAAATAATAAATAACAAGTTTTAAAAATTATTGCTCCACTGTCTTGCCTTAAAAGACTTAACTCCACCTTCGAGATATTTAATTTCATTTTAATTCGCGGCTCCCTCTAGTGGAAATTCTGCAACACTGCATTCAGCAACACTGCAATTTCCATCCATCACGGCGAACCCCTGAGAACCAGCAGGTGTCCAGATAAAAATAATAATAAAAGGAAATAGTGTAATATTTTTTTACATTTTCTATGGCAGGACATTTCCACTTAAGCCATTTAAGCTGTGAAAGAAAACAGCAGTAGGTGTCCTTCTAAAACAGCAGCTTCCAACCACCCATCGCCAGCAGGTCGTTGCCCTCTTCTCCTTGACTTGGAGGTTCTGCTGATATAACAGAAACCACAAAAAATCCAGCTGCCCAAATAAAAGGTTTTTATTTCCAGTCATCATTCTGTCCACAAGGTGGTGTCGGCGTACAAAAAAATAACTCATTTCTAGTCACCTTCCACTGTGCGGCAGAACGTCTGAGAAGTTCCGCTGTCATCTCAAAAGAGCACGTTTGCTAACCTCTTCATCAGCAGGTGGCGCAGTGGTTGGAGCTGCTGTCTTGTAATGGACAGACTGGGGTTTGAGTCCCACCTCCTGCTGCAGAATCCTTGATCAAGGTTGTTGCCCTGAATGGATAAACATAAAAATTGCCCAGCTGTGAAGATCACTTTGGGGAGCTTAACATTGTCAGCTGCACCAGAGAAAAGCAGCAGAAGAATAAATCAAACATAAAAGAGCTCTAATTGCTGGAAACTTTTATTTTTATTGCACACTGCCCAGCCAAAAAAAGTCACACACACACTAATATTTCGTTGGACCGCCTTTAGCTTTGGTTACGGCATCGTTTCGATAAGCTTATGCGATGTCACAACATTTATTTCCGCCCAGAGTTGCATTCATTTTTCGCCAAGATCTTGTATCAATGATGGGACAGTTGGACTGCTATGTAAAGTCTTCTCCAGCACAAGATCCCAAAGATTCTCAATGGGGTTAAGGTCTGGACTCTGTGGTGGCCAATCCAAGTGTGAAAATGATGTCTCTCTCATGCTCCCTGAAGCACTCTTTCACAGTTTGAGCCCCATGAATCCTGGCATTGTCATCTTGGAAGAAAAAATCCATTGATGGAAAAACCTACTCATTCAGTATATTCAGGTAGTCAGCTCACCTCATTTTTTTGGGCACATAACGTTGCTGAACCTAGACCTGACCACCTAAAGCAACCCCACATCATAACACCAAGTTAAATCCAGGTGCTGACTTTTATTTTGGCTGGGCAGTGTACAATGTAATTTATTATGGCTTTGCGACTGTGTATGCATTACTGTTGCGGAAAAAAAACAACATTGAGACATGAGAAATCCTTTGTGCTGAGCACCTGCTCCAACAGGGTCAGTCAGACATTTTTGATCCAAGCCTGAGCAGCAACTTTCTCCAAACCCTCTGAGCCATCACAGCTCATCTGAACCTGAACTTAATGTTCACGCCTCCCGTCTTTCCCCAAATTGATCAATGAGCCAATCGAGATGAAATTAGGATGATAAAGAGGCCCTGTCATTCATTTAGGTGTGCAGGTTTATTTGATTCATAAGCAATTAACGTAAATAATTGTAATCCATAATATTGACTATAATTCATTCTAAACTTTCCCTGGTGAAGTGTAATCGTGGCCGCATGGATGACCTTCACTTTGGCCCAACGTGGCATCTGGGGTTGAGGAAAAATGACCACGTTTCACCCTAAAGGGGACATCAAGGTGGCCCTTAACTGCTCGCCCTTGAAAAGGGAGGTGACTGCTTCCAAGTGACATAGGGTCCTCATGTTTGTATTTTATGCTGTTTAGTCATCAAGGGTTTCACCGTAGTAGATAGTTCTTCCCAAGCGGCAGTAGGTGGCGTAGTGGTCGGTGCTGCCGGGACCCAGGCTGAAACCCTGCACCTGCTGTGGGACCCTTGACCACGGTGCTCACTCTGAACTGCTGCAGGGAACACCGCCCAGCTGCATGAATGAGTAAATCGGTGTAAGAAGCTTAACAATGAGAAATGCATTGAATAAAATAAACACGGGAAAATGTGCTCCCGTGCGGCAGCGGGTTAAACGCAACCTTGAAGATGATCTCATCTCCACGAGGCCGCAGCCTCAGCAGCTTCCGTAGCTCACGCTTTCCCAAAACTACCCAGCAGAAGGTTCCACTCCTGGGTCTCCAGACGCTGTGTCCTTAACTGCTTCTTTTTCCCATGTACAGTACATACTGTAAACATTAGTTTAGGGTTAGGGTTAGCGGAAAGTTAGGCTTACCTGTCGGTTAGGGTTAGGGTTAGTGGAAAGTTACAGTTAGTTGTAGGTTACAGCTAGTAATAACCTTTTGTATCCAACCCTAACTCTAAACCTTAACCTTAACCCAGTAATAACCTTTTGTCCAGAGCAGGATCTCACTGGTCTGGAATATATCCCAGAGGGTAGCGCATATAAAACACACACACATGCACGCACGTGCATCTTTGGACAGAAACCACAGCACCTGCTAATATGCAAACAATCAGTAAAAGCTGGACACGTCATAAACATCATCTGACCTGCAGCTTTTTACACTGCTGGTGTTTGAAGAAGCTTCTAATGGACCTTCACAGCCCACATTCAGCTTAGCTCACAGTCTGGATGGTACAGGCTTTGCAAATACAGGTTATTTCATCCTAAGAATGAAATAAAAAGGGACATAAAACAGTGGTGCACATACACATTTGCATGGTGCCACTGTGGATTGAAGGCAGACGACAGGGTGCTTCCCGGTCAGCCGTGTCTGCCAGACTCCCACTGGTATGAGTGCCGGACATCAGCGGCAGGGGACGGCCCCTGCCATATGCCACGTGAAACTGCGTCGATTGTCAACGTTCACCACGACTGCTCCGCACCAGAGCTGCCAGCTTCAGTTCTTGCTGTTTTTCATTCCAAACAAACTCATCTCTAACAGCGAATGGCATAGGCACTTGGATGCTGGAGCAGAAAACTGCACACACACACACACACACACACACACCACCTGCCAGGAACACTGACACTGCACAGTATGGTCATCTCACAAACTGAAGCAGGACCACTGGTCATCCTCTGCCAGTGTGTTTGTTGTCAGCAAAAATATGAATGATTTATGAAAAGCATTGATATTCAGAGGAAAAACAGAGAAGAGAGAAGAGGGAACAGGGCAGTGAAAATGTGAGCTGGCCATGTTACAGCCCCTTTATCAGGTACATCTGACTGGTTCTTACTGATGATGGTAGCAGGTTACATCCCTGTGTTCCTGTTGTGTTTGGGGAGCTGTTTATTTGTTTGTTCACAGGTGTCCAACTACCATTGGTCCTTCCTCCTGCCAATCAGCATTATTGATGACATCACCACAAACCTCCCAGCCAATGAAAATGAAGGTGGAGGAAGGAAGACGAAGGCAACCTGTCCAGTGTTGGACTCTAGAATTTTCTTGTGCTGAGCGTTTTGCTGCTTTTCCTGGTCTTCTTTTCTTGTGTAAATTCTGCCCGATTGTGTTTATACTCGCTTTGTATTTCCTGGCGCTTTTCTGTCTACGTCTCATTACGTTCCCCGTTCCCGGCTGATATCGGTCACCTGTGCGGTTCGTATGATCTTAGTGTTAACTGTGACCTGGAAGGGAGAATGTGAACAGGTAAGAACATCACTGACACACCTGCATGTGTAGGTTGGTTTTGGTTATCTACACCACACTAGGGAAAGAATAAGTGACAACTGTACATATTTGGTTTTGGGTAGGTAGGGTAGTTAGGGTGTGAACAGACACTGAAGAAGCTGTTCTGTTTGCGTTTGGTTAGTTAGGGTTGTCTTCCTACCTTAGCCAGTTTGTTTGGTTTTCATAAGTTTTTTTTTGTTTGTTTTTTGACACCTCTCATGTTCCTTTCCCCATTCGCCTATGTATATATTTGTAATGTCTCTCACCTGTATGTAGTACATCACCTTTGCACCCAAAATTCCCTGTGTTTGTTTTTTCTTGTCCCCATCCAACACACTGACATTCAGGTGACTTAATGTTACACCCTTTATCCCTAGACATCTTGAGGCTGTAATATGTTACAATGGGGTGAGAAAGGATTTATTGACCTCCAAAAGATTTTCTTGATTTTTTTTTTTTTTAAACTCCATCAGAACATCATCTGACCACTTACATGTGAGCAGATGTATTTGTCCCTTCATGGTCAGTCTGCCACGTCACAACATCTGAAACGTGACCTCAACTTTATCCCAGTAACCTGCAGAGTTCACAGAACTCAAGGCAGTGGACCATCTTTGGGTTGTTGGGCTGTTCCACCAAAAAATCTGCAGAAACTATGCAGAGCTGTCTGTCCATTGTGGAACAAGAACCCTGCTGCTGAATTCATATTGTGGTTGGGGGCAAAAGACAGTCTTTTTAGGTAACGTGTACCTAATAAAGTGGCTGTGAGTGTTTATTACTAGTATCGATTGTGGGAAAGTGGGCTGAAGGACAACAGGGCTTTGAGGACACGTGGGTACGTTCAGCCAGAAGTTAGAAAAGATCAATTTCTAGGAGTGTTCACCCCCGCAGTGGTGTATAGCTGCAAGCTTTCACTACATTTTTACCACATACAGCTGTGGTAAAAGTCCAGGTTGTATCGTGCAGCGTGCTGGTACTTCTGTCTATTGCAAGCCTCTTCTTGTCAGGTGTGAATAATTACTTTGATCAGTTCCACCCGGCTGCAGATGCAAATGCTCTCTCATTAACAGGAATATCACACACAACTCCCGGGCATCTGCACCGGATCATTGCTTTTGATAAATCCCCAGCCTGTGATCTCGGTCCAGGAGATGGCCGTGGCATAGGAACCTGAATGAAAACAACTGTAAACAGGAGTGGGGGACGCGGTCAGCTGAGACTGTTCCAGAACACGGAGAGGGAGTACAGATGAGCAGGGTGTCCAATAATATATCAGCAATTAAAGTCGCAGCAGGCAGGTGGGTAAAAAGTGAAAGAGCATCTATTCAAGCTGGAGAAGTCTTGACATTCATCACTGGGGGGGATTAGGCAGTGACTACATTACCCCCACATGGTTATGACGTCTGCATTCACCTATTTGGTTGATGTTTTTCTCCAAAGCGAAGTACAACCCCAGGTGAACAAAATTGTATTTTGGAGCAGGTGAATGAGTTTAGGCAGACACCCGATTATCAGAGCAGTTTGTCTAGAATGACCATTTCTGCTGGAAAAAATCAAGCTGCCAGTGAAACTGAGGCAGACAGGGAATACAGAGATTATCGGGATGGTTCATAGGCAAATTTGTGAAACCGTTTGGAGAATGGGAGACTGTGGTTCTGAAAAAAAAAAAAACATTTTGAGACCTTTTTGAACGCTGGTAGGGCTTCAACAGCTGAGGAGCAGAGGGAGCTCATTCCACCGCAGCAAATCCTGGAACTTATAGACCTGATTTTGTGAGACTGACTTTTAAGCAGACAGAGGTAGAGGAGCACAGAGAGTGACCAGGTCCTGTAGGTATTGAGGTACTGATCTTTGGATCATATTGTAGGTTAGAACTAGTCTTAATCCTATCTCACCAACCTTGCATGTCACCACCTGTCATAGCAGAACATATTTCTCACCGTGTCATTTTCCTTGAAAACTTGCCGACCTCACCTTTTGTTATAGAATGTGTCACCACCTATGCAGTTCTACCCCATTATGGCACCACTCATAGCTAACAGAAGTGAGAGAGCTGTCTGTATTTGTGTACATCAGTAACCCCTCAGAAACAGCAAGAAATCACACAATTGTTTAGTGAGGACTTCAGTCAGACTGCTAGCTGGCGTTCAGTAGGCGACATTCTTGATAAATGAAAACATTCCTTTCTCACCCTGTTTGCCACTGTAGGTGGTGTATTTCCTCAGGCTGGAACTTCCTACCAGAGGCCTAGGAATTTGAGAGTAAGGCACAATATTTTTGCTGTTCCTAGGATTGTGCTCTTCTCAACCAAGATTGATGTCACACCTGGAATCTTCTGCAGCAGCTCTTCCAGTTTCAAGGTCACAACCCCAGTTGCTTCTACCATCAGTGGGGCTACCTTGGTTTTCACCTTCAACATTCTCTCCAGTTCCTTTCTCAATCCCTGATATTTCTCCAGCTTCTCACATTTCTTCTTCCTGATTGTTTTTCTATCACTTGGAATCACCGCATCCATTGCCACTCTTGTTTTCTTCTTCTCGTCTATAAGCGCTGTATCCAGTTGGTTTGCCATTACTTCTTTACCTGTCTGGATGTGGACATCCCACAGGATCTTGGTTCTGTTGTTCTCCACCACTCTCTATGGTGTCTCCCATTTAGACTTGGCAGTGTCCAGGCCAAATTCCTTACAGATGTTCTTGTATACAATGCCTGTCACTTGGTTGTGCTTCTCAACATCTACTGTCCCTTCCTGCATCTTCTAGCCACTACTAGGTACTCGATTGTCTAAGCGGTGTCTTTGCACAGTCTGCACCTGGGGTCTTGTCTTACACTGTATGGTCCACCCCCGATTCCAATGACCTGATGCTGAGTGCTTGTTCTTGTGCTGCCATGATTAGTGCCTCTGTACTGTCCTTCAGTCCTGCCTTTTCCAGACACCTTTGCTTTGTCTGGGCTCTTTCAGACATTCCCTTAGAAGCTCATCTTAGGGGACACTGCTTGGATGCACTCATGGATGTTTTCTGTCTCATTTAGGAACACTTTAGAGGCCTCTCCCCCCTTCCTTCTGGCTTGTGTACAATGCCTGGGGATCTGACCTTGGGTGGAAGGCTCCACAGACCTTGAGTTTTCAAATCTTGATGGCAGCAGCTTCCTTTTTCTCCCTTGGCCAACTTGCTATCTCAACTCGGTGTCTAATGACTGGCAGGTCACATGATGCCTCTGATCTTGTTCTTTCCACTCAACTGATTCTTTTAATACCCATCTGACTCTGTGGAGGTACGTAGATGTTATCTTCCAGTTTCTGCATCATGGTTCCCACATAATTGGAAGGTTAGGGTTTTTTTTATTTATTAAATACAAGTGTGCTGCTGTACAAATTGTGGATTACCTGGCTCACACCATACTGACATACCCCCGTTAGATTGCCAACTACATCCCTGGCCAAAAATTTGGATCTGAGCAACATAATGTGGTAGGACAAGCAGCTCTGTCAGTGATGGAATTTGACCAAACCAACAGTTTTCCTAGTGTATCAGGTGTGTTTAACAGCTTCTGATTTGGGGAGATACTTCTCTAGTTTAACTATGGGGAGGCCTCAACCTGCAGCACCTGCTGATCTGGAACCTCCTGCCTCATTCTGATCTTTTTTCTTGTCTTTTTCCAGATAGTCCAAAGTGATATGCAGTCCTGCAGAGCACGCAGCACAGCTGCAGCCTCCAGCTAAGGGCATGGGTTCTATTTCAGCACTGCTGGAGACATAGTAGCTACCAACCCCCCCCCCAGTTCTTCAGAGTAGAAAAGGAAATAAGAACAGAAACCATGAACTACAGAACAAACCATATCTATTCCACTTGCAGCAGCACAAAGTGCTTGTGTTCAGGTAGAAGAAACCCACACGGTTCCTGTAACCCTGTTCCAGGACCATGCATTTAGAAAAGTGTCAGGGGTTACACTTCACCCAAGACCTACGTGCTTTCCATTTCAGACGCGAACCACAGTATTAACACAAGCTGCCTGCTTGTGTGTCAACATAAGATCTGTAATGCTTCTCAGACAAGTCAATTTGTAAATCAAATGTCTTTACATTTTAACTAACAGAAGGCGTTTTACCATCAAGAAGGTATAAATGATTTAAATGCCTCTTTATGAAAAAGGGCAGTTAATCATTAAACTAATGACATTTTCAATGATGACTGCAGTTTGAAAAACTTTTCAGCTGCTCTGCTGCCTGCGCACCATTTCTTCCCTTTCCTGCTGCAACCTTTTTAACTTCCATTTATCTCTTGGAAATCACTTGTCAGTGTTTGAACACAAAAACGTTTCAGTTGTTATAAAGACCAGTGAGCTCACAGCGATCCTCGTACATTAGCTACTGCATCAACAATAAGAAGCAAACACACACTTCATCTTGCAAAGAAACTTTTATCTTGTTTTCAAGTATTCAAAACTATTAAATAAGTACAAGGTATTCTCATGATTCAGTGGGCAACCTCAGCCCCCCCCCCCTCCAAAAGAGATCACTGTATCCTGCTACTCTTGTACACGTAATGCTTGCAAATGTCTGCACGATTTTCACAGGTATTCCTTGAATGGAATTCCATCCCACGGTTGGCTACTTGACAGAAGCTACAGACGGTCCACGTGGGACAGCAAACAGTGTACGATGGCCACATTGAGCAAGACAGAGGGAGAGCTCAAAGCTGTGCCGGGCTGCTGGTGATAGGAGCACAACACACCAGGGTCCTGCAAAATCCCCAGCAACCCTGTTGATGTCTTGTTACCGTTGACAACAAGGACACCATCAACATCAAAATAACAAATAGAGGGTGAGTAATGCAAAATTATATATTCCATTTCATGGCTAAAATTATGGCTAATCACTCCAAGTTTCATTCTGAATATATTAGTTTACACATGTTGAACCAACCCCACTTAAGGCCTGAAAGGGGCTAAATGTTTCTGTTCAAACAGAGCAGGGCTATTGCAGCACTTGTAGATATTTTACCAACACATATTTAAAAGAACAAAGTGCCCGTGTTTATAAGAATTTGGAAGGAATGCATTCTGCTTCAATGGAATACAGGATGAGAAAAGCGGTTTCATCAAAACATTTTAAGCACCAAAAAAAAAAAAAAAAAAAAAAAACCAGAAGATCAGAGAAGCTTACAGTGGGATCCCATTAATGTCAAGGTCTAAACAGCCAACAGCATGCCCGGCAAGACACTACGACGGACACTAACCACTGTTTCAGCAGCAAACCACTCAAAGAAGGAGCCTCCTTTGCTATGAGTGGGGGCGTGGGATGGGCCTGATGTGTCACTGGCCAAACTGGAGGATCGGACACTCAGCTGCAAAGGCAGGACCCAGAACGGCCTGTCCTTTCTGGTCAGGCTGCTGTGGGGTGGACAGGGGACCTAAAAATGTCAAACTCATAGTTTCTTTTTTTAATGTATGATTGCAGCTCCAAGGCAGTCTGCTCCTCATGGTCAGGAGACAACCTGAGCAAGCACCACCACACGAAGCACCATGAACCCCCATTTATCGGGGTCTTCAGCAGTTCAGACATGTCAAACATAACTCAATGAGTTTCACTTGTTAATAATAAAAATTAAATATAATTTAACCCAGTTGTTCTGTACATTTTAACTTCTTCCCTATACATTTCACAAGGCAATGTAATATATGTATATACACACTATTCACACCCTCATATACATACACTGGTATTATGAACCCTTAACAACTGGAGAACTGAAGATGCTTGAAGTATCACTGCTGTGTTTCCCAGTAACTAATAATCATTGACTGTTGTGATTAGATCCTTTCAGCTTTTTTCTACAAACCCAGGCTATCAACAGAATTCAAAATTGCACATTTGTGTAGTTAATAAAAAGTACAATAAAAATCTTCACATCAGGTTCTTAAGAGTTCATATACTGTACATTTTCTACATGTTATGTACATCACGAATATAGAATTGCCTTCACTAAATTTTACATGATTTCATATATCTTTCTTTAATTTCTATTCATTTATTTCATAAGCTTTCCCCCCAAAGACTATTTTTTTAATATCAACACTGTTAGCAAATAAACATTATGTACATTAAGGTCAAGAAAAGACCCTCAGAGCTTATGCGTTGAGCCTAAGTGACTGATCTTCCCTTCTCCGTGAGGAAATATCGATGTCTATGGAATCTTTCCCTACGATAAGTCGAAGACGTTTCGCTGGCGGAAGCGGAATGAAGTCATCCTCAAACTCATCGTCAAAGTAGTCCTCTTCCTCTGAAGACGACTCCTCTTCTGTAGTCTGCGATAGTTGACCCTCCCCTAAATTCCCAGCAGCAACCCCATTTGAGGCCGGCTCGTCGGGATGAGCTTGAGTGACGGCTCGGCTGTCCTCCTCGCGCTTCAGCTGGATCTTCAGTTTGGTGGAGCTGCTGTGGGCCCCGGGGCCAAAGCCATTGTTCAGCTTGGCCACGTATGAGCCACTCTTCTCCTTGTCGTGGTCCTTGCTGAACTTGATGCTGATCTTGGAAGAGTTCACCATGTCGACTTCACTGGGCTCATTGGTTTTGCTACTGCTGCTGTCCCTCCGCCGACGCAGAGTCAGCTTGGGGATCCCCGAGTTGTTCTCCACAATCAGCTGCGCATCATAGCGAGTGATCTGTCTCTTCTTCTTGCCCTTGGCCATGCCCCGGCAAGTGCTTTTGGACTTGTCCCTGCCAAGGAACTTTCCACAGTTAGCTACCCCGTTGTAATCCCGAGGTCTGTCCGAAAGGCCCAGGAGCATCTTACCACAATCAGTCATGTCTGCGCTGCACAGGTCTTCCTGAACAAAAGGCCCTTCCTCTACCTTTATTGTCCGCTCCGGCTTCACCGGCAGTCGTTTTCGCCGTGAGCAGCCGCCCTTCCTGGGGCAACTGGCCTCCAGAGTTGGCTTGTTAAGCACCAGCCCAGGAGTAACGCACTCTTCCACGGGCTCAGTTTTGACAACCACACCGCCTGGAATAGGCATGAGGCCTTCCAGGGGGTTGGGTTCAAGCTTAATGCTGGCAGCCTCCTGAGTTCTGGCTGACCTTCGAGTTCTATAAGTGCATGATAGGTTTCCGTCACAAAGAGGAGCACCTTTTAAAGAGTCATGATTGTTTTCCTTCACCGTGTGGTGGGTCCAGCAGCCCCTCGAACTCTCCACCTGAGCAGGCCCTCTTGCATCCTCCTTCTTTACAGACACATTCTTGCAGAGAACCACCTTGGGCTCTTTTAGGCCCAGGGTCCCCGCATCCACTTTAGAAGTGGTCTTCTGCTCTGATCCCCGGGACCGGCTTCTCACCTTCACTTTAGAGGGCAAAGACTTTGCGGGTTTTGATTTCAGTCTCTTTGGTACCCTGGAGTTATTCGTATAACTTTGTTTAGAAGTTGAGGTAGGAGTTCTCGACAGTGACTGTCTAGTTAAAGTCCGAGTTTTGGTGAACTTTTTCACGCCAGTGGACGTCCTTTTCCGTACAGCTAAATGACAAAAATAAGAAAGTAATTACAAAATATCAATACTTTTGACAATGACAGCAAAATTTAAAATAAATAAATCACATTTTGCAATATTCCTTATCTGGATTAGTTAAAAAAAAAAAAGGTTGTTTTTGACTGAATCATTCCTTCCTATGTAATTTCCTACCATATGAAGAAAACATGTATGCAGTATAATGAATTACAAAATCAGCAGAGGTGCTGAATATCTTGCCTTCAAAGAAAATATTTTTGTCATTTTCTTAACTTGTTAAAAATGACATCCTTTATTGACAAAAGCACATTACCATCCCAGCAAGCTCCAAAGGGGCTCTATAATGTATGTGCAGGGACAGACAGGTCAGCAGAGGGTTACTTACATGACTGTGCGCCAGGCACTTCCTGAGAATCCGCATCGGTGTGGGAGCCCACAGACTGGCTGTCTGAGTTCTTGCTGCCCTCGCCCAGCTTTTTGAGCCTGTTGAGACGTTTGTCTGTCTCCCTAAGTCCATACTTGCTGTTGATAACTGGAACTGCTACGGGAAGGCCAGCTTTGGATTTGAAAGCACCGGTGCCTCGCCTGGAAAAAGAATAAGTCCAAGAATAATTAAATAATTACACAGAGATTTGGATAATTTATTATTATAAACCAACTGTAACACATTTTCAAATATAAACGGATAGGCAAACATTAAAAATATGGGTATACCTTTCACATGTATAGCATTCACAGAACTCATTGTTTTCACCAAAAAAGCCATCGCCGTAGTAACAGGAGATTTCTTCCCCTGGTTCTATGTCTCTAAGAACCTTGACACAGGCTGTGTCTCGACCGGTGGACACAAACTGGTGAGGGAGAAAAATACAGCTGAGTGTCTTTTCATGCCAGTATAAAATTTTATCCCTACAGTCACACTGGAAATTTAAATCTGAATTTATTCACAATAAAACTAAACCCTCGAAGTAACTCACCTTGCAATTTGGCCGGCAATCTGTAGATGGGGAGGGGAAAGGACAAAATTGGCATCAAGATCTTTTTATTTAAAAAATTAAAAAAATTTTTTAAAAAAAGCTCAGAAGCACGTGCACACTTTACATGTGCACTTTTTGAAAGTTAAAAATAAAATGTTAAGTATTTCATACACTAACACCAAAACACATGCAGTGGATGTATGGTGGAAGAGACTGTCAGTGTGCTGGTTGAGCTGGTGTGCTGCTCTGTACCGTGGTTGATGAAGGCGGCAGGACCCAGCCACAGTTGTGCGCAGTTCTTCCGGGTTGAGTACATGACACTGAAGTCATTCTCCCCATGTCGAAGTAGCATGTTCTCCTCATACTCAGACAGCTCGGCAATGCAGCCCACTAGGTACTCGATCTTATCATTCCTCTTCCTGCCCCACGCAATAATACAAAAATCAGCTCATTATTACAACTCATTATTTCATGAAGCAAAACAGGAAATACTTTCTAAGGGGTGTTAATCTAAAAAGGCAGGAATAAAAGTAGCGCTCAGAAGGCTCACTGAACAATGCCAATTTTATTGCGATTAGTTTGTTAGCTGTGACAATGATATTCTATTGCTCACCATTCTTTTGTTGCAACTATTTTGGCTCCATTTTGCTCTGACGAGTAACGATTGCATGGAAGGATCTCAAATCCACTGTCAGTTGCAAACATCCGCAAGTAAACAAACACCTGCGGAAAAGACCAAGGTAAAACGGTTTTGATGTACAGAACTGGGAGCATTCATTTTGGCAAAAAAAAAAAGGTGATAGAAAGAAACGTAGAGAAAAATGTTGCCAGAAGAAACTGAAATGTTGTATTTCAGTTGTTCATTACATGCTCTTTAAAGAGTTTCTCCTGGGCCTTGTTCTTGTGCAAGAAGTAGTGTCGAGCCCAGTCTCCTGAAGTCAATGCCTGAAAGGCCTTCTCCAGGTCATCGTGCTTCTTGAAGCTTTCTATCACTTCCTTCAGCTCCTCCTGCCTCCCCTTGATGGGCCGAAATCTACGATGATGCCAAAATAACCAGTTAAGCACCAAAAAAAATGTATTCTGTAACTGAGTTTTTGAAAACCAGGGCTACCTCACATTAGAAAAAAGTATTCTATACAAAGTTAATAAAGTGTAATGGATGAAATTTTAAACGCAACAATCATGAGATGAGTAGCTGGAATGAAGAATGAGTGGTGTAAGGGCAAACCTGGTGTTCATCTTGTGAGTCTGAAAGCCAAGGTAGGGGTCAAGGATCAGGCTGGTGCTCAGGTCATCATTCTCACACAGCTCCTTTGCGGTCATCCCTGAGGAGGGGACATAACGCCTCTCCGCCTCCAGGGAGGCAGCACCAAACCCTGAGGGAAAGGGAATATTATGAGAGCCTGACAGTTGTCATTTGACTATTCAGACACAGAGCTAAGTTTCTCTCTTCGCTGTTTGCATGAATGTATTTCCATCATACTATAAGTAGCTGGCAGACATGTATCCTGAGTGTGTCACTGTACATTTATGTAGTATGTCCATAAAAAATCTCTGAGGTTGAGAAGGTACACGAAGCCTGCATTTCAAAGATGCATGGTGGCACGTAACGAGTGATTCCCAGAAGGGCACTCACGTCGGCTACATCTGCGGCCGCTGTGGGAGCTCTTGCTGTGGCGCAGCGGGGCCCTCTGTGGCTGCTGCACTCGCGCCTGGCTCAGTGGCTGCTCACTGGAGAACCTGCTGCCATGACGTCTGCCATTTACAACCATGTTCTTGGATTCTCCCAGCCACTTCATACCAACAGGCCACCTGGTCCAGTTGCATTTAGTCTCTGTGTTGAAGGAGCCCTGCGGTGTGTGGATAGAGGAGCCCAGGCACGTTTCCTGTGGACAGATGGATGACAGCCAAGTGAAAATGCAAAGTCTCCTTTGACATCTCTATAAAACATACACACACACACACACACACACACACACACACACACACAAACAAAATTAGAGCTCTTGACTCATAGCAAATCTAACAAAAATGTTTTCTAAACCTTAGCAATGTTCAATTGCTGACATCATTATAAATACATCTTTTTTAAATAATATGACTAAATACTGATTTTAGCTTATGTGTGTCATTAATATTTTCATTTAGATAACTTGTGATTCTCACACTTTTTGAAAGCCTGTTTTAGGTAGGCAGAGTCTGTCTAATTCCTGATACGAAGAAACCATCTCACGAAACAATACCGAATTTTGCCAACATTTCAACTAATTAACGTCTAAACAGCATAATGTGCATTTAATAAAGGAAATATTAATGAAACAATTTTTTCTGGCCACATGTGCACCAACATGCTGGGACTTCAAGTAAAAAGAAATTACAGCAAATTTCCTAATAGAACAGCTTAAAAAAAATCCTACAACGCAAACTTTCACCTGTAGGGTGCAATAACACTTGACAAATGTGAAAGTACAATCAACATACAGACACTACAAACATCTACTGTACTCTTACATGTCCTGCATAACTCTTACACAAGTCTTTCAATGCTTGAACCTGTTCTTTCAAAGGCAGTGAAAAATGGCTGCAGAGACTCCATTGCAGTACTAACCACTCTCAGTCAGAGACTTGTGACAGCAGCGGGAGCCCGTAGGTAGGAACCATCACAAGGCTCCCTGGCAACCTCCTTACACCATTTTCTGCTCAAGTACCCAAAAGTGCTACTTTACCACCATGGAAACATAATTACTGCAATGAACAATACTTTTATTCCTCGGTGACAAAAACATCAAGTGGACACATTGCTACCCTTTGACACCTTCTCCTTCCCTTCCAAATAAAACAGTTTTCCTTGCAATAACATTTCTTTCACAATTCTTGTGTAGTGCATTTACACCTTCCAACATTTAAGAAAGACGGGAAAACACGACCTTCAATTACTGTTCTGGTGTACAGCGCCCCCTAGCGGCACAAAGTCTTCGCTAAAGACATAAATAAAAGCACAATGTTTACTTCCTACCAAAGTTAATAAGGATCGAATATCCGCATAAATGGGAGCTATAGAAGCCAGAGAGTTGAGCAACACCATTCCCGGATTCTAAGGGCAATAAATTTGAAACAAAAATTGAAAGTAAATCCTGAGCTCTGCGTGTAAAATCTAGCGACAAAAAAAAAAAAAAAAAAAAAAAAAAAAAAACACGTTTAGAACCGCAACAAAAACTAACACCTGTGAATCTACGACTATCTAAGCCGCCACTGTTACATTACCTGGCTACATACACAACAGCAAACAAAATGAATCGCAAAATTCAAGATCCCCAAAGTGACATTTTTGTGGCCACTGCGGAAACGCCTGTGTGGGACAGGACGGCACTTTGAGTAACCAGCACATGGCCTACAGCTTAAGGTTCTGGATTTATAATCACAAGGTTGCTAGTTCGAGTCCAGCTCCGCACCGCTGTATTACCTTGAGCAACCGTTCTCACCTCCAAACAGAGCCGTTAAAATGGGATGGGATAAAAGTAGTCGGTTATGATTTAAAAAAAAATACCACGAACTTATTACATATTAATACTGCCTGACATGCATCGTGTTTATCTAACGGCTGTGCAATGCTGCCACCTGTTGGCCGCCGCAGGAAGAGCCGCAAACAGAGCCAGCCACAGTTCACCAAGTGAGACATAATGATGGAAGTGCAGCTCTAAGCTAAGCGCGCAGGGCTCAAACCGGCCGCCTAAGGCCAGGTAACTTACAGAAACCGAGTCCGAGGCTTGCAAGCGACACTCACCGGGGGTTACACTCAACTTTATATCGCCATGTCTGGGCCAGCGTCACAACGGAGCCATTTAAACGGAAACAAAATGCCCCCTCCCCAAAGCTGCTGAACGCATTAGCGCACAAGCTAACGAAACGGCTAGTTACACCTGTCTATATAACCGCATACAAAAATGGTGAAAATAAACCGATAAATCACTCTGTGGGCAGCTATTGAGATAGTTAAGAGTCTAGACCTTCGCAGGGCGACGGAGAGGAGGGTGAAAATCATGTTAAAAGGCGAGGATAACTTACATCTTGGCTGAAAACATCTCCCAACTGTGGGCCTTTTTAAAGCGCACAACTGGTCTGTGAGCGTCTGCTCGGTCCGCCACACCGCCCTACCAGCGCTTTCACCCGCACTAAAGTGTCCGAAAAGGCCACGCTTTTCCTCGACGGGACACACGGCAGGGAAAATACTCACTTCGACCTTTCTCGCTGGTTGCGGTTGCTCCTCGACAGGAGCCCAGAAACGGCATGAAATCCTTTCGGCAGAGTATCGGAGGAAACAAAAAAATTTCCAGAAATTCACATTAAAATTCAAGATGGCGGCCGGCACGGGGAAGGAGGGGGGAAGGGCCGCAGCACTACCACCGACAAGAAAATAGAGCCGGGAAAAAGTCGGACCACTGGCTGCGCCTCAAACCCTGGCATTATTTTGCATTCGAGCGGGGTTTTAAAAAGTGTAAATAAGGACAATTTTCAGAAAGTGAACAGTTGAGCAAATGTGTGCTGAGTAACGCAATGCGAAGTTGAGCAATTTAACGCCCCTCGGATGTGTACAGAAAGTAGTGCCGCACAAACGAGCCGCTTTTCCCTTTAAACCTCTTCCCACAGCAGCCAGAGAGCTTCCGCGGCCGGCACAGCAACTTTGTTCGCAACTACACTAATAAAACATCAATTTTCCGAAACAAAAAAAAAGTTTCAAATCGTTTTTTTTCTTTTTACGGTTCAAAATTTCGTCTCCGTGGTCTAAAAATGCACAAGTCTCTTGTTTAAACGGCAGTGCCCGTTTTCATGTGATGTGCCTCCCTGTTAACAATGGGATGTCAGCATCACCCTTTCTCCACACTTACCCTATTATAATTCTTATTAGGGCTATTATTATAAATATTGTTATTAATAGTATTGACATTTCTATGTGATTTGTCACACAGACTCTGTTCTGCCATGGTAAACTCCAGCAATAATTTCCACAAAGGGATTAGCAGATGCATGACATACTTAATTAATTTTTTTGTCTATAAAATAGTCTAAATGTTTGTGGTTCATTTATTTATAGTGACTATAAATGTAGCTTTTTTCTATATTTTACTGTGCATCCTGTAACTTAATTGTATGGGAGAGAAATTCACAAAATACGAGACTCTTGAGTGTGCAGTGCATGTTTCTTAAATACAGGTGCCTGCAACATTATAACCCTCTGCATGTATTATATTAATATATTAATAAGAGTTATTGAGTACATTGAGAATATGTATATGCTTTTCCTGCCCATAGGTTTGATATTTAAGGACTGTAACGTTAAAAAGTCACATGGCCTTGTATTCGTATGCTGTGTGATATTTGTGTTATACAACATTTACATCGTATTAGCTTAACTATCTCCTCCATAATATTTCTTCTGAGTTTTATCATCCGTTTGTAATGCCAGATATTCTGAAAGATCATCGTACAAAAATATACTCAACGGTTTTTAAATATATTGCCGAGGGAACCCAACAATTGTTCCACATTTCACTATATTTCAAGTTTACATTAATATCTCGTGCTAAACTGGTTAGGCAACGGAGGTGAATTCAGGTTTCAGAATCACATTTCCCACTCCCTTTATGGCTCATTCTCGTGCATTCTTCAATCCATTTTTACATTTCCGAATCTGTTCCTTGTTTGTGTGGACAATTTGACCCCTGATTTCAGAATCAGAAGTGGATTTATTGGCCAAGTATGCTCACACATACATGTGCAAAAGATGGTTGACAGTGCAGGAGAATCAACATTGCAAGGGAGTAATAAACATAAGGAAAAATAAATATTATAAGAGAAACATTTCACAGAATGACAAATCAGCTGTTCATGAGTGCCACAGTGTGCGGAAAGAAACTTGAAGACAAGTTTAGAATCATTAGTTGTAGATGAAATATAATGTGTAAATTCTATATATTTTTATAAACTACTCATAAAGTGATACTGCAGATATGACTTTAAACACTGTAAATAATCCATTTAAATATAAAAAATCATACATGCACACATTTTTCATTCTCTTTGCACTACGTGCTAAGATAGACATTTATTAGTTGGGTGTAGGAGAGGAGGATGTGGAGCAAACAGCGGGCTTGGAGAATCATGACTGAGGTGGATACACAGGTACATCTTGCAGGGATTCTGAAGAACCGGGTTCCATTTCTGTGTGGTGAGAGCAGCTCTGCTCTCAGTGACAGAGGGCTGCTGTAGCCAGCACAATACAATGAAGACGAATGGTGGTCAATAACCATGAAGAACTCTTGGGATTACATTGTTCCACTGTGCTGGTCTCTCACCAGTTCTTATAATGGTCTGTTAGAACCTCTCTGCAGGCTGTGCGAGGTCACTCGGGTGTCCAAGGAAGACTGCAATCTTGTTATGTCATTTGTCAATGCAACTACAGCTAAGGCAACGTGCCATTTCTACTTAATGCACATGTATATCTGTAAGGAAATCACAGGAAACCCTAACATGCAAGCTTTATACAAAAAAAAGCAGAGCACCAGCTTAACAGCCAGTCAATATTCCTTCTTGAAAGGCGCTCCTCTTCCTAAATTTGCCTGAAAAAAAATTTCAGTGGGTAGAACAAATTAAATGCATTTTTGTGCATGCCAAATGGATTCCTTGAAATTATTTATTATGCAGCGTTCGTTGTCAAGGGGTTTGTTCCCTAATTTTTTGCCATTCAATTGCAAGTAATTTTTACAGTTAGCTCCATCCTCTTATTCGATAGCACAAATGAGTCATTTTTAGCTTTTAGCTTTGTCATATAGTCAATGAATAAAAGGCCCCATCTGAAAGTTTCCATATATTTATTTTCCCCAATATACAGCCATCCATCCATCTTTTACAACTTGTCCTGGTCAGGGTCATAGTGGTGTGGAACCTATGCTGGAGTCTAGGTTAGAAGTCTGTTCCCTGGAAGGGACACCAGTCCTTTGCCAGGAAAGGTAGATAGCCACTCTCTCTTTCTCACACACACATACACACACATAAATAGTGACTAACTTGAAATGCATGCCTTTGGACTGTGAGAGGACACGCAAAGAAACACAGAAAAAACATGCAAACTTCACACAGACTGAGCTGGTTCGCAACCTGTACTCAAATAGCTCAGGTGCTGAGGCAGCAGTGCTGCTCACTACACCACAGTGCTGTCCTGTCCTGAAAATGTCTTTATTAATTCACAGTTGTGTTTATATGGGGTCTTGTGATGGCAGGAACACTGATGCCTCACAGCTCCTTGGCTGTGGGTTTGGAGACAGCTTTGAATCTGGGCCAGTTTGTGTGGAGTTTGCGTTTACTCCCGAATTTCACATGGGTTTCCTTCCACATTCCGAACGCTTTTTTTCAGGGGAGTTGGTGTCTCCTTTGGTGTGTGAGTGAATGAGTCTAAAGTGTACCCTGTCTCATACCCTGTACCTGAGATAGGTTCCCAACAGCTCAGACCCTGCAGTTGGACAAACTTGTTCTGAAAATGGACTGAAATATTACAATTGTCTCTATGCTGTTCAAAAAGAGTGCACCAGATGGCGGACTTGAGTAGAACTGAGGAAAACACAGAGTTACACGACAACTTTGCTCGATAGTCTCCAGATAAAGGTTTCGTTTTAGTTTACCTGCTGCTTTCCTCATAACCTGTTTTATTCCAAACTGTTTGCCAGCACTACTGCTGTAAGTGTAATGTGGGATTTGGAGACAGTGGGCCAAATTTGAAGGTCTTCACAAATCAAAATAAGATAAACCCATTTAATATTTCTAACCTTACCCACTACATATTCTCAGCAAAGTTTTACTGTATCCACACTTTTGTACAAAACATATGTCTAAGAGTGTCGCAAAAGAAAAGTGTTCTAAATTAAAAATGTATCCGATGCTCAGATCTAGTTCTGTTTGTTACAACTATATTAAACATCCTTTTATGCCTTTGTCTGGAGATTTTCTTCAAACACACAGCCACATACTGTATGGGTGTGTGTGGAGACAGAGACAAAGCTTTGCCAGCATAGTCATGCCCTGCTGCACCGAGTTACATCTGACCCCCTGACCCAAGCAACCTACAGATTTTCGAAAAGTTAAAAGAGTTAGCGAATAACCTGATCTCTATGATACTTAAGTCTGTAACAGTAAAACCGCTAGGCTGTATTTATGATGAGGGATATTTGGAGGTCTGGATCTTAAGGATAACCATATGCTGACTTTAAGGTGACCTGTCATTATCAGGGTAGTCCTGTTGACTCAGAGAGCAGAGGCGGACCTCCACTAAGCTGGAGTCTTACTGTAAAGCTTACACCTCAGTTAAAATCAATATCAGGTATTGTTTCAGCCTTGTGTGTGTGGGGGGGGGTGTCTCAGGTTGGGTGTTGCATAACTTTCTTATAACTTGCAGGTTGTCAAGCAAAACGTCAGCTGCTCTGCTGGTCAGAAGAAGCTTTCATCATCTGATGTTGGAGCCATACACACCCTGCATGTGAAATATGTTACTCAACATAGTCCTTCATCTAAAGTTTTATTTCATGCTTTTCTGTCAAAATACAATAGAAAAGCCAACAACTTCCTAACATCTTTTTCCAACCCACCTAAGACATGGTTCAGCAAAACATATAAAGGAAGGCCATGTTTAAGAATAGCTAGATAGCTAGATAAATAGATGTAAGCTAATGTCTTCTAGCAAACCCAATTCCAGTCTGTGCAGCTGTATTAAGTGCAGTTCTAAGCTGTTTTTGTCTCCTTTCATTTTGTAGTAAAATGTTGGGCAAATGAAAGCTGTTTTGTCTGACCACTGAACAGAGGTGACACTAAGATTGTTGTCACTCCTGGAATCTTCTACAGCAGCTCTTCCAGGTTCAAGGTCACAGCACAAGTTGCTTCTACCATCAATGGGACTACCTTAGTTTTCACCTTCCACATTCTCCCCAGTTCCTTTCTCAATCCCTGATAAACAAAAGCTGTTTTGTCTACGCACTGAACAAAGGTGACAGACTTGTGTACAGCAACAACCCTTCAAAACCAGAACAAGAAACTGCACATTTGTTTAGGGAGCACTTTAGTGACACTGTTAGCTGGCGTTCGGGAGGCAACATTCTGGCTGACAAGGGAAAGTAGATAAGATTGTGATGTAGTATATCATCTAATATAATAATTCTGTCCATATATTGCATATTTCTGTTGCATTTTGCTTACAGACTTCTGTTAATTCACCATTTCTATGTAAGTCTAGTGCTCTGCGAAGGCTTGCACCCAGGATGCCTACTTTATGCAACAGAGTACTGGCTACAAGGAAGGTAGTGCTGTTTATAAAAAACAGAACTGACAGGGGTAGATGCCGTGCATGGTCTTTTGAAGCGTAGACCGCATTGTTGGTTGCATTGTATACAGGAGGTGTCAGAAAGGGGTTTTCTCCATGGTAGGTAGACGCGCCCTTTGTTTCCCACACACGCAGCAGATACATGTGTTTCCACTTACGGTGAAGGCCAGCGAGGGACTTTCAGTGTCACGGAGCACAACTTTCCTTGCTAGTAAATGTGCTCTCCTTTCAAACCTTGGAAAGTGGCCCTGCTCCGGCATGCTGTTTTGGCAAACTTTGGTTGGTGAGTTACTAGCACTTCATTAACCTCCTCAAAGGAATTAACAGCAACCAATGCAGAGCATAAAGGAGAAAAATGACAGGATGACTGGCAGCCACCTGGATGGTTTCAATCAGACTAACAATAGACACACCTCATTCAGGTTTAAGGACACAAATAGCGGACAGAACATTTTGTATATTACTACTATTATGCGATATTATCAGTATTTATTTAGCTGACATCCTTTTCCAAAGTGACTTACAATGTTGTGTTTGTGGACTAACTTTGTTGCAGTGATTTAGCCATTTATGCAACTGCAAAATTTTACTGCATCTATGTAATGAATTCCTGTTTGCTCAGAGGTTGTACAGCTGACATGGAAACGTGAGCCTGGGTCCTTGGACTGCAAGGCAACAACTGTAACCACTCTGCCCTCTGCTGGCCCTATTTAAGTGTATGTAAGAGGTCAACAGGTGTTGCGTTCAACAGCACTTCAACAACATCACTGCAGAACTACTTAAAAATCATCTGAAGATTATGAAACATTTCCATCTAAACCTCATCTTTATTATCATGACAATGACTCTAGACAACTGTAAAAAGTTCTCCAATGCCAAAATATTTGTCTACGGATATTTACCTATGGAAATAATAATTCCATTATTAAACTTATATTAAGCAGTTATTTTTCCATCATTTGGAATCACCACATCTATCTGCTGTTTTCTCCTCCTGTGTGTGTGTGTTTGTAAAAAAAAAAAAAATTTGTTTCTAGGATTGTGATTTTCACTAAGACTGATGTCACTCCAGGAATCTTCTGCAGCAGCTTTTCCAGCTTCAAGGTCACAGCCCCAGTTGCTTCTACCACCAACGGGACTACCTTGGTTTTTACCTTCAACATTCTCTCCAGTTCCTTTCTCAATCCCTGATATTTCTCCAGCTTCTCACATTTCTTCTTCCTGATTGCTTTTCTATCACTTGGAATCACCGCATCCATTGCCACTCTTGTTTTCTTCTTCTCGTCTATAAGCGCTGTATCCAGTTGGTTTGCCATTGCTTCTTTACCTGTCTGAATGTGGACATCCCACAGGATCTTGGTTCTGTTGTTCTCCACCACTCTCTATGGTGTCTCCCATTTAGACTTGGCAGTGTCCAGGCCAAATTCCTTACAGATGTTCTTGTATACAATGCCTGTCACTTGGTTGTGCTTCTCAACATCTACTGTCCCTTCCTGCATCTTCTAGCCACTACTAGGTACTCGATTGTCTAAGCGGTGTCTTTGCACAGTCTGCACCTGGGGTCTTGTCTTACACTGTATGGTCCACCCCCGATTCCAATGACCTGGTGCTGAGTGCTTGTTCTTGTGCTGCCATGATTAGTGCCTCTGTACTGTCCTTCAATCCTGCCTTTTCCAGCCTTTGATAGGATTTCTTCATGTCAGCCGTCTCTGTTGTCTGTCAGTGGTACATTCCATGGAGCGGCTTATCCTGCCATGGCTTGTTTCAGACATTCCCTCAGCAGCTCATGTTTGAGACTATTGCTTGGATGCTCTCATGTTTTATATCTCATTCAGGACAGCAGTCTTAACACCTTCTAGGCCCCTCACCCCTCCTTTTGACTTTTTGGCAGCTTACTATGGCAGCTGGGTATCTGATGACTGGCAGGGCATATGTGTTGATCTCTCTGATCTTGCTTTTTCCATTCTGCTGGCTCTTTATAACCTGTCTTGCTCTGTGGAGGTATTTGGATGTTGCTGTATTCCTAGTTTCTGCCTCATGGTTTCCGTGTGATTGGTGGATCCCCAGGTACTTGTAGTTGTCCTGCACGTCTGTTATGTGGCCTTGTAGCAATTCAACTCCTTCTGTGTTTATAACCTTTTTACTGCCATCCCGCACTTCTCTAGTCTAAACAACATCCCAGAAATTTCACTGTAGATCCTGGTCAAGTGAACCAAAGTGTCAATTTCACTTTCAGTCTTGACATACAGCTTTGATGTCATCCACGTGCAAGAGGTTTCTGAAGGTAGCTCTGCTCTTGAATGTCTATCCATAACCACTTAGTGATGATCCGGCTGAGGGGGATAAAGCCTCTGCAGAACAACAGCAGGGACAGTTCATCTCCTTGGTATACACCATGGTTTTTGGTCACCTGGGCAATTGTTTTTGAGTTGATTTCTAATGTTGTCCTCCAGTGGACCATTGAGTTCTTGAAGATTCTTAGTGCCTTGTATAGCACTATGCATTCTAGTAACCGTGTGTGGCACTGACTAATTTTTTTAAAATTAATGCAAACAGGGGGAAAGTTGGTCTTGGAATCTTTACCGACAGCATTATCTAGACATAACCAGTGCTTTAACTTTCTGGTGTTGTTTCCACTCTTTTTCTGGACAGGGCTCAAGTTCTTATATGCATGTGCATTCAGCTTGATGGCTGTGATAGCTGACAGGAGCGTTCACATTATGGATTAGCTGGTAGCTGAATGGTGCTTTTCTCTTGTTTGGGTTTTTCATGACCAGTACTGTGCCCCCTTGGGTTACCGAGTTAGGGTGAGAGCCTGTTAGTTGCAACTGGTTCATTTGTGCAATTAGGAAGCTCTTCTTTAGCCAGTAGATGTGAATCATGTGAGGCCTTGGTGCTGCTTAATTCTTCATGTTGAAGACTCAGTGTTGTGATGACTGGTTCCTGCTCTGGGAGATTGTCATACTTTGTTTTGAGGTCTCTTAGCCACCGTGGAAAGGTATTGTGTGATGATTCATTCTTCCATAAGTCCTTCGAGTACTGCTCTGTTTTAGTTCTTGGTGGATCTGAGTACATTTTAGATGATCATTTTAGAAGGCATTCATTTTTTAGTCCCTGTTTCTTTTAAGTATCTGCTGTGCCCATCCAGTTACCCTTTGTTTAGCAGACTCTAGGGCCCTTAGCTATGGATATGCCTTTTGTACTTCCTCAGTAGCTAGGACCTGTGCAATCTCATGTTACCCTTCTGTAGCTCAGTCAACTTGTTCACTTCCTTTGGGGTTGTCTTTATCTTGATTTCCAGTCTTACTTTCTAGTGTGGATATCCAGGATGGTTGTCTTCTTGGGTTTCCACCTAGTGTTTCTGCCTTTTCTGCTGCTGGAGCATATATACATTTGTTAGTTTTAGTTATGGTGGTGGCTGGGATTCTGGATATTGCTGCATTCCCATCTGTTAGCATACTGTCTGATGGTTACCACCAAATCTAGGAAGCTCCTTTCTTATGTCAACAGCAGAGCCATGCAAGCTGTTGGCATGCACTCTGTCACACATTCCTTCATGGGCTTTTCTCTGGATTCTGCTTGCATGGGTTCCACTTATGGTTGCATGGATATAAACCTTGGCATCAGCTTTGTGTGTCATCAGTTTACAGTGTCAATAGGGTAATTTATGTATGTATTGTAACAATGTGGAATGAAGCCTGAATTTAGTCTAAGTTGCTTTCATTCCTGGAGAGCTTAAAGTGGTGTCAAGATAATGACACAGTGACAGCCTCACCAGTCTGGAATATGGTATGACCTTTTCTGAAATGGTGTGCAGTAGTGAGTGTTCAATACTGACATCAGCACTCACAGCAGGAGTATGTTCATGTACCAGAGATTTTAATGAGGAGTGGTCAGGTTGAGGGTGGACATAAGGTCCCCAAACAGTACCCAAGACTAAGGTGGCTTTTAAGAAGTTCACATGTGACCGTATAGTGGACCTTATTGACTTGACTAGGGGCAATGTCCTTGTTATCTCTTCAAGCCAGTGGAGCCCAAAGTGCCTCCATACTTCTGCTGTACTCTGTGGCAGTATGTCAGTTTTGGTCTTTAGGCAACTGAAATGCCGTTGCCCAAATGATTATATTCAAGCTGTTTGGCTGCAGAAAATATTTTGCTAATAAAGCTAGGAGATAACAAGAGGCAAATCCAGAACTGACTTGGCAAAGCCTACTGGAATTTAATTTCTTGGCATTCAAATTAACAATTAAAAAAGTGAACATTTAAGTTTCTGAACTCCAGATTTTAACAAAAGTATTGATTTTTGGCATACTGAAGTACTTAAGGCTTACACACACACGTACGTTGCCAGTTTATATAGTTAGCATGGTGTGAGTGAAGAACTTTGGGAAGGTCAGATGTGTCTCAGGGCAGTCACCTTTCCTCAGTTTAGGAGTTCTTCATCAGTTATGAAGGCACTTCTGCTCAACTGACTGACTCCAGAAACAAGGGGGAAATGTTAAAAAAAAAAGGCATGCAGTTAGACCTGCGTTGTTTAACTATGTAGCTCTATAATGATATTGCATCTTTTAAATGAGCAGATTAGCCTAATCATGAGAGAAAATTGTATCTGGGAAGTGAATCCCTTCATTGGTTTCATTTCTTAACTCCTGTTTAATGAAACAAAACATACTGGGGAGAAGTGAGAACTAAGTTTCCAGAATCTACAGCAAAATTACATGCATATGGCTAACTGACTAACTTCGGAAGCCATATATATGGTAATGACTTGACACAATAAGTTTAAACATCTTCCATTATATCTGTTAAACATCCTGCATGCTAATCTGATAAGCTAGTTGCTCATATTTAGTTTAAGTCCTCCTGTGAAATGATTACCCTGGGTTTGGATTTTAACGTGGGGTAATGGGTAGCATAAAGTTTACAGTTTGCAAGTTTCAGTCCCACCTGCTGCTGTAGTACCTCTGAGCACGGTAAACTGGTCCCACACAAATTACACAGCTGTATACATGGGTTCAAAATTCCAGTCTGTTTGGAGAAAAATGTAAATGTTTTCTATTAAAGTTATGAGGATATAACACTTAATGTTTTCTTAACCTTGTTTGCCAGAACGGAAGGGGCACTGTTGAAGGTGATGGTTCTGTTCCTCCAGAAGGTGGGCTAGACCCTCCTGATAAGTGTGGCCACATGGAATTCCAGTAAAAGGAAAAGGCAGTTACAATAACAATAACAACAACAATAACCATAGTAATAATAATAATAATAATACATACATACACACATACGCTACCTGGCCAAAAAAAAGTGACACACTAATATTTTGTTGGACTACCTTTAGCTTCGGTTACGGCACGCATTCGCCGTGGCATCGTTTCGATAAGCTTATGCGATGTCACAACATTTATTTCCGCCCAGAGTTGCATTCATTTTTCGCCAAGATCTTGTATCGATGATGGGAGAGTTAGATTACTGCGTAAAGTCTTCTCCGGCACATCCCAAAGATTCTCAATAGGGTTAAGGTCTGGACTCTGTGGTGCCCAATCCATGTGTGAAAATGATGTCTCTCTCATGCTCCCTGAAGCACTCTTTCAGAATTTGAGCCCGATGAATTCTGACATTGTCATCTTGGAAGAAAAAATCCATTGATGGAAAAACCTGGTCATTCAGTATATTCAGGTAGTCAGCTGAGCTCATTTTTGGGCACATAACGTAGCTGAACCTAGACCTGAGCAACTGAAGCAACCCCACATCATAACACTAAGTTAAATCCAGGTGCTGACTTTTATTTGGCCAGGCAGTGTTCATACATACATACAATCCAGGGTGTAGTCTGATACCCTTAAACCCAGTGATTAGCGAATAGGCGCCAGACCCCATGACCCTGACCAGGACAAAGCCAATAATAACAATAATAACAATAATAATAATAATAATAATAATAATAACTTAGAGTTCTGTAAAAGGTTACGAAAGTTTGGAATTCCCAGAAGCTAAAAGTGTACTGTCTTGTGGTTCATACGCCTAAATTAAATTATAATTCGAGTCGCGCATTGCTTTTTGAAAGTCAAATGCAAGGGCCAAGAGATCGTTTGCCTTTTGCCCTCAAAAACCAGTTACCCGAACTGTTCACAGCCAATATGTGTCTCCGAGGTCTCTTCCCAAGAAGCCGAGGAGTTCAAGTGCAGCGTTGCGTTTTTTTTTTTTTTTTTTCCTTCCTCCCGCGTGTTTGCAATTCGGGCGCGTTCCCGGGTAGGCGCGAGGCGCGCGCGGTGCGCGAGCGAGCCGCTGATTTGAGAGTGTGGCGGGTGACGTCAGACGGTTTCCGCCGCGCGCTGCGGCCGCAAGGCCAACCCCCCCCGTCACCCCCCCCCAACACACACACACACACACTGTCTCTTATACACATCTTAGGAGACAAGCACTGACGACATGATCACCAAGGATCGCCATAGTCCATGCTACACTA